>CM024758.1:41458957-41638804 GCA_014218235.1 Colocasia esculenta | reverse complement strand
AAGTACTGAAGGGTGCTTGGAGGATCGTAGAACGCATGGCGTTGCTGAATTGGGAGGAAACGTCGTGGCGTGGTGCAATTCCCGTGGGAGCTCGCGGAGGGTTCGGTGTGAACCGGGAGATTGTGGGAGGTTCTAGCGTGTTCTGAGGTAAGGGACAAACCCTGTTAGCTCCGTAGGATCATTAAATATGATGTAATCACTTGAAACAATAGATTTAATACATGTTGGGTTAAGTTGCACCATGCGGGGATAATGGGTGGTTTGATGATTTTAAATAGCAAAACATGCTGTTTTGATTCAATTATGGTGCATGGATATTAGAGGAACTGTTACTGAATGTTTTTCTGTAATTTTAACGGTTGGAAAACCTGTAGAATCAGTTTAGGGTTTCTGCAGGGTTTGAGGCCGAAGAACTTGGCAACAACATCGTTTTCCGCTAAGCTCATCAGCCAGGATTAGACGGCCAGATCCCTTGCCGTTGACTTCTTATAAGCGGTAGTCGATGTTGCCGCCTATGGTTAAAACAGGATGACTAATTATGGTATTTATCGATAATGCATGCGCGTTGACATCAGCACCTAGCCTCGGTAAGTATAGGTGCTGATGTGAGTCTTTTTTTCAATTCCATAAAACTTCTTTGACATTCACGGACCACACAAAAGGCACTCCTTTCCTGGTCAATCTAGTCATAGGTGCTGCAATCTTAGAAAAATCTTGAATGACGCCTATAGTAACCTGCTAATCCCAGAAAACTTCTAATCTCGGTTATTGTCTTAGGCACTCCCCACCTTGACACAGCTTCCACTTTACTCGGGTCCACTGTTATTCCTTTAGCTGAGATAACATGACCCAAAAACTGAATTTCCTTCACCAGAATTCACACTTACTGAATTTAGCAAACAACTGGTTATCTCTTAACAATTGCAGAGTAAACCTCAAATGAGCTGCATGCTCCTCTTCAGATGCTGAATAAATTAGAATATCATCAATAAAGACCACAATAATTGATCTAAATATGGATAAAAATTCTATTCATCAGATCCATAAAACCTGCAGGAGCATTAGTCAACCCAAAAGGCATACCACAAACTCATAGTGACCATATCGAGTTCTGAAAGCTGTCTTATCTATATCCTCTCTTTAATTCTCAACTGATGGTACCCGGACCTCAAATCAATTTGGAAACACCTTTGCTGATTGCAACTGATCAATAGATCATCTATCCTCGGCAATGGGTACTTATTCTGATGGTCACATCATTCAATTTCTATAATCAATACACATCCGAAAACTTCAATCTTTCTTTTTCACAAATAAAACCGGCGCTCCCCACGGGGAATGACTCGGTCTAATAAAACCTTTCTGCAACAATTCTTCTAACTGCTTTTTCAATTCTTTAAGTTTTGCTGGTGCCATCCGATATGGAGCTTTAGAAATCGGCATGGTACCTGGCAGCAACTCAATAGTAAAGTCCACCTCTCTATGTGGAGCTAAACCAGGCAAATCCTCCGGAAAAACATCAGCAAATTCCCTAACCACGGGAACTGCTTCTACTGGCTGAGTGGCTTCTACTACACTTACCGAGGCTAAATAAGCCACACATCCAGCATTTATCAACTTTCTAGCTTTAATTGCAGAAATTAAAAACTTGAGGTATAAAAAGGCATACCTTGATATTCAAATACTGCACCATTAGGATGACAAAATCTGATCATTTTCTTTCTGCAATCTAACATTGCTCCATACATTTCATCAATCCATACCCAGAATAATATCATAATCTGACAACCGCAGGGCATACAACCGACCCGGCATCTGGTTCCCTTCAATCATAACAGGAGCTTCATCTATATAGCTCGAAGTGAGTAGAAACTCACCTGAAGGAACCTCCACTACTAACTCACAAGATTTCTCTTCTAAAGGATGAGCTATACAATCCAGAAATTCTTCGGAAATAAAAGAATGAGAGGCACCCGAATCAAATAACTCTTGCTGAATATTCATAAAGAGGTAAAGTACCTTCTATCATATTCGATGCCTCCGCCTGGGCTCGGGTGATAGCCATAACCCGGCCTCTTCCTCGCTGCTGCGGTGCTCCTCTGCCACGACCTGACTGTGGCTGCTGAAACTGCTGAGGCTGCTGCTGCTGCTGCACACCTCTACCATACCCATATTCTTCATAGGGACAATTGCGGATCAAATGTCCCGGCTGATTACAATTATAACACCGATACCCTGGTGGAGTAATAGGCTGCCTGGCAGTACTCTGCTGCGACTCCTCCACCTCAGGCCTACCTCGGCCCTGCTGAAACTGCGAACGACCTCCCCATCCTCTTCCTCTGCCTTTAAATGCTTGCTTTAATTTTTGGCCCCATTTTCAAAGCCTGATGAAGAAGGTCCTGCTGGTGCTTTACCTTTACTTGCACCCACTGACTGCTGCGGTAGCCGGAAACTACCTGAACCTGACTCGCCCACCTGACGAGTCCGAATAGACCTCTCCAAAGTAGCTGCTCTCTGGCTGCCTCTTCCACTGTCTTGCACATGAGAGGTACTATCGCATCCTGCAATTCCACTCTCAAGCCTCTGATAAAATACTCAACCATCATATTATTATCTGAACCACATATGGCGCATAACGGCTAAGTGCCATAATCTCATCTGGTATTCCAAAACTGAGGAATTACCTTGCTGGAGAGTCCGAAACTGCTCTCTTTTTACTTGCTGCACTTGGATCGGAAAGAATGTATCATTAAATACATCGAGAAATTCCGGACCAAGTGATAGCTTCCTCTGTCCTGCCTGCAAAGGTGGTCTGCATCTTCAGTCGCCACCATTCCAATGCAAAACCCCTCAACTGATAAGCAGCTAACCCACTCTATCTGCTGCCGGACACCTCATAGTCGCAAAAACTCTTTCAATCTCATGAACCCAATGCTCTGCTGTATCTGGATTCGGCCCTCCTGAATAAGTAGGCGGCTGCAATCTCAGAAACTTTTCAACTTGCATCACTGGTTCCTCTGCTATCAACACTGGTGGTGGTGGTGGCACAGGTGCTGCAAAAGGCACTTCCACTCTTGGCGGAACTGGAGCTACAGGTACAGCCTCTCCATCCCCAGGTGGCACTGCTACCGGTGGTACTGGCGCCTGCTGATCCATTCTCGCCCGAATATCCGTGAGGCTTTCCCAGATTCTCTCAATCATACGCTGGGTGCTTTCCTCCGGATCATCTCCTCCACCACCCCAATCTCTTCTATCAGCCATTCCAGAGATTTCTACATAAACAAAACACCAACAAAAATCAAACAACAAATTATCAAAAACCAGGGTCCCTACCAGCAGTGTACAAAGACCGAAATAAGGCTATGTATCCTTCTAATTCCCTTATATTAACACGGACCTTGCTCTGATACCAACTGTGACGGAACGCCTCGGCCAAGCCCGTTAAACCATAACGTACTTGATCCGAGTCCGCCTCCCGCGAACGGGCCGAAGCCTCGCAAGGGATACCAAACCACAGTCCGTGTAAACACAAAGGAACACACCACATTTATATATATTTCACAAGTTACATAGCCAAATTTCCACAAAACTGAAAAGAAGTACAAGAGCCTGGGGCATACCCCGAGGTACAACTGAAGAAAGTAAAACTAGCTAACTACACTGCTGGAGTACTACACAGCTGGAACTACACCGCTGGAGGTACTGACCCTGCACCGCTACGGCGCGGCTCTGAGCTGGACGACGGTCGTGAGACGTCCTCCTCGCTCTCACCTGTGGGGGTAGGGGTGAGCCTCTCTAGTCACTGGCTCAGTAGGGAACTCCCCCAAAACCAGCAACAAAAACCACAGGTACAAAGCTATAAACAATACCAACAATTTATAGAACAGCTAAGCAGGATATTAAAGCTGTAAAAGTACTCACCGTCTGCCGACTACGAGAAACAACAGTAATAATTAAACGGCAAACCAGTACAGGTGTACAAGCTAAAGTAGAGACTGCCAAACACGAGCACGTGAACTGGTTCGCGACACCAGTAACTGACTCGGACAAGCTACACAGGTCTACCTCTCAGTCTCGCAGCCACGGACGAAAGGTCCAGCTGCCGCTCCACGTGAAAAGTCAAGCAACTGTGGAGACCAACCAACACCACCACCTGCAGACCACACGGTCACAGGCCCATGCCTGGCACCTCTAGAGATCCTGGCCCGGACTCTCTAGAGTGAGGCACTGGAAAAGGACTAGCTGGGGTCCAGTACGTCTACTGGTGTCCGTACCCCCAACTACGAGCGCGCTACAAGTGACTAAAGACAAACACAAGTGTCACTGTCCCACTGTCGTCTTTCCCTCAGCCAGACGTACAACTCAACACAGAGTGAGGGTGTCCAGGTCAGACGACACAGACCTCGACGGTACAACACAAGTACCGGGACAAAGCCCCGAGCTAACAGCCTGGCTCACAAAGAACCTGGGGCACCCACTGGAGAGGTAACCACGGTAGGCGTCGTACTACTCGCCACGTACACAGAACCACGTGCACGTCATACACAAACCACGTGAAACCTCACGTAAACCACAAGTAACACTGGTCCACTACACATGAACCCAACTGACTCGCGTAACAACGTGCAGTCACTGAAGTAGTACCAATTGCATAACTTGTATGCTAAACACGAGAACCATGTGCACTCAATGCACCTCATGTGTCAACACACATGCATTATCCATAAATGCTGTAATTAGTCATTTCTGCTTATAACCAGTAGGCGGCAACATCGACTGCCGCTTACAAGAAGTCAACGGCAAGGGATCTGGCCGTTTACATCCTGGATGATGAGCTTGGCGACAAGCGATCTTGACGCCAAGTTCTCCAGCCTTAAACCCTGCAGAAACCCTAATCCGGCTCTACGGGTTTCCCAACCATTCTATCTACAGAAAAACATATAAAAGTAGTTCCTTTAACATGCCAGAACCTAAAACAACCCATTACTGCATGCTTTACTTGTTAAATTACTCAAATCACCCATTATCCCCGTATGGTGTAATTATCCGAAAATACATTATCATGCTAATTCAAATGGTTTCGTCGGTTTTAATGTTTCTACGGAGTTAACCGGGTTCGTCCCCTACCTCAGAACATGTAGAACCTCCCGCAATCTCCCGGTTCACACCGAGCCCTCCGCGAGCTCCCACGGGAATTGCACCACGCCGCGACGTTTCCTCGCGCAATTCAGCAACGCCACGCGTTCTACGATCGTCCAACACACTCTTCGGTACCTGTTGGAAGCTTAGGAACACCGGATGCGAAGCCGGGGCAAGAGGGGAAGAGAACCAGGTAAGAAACCTGCTCTAGGGTGAGCCTATAACCTGCATCATTCTCAGGTTACGTCAACCCCTATGCCGCCAACAGCAACCGCCACCCTAAGCGTCCACATCCAATGCCCCAAGCCAAGTCATGCAGTCAACGTCCACTTACCTGGACGCCAACAGTCAACGGCCACCCTTGGCCGCCAACTCCAACTGAACAGCAGCAGTCCTGTTTCATTTCAGGACCAACCCTGCACTTCACCTGCTCAAACCACACATTCCACACCACACATTCCACACACCGACTCACATTGGCCTCACAACGGCCGCCACAACCACAGTACACATGATCCGCATGGATCCGAAAAGCACGCGACGTTACATTACTATCATCTAAAAAAATTTCGACCTCGAAATTCATAACACAATTCAAAGTTAAACAACTTATACATACACACCTTTACAAGCACTATCATCTAAAAAAAAATACACAAGCTTACTCAAACAGATAGGGATACCCTTAGCCATTTCCTCGGCTAACTCCCAAGTATCCTCACCCCCAACCTATTTTCCCATCTCACTTTAACCAACTCAATTTCTTTATTTCTCAGCTTCTTCATCTTTCGATCTGTGATCTGCACCGGATACTCAGGCATAGTCATGTCCGCCTCAGGTCACCACCTTGATATCTAATTATTTGAGCTGGGTCTTCAATACACTTTCTCAACATGGAGACATGGAAAATATCATGCACATCTGCAAAATCAGCTGGCAAATCCAGCCTATAAGCTACTTCCCCAATTTTTTCAATCACCTGGAAAGGTCCTACATACCTTGGACTCAACTTTCCAGACTTGCCAAACCTCATGATTCCTTTACTTGGAGAAACTCTCAGGAAAACAAGATCTCCCACCTCAATTGAAGTGGTCTCCTCCGAACATCTGCATAACTCTTTTGCCTACTTTGCTCCTGCAATTTTTCTTTGATAAGCTTTACTACTTCGTGGTTTGCTGAATCAATTCAGGTCCCACCAATTGCCTTTCTCCCACTTCATGCCAGTTTAATGGGGTTCTACATGGCCTTCCATATAAAGCTTCATACGGTGCCATCCCAAGACTGGTATGATAGCTATTATTGTAGGCAATTCAACCATTCCCAAATGATGCTCCCAGCTACCTCCCCAAACTAAACAACAAGCTCCAACATATCTTCAATTGTCTGAATAGTCCTCTCTGTCTGACCATCTGTCTGGGGATGATAAGCGGAGCTATACCTCAACTCAGAACCAATTACTCTTTGCAGACTTCTCCAAAAACCAGAAGTAAATCTTGGATCTCTATCTGACACAATAGTCTTCGGAATACCATGCAGTGGAACAATTCTTTCAACATAAATATTTGCCAATCTGTCCACTGTCCAAGACATACTCACTGCCACTAATCTGCACACTTGGTCAATCTGTCAACAAATACCCATATTCCATTATGCCCTGAACTCGTCCTTGGTAAACTTGCCACAAAGTCCATAGCAATATCATCCCATTTCCACTGTGGAATGGGCAACGGTTGCAATAGACCTCCAGGCTTCTGATGCTCTGCTTTAATCTGCTGACAGATAGCACACCTTGCAACAAATTCTGCTATTTCTTTCTTCATATGAGGCCACCAGAAATGCTTTCTTAAATCATGGTACATTTTAGTACTACCCGGATGGATAGTGTACCTAGATTTATGAGCCTCTTCCAATACTCGCTGCTTTACCTCTCTTTCTGCAGGAACAAACAACCTGCCTCGAGCCTGACCACACAATTATCATCAATAGAAACCTCCTCCATTTTCACAATCTCAGCTAAAGCTCATCTGCTCTCTGAGCTTCAATGATCTGCCAACAAAGACGGCTCTACAGCGCTAGCAGCTAGAATTGCCCGTCGCTGACTACTGGGCACATACAAGGAATTCTCTGCTACTTCTTCATACAACTTCCATTCTTTAATCATCATCAGATTCATATATGCCTTTCTGCTCAAGGCATCAGCTACAACATTGGCCTTACCCGGATGGTAAGCCAAACTGAAATCATAATCTTTCAATACTCAATCCATCTGCGCTGGCGAAGGTTCAAATCTTTCTGCGAGAAGATATACTTCAAGCTTTTATGATCTTAAAGATCTCAAATCTCTCGCCATACAGATAATGCCTCCACATTTTCAAGGCAAATACACGACTGCAGCTAATTCCAAATCATGAGTGGGGTAATTCTCCTCTGCTGGCTTCAATTGCCTGGACGCATAAGCTATCACTTTACCATGCTGCATAAGCACTGCGCCAAGTCCTCTCCTTGAAGCATCAGTATACAGCACAAAACCACCACTCCCTGCCGGTAATGTCAATATAGGTGCTGATGTGAGTCTTTTCTTCAATTCCATAAAACTTCTTTGACATTCACCGGACCACACAAAGGGCACTCCTTTCCTGGTCATCTAGTCATAGGTGCTGCAATCTTAGAAAAATCTTGAATGAAGCGCCTATAATACCTGCTAATCCCAGAAAACTTCTAATCTCGGTTATTGTCTTAGGCACTCCCCACCTTGACACAGCTTCCACTTTACTCGGGTCCACTGCTATCCTTTAGCTGAGATAACATGACCCAAAAACTGAATTTCTTCAACCAGAATTCACACTTACTGAATTTAGCAAACAACTGGTTATCTCTTAACAATTGCAGAGTAAACCTCAAATGATTGCATGCTCCTCTTCAGATGCTGAATAAATTAGAATATCATCAATAAAGACCACAATAATTGATCTAAATATGGATGAAAATTCTATTCATCAGATCCATAAAACCTGCAGGAGCATTAGTCAACCCAAAAGGCATAACCACAAATTCATAGTGACCATATCGGTTCTGAAAGCTGTCTTATCTATATCCTCCTCTTTAATTCTCAACTGATGGTACCCGGACCTCAATCAATTTAGAAAACACCTTTGCTGATTGCAACTGATCAAATAGATCATCTATCCTCGGCAACGGGTACTTATTCTTGATGGTCACATCATTCAATTTCTATAATCAATACACATCCGAAACTTCCATCTTTCTTTTTCACAAATAAAACGGCGCTCCCACGGGGAATGACTCGGTCTAATAAAACTTTCTGCAACAATTCTTCTAACTGCTTTTTCAATTCTTTAAGTTCTGCTGGTGCCATCCGATATGGAGCTTTAGAAATCGGCATGGTACCTGGCAGCAACTCAATAGTAAAGTCCACCTCTCTATGTGGAGCTAAACCAGGCAAATCCTCAGGAAAAACATCAGCAAATTCCCTAACCACGGGAACTGCTTCTACTGGCTGACTGGCTCTACCACACTTACCGAGGCTAAATAAGCCACACACCCATCATTTATCAACTTTCTAGCTTTAATTGCAGAAATTAAAACTTGGAGGTATAAAAAGGCATACCTTGATATTCAAATACTGCACCATTAGGATGACAAAATCTGATCCTTTTCTTTCTGCAATCTAACATTGCTCCATACATTTCAAGTCAATCCATACCCAGAATAATATCAATCTGACAACCGCAGGGCATACAACCGACCCGCATCTGGTTCCCTTCAATCATAACAGGAGCTTCATCTATATAGCTCGAAGTGAGTAGAAACTCACCTGAAGGAACCTCCACTACCAATTCACAAGATTTCTCTTCTAAAGGATGAGCTATACAATCCAGAAATTCTTCGGAAATAAAAGAATGAGAGGCACCCGAATCAAATAAAACTCTTGCTGAATATTCATAAGAGGTAAAGTACCTTCTATCATATTCGCTGCCTCTGCTTGGGCTCGGGTGATAGCCATAACCCGGCCTCCTCCCTCGCTGCTGCGGTGCTCCTCTGCCAACGACCTGACTGTGGCTGCTGAAACTGCTGAGGCTGCTGCTGCTGCTGCACACCTCTACCATACCCATATTCTCTCGGATAGGGACAATTGCGGATCAAATGTCCCGACTGATTACAATTATAACATCGATATACCTGGTGGAGTAATAGGCTACCTGGCAGTACTCTGCTGCGACTCCTCCACCTCAGGCCTACCTCGGCCCTGCTGAAACTGCGAACGACCTCCCCATCCTCTTCCTCTGCCTTTAAATGCTTGCTTTAATTTTTGGCCCCATTTTCCAAAGCCTGATGAAGAAGGTCCCGCTGGTGCTTTACCTTTACTTGCACCCACTGACTGCTGCGGTAGCCAGAAACTACCTGAACCTGACTCGCCTGCCTGACGAGTTCGAATAGACCTCTCCAAAGTAGCTGCTCTCTGGGCTGCCTCTTCCACTGTCTTGCACATGAGAGGTACTATCGCATCCTGCAATTCCACTCTCAAGCCTCTGATAAATACTCAACCATCATATTATTATTTGAAACCACATATGGCGCATAACGGCTAAGTGCCATAAATCTCATCTGATATTCCAAAACTGAGGAATTACCTTGCTGGAGAGTCCGAAACTGCTCTCTTTTTACTTGCTGCACTTGGATCGGAAAGAATGTATCATTAAATACATCGAGAAATTTCGGCCAAGTGATATTCCTCTGTCCTGCCTGCAAAGGTGGTCTGCATCTTCACTCGCCACCATTCCAATGCAAAACCCCTCACTGATAAGCAGCTAACACCACTCTATCTGCTGCCGGACACCTCATAGTCGCAAAAACTCTTTCAATCTCATGAACCCAATGCTCTGCTGTATCTGATTCGCCCTCCTGAATAAGTAGGCGGCTGCAATCTCAGAAACTTTTCACTTGCATCACTGGTTCCTCTGCTATCAACACTGGGGTGGTGGTGGCACAGGTGCTGCAAAAGGCACCTTCCACTCTTAGCGGAACTGGAGCTACAGGTACAGCCTCCCATCCCCAGGTGGCACTGCTACCGGTGGTACTGGCGCCTGCTGATCCATTCTCGCCCGAATATCCGTGAGGCTTTCCCAGATTCTCTCAATCATACGCTGGGTGCTTTCCTCCGGATCATCTCCTCCACCACCCCAATCTCTTCTATCAGCCATTCAGAGATTTCTACATAAACAAAACACCAAGCAAAAATCAAACAACAAATTATCAAAAACCAGGTCCCTACCAGCAGTGTACAAAGACCGAAATAAGGCTATGTATCCTATAATTCCCTTATATTAACACGGACCTTGCTCTGATACCAACTGTGACGGAACGCCTCGGCCAAGCCCGTTAAACCAATAACATACTTGATCCGAGTCCGCCTCCCGCGAACGGGCCGAAGCCTCGCAAGGGATACCAAACCACAGTTCGTGTAAACACAAAGGAACACACCACATTTTATATATAATTCACAAGTTTACATAGCCAAATTTCCACAAAACTGAAAAGAAGTACAAGAGCCTGGGGCATACCCCGAGGTACAACTGAAGAAAGTAAACAACTAGCTAAACTACACTGCTGGAGTACTACACAGCTGGAACTACACCGCTGGAGACAGACCCTACACCGCTACGGCGCGGCTCTGAGCTGGACGACGGTCGTGGAGACTCCTCCTCGCTCTCACCTGTGGGGGTAGGGGTGAGCCTCTCTAGTCACTGGCTCAGTAGGGAACTCCCCCAAAACCAAGCAACCAAAAACCACAGATACAAACTATGAACAATACCAACAATTTATAGAACAGCTAAGTAGGATATTAAAGCTGTAAAAGTACTCACCGTCTGCCGACTACGAGAAACAACAGTAATAATTATACGGCAAACCAGTACAGGTGTACAAGCTAAAGTAGAGACTGCCAAACACAGTCACGTGAACTGGTTCGTGACACCAGTAACTGACTCGGACAAACTAACACAGGTCTACCTCTCAGTCTCGCAGCCACGGACGAAAGGTCCAGCTGCCGCTCCACGTGAAAAGTCAAGCAACTGTGGAGACCACCAAACACCACCACCTGCAGACCACACGGTCACAGGCCCATGCTTGGCACCTCTAGAGATCCTGGCCCGGAACTCTCTGGAGTGAGGCACTGGAAAAGGACTAGCTGGGGTCCAGTATGTCTACTGGTGTCCGTACCCCCAACTAAGAGCGTGCTACAAGTGACTAAAGACAAACACAAGTGTCACTGTCCCACTGTCGTCTTTCCCTCAGCCGGACGTACAACTCAACACACAGGAGTGAGGGTGTCCAGGTCAGACGACACAGACCTCGACGGTACAACACCGGGACAAAGCCCCGAGCTAACAGCCTGGCTCACAAAGAACCTGGGGCACCCAACTGGAGAGGTAACCACGGTAGGCGTCGTACTACTCGCCACGTACACAGAACCACGTGCACGTCATACACAAACCACGTGAAACCTCACGTAAACCACAAGTAACACTGGTCCACTACACGTGAACCCAACTGACTCGCATAAACAACGTGCAGTCACTGAAGTAAGTAGCCAATTGCATACCTTGTATGCTAAACACGAGAACCATGTGCACTCAGTGCACCTCATGTGTCAACACACATGCATTATCCATAAATGCTGTAATTAGTCATTTCTGCTTATAACCAGTAGGCGACAACATCGACTGCCGCTTACAAGAAGTCAATGGCAAGGGATCTGGCCGTTTACATCCTGGCTGATGAGCTTGGCGACAAGCAATCTTGACGCCAAGTTCTCCGGCCTTAAACCCTGCAGAAACCCTAATCCGGCTCTACGGGTTTCCCAACCATTCTATCTACAGAAAAACATATAAAAGCAGTTCCTTTAACATGCCAGAACCCAAAACAACCCATTGCTGCATGCTTTACTTGCTAAATTACTCAAACCACCCATTATCCCCGTATGGTGCAACTTTATCCGAAAATACATTATCATGCTAATTCAGATGGTTTCGTCGTGTTTTAATGTTTCTACGGAGTTAACCGGGTTCTTCCCCTACCTCAGAACACGTTAGAACCTCCCGCAATCTCCCGGTTCACACCGAACCCTCCGCGAGCTCCCACGGGAATTGCACCACTCCGCGACGTTTCCTCGCGCAATTCAGCAACGCCACGCGTTCTATGATCGTCCAACCACTCTTCGGTACCTGTTGGAAGCTGTAGGAACACCGGGACGCGAAGCCGGGGCAACAGGGGAAGAGAACCAGGTAAGAACCTGCTCTCGGGTGAGCCTATAACCTGCATCATTCTCAGGTTGGCGTCACCCCTATGCCTCCAACAGCAACTGCCACCCTAAGCGTACACATCCAATGCCGCCAAGTTCATGCAGTCAACGTCCACTTACCTGGACGCCAACAGGTCAACGGCCACCCCTGGCCGCCAACTCCAACTGAACAGCAGCAAGTCCAGTTTCATTTCAGGACCAACCCTGCACTTCACCTGCTCAAACCACACATTCACACCACACACTCCACACAACCGACTCACATTGGCCTCACAACAGCCACCACAACCACAGTACACATGATCCGCATGGATCCGAAAAGCACGCGACGTTACACGTGCGTTGCTGAATTACGCGAGGAAACGTCGTGGCGTTGTGCAATTCCCGTGGGAGCTCGCGGAGGGTTCGGCGTGAACCGAGAGACTGTGAAGTTCTAGCGTGTTCTGAGGTAGGGGACGAACCCTGTTAGCTCCATAGGATCATTAAAATATGATGTAATCACTTGAAACAACAGATTTAATGCATGTTGGGTTAAGTTGCACCATGCGGGGATATGGGTGGTTTGATGATTTTAAATTGCAAAACATGCTGTTTTGGTTCAATTATGGTGCATGGATATTAGAGGAACTGTTATTGATGTTTTTCTGTAATTTAAACGGTTGGAAAACCTGTAGAATCAGTTTAGGGTTTCTGCAGGGTTTGAGGCCGAAGAACTTGGCGTCAACATCGTTTGCCGCCAAGCTCATCAGCCAGGATGTAGACGGCCAGATCCCTTGCCGTTGACTTCTTATAAGCGGCAGTCGATGTTGCTGCCTACTGGTTATAACAGGAATGACTAATTATGGTATTTATCGATAATGCATGCGCGTTGACACCTGAGGTGCATTGAGTGCACATGGTTCTCGTGGTTAGCATACAAGGTATGATGTTAGTTACTTACTTTCGTGGCTGCGTGTTGTTTTACGCGAGTCAGTTGGGTTCACGTGTAGTGGACCATTGTTACTTGTGGTTTACGTGAGGTTTCACGTGGTTTGTGTGTGACGTGCACGTGGTTCTGTGTACGTGGCGAGTAGTACGACGCCTACCGTGCTTACCTCTCCAGTTGGGTGCCCCAGGTTCTTTGTGAGCCAGGCTGTTAACTCGGAGCTTTGTCCTGGTACTTGTGTTGTACCGTCGAGGTCTGTGTCGTCTGACCTGGACACCCTCACTCCTGTGTTTGAGTTGCACGTCCGGCTGAGGGAAAGACGACAGTGGGACAGTGACACTTGTGTTTGTCTTTAGTCACTTGTAGCGAGCTCGTAGTTGGGGGCACGGACACCAGTAGACGTACTGGACCCCAGCTAGTCCTTTTCCAGTGCACTCCAAAGAGTTCCGGGCCAGGATCTCTAGAGGTGTCAGGCATGGGCCTGTGACCGTGTGGTCTGCAGGTGGTGGTGTTTAGTTGGTCTTCACAGTTGCTTGACCTTTTCACGTGGAGCGGCAGCTGGACCTTTCGTCCGTGGTTGCAAGACTGAGAGGTAGACCTGTGTTAGCTTGTCCGAGTCAGTTTCTGGTGTCACGAACCAGTTCACGTGGCTCGTGTTTGGCTGTCTCTACTTTAGCTTGTACACCTGTACTGGTTTGCCGTTTAATTATTAAAGTTATTTCTCATAGTCGGCAGACGGTGAGTACTTTTACAGCTTTAATATCCTGCTTAGCTGTTCTATAAATTGTTGGTATTGTTTATAGCTTTGTATCTGTGGTTTTTGGTTTGCCCGTTTTTTGGGGGAGTTCCCTACTGAGCCAGTGACTAGAGAGGCTCACCCCTACTCCCACAGGTGAGAGCGAGGAGGACGTTTCACGACCGTCGTCCGGTTCAGAGCCGCGCCGTAGCGGTACAGGGTCGGTACCTCCAGCTGTGTTGTGGCAGCTCCAGCAGTGTAGTGTAGATAGTTGTTTATTTTCTTCAGTTGTACCTCGGGGTATGCCCCAGGCTCTTGTACTTCTTTTTAGTTTTGTGGAAATATGGCTATGTAATTTGTGAAATATATATATAATGTGGTGTGTTCCTTTGTGTTTACACGGACTGTGGTTTGGTATCCCTTGCTAGGCTTCAGCCCGTTCGCGGGAGGCGGACTCGGATCAAGTACGTTATCGGTTTAACGGGCTTGGCTGAGGTGTTCCGTCACAGCTGGTATCAGAGCAAGGTCCGTGTTGATAAAAGGAACTAGAAAGATACATAGCCTTATTTCGGTCTTTGTACACTGCTGGTAGGGACCCTGGTTTTTGATAATTTGTTGTTTGATTTTTGTTTAGTGTTTTGTTTATGTAGAAATCTCTGGTATGGCTGATAGAAGAGATTGGGGTGGTGGAGGAGATGATCCGGAGGAAAGTACCCAGCGTATGATAGAAATAATCTAGGAAAGCCTCACGGATATCCGGGCAAGCATGGATCAGCAGGCGCCAGTACCACCGGTTGCAGTACACCAAGAGATGGAGAGGTTGTACCTGTAGCTCTAGTTCCGCCAAGAGTAGAGTGCCTTTTGCAGCACCTGTGCCACCACCACTGCCAGTGTTGATAACAGAAGAACCTGTGATGCAGGTGGAGAAGTTTTTGAGATTGCAGCCGCCTACCTATTCCGGAGGGCCGAATCCAGATACAGCAGAGCATTGGGTTCATGAAATTGAAAGAGTTTTTGCAACTATGAGGTGTCCGGCAGCAGATAGAGTTGTGTTAGCTACTTATCAGTTGAGGGGCTTTGCCTTGGAATGGTGCGACTAAAAAGCAGACCACCTTTGCAGGCAGGACAGAGGAGGCCTCACTTAGTCGGAATTTCTTCGATGATGTAAATGATACATTCTTTCTGATCCAAGTGCAACAGTAAAGAGAAAGTTTCGGACTCTCCAGCAAGGTAACTCTTTAGTTTTAGAGAACCAGATGAGATTTATGGCACTTAGCCGTTATGCGCCATATGTGTTTCAGATAATAATATGATGGTTGAGTATTTTATCAGAGGCTTGAGAGTGGAATTGCAGGATGCGATAGTACCTCTTATGTGCAAGACAGTGGAAGAGGCAGCTCAGAGAGCAGCTACTTTAGAGAGGTCTATTCGGACTCATCAGGGGGCGAGTCAGGTTCAAGGTAGTTTTCGGCTACCGCAGCAGTCAGTGGGTGCAAGTAAAGGTAAAGCACCAGCAGGACCTTCTTCATCAGGCTTTGGGAAATGGGGCCAGAAATTGAAGCAAGCATTTAAGGAAAAGGAAGAGGATGGGGAGGTTGTCTGCAGTTCCAGCAGGGCGAGGTAGGCTGAGGTGAGGAGGAGGAGTCGCAGCAGAGTACTGCCAGGCAGCCTATTACTCCACCAAGGTATCGGTGTTATAATTGTAATCAGCGGGACATTTGATTCGCAATTGTCCCTATCCGAGAGAATATGGGTATGGAAGAGGTGTGCAGCAGCAGCAGCCTCAGCAGTTTCAGCAGCCACAGTCAGGTCGTGGCAGAGGAGTACCGCAGCAGCGAGGAAGAGGTCGGGTTATGGCTATCACCCGAGCCCAGGCGGAGGCATCGAATATGATAGAAGGTACTTTACCTCTTTATGAATATTCAGCAGAGTCTTATTTGATTCGGGTGCCTCTCATTCTTTTATTTCCGAAGAATTTTGGATTGTATAGCTCATCCTTTAAAAGAGAAGTCTTGTGAGCTAGTAGTGGAGGTTCCTTCGGGTGAGTTCCTACTCACTTCAAGCTATATAGATGAAGCTCCTATTATAATTGAAGGAAACCAAATGTCGGGTCGATTGTACGCCCTGCAGTTGTCAGATTATGATATTATTTTGGGTATGGATTCGCTTGAGATGTATGGAGCAATGTTAGATTGCAGAAAGAAAGGATCAGGTTTTGTCATCCTAATGGTGCAGTATTTGAATATCAAGGTATGCCTTTTTATACCTCTAAGTTTCTAATTTCTGCAATTAAAGCTAGAAAGTTGATAAATGCTGGGTGTGTGGCTTATTTAGCCTCAGTAAGTCTGGTAGAAGCTAGTCAGCCAGTAGAAACAGTTCCCGTGGTTAGGGAATTTGCTGATATTTTTCCTGAGGATTTGCCTGGTTTAGCTCCACATAGAGAGGTGGACTTTACTATTGAGTTGCTGTCAGGTACCATGCCGATTTCTAAAGCTCCATATCGAATGGCACCAGCAGAACTTAAGGAATTGAAAAAGTAATTAGAAGAATTGTTACAGAAAGGTTTTATTAGACCGAGTCATTCCCCGGGGGGAGCGCCGGTTTTATTTGTGAAAAAGAAAGATGGAAGTTTTCGGATGTGTATTGATTATAGAAAGTTGAATGATGTGACCATTAAGAATAAGTACCCGTTTCCGAGGATAGATGATCTGTTTGATCAGTTGCAATCAGCAAAAGTATTTTCTAAAATTGATTTGAGGTCCGGGTACCATCAGTTGAGAATTAAAGAGGAAGATATAGATAAGACAGCTTTCAGAACCAGATATGGTCACTATGAATTTGTGGTTATGCCTTTTGGGTTGACTAATGCTCCTGCAGGTTTTATGGATCTGATGAATAGAATTTTTCATCTGTATTTAGATCAATTCATTGTGGTCTTTATCGATGATATTCTAATTTATTCAGCATCCGAAGAGGAGCATGCAGCTCATTTGAGGTTACTCTGCAGTTGTTAAGGGATAACCAGTTGTTTGCCAAATTCAATAAGTGTGAATTTTGGTTGAAAGAAATTCAGTTTTTGGGCCATGTTATCTCAGCTAGAGGAGTAGTAGTGGACCCAAGTAAAGTGGAAGCAGTGATGAGATGGGAAGTGCCTAAGACAATAACTGAGATTAGAAGTTTTCTGGGATTGGCAGGTTATTATAGGCGCTTTATTCAAGATTTTTCTAAGATTGCAGCACCTATGACTAAATTGACCTAGAAAGGGGTGTCTTTTGTGTGGTCCGGTAATGTCAGAAAAGTTTTATGGAATTGAAGAAAAGACTCACATCAGCACCTATATTGACATTACCGGCAGGGAGTGGTGGTTTTGTGTTGTATACTGATGCTTCGAGGAGAGGACTTGGCGCAGTGCTTATGCAGCATGGTAAAGTAATAGCTTATGCGTCCAGGCAATTGAAGCCAGTAGAGGAGAATTACCCCACTCATGATTTGGAATTGGCAACAGTTGTGTTTGTTTTGAAAATGTGGAGGCATTATTTGTATGGCGAGAGATTTGAGATTTTTACAGATAATAAAAGTTTGAAGTATATCTTCTCGCAGAAAGATTTGAACCTTCGCCAGCGCAGATGGATTGAGTATTTAAAGGATTATGATTTCAGTTTGGCTTACCATCTGGGTAAGGCCAATGTTGTAGCTGATGCCTTAAGCAGAAAGGCATATGTAAGTTTGATGATGATTAAAGAATGGAAGCTGTATGAAGAAATAGTAGAGAATTCTTTGTATGTGCCCAGTAGTCAGCGACGGGCAATTCTAGCTGCTAGCGCTGTAGAGCCGTCTTTATATTGCAGATCATTGAGGCTCAGAGAGCAGATGCAGGTTTAGCTGAGATTGTGAAAATGGAAGGAGTTACCATAGATGATAATTGCGTGGTCAGGCTCAAGGGCATGGTTGTTTGTTCCTGCAGAAAGAGAGGTAAAGCAGCGAGTTTTGGAAGAGGCTCATAAATCTAGGTACACTATTCATCCGGGTAATACTAAAATGTACCATGATCTGAGAAAGCATTTCTGGTGGCCTCATATGGAGAAAGAAATAGCAGAGTTTGTTTCAAGATGTGCTGTCTGTAAGCAGATTAAAGCAGAGCATCAGAAGCCTGGAGGTCTATTGCAATCGTTACCCATTCCACAATGGAAATGGGATGATATTGCTATGGACTTTGTGGCAGGTTTACCAAGGTCGAGTTCTGGACATAATGGAATATGGGTGTTTGTTGACAGATTGACCAAAGTGTGCAGATTAGTGGCAGTAAGTATGTCTTGGACAGTGGACAGATTAGCAAATATTTATGTTGAAAGAATTGTTCCACTGCATGGTATTCCGAAGACTATTGTGTCAGATAGAGATCTAAGATTTACTTCTGGTTTTTGGAGAAGTTTGCAGAAAGTAATTGGTTCTGAGCTGAGGTATAGCTCCGCTTATCATCCCCAGACAGATGGTCAGACAGAGAGGACTATTCAGACGATTGAAGATATGTTGCGAGCTTGTTGTTTGGTTTGGGGAGGTAGCTGGGAACATCATTTGGGAATGGTTGAGTTTGCCTACAATAATAGTTATCATACCAGTCTTGGGATGGCACCGTATGAAGCTTTATATGGAAGGCCGTGTAGAACCCCATTGAACTGGCATGAAGTGGGAGAAAGACAATTAGTGGGTCCGGAATTGATCCAGCAAACCACAGAGGTAGTGAAGCTCATTAAAGAGAAATTACAGGCAGCTCAAAGTAGGCAGAAAATTTATGCAGATGTTCGGAGGAGACCACTTCAATTTGAGGTGGGAGATTTTGTTTTCCTGAGAGTTTCTCCAAGTAAGGGAATTAAGATTTGGCAAGTCTGGAAAGTTGAGTCCAAGGTATGTGGGACCTTTCCAGGTGATTGAAAGGATTGGGGAAACAGCTTATAGGCTGGATTTGCCAGTTGATTTTACAGATGTGCATGATATTTTCCATGTCTCCATGTTAAGAAAGTGTATTGATGATCCAGCTCAAATAATCAGATATCAAGGTGGTGACCTGAGGCCGGATATGACTATGCCTGAGTATCCAGTGCAGATCACAGATCGAAAGACAAAGAAGCTGAGAAATAAAGAAATTGAGCTAGTTAAAGTGAGATGGGAGAATAGTTGGGGGTGAGGATACCTGGGAGTTAGCCGAGGAGATGGCCAAAGGGTATCCCTATCTGTTTGAATAAGCTCTTGTATTTCTTTTTAGATGATAGTGCTTGTAAAGGTGTGTGTTTAAGTTGTTTAATTTTGAATTGTATTATGAATTTCGAGGTCGAATTTCTTTTTAGATGATAGTAATGTAACGTCGCGTGCTTTTCGGATCCATGCGGATCATGTGTGTTGTAGTTTTGGCGGCCGTTGTGAGGCCAGTGTGAGTTGGTTGTGTGGAATGTATGGTGTGGATGTGTGGCTTGAGCAGGTGAAGTGCAGGTTTGGTCCTGAAATGAAATAGGACCTGCTGCTATTGGTTGCAGTTGGTGGCCAGGGGTGGCCGTTGACTTGTTGGCGTCCAGGTAAGGGGTCGTTGACTGCATGATCTTGGCGGCATTGGATGTGGACGTTTAGGGTGGCGGTTGTTCCTGGCGGCAGAGGGGTTGACGCCAACCTGAGAATTCTGCAGGTTATAGGGTCACCCGAGGGCAGGTTTCCTACCTTGTTCTCATTCTCCCTTGCCCCAGCTTGTTGCCCCTGTGTCCCTAAAACTTCCAGCAGGTACTGAAGGGTGCTTGGAGGATCGTACAACGCGTGGCGTTGCTGAATTGCACGAGGAAACGTCGTGGCGTGGTGCAATTCCCGTGGGAGCTCGCGGAGGGTTCGGCGTGAACCGGGAGATGTAGGAGGTTCTAGCGTGTTCTGAGGTAGGGGACGAACCCTGTTAGCTCCGTAGGATCATTAAAATATGATGTAATCACTTGAAACAACAGATTTAATACATGTTGGGTTAAGTTGCACCATGCGGGGATAATGGGTGGTTTGATGATTTTAAATAGCAAAACATGATGTTTTGGTTCAATTATGGTGCATGGATATTAGAGGAACTGTTACTGAATGTTTTTCTGTAATTTTAACGGTTGGAAAACCTGTAGAATCAGTTTAGGGTTTCTACAGGGTTTGAGGCCGAAGAACTTGGCGTCAACATCATTTGCCGCCAAGCTCATCAGCCAGGATGTAGACGGCCAGATCCCTTGCCGTTGACTTCTTATAAGCGGCAGTCGATGTTGCCGCCTACTGGTTATAAACAGGAATGACTAATTATGGTATTTATCGATAATGCATGCACGTTGACACCTGAGGTGCACTGAGTGCACATGGTTCTTGTGGTTAGCATACAAGGTATGCTGTTAGTTACTTACTTTCGTGGCTGCGCATTGTTTAGCGAGTCAGTTGGGTTCACGTGTAGTGGATCATTGTTACTTGTGGTTTACGTGAGGTTTCACGTGGTTTGTGTGTGACGTGCACGTGGTTCTGTGTATGTGGCGAGTAGTACGACGCCTACCGTGGTTACCTCTCCAATTGGGTGCCCCAGGTTCTTTGTGAGCCAGGTGTTAGCTCGGGGCTTTGTCCCGATACTTGTGTTGTACCGTCGAGGTCTGTGTCGTTTGACCTGGACACCCTCACTCCTGTGTTTGAGTTGCACGTCCGGCTGAGGGAAAGACGACAGTGGGACAGTGACACTTGTGTTTGTCTTTAGTCACTTGTAGCGCGCTCGTAGTTGGGGGCACGGACACCAGTAGACGTACTGGACCCCAGCTAGTCCTTTTCCAGTGCCTCACTCCAGAGAGTTCTGGGCCAGGATCTCTAGAGGTGTCAGGCATGGGCCTGTGACCGTGTGGTTGCAGGTGGTGGTGTTTAGTTGGTTCTCCACAGTTGCTTGACCTTTTCACGTGGAGCGGCAGCTGGACCTTTCGTCCGTGGCTGCAAGACTGAGAGGTAGACCTGTGTTAGCTTGTCGAGTCAGTTTCTTGTGTCGCGCGAACCAGTTCACGTGGCTCGTGTTTGGCTGTCTCTACTTTAGCTTGTACCCTGTACTGGTTTGCCGTTTAATTTAAGTTGTTTCTCGTAGTCGGCAGACGGTGAGTACTTTTACAGCTTTAATCTCTGCTTAGCTGTTCTATAAATTGTTGGTATTGTTTATAGCTTTGTATCTGTGGTTTTTGGTTTGCCCGGTTTTGGGGGAGTTCCCTACTGAGCCAGTGACTAGAGAGGCGCACCCCTACTCCCACAGGTGAGAGCGAGGAGGACGTTTCCCGACCGTCGTCCGGTTCAGAGCCACGCCGTAGCGGTACAGGGTCGGTACCTCCAGCTGTGTAGTGGCAGCTCCAGCAGTGTAGTGTAGATAGTTGTTTATTCTTCAATTGTACCTCGGGGTATGCCCAGGCTCTTGTACTCTTTTAGTTGTGGCCAAATATGGCTATGTAATTGTGAAATATATATAAATTTGGTGGGTTCCTTTGGGTTTACACGGACTGTGGTTTGGTATCCCTTGCGAGGCTTCGTCCCGTTCGCGGGAGGCAGACTCGGTGAGTACGTGATCGGTTTAACGGGCTTGGCGAGGTGTTCGTCACAGAGATCTTCAGAGAAAGAAGCGAAGCATCTTTCAAAGGAGCAGATCAGTAGAAGCCAGCACTTGAGGAGCATCTGAAGGCGACTCAGAAGCAATTGACGCAGAGCATCGCCCAGTGACTCAAAGCATCAACAAATCTCCTCAATTCAACCTTCTGCAAGGGATCTCCATTGAAGAACATACTCTGTATCTAATTCTCTTAACTCTGAAAGTGTTCTTCTGATTCATCCATGGGAATTGTGCATAAAGTGTTGCACAAGTCTCTGTGAATGAATCTATCTTGAATCAGATCATTGCTAGAGGATCTGATTTATATTGATCTTGATCTAGCTTGTGGTTTGTGAGCTATAGTGCTCAGTTGTGTTGAGTTGAACACTATGTGTGTTTTTGAGCAAGTGTGCTCAGTTTCTGGAGCGGTTGTGCTCTAGAGTGGTGTGTGAGTTGTTGAACTCAAGTGTGTTGGAGTTGTCAAGCTCCAGTGTGAGTTGTACTCTTTTGAGTAGTGGAGCCTCACTGTGTGAGGGGTGGATGTAGGAATCACTGGTGTGATCTCCGAACCACCTAAAAATCCTTGTGCAGTGGTTTGATTTGCTTGTCCTCGCTAGATGCTTGCATAGGATTTCGAACTCACTCTAATTGTTGAATTGCTTCACATTCTTCCACACACACTCACTCTTCAGATAAACAAATGTCTATGTGATTAGATCTCTGATTAGAAGTAATTTTTAATTACTCAAGCTTCCGCATTAATTGGGTAAGATCTATTCAACCCCCCCCCTTCTAGATCTTATCCTTCCACATATTCGATCCTACAATTGGTATCAGAGCGGGTTCATATCTGTGTCTGATCTATTTGAGTGTTTGTGTCTAATCTTTGTGTCTCTCTTGCTTGAATTGTTTGGGTGTTTCAATCACTGTATTTCATCCTGCTTAATGGATTCTCGAGGATTTCTTGCTGAAGGCCATTCCATCAATAGACCACCATTTTTCAATGGGTCTGATTACTCTTACTGGAAAAATCGCATGCAAGTCTTTCTTAGGGCTCAGAATTATGAAATCTGGAGGATAGTTGAAGTGGGCCCTTATGAAAATCAAGGAGATGAGGAAACTTGGACTAGAGAACAGATTAGGAGAGCCACTCTTAACTATAGTGCTATGAACATGCTTCAGTGTGCAGTCCATCCTAAAGAATATTCAAGAATATCCATGTGTAAATCTGCTAAAGAGATGTGGGATAAACTTGAATTAATGTATGAGGGAACATCTCAAGTTAGGAAACTAAAGCAAACATACTTGTTCTGAATATGAATTGTTCATGATGAAATCTGATGAATCAATTTCTGAAATGTTTGCTAGGTTTATGACAATTGTCAATGGACTGAAGGCACTAGGTAAAGAATACACTGATGCTGATTTGGTAAGAAAGATTTTGCGCTCTCTCTCTTCATCTGGCATACTAAGGCCACTGTGATTGAAGATTCTAAGGATTTGTCCAAAATCTCTTTGGATGAACTCATAGGATCTTTAATGACATATGAATAAATTTAAAAAGAAATGAAGAGCATATACTCAAGACCAAACCAGTAGCACTTAAAGCCTCATCAAGTAACAAAGAGAAAAGTCAAGAGAAATCAAGTTCTGAAGAGTCTGAGTCCAATGAGGATGAACTTGCCCTCATGACTAGGCAATTCAGAAAATTTCTAAAATCAAGAAAAGGAAGATTCACTGGAAAGAAGAAATTTTTGTCTGGCAAAAGGAACATTTCTTTTTCAAATGCTAATTCTAATAGAAATCAAAAACTGATGAGATTATTATTTGCTACAGGTGCAACAAAGCAGGACATATGAAAGGAGAATGTCCGGAGAACAAAAAGGACAAGTACAAAAAGGTCAACAAGATGAAGAAGCCTAAAGCCATGGTAGCAACTTGGTCAGATGATGATCCAAGTGAGGATGAGAAGAGAAGTCCTCAAGTTCGGGAAATGAGGAGATATGCTTCATGGCTAACAGTAGTGATGGAAAGGTAAGCACTTCTTTTGAGGAATATACTATTGATGATTGGCAAGATGCATATGCTGAATTGGTTGAAAATATTCAGATACAAGAAAGAAAAAAGCATATGAAGAAGAAAATTGAAAATTTCATGCATAATACTTCCTCAAGTAGAAGAATTTCTGAACTGGAAAATGAAATATCTGAACTCAATGAAGAAAAAAAAAACCTTCTGAATGAAATTGATGAATTTAAACTTGCATCTCAAAAGGCCAACAATGAGTTTGAAAAACTTTCTAAAAAGGTGGAATTACAACAAAGGGAAAAGCAACTAGTTGTTGATGAAATTCAGAAGCTTAAGAATTGTTGGAAGAAAAGGAACAATTAATCAGAAATTTCACAAATGGAAAAGAAAACCTTGATGCTTGCTGGGAGTAAAAATGAATGCTGAAAAACATGGTCTGGGATTCACCCCAAAATTCAGTGAAGGATAAATCTGCTAAAAAGAAAGAGAAACCTCAAGATTCTTTAATAAAATTGTCAAAAGCACTAGTCTTGAAAACAAAAATAAACAGGTTTCAAAGAGCACATCTGAAATGCCCAAGCATCAGAACAAAAGGAATGTTTCTAACCAAAAAGAACAAAATAGGTCGACACACACTGTTGATAGGTCGACACCAGTTAACCACAAGTTGAAAACTGTGGCTACTGAGTCGACACCAGTCCAACACAGGTCGACCTGTCCAATTTTGAAAAACAACAACAAGTTGAACAGAAATGCAAACAAAAATCTAAAAAATTCCAAAACACAAAAATGAACTTTCATGATAATTCTTGGACATCCAAGACAACACATCAATCTGATTGGATCAACTCTTGGAATCATTGGTATCACAATCCTATTGGTACCATTCACAATTCTTTTATCCAAAATTTCCAAGATACCAACAGAATCCTTGGTTTGAATTTCATACATGAATGATCATGCCCAATTTCATAATCTCCATGCTCATGAAAGAAAGAACACTGGTGTTTTCATTCCAAAAGGAAATGCTAGGTTCACAAAAAGAAAAATCACTTCTGAAACCAAGGAAATGCCAAAAACAACTCAAATATGGATTAGAAAAGATCTATTGCCTTTACTCAAACAACTGATGGTCCCAACAATGTTTGGGTACCAAAATCTTTTCTTCTCTGATCTGATTTTTGCAGGAAGGTCGTGCACCCAACTCCAACACTTGGTTTCTTGATAGTGGGTGTTCACGACACATGACTGGAGACAGAACAAAGTTCTCATTTCTGATTGAAAAGGAGGGAGGATCTGTCACATTTGGAGGTAAAAATAAAGGAAAAATCATTGGATCTGGAAAGGTTGGTAAATCTTCCTCAAACTCAATTGAAAATGTGTTGTTAGTTGATGGCTTGAACTATAATTTGTTGAGTATTAGCCAACTATGTGACAAAGGTCACAAGGTTGTGTTTGAATCAGATTTTTGCAAAATAATTGATTCCTCAACTGAAAAAGTAATTTTTTTTGGAAAAAGAGAAAATAATGTCTACATGATCAATCTTGATAAAAATTTTTCTGAAAACATCTGTTTAGTTGCAAATAAAGATGAAATTGCATGGACATGGCATAAAAGACTTGGTCATGCAAGTTTCAACACAATAAACAAACTTTTAAGGCTAAATCTGGTTAAAGGACTTCCTGAATCTTTCCAAACATTGAAAATCAACTTTGTGGATATATGCTCAAGGAAAACAAACCAGAAAATCTTTTAAAACCTTCAATGATGTACTCACATCCAACCACTAGAATTACTTCATATGGACCTCTTTTGGACCAACAAGGATTCTTAGTCTTAGTGGCAAAAGATATGGATTTGTCATCATTGATGATTTTACTAGATACACATGGTTATTTTCTTATCCCACAAGAGTGATGCTTGTCTAGAATTCAGGAACTTCTGTACCTCTGCCTTAACAGGTTTTTCACATAAAATAAAATCCATTTTGACTGATCATGGGGGAGAATTTGAAAACAAAACTTTTTCTGATTTGTGTGTGAACTAAACATTTTCCACAGATTCTCTTCTCCAAGAACTCCAGAACAAAATGGAGTTGTGGAAAGGAAAATATAAACACTTGTGGAAATGGCTAGATCCATGCTCTTGGAGAGTAAACTGCCCAAATCCTTCTGGGCTGAAGCTGTAAACACAGCAAATCACATTCTAAATAGAGCATTGGTCAGACCAAAAATCAGAAAAACCCCCTATGAACTGTTGAAAAACAAAAAGCCAACATTGTCTTATTTTAAAGTTTTTGGCTGCAAATGCTTTGTACATAATAACAATAAAGAAAATCTTGATAAATTTGATGCCAAAAGTCATGAAGCCATTTTTCTTGGCTATTCAGAAATTTCTAGAGCTTTTAGAGTGTATATTCTAAAAAATAAATCTGTGGAAGAATCTCCACATGTAGTCTTTGATGAAAATTCATTCTCAACTGATGATTATACATCTTGCAGGGTTCCTCAGAATAAGGAAGAAGATGATTTCATTGTTGAACTTCACCAACTGTTGAGGAAGATAAAGACTTTCTTGAAACTCTGGACAACCATTACCTACCACCAGTGGATCAGGTAATATTGTTCCAGACTTGAATGCTCCTCAAGAGGTAATTCCTGAAAATAGATTCTTGAGAGATCATCCAATTGAGAATGTAGTTGGTAATGTGCATGATAGAGTTAGAACTAGATCATCCTTTTTGAATGCAATTCATGAAGACCCACTAGCACTAATTTTCCAAATTGAACCAAGTCAATTGATGAAGCTCTAATGAGTGAAGATTGGATCAATGCCATGCATGATGAACTTCATCAATTTGACAGAAATCAAGTGTGGGAATTAGTACCTAGACCTAGTGACCAATCTGTTATTGGCACTAGATGGGTATTTAGAAATAAACTGAATGAAAATGGTCAAGTTGTTAGGAATAAAGCTAGACTAGTTGCCAAGGGGTACAATCAAGAGTTTGGTATTGATTTTGAAGAGTCATATGCCCCTGTAGCTAGGTAGAAGCAGTGAGATTTTTCTTGCTTTGCATCATCTCTGAGATTTAAAGTTCACCAAATGGATGTCAAAAGTGCCTTTTTAATGGATACATCAAAGAAAATGTTTTTGTAGAACAACCTCCAGGCTTTGAAAATGAAAATTTTCTGATCATGTTTTCAAACTTCATAAGGCTCTTTATGGTCTCAAGCAAGCTCCAAGAGCTTGGTATGACCGTTTGAGTTCATTCTTATTGGAGAAAGGATACATTCGAGGTAATGTTGATCAAACTCTGTTCACAAAAATAGTAAATAAACAAATAATTGCTGTCCAAATTTATGTTGATGACATAATTTTTGGATCCACAAATAAAAGTTTGTGCACTGAATTTGCTGACCAAATGCAAACTGAATTTGAAATGAGTTTAATGGGTGACTTACAATTCTTTTTGGGACTGCAGGTTAACCAAACCAGTGAAGGGATCTTCATAAGTCAAACAAAGTATGTCAAAGAACTTCTGAAAAGGTTTAACTTTCATACCTCAAGCACTCAAGCACACCAATTGCGGTAAATGTAAAACTAGAAGAAGATTCACTTGGTAAGTCAGTAGACCCAAAGACATACAGAGGTATGATTGGATCTCTACTTTATCTCACTACTTCTAGACCTGATATTCAATTCAGTGTATGCTTGTGTGCAAGGTTTCAAGCTAATCCTAAGGAAAGTCACATGCTAGTTGTCAAAAAATCTTTAAATATCTTGTTGGCACATGTGAACTTGGCATTTGGTATCTGTTAGTTGTAAATTAGATTTAATTGCTTATTGTGATGTTGATTATGCAGGTTGTAAGCTTGATAGAAAAAGTACAAGTGACTTGTGTTTATATCTAGGTGGATGCCTAATTTCTTGGCTTCCAAAAAACAACACTCAGTTGCTCTATCCACTGCAGAGGCTGAGTATGTTGCAGCTGGTTGTTTGTGGCACTCAAATCCTTTGGGTGAAACACCAGCTCCAAGACTATAATCATGAGTTAGGATGCATTCCCATCTTATGTGATAACACTAGTGCTATCAATTTGTCTAAAAACCCAATTCAGCATTCACGCACAAAACACATTGAGATAAGACATCATTTCTTAAGGGATGAGGTGGCTAAGAAATCTTTTGAACTTCTTTTCATTGAAACTGAAAAACAAATTACTGATATCTTCACTAAACCTCTTCTAGAAAATAGATTTTCATCCTTAAGGAGAGAGCTTGGGTTATGCAAATGTCCTCATTCTCCCTGACCTCTCTATCATTGGGTTGAGTGTATGTGTGTCCTTGTTTAAGCACACTCTGAGGGGGAGTCACTGCTTCATGATGTCAATATTTCCTTCTTTTTTCATTCTTCTACCCATCTACATTTCGAATAAAACACTTCAATTTCCTTTTGCAAATAAATTCTTCTGTCTCACATTGCATTGAAATTCTTGGTATATCAAATGGTGACTTGAAGAAGGACAAGTTAGGCTTGTCTGGACACTTTCACTATGCGTGAGCACATGTCTCCGCCCAGTATCAAGAGTCATACATGCAATTGTTGAGGGGGAGTCTTCTTTCAAATCTTTGATTCTCTTTATCTTGCTGAAAGATTTCTAGGATCAACATTCAGGGAGAGTTAAAGAATTCATAATTCTTTTTCACATACACTCAGAATTAATTCCTTGAGTTGTCACAACTCCTATTCATGAGATGTCATTAATTCTTTCAAAGAAACCACAAAATGTCTTTTTGACTGATCTACTACATCTCTCTAGTCAATCTTCAATCATATTTGAACTCCGACAGTAATCTAATTTCTTCAAGACATGAAGATCATATGTGCATTGAGTTTAGACATCTCTTTTACAACTGCTGAGGGAAAAGGTTGTATTTAGTTTTACCATATTCTCCTTCAATGTTTCTTCAACAGAGCAATGACACTAATACTAAGAAACTACAAACCTTCACAAAGAATGAAGTGTCATGTATGTCATGAGGTGTTCTTGCTATCTCTATCAAAGGGTTAAACAAAATAAAAATAATAAACAAATTTTCTGACAATATTAATGATAACTAAGTAACTTGAATATTGGCGTCTAATAAACGTATATTTTCATGTCAAAAGGTTATTTTTGCCCCTTGAAACTGGATAATGAGCAAATCTTTAGTACCCAGGGACTATGGTGTGTAAAAAGTATTAGTTCTTGTGTGAACAAGTTACTACATTTGATAGTTTGATTAAAAAAAAATTTTCAAGGAGAATTCTCAAAACAAACAACCTTGCCCCAACTCAGATTGTTTAAGACTGTTTGTTATCCATCACCACTGACTTCAATCTAAAAAAATTCTCATTACTTTAGTTTTAAAGAATATGAAAGATTGCCATTGACTGTGGTGAATGTCCTATATATATCTTCAAAATGTCATTTCAGTATTTCTACAATCAATGAACATATCTTATAGGTTGTTGTTTAACACTTGAATTAATGATGGGTTTTTTATTAAGAAATAACTGATATTAATCCTTGACATATTTAATAATCCTTGACAAGTAGATTCTATATATCTATTGTTAGTTTTTGACTAACCAGGTCGACACAGTTCTATTCAATGTAGACACAATCTCTGGTCAGGTCGACACAGTCACATCCTGTGTCGACACTATTGCCTCTTCAGGCAGTCTTCTTCATTACCCCCCATTTAACGTAAAAGGTTCCGGTGGCACACCTCACCTCTTCATCTCTTTCGCAGGACCTTTTTATATGCCCTTTTGCATAGGTCAACGCAGGCCCCATTTCATACCCCATATCCAGGCGACTTCTCTGTTTCGCATCCTCCTCTCCACCCTCTCTCATCTTCTTCCTCTCCTCTCAGCTTGCACGATGCCTCCCAAGTAGACTCCAAAGCGGGGTGCAAGATCTAGGGCTACTGCCCTGGGGTTGTCATTGCCGAACCCCCCACGGAAAGAAGGAGTAAGCGCCGCCATGATCGGCTCAGCAATAGGGTCTATCTTCACCCTCTCCTACTCCCTCCAAGCGAGGTAGGGTGTCTTCTTCTAGTCGTGGCAAGTCTGTTAGAGTGACTCGTCATCCTCGAAGGAAGATTCTCGTTGATACTTAGAGGAATCCTCCTCCTCTTCATCTGAGTCTTCAATTCGTCTGAGGCTACACCCTCCAAGTTAGTCACTGAAGAGGAAATCTATTCTCAAGCCTAGGGCTGTTGATTTGGATGATGACAATTTTGCCAGTGCATTCCCTGATATCCTCAATTTCTTCAAATTTCAAGGCTGGCTGCCTTTTATCTCTGAATTTCACACTTTTTATCCCAGACTGGTGCAAGAGTTTTATATGAATTTGAATGTTCTGCCAGAAGGTTATTAGTCTGAAGTGAAAGGGGTCTCCTTTGTCTTATCCACTGAGCTAGCTTCTATTTTTAAAGTTCCTGATGAGGGAGAAGATTATCATGACTTTGAGTTTGATTTGCATGAAGCACATACTTTACTCACTGGTCTCCCTCATGATACATCAAACTCCAGACAAACCCATGTCACTCGATTCAACACAAACACCTTCCCACCTGTTCTTAGGTTGATTCATCACATCCTCACCACCATTATCACACCACAGGGTGGGGACGAGACAGACTTATAGATATTCAGAGGTTTGTCATTTACTGCATGAAAAAGGATATCAAAGTTAATTTTCATGTGATCATGTACCAAATTCTGTCAGAAACAACTAGAAAGGATCTTCATAGATCACTGCTATGCTGCTCATCTGACTGCTGTATTTAAACACTTTGGTGTGTCTTTTGAAAATGAGAGAGTTCAGTCCATTCAAAATCCAACATTTACTGTCTAAACACTTGAAAAAATTCATGGGTTTTCGGATTGAGGGTGATCAAGTTAGTAGGGGACCAGTTATTGAGGCACCTGTTGCACCTGAAGGAGAGGATGTTCCACCTGCTGCACTTGAAGGGAGAATCCTCCACATGCTGCTCAGTCTCCACAGCCTGATCAAGAGGATATCCCCCATCTGTTGTTGAAGCCCCACTTACTCAGGATATACCTCAATCACCCACACTACATGGTTCTTCTCCACTTCTTCCTGATGTGGATCCTCCATCCTCCTTTCCTCCATTTACTGGTTCAGCCTCTGCTTCAAATGGTGGACCTTCTATTCCACCAGAGTTGTACACATTTCTTGAAGAAAGTTTGGCACTATCACTTCATCTATACAACAAATGGCAGACAATTTTGAGCTTCGTATTCAAAGGTTGGAGAATTCAGTCACTGGTCAGTTCAACAAGTAGAAAGAGTTAGCAGAGCATGCCACACATAGATTCAACAGGCTCATTGGCACCTTGGGAGATAGTTGTGGACAACTGAAAGATCTACAAGACAAGCTTGAAATTGTTCTTCAGGGGATTTTAGCCAACACTCAGAAAGGTTTATTCAACAGTCAGGAAACTTTTTCTCAAGTGTCCAAGACTAGACTCTCATTTGCTCACCTAGTTGATGATATGGAAGGTATGAAACCTGTTGGCCCATGTTGATCAAGAAATCACCACTCTCAAAAGTGAGCTTCACAATTTTATAGACATGGCACTGTTGCAAGTTCTTCTTCAGCCTCCCAACCTATGTCAGCTGCTTTCAGTTCCTTTGAAGCCAACATGTATGACAACTCTCAACGAATGGAAGAACTACTACATACTCGTTTGGCAACAATGCAAAGTCAGCTGAGATCAAACTTATCAGCTATGGAGACCAGGATGAAGTCTATAGAGTCTATTTTGCTTCCTATCCCTCCTCCACCTCCATCTTCTTGATGGAAGTCATGTTTTGATGATGTCAAAGGGGGAGAAGGGTTTGTTCATTTTGTGAAAGGAAGTTTGTCTACAAATACTTTTTAGATGTAAATGTCATATCTTGTATAGTTCATTTTGGAAAGACATGGTTTTTAGTAACATTTTGTTCTGGTTGTGATATTTGTCTGTTGTTAAATCCTTTTCAATGGAATTTGATGAAGTTAATGAAGTTGTTGAAATTCATTGTTCATTGTCATTCAGTCTATGTGCTTGGATTCTGTGAAAGAATGGCTTAAAATCACATCTTTAAGAAAATCAAAATTTCATGTTAACTTAATGTTGCCATCATCAAAAAGAGGGAGAATGTTGGGTTGAGTGTGGTTTTAATGTATTTCTCTCTTAGTTTTGATGATGACATTTTGTGATTTTAATGTTTAGGGGTGGAACATGTACATACATCATTTATAATAATAATGTTCAAAAAGCATGTTTCAAATACCTTACTTCATACCTTGATGATAATACCTGGTACTAATGTTTTATGTGTTAAATTCTCAGGGATGTAGGTTTTATCATGGTAGTGTCGACACACCCATTGATGGTGTCGACATGGGTCAGAGTCCCTGAAGCTTTTTCATGAAAACAGGGTCAAGTGTGTCGACACAGTCCATGGTCATGTCGACACTAGGACAGCTTCTAGGAGAACCAATTGTCTAACTGGGACAGTGTGTCGACACAGTCTGTGGTCATGTCGACACTAGACCCAGCATCCAGAAGATCTGTTTTGCACAATTGGGACAGTGGTCGACACACTCAGTGGTAGTGTCGACACACTCCGGCTGAAATCTCAACTTATGTTTACTGGACACGTGGCTGCCTAGGGTTCAATGGATCCATCTTGGATCATGTGCCCACGCACTCCAAGGGTACCATTGGACATGTAGGGTTATAAATACCCCTCCAATCGGCCCCCAAGCAGTGTGAGACCTCCAAAATATTCCAGCAAGGGTCTTTGGCGGCAAGAAGAGGAATCTCTCGCTCCTGCTTGTTGTTGCTGTGGTGATCCATCTGCATCCCTTGACAGCACAAGAATTGGGGGAGATCTTCAGAGAAGGAGCTGAAGCATCTCTCAAAGGAGCAGATCCAGTAGAAGCCAGCACTTGAGGAGCATCTGAAGGCGACTCAGAAGCAATTGACGCAGAGCATCACCCAGTGACTCAAAGCATCAACAAATCTCCTCAATTCAGCCTTCTGCAAGGGATCTCCATTGAAGAACATACTCTGTATCTAATTCTCTTAACTCTGAAAGTGTTCTTCTGGTTCATCCATGGGAATTGTGCATAAAGTGTTGCACAAGTCTCTGTGAATGAATCTATCTTGAATCAGATCATTGCTAGAGGATCTGATTTATATTGATCTTGATCTAGCTTGTAGTTGTGAGCTATAGTGCTCAGTTGTGTTGAGTTGAACACTCTGTGTGTTTTTGAGCAAGTGGCTCAGTTTCTAGAGTGGGTGTGCTCTAGAGTTGGTGTGTGAGTGTTGAACTCAAGTGTCTCGGAGTTGTCAAGCTCCAGTGTGAGTTGTACTCTTTTGAGTAGTGGAGCCTCACTGTGTGAGGGGTGGATGTAGGAATCACTGGTGTGATCTTCGAACCACCTAAAAATCCTTGTGCAGTGGTTTGATTTGCTTGTCCTCGCTAGATGCTTGCATAGGATTTCGAACTCACACTAATTGTTGAATTGATTCACATTTCTTCCACACACACTCACTCTTCAGATAAACAATTGTCTATGTGATTAGATCTTGATTAGAAGTAATTTTTAATTACTAAAGCTTCCGCATTAAATGGGTAAGATCTATTCAACCCCCCCTTCTAGATCTTATCCTTCCACATATTCGATCCTACACTGTCCACTCCTAATGCCCATAGGATATCACACACATTGAGCTTTCCGTAGGGACTTTACTATAGTACAGCTCCACAGCCTCTATGGTAGCAGTGTCAATGTCGGCACAACTTTACACATTCACATTTTTATCACATTGTTCACATGCACTATTTCACACACTTACATGTATTTTTAACTAATCACATGTGCATCAGTTTACAGAACATGGTACTCTATTCATAGTGAAATTAACTCACAACCTAAACCTAATCATGTTGCTAATCATTGAATTTCACACATTTAGAATTAACATGATAATATGGTCAATTGCACTTGTTAGACTGATCACAACACCTACTGATGTCATATAGCATGAAATTTTTATCACCGGATGTACACAGGTTATATATCACATATCCAATTTTTCATATTTTTGGAACAGTAAACAAATTTTGACATTTAAAATAGATTACATGTAGATTTATTAAGAAATTCCTTTAAATATGATCCACAGTAAAACAATTATATCTAATAGTTTCAAACCCTGAAAACAGTCAGCATACGATCATGGAAAAATTATGAAACCCTAATATACCATGGATCTATTTATTCAGGATTTATCATGGTCAGATCATGCTCATTATTCATTTGCAAAATTTTAATAAATAACACTATGTGCATAATTCGACCTATCCTCATGACATGACCTAATGATTGTACCTGACAACATAAAATTTTCACAGCATGCACATACACCCAGAAATCTGACAAACATGCCACAGAGATCAAAATAGCCATCTGTAAAGAAATTGAAGAACTTGGCGGCAAAGGGGTTGCCGCCAACCAGGGTAAATGGCACAAGATGTTGCCGCTAACTTAGGATCTTAACGGTAGCAAGCTTGCCGTCAAGTTCCTAACTGCAGAAGTGTAGACTGATCGCACAAATACAAGAGAATTAGGGGTTCCAGGACACGAGGAAAAATCCAATAAAATCCTAGGACCTAAAGGACATGGGTAGGGATGAAATCCCTAGATCACTTGCCTTTGAAAAATTGTCTAATGGGATTAATTTACCAAAGATGCCTTCCTCGGCCAAGCCAAGAAAGTGCTCACAATCCTCCCAGATCCGGTATTTGTGTCGATGTAGGTCACACACCGGAGTCGGGGAAGCTTCCTCTATGCCAAGAGTACCTCCCAGTCGCAAAAGATCACCAGAAGAACTCCTCAATAGCCAGATCAAAGCTCGTCAAAATCAAGTCTTCGCACAGAAAGCCCTAGGTTTTCCCAAGAGCTCAAAGAACCTAATCTCACCCAAAACAAGGTATTTTATAGGCTTAAGGCTTCGGAGAACGAGTTAGGGATAGGATCCTACCGTTGGAGGTGGGTTTCTAAATCTAGAACTGGGAAAAACACAGCCGTTTCTCGATCTGAAAATGCAACAAAAATTGAGAAGTAAATGGCCATATTGTTGCCGTTAACAGGAAATAAACGACCATCGATCTGGACGCCAACTCAGAGTCAATGCCACACTGGTTGTCGTCAATGGATGTTGACATTTACTGGCATCTCGACCAGAAAATAGAAACATCAAATAGTATATATACACCATGTACAATTATATACAATATGCCCTTTATTATCTAAATACAATATGTACAACTTAAATGAAAACAATATGTACATAAATAGACATGTATATACATATGTACATATACACACATCATTTAAACATAATATGTACAGAAATAAACACATATATACATATTCACATATGCACATAAACAATAAAACATCATATGACAAAGTCCACAAAATGAGAACAAAGTTCGAGGGCCTTACACTCTCTCCCCCTTAAAGAAAACTTCGTCCTCGAAGTTAGAACGACATACTAACCAAACAACTGAGGATGCTTCTTCATCATAGCATCCTCAAGCTCCCAAATAGCCTCCTCTCACGAGAAGTTCGGCCATAGCACCTTCATGGATGCAATGCTCTTGTTCTTGAGATGTTGAACCTTCCGATCAAGGATAGCTATGGGTTGCTCAACATACGACAAGTCTGGCTGAATCTCCATTGGATCGTGACTAATAACATGAGATGGATTCACACATACCTTCTGAGCATAGATACGTGAAAAATAGGATGCACACTCGCTAGCGCTGGGGGTAAAGCTAGCTCATATGCCACGCTGCGCATCCGCCTAAGAATCTCAAATGGGCCAATGAATCTAGGACTCAACTTGTTATGCCTGCCAAACCTGACAACACCTCGGGTAGGCGAAATCTTCAGAAAAACATGCTCGCCAACCTAGAACTCTAAATCCTTCCTTCTATTGTCGGCATAACTCTTCTGCCTATCCTGCGCCGTAATAAGCCTCTGCCTAATAAGCTGATTCTTATCCGAAGTCTCTTGCACCAACTCCGGACCAATTAACTATCTATCGCCTGCCTCCTCCCAGCATAAAGGAGATCTACAAGGCCACCCATACAAAGCCTCAAATGGAGCCATGCCAATGCTCGCATGAAATTGTTGTTGTAGGCGAAGTCTACAAGAGGCAAATGAGACCCGATGGTCGCTGACGCTCGGCCTTCACTTGCTGGCATACTAAACACCTAGATACAAACTCGACCACATCCTTCTTCATACAGACCACCAGAAGGATCTCTTAAATCCTGGTACATCTTAGTGTTGCCTGGATGAATAGAGAATCACGACCTATGAGCTTCTGCTAGAACATGCTCACGAACATCCACACAACATCGGAACACAAACTCGGTGCTAAAATCTAATGACACTGTCCTCATCTTGAGCAATGCCTGCCTTGCTACCAACTCCTGGAGTCTAGGATCAGCCTTCTGCTGCTCATCACCTCATCTAGCACAGTGGATCGAATAGACAACTGAGCTACGAAAGCCTGACATAACTGTGGCTCTAACTCAGTCATCGCTAGGGCTGCAAACGGGTCGAGTTCGGAACCGGAAACATAGATTCCAATTCCGATAACCGAAATATGATTCCGATTCTGATTCCGATTCCGATAAGAATGGTTAGTTCCGATTCCGTTCCAATTCCTATAACATTATCGGAACCGAAATTTCGATAAGGTAAGGTGTTTACCATAATTTTACCTTGAGTTTATGATAATTTATTGAAATAACCGATACCGATACCGATACCGATTCCGATTCCGATAAGCTATCGGTATCATATTCCGATTCCGAAACTGATAATTTTTATCGGAATCGGGTCGAAATATCGGGTTCCGTTTACACCCCTAGTCATCGCATAGGCTGCATCCTCCAACATCTTCCAATCCTACTGGAGCAAAGATCTCTTCCTGCTAAGAGCATCCGCTATGACATTCGCCTTCCCTGGATGATACTGAAGCTCGAAGTCGTAGTCCTTGAGGAACTCAATCCATCTCCTCTGCGCAGGTTCAACTCCTTCTGAGAAAGAGATATCTCAAACTCTTGTGGTCAGTGAACACCTCGAATGGACACCATAAATATAGTGTCTCCAGATCTTTAGTGCATGAACCACTGCCACAAGCTCCAAATCATGAGTCGAATAGTTATGCTCATGCTCTTCAATTGGCGAGAAGCATATGCCTACCCTACCATGCTGCATCAACACACAGCAAGAACGATCCGAGATGCATCTGAGTAAATAGCAAAACCCCCTACACCACTCAACAAAATCAACACGGGTGCAAATATAAGCTTCGCCTTCAGCAACTGAAAGCTACTCTCACAATACTCGAACCATACAAACTTCACACCCTTCCTGGTAGCTTAGTCAAAGGGCGGCGATAGACGAAAAAACCTTCAATGAATCACCTATAATAGCCTACTAAACTAAGAAAACTCTGAATCTTCGATGGAGTCCTAGAATCTCCCAATCTAAAACAACTTCGACTTCGCTGAATCAACTGCCACTCCAGCGCCTGAAATTACATGCCCAAGAAAATGAACCTCGCGCATCCAGAAATCGCACTGCTGAACTTTGCATATAGCTTGTGCTCCCAGAGAACTCCAAAACAATCCTCAAATGATCACGGTATGTAGCCTTATTCGGAGAATAGACTAGTACATTGTCAATAAACCACACTACAAAGTTATCCAAATAAGATCTAAACACCCTGTTCATGAGATCCATGAATGCTGCTGGGGCATTGGTCAGACCAAATGGAAGCACCAAAACTCATAATGTCCATAACGAGTCCTAAAGCGTCTTGGACCATCTTCACTCCTATCCTCAACGATGATAGCCAGACTGCAGATCAATCTTAGGGAACATGATGCATTCTGCAACTAGTCGATATATCATCAATCCGCGGTAAGGGATACCTGTTCTTCACGGTCACCTGGTTGAGCTTCCTATAATCAATGCACAACCTGAGGGAACCATCCTTCTTCTTCACGAATAATACAAGTGCACCCAAGGTGACACACTAGGGAAATAAATCCCTTGTTCAGCAAATCCTGCAACTGCTTCCTTAGCTTAGCTAATTCCACAGGTGCCATCTAATATGGAGCCTTCGAGATAGGAGAGGTGGCTGGAAGCAACTCTATAGTAAGCTCTATCTCCCTAGCCGGTGGCAATCTAGACAAATCATCAGGAAACACGTCTGGAAACTCCTGCACTACTTCAATCTCCTCAAGGGTCGGTGACTGATCAGCCTTTGGTACTAAGACCACGCTGGCAAGGAAAGCGTCACACCCCTTGTTCACCATCCTCATCGCCTTCATGGCGGAGATCACAAACCTTCCCGCAAAGTTCCTTGGCAATGGATGTGAAAACTCATCCTCACCAGGAATACGGAAAGTAATCTTCTTCCCACGACAATCTACCAAAGCATAGTGCTCCTCTAGCCAATCCAACCTAGAATTGCATCATAGTCCTTCATCTTAAGCAAAAAGAAGCACCCGTCTAAGCCTCGGTCTTCAATGCACATCGGTAAAGATGGAATACACTTCCTAGTCGATATCATTCCTACTGGTGTGTGCACAGACAAAGGAACCTCTAAATCCTCAGCCTCTATTCTTGACTCTATAGCAACTACTTCGCAAACTGCTCAGAATGAACGAGTGAGTGGCACATGTATCAAACAAAACCGAGCGTGCACACCCATGAATAGAACCATACTTTTGTAATGTTTTCCGCTGCTCGGTCCTTTCGTGCTAAAGCAAACACTCGAGCTTGGGTTCGAGGCCTTCCTGGTCTTTCCGTGGCTAGTGCTACTGCTGCTACCGCTGCTGGGGTTGGCGCTCCATGGTGAATACCCTGTGCAGTCTGGGACAATCTCAAATCTGATGCTCGCTACTGTCGCACTTGAGACACTTCCCCGCTAGCTTCAGCACTCGGTACCACCATGTGCTCTTCCGCAATGAGGGCACATCTTCTTGTCACTAGGCCTGATGTTGGGGGACTTCGGTGCAACTGCCTACTGACTACTAGCTGCCACTGGGCTTTGTGGTGACTAGTATGCTACCTCTTCCTGTCCTGCCGCTGGAAAGGTGGCGCGGATCTCTTCTGCGATGCCTTCTTCTCCTCCATGTACTGCTCCATCTCGCTCCTACTAACGCAGAGCCTGAGAGCCTCATCTAGCGTACGGTGGTCAAACGCCACAAGCCTCGATCTCAGTGATGGCTTAAGACCCATCACGAACTCTTCGCCTTCCTGCGCTCATCAACAATATATAAGGAGCATACTTGGACAGTTCGGCAAACTTGGCCTCATATTCTAAACCATCATGGAGCCCTGAGTAAGAGAAAGGAACTCCTGCTCCATCTTGTCCTGGATATGCTCTGGGATGAACTTGGCCCGTAACAGCCTCATGAACTCATCCCAAGACACCTCGATAGCACCATCCTCGAATCTGGTGTGAAGTAATGAGGCCTACCACACATCGGCTCTCTCCTGCAAGACACAACCCATTAGCACCAAACTAGACAAAATCTAAACTTAACACAAATACATGCATATAATTTAAATACCTATAGTATATAGGTGGCAAAGCTAACTTTGTCCTCCTCGGCACACCTAATAGCTCGGAATATCTTCACAATCTCCCTCATCCAGCTCTTCGCTAATAGGGGCTGACTCTCCCTTTAAAAGAGGGCGGAGCCATCCTCTTGAATCTCTCCATGATGAAAGGACCACCATGGCCTTGCTCCTGGGGAACTGGAGCTGGAGCCTGAGCCTAGGACAACAAGCAATATAAGCAACATAATAGTAATCATAACATTTAATAGAAATAGGTACTCAATTTACAATTCTAAACCTAAGCCTCCAGCTGAGCAAACAGTGCCGCCTGAGTATGCGCCTGAGTCTGCATAGCCTGGACCAGACCTTGCATGAACACTCCATAATCCACAGGCGGTGGTGGAGAAAGTATTGTAGGACCCTGAGGTGCTGGGGCCTGCTGCTCACCCCTGTCCTCACGCCTCTGCTCATCATCTCGAGCCTGGGCACCACGCCTACCACGAGTAGCCATAGCCTGTAAAACAAATTAATCTAGTTAGAAACTAAGTGATTAGCCCTAACCATTTTCTTAGCTATCTTCCATTCATTATAATATTTTACATATGTGGACGAATTCTATAAGGACATAGCATATATGAGATGATGATATATTCATGTACAATCTCAACCTAGGTTTCTCTGATACCAATCTCCGTAACGACCCTCCTTATACCAATACGATTATACCAATCCACGTCAGTACAAAGAATGCCGTCACAGCGGAACATTTACCCAACACTAAATGATAGGTTGATATGTACATGAATAACAGTAAAGTACAACGAAAATAAAAGAACAATTCTCATTCCACCCATCATCACATATCCATAGTCTATATAGCAATAAAAGAATTACTAATGTCCACATTATTACAACTTCAAATAAAATACATTGTCTATATGAATTACACAATTTTATTAATTACATACTAATGCAAGAAAAGTAACAAATAGAAGTCTCCAGAGGTAGCTACTCCTCGCGCTCGGAGTCGCTCCTCAATATGTCTTCCTCAGGAGTGGAGACACTTATCACACCTGTACGCCGAAGCAAGGATGAGTCTTCTAAAAGACCCAGCAAGCAATCCAAAGATGGCATCCATACACAAATCACATACACATATCATATACACATGCTAGCCTTTTAAACATTTAGAATTAAACATGGTACATGCTTTATATCACTTAACCAAATAATATGAAAATCCTATAGCATGCTTTCTACACGTTATGACCAACATGATTCAAAGGCTCAAATCTTATTCAATTCATTTCACAATATGTACAACTAGAGCATGGAACTATGTACATGTAATTAGCACACCTAGCATGATGTCTAATCAATTTCACATGCTATTATAACATTTAACCACATGTTTAGCCTACTGTTTTACATAAATAAATCACAGTACACAAGTTCACATCTATTTGCATGCTATCAGATTCATTTAACACTTTACATGATCATCTTTCACATTGCACAATTTACATGTTCACATTCACATATTAACTGTTTACCCTTAGTTTCTCCGTGGCACATAGTCCAAACACACATTAGAAGGACACACTTACACATACACATACCCGTCACCTAGGCAACACATTGACGAATCTTGGTTAACTGCGCAGAACGGGAGAAGCCCTCTCACCCTAACCAGTGGTACTTGTCCACCTTCAGGATTTCATCCTAATGCCCATGGGATATCACACACATTGAGCCTTCCGTAAGGACTTTACTGCAGTACAGCTCCACAGCCCTCTATGGTGCAGTGTCAATGTCGGCACAACTTTACACATTCATATTTTTATCACATTGTTCACATGCATTATTTCACACACTTACATGTATTTTTAACTAATCACATATGCATCAGTTTACAGAACATGGTACTTCTATTTCATAGGAAATTTAACTCACAACCTAAACCTAATCATGTTGCTAATCACTGAATTTCACACAATTAGAATAACATGATTAATATGGTCAATTACACTTGCTAGACTGATCACAGCACCTAGTGATGTCAATATAGCATGAAATTTTTATCACTGGATGTACACAGGTTATATATCACATATCCAATTTTTCAGATTTTTCCGAATAGTAAAACAAAATTTGACATTTAAATAGATTACATGTAGATGTATTAAGAAATTTGTTTTAAATATGATCCACAGTAAAACAGTATACCTAACAGTTTTAAACCCTGAAAACAGTTAGCATACGATCATGGAAAAAATTATGAAACCCTAATATACCATGAATCTATTATTCAGGATTTATCATGGTTAGATCATGCTCTTATTCATTTACAGAAAATTTAATAAATAACACATAGTACAAAAATCAACCTATCCTCATGACATGACCTAATGACTGTACCTGACAACATAAAATTTTCACAGCATGCACATATATCCAGAATCTGACAAACATGCCACAGAGATCAATAGCCATTCTGTAAAGAAACTGAAGAACTTGGTGGCAAAAGGGTTTGCCGCCACTGGGGTTAATGACACAAGATTGTGTCGCTAACTCAGGATCTTAACGGTAGCAAGCTTGCTGTCAAGTCCTGTCTACAGAAGTGCAGACTGATCGCACAAATACAAGAGAATTAGGGGTTCCAGGACACGAGGAAAATCCAATAAAACCTAGGACCTAAAGACATGGGTAGGGATTGAAATCCGTAGATTGCTTGCCTTTGAAAAATTGTCTAATGGGATTAATTTTCGAGATGCCCTCCTCGACCAAGCTAAGAAAGTGCTCACAATCCTCCAGATCCGGTCTTTGTGTCGATGTAGGTGCACCACCGGAGTGGGGAAGCTTCCTCTATGCCAAGAGTACCTCCCAGTCATAAAAGATCACCAGAAGAACTCCTTAATTGCCGGATCAAAACTTGTCAAAATCAGGTTTTCGCACAAAAAGCCCTATGTTTTCCCAAGAGCTCAAAGAACCTCTTCTCGCCAAAAACGAGGTATTTTATAGGCTTAAGGTTCGGGGAATGAGTTAGGGATAGGATCCTCCCGTTGGAGGTGGGTTTCCAAATCCAGAACTGGGGTAAACGTGTCGTTTCCCGATCTGAAAATGCAACAAAAATTGAGAAGTAAATGGCCATATTGTGCCATTAAACAGGAAATAAATGGCCATCAATCTGGACGCCAACTCAGAGTCAACGGCACACTGGTTGCCGTCAACTGCCCTCAACGTCAATGGATGTTGACGTTTACTAGCATCTCGACCAGAAAACAGAAACATCAAATAGTATATATACACCATGTACAATTATATGCAATATGCCCTGTATTATCTAAATACAATATGTACAACTTAAATAAAACAATTTGTACATAAATAGACATGTATATACATATGTACATATACACACATCATTAAACATAATATGTATAGAGATAAAACATATAAATATTCACATATGCACAAAAAATAAAACATCATATGATAAAGTCTGCAGAATGAGAACAAAGTTCAAGGGCCTTATACCGAGAGAAAACGTAGAGGGAACCATAAGCACGGCCAACAAAGGCCAGACCAAAACGCCTGCGGAAGCTAGGACACGGCTAGGCTACACCCACCGTGCAAGCTAGGACACGAGACGCACTTGGAAACAACATGAGAAAACATCGTCACAACAAGAGCAACAAGCCACTGCCACTGGCAGCTAAGAGGGGACACGCCGGCCACTCCTCTGCTTGCCAGCCACCGACTCCTACCTACAACCTCCCCGAAAGAGTGAGGCCAGTGAACCACCACAGAGAACACAACACACGCACCACCGCAGCCCAACCAGCTGCGCCCATGCTTGACACCACGACGTGGCTCAGAACCACGCGAGAGAGGCAGGAGAAGGACAGCTAATCTGGAGAAAGGACCGCCAAAAGAACAACCAACCACCTTGACGTCCCAGACTCAGTTAAGAGAGCTACAAATGACTCTACGCCACTGTCCACCACCTTTTCCTCTGCTACTAGAGTCTAAGCTCGAGCTCGCCCACCGCCTGGAGAACTCCGTCAATGGGCGCGGGGACTGGGGTCTAGGTAACGTGAAACCTCTACAACGGACAAGCCCTTGAGTGCCAAGCACCGACGAACAAATACAGGCAGGGTAAACACAACAAGCAAACGACACCGCTGGCTTGTAACCAAGACAAGCCCAGCAGGCACAGGCACGCACGACCCCTCCTGGAACATCCAGGAGGATTGTCGGCAACCCCGGCACACACACTATGGCCAGAAACTCGGCAACAAGAACGCGACCACATAGGCATCGCATTCTTAACCAGAAGGCGACAACCAACCCGTCGCAACCAGGTCGCGACGACCAGGGGTGTCGCCTTCTAATCTAAACGTGAGTATCAACCCATCGCGTTCAGCATCAGAAGGCCGAACCCCAAGCAGGTTAGCAGCTCGCAGCCAAACAACACCGAAAGCAGAATGCGACAAGCAAACCGTGCGACCCAAAGACTCTAGAAAGCGGACAAGGAACCTATCGCCACCAGAAGGTGACAAGGAGGTGTCGCCTTCAGATTCAGAACGCGACGTATCGACCGTCACGTTCTTCATCTAAAGCAGGACCCTTGGGCAAAACCACCCCAAGGCCCACACCCAAGGAACCACGAAGGTAACTACCAAATAGGAAGTCAGGCCTCGTGTCAAGTTGAGGAGACCTCCCTCTAACCAACTTGGACCGAGCCATCCTCCACCACGACTGGAAATAGGAAACCACAGGAAATAGAGAACGCGATGGTTACCTTGTCGCTACCAGAACCTGACAGGGTCCACATTGCCTTCTGACTAGTCGCGACAGCCATCCTATCGCGATCTCAGTCAGAAGACCCAACTGAGAAATGGGGCCATCCCATGGTCACAAGCTACACAAACACCACCAAAATGGGAGGAAATAGAGAACACACAAATATAACAACTGCAAAAGGCTAGAGGGGCACCAATGCCACCTCTCCTCGCCCACAAAACACAAGAACTACTTAAATTCACAAGAGGGGAGCACCACCGGCAAGCCTCCACCCGTGCTAAACCACAAAGAACCCACGAGCACGGGGAGGATAGCTCAAAATAAAGCTCCATCTACACTAACAAGGAAGATGCAAGAAATCCTACTGAGAAATGACGAGCCAGACCCGTTGGGACCTTCACGTCGGATTGGCCGCCTCCTCCTCGCTCCACGCCGCTCCAACGCTTTGCCACGAGCACGTCGGCACCTCCCCACACCCAACACCTGAGAAAGAGGGAGGGAGCTCCCCCACCACTGAGTGGGGAAGAAGGAAGGAGAAAGGAGAAGAAAGAAGAAGAAAGGAGGTCTGCATGCCTTAAGGCCTCGGAACTGAGGTCGCGATAAGGAGAGCATCGTGTTCTCACCAGAACGTGACACACCTTGTCGCCTTCTCAAAAGTTTCGACAGGTCTTCTAACAGATAGACAGCCTTCAGGCCATGTGTCACGCACACATGTGCCTCAGGTGAACGTGACACTGGCACGTCACCTTTACACATATGCGCGCGGACACGTAGCGCACCAGCCATAGACAACAGGAACGCGACAAGAGGGTTGTCGCCTTCTTAACCAGAAGGCGACACGTAACACGTCGCGTCAGAATGCGACATCTTGATCCATCGCGATCCCAAGAACAACTCCAAGGCAACCAAACCGGGATGTTACAATATAAATAATGTCTCCAGATTTTTAAGACGAAGACCACATCAGCCCACTTTAGATCATGCACAGGGTAGTTGACTTCATGCATCTTCAGTTGTCTTGAAAATAAGTAATGACTTTATCCTTTACATTGTACACATCCTAAACCTACTCTTGAGGCATCGGTATAGACTGAGAAACCTTCTCCCTCTATTGGAAGAGCGAGAACAGGGACTGAGGTCAAACATTCTTTTAGAGTTTGGAACTCTTCTCACACTCTTTTCTCCAAGATAGGATTCTCCTTCCGGGTAAACGAGTGAGAGAACAACGATCTTGGAGAAGTCCTTTATGACCCGCCTGTAATAGCCAGCTAGTCTTAAGAAGCTTCTGATTTCTGTGACATTAGTTGTTTTCTCCCATTTGAGTACAACTTCAACTTTGAAGGGATCAACAGAGATGCTGTCCTTGAGATGACTGGCCCAAGAAAGACACTTCTTCGAGCCAGAACTCGCACTTGCCTAGCTTTGCATATAATTTGTTGTCTCGCAAGACTTGCAGAGCTATCCTCAGTATGTTTTTCATATTCTTCTTTGGTCTTTGGTATATGATGACGTCATCAATGAAGAGGACCACAAACTTATTAAGATATGTCGGTATATGTTGTTTCATGAGTTGCATAAAGGCTGCAGAGCATTGGTCAGACCAAAAGGCATAACATGATTCATAGTGTCCATACCTACTCCTTAAAGCCATTTTGAAATGTCGTCACCCTTGATCCTCATTTAAGATAGCCAGACCGAAGTCAATCTTGGAGAAATATTGAGCTTCAGATATCTGGTCGAAAAGTTCATCGACTCGAGGCAATGGGTACTTTGTTCTTGATGGTTACTGATTGAATTGTCGATTGCCGATACACAGCCTCATAGACCCATCTTTCTTTTCAACAAACATGACCGGTGCTCCCCATGGGGAATACTTGGTCTAATGAACCTCTTTTCCAACAGGCTCCATCAATTGTGCCTTAAGTTCTTTTAACCAGCAGGTGACATCTGGTACGGTTGATTGAGACCGGGGCAGCTCCAGGATTAACTCATATCAAAGTTGACATCACGCTCAGGGGATCCCTGCAGCTCTTCGGGGGACACATCTAGGTAGTCCTAGACTATGTGCATGTCTTTTATTACCCCTTCTTCTCAACTACTATGGCCGCAAGGAAAGCAAAGAAACCTTTCCTTATCATGTTGTGGGCCTGTATGGTAGAGACTAGAGACATCCGTCTTTTATGTCTAATTCCAGTGAATGACAACTTAGGGAATTCACTAAATGTAACCTTACCTTTCTTGCAGTCGACACTTGCCCTATATGTGGACAACCAGTCGGCTCCAAGAATTACGTCTTAGCCTTCCATGGGCATACATACCAGATTGGCTCTTAGGTTATGTTCTCCGATCATGACATCAGTAGATGGGAAATATTTGTTCAATTTTTCCTTCTCTCCCAGTGGTGTTGTGACAGAGAATTCAGTCCTATAGATATAGGTTTAATATTCATAGTATCAGTAAAGTTTTGAGATATAATGAATGGGTTGCACCAGTATCAAATAAAATAAATGCTGATAGGGAGAAAACTTGCAATGTACCTTCCACCACACCACCTTCCTAGTGGGCTCTTCATCATATAGGGCTTTGCAGTCTTCCCTGTTTCTTTGGCACATTGGTGCGCCTCTCATGCTCCTTCAATAGCTGGCACTTAGGGATACGGTGCTCGTGGCTACCACAACGCAGACATGCACCAACTTTCCTCCAGCACTCATCAGCTGTGTGACCTGGCTTGTCACAGTGCTTGCAGTTGCTTTTTGCCGGAGTTGTAGGGACAAATACTCTGGGCTTCTTCTCTTGACTTGGTCCTTCCGTGATGTTGAAAGGATGCTTCTTGCCAATACTTGGCTTAGTAGTAGTCAGACCGGGTGTCAATTCTTTCTTCACGAACTTCCCTTGATACGATTGGTGAAGTCCGTAGCATCTTCTAATATTGAGCTTTCTTAACCATCTCGACATATGTCTGGATGTCGAGAGGGGCCAGTTGAGTAATATACTGAGGCTTAAGGCCATTGAGAAAGCGCTTAGCCTTCATCTTTTCGGTATTCCCCAGATGCTCAATATATCTTGCCAGTCTAGAAAACTGTGCTTCATAATCGGCCACAAATAGGCTCCTCTGTTTAAGAGCAGCAAACTCTGCAACCTTCCTCTCTTGGACACGTTCGAAAAAGTACTTAGAGTTAAAGACTTCCTCAAATTCATTCCAGGTGAATTAGCCATTTGCCCTGGTTGCTTCCACTGACTCCCACCAAGAGCGGGTGTCCTTCTCCAGTTGAAAAGTAGCTAGTAGTAGCTTGTCCCTAGCTACACATTGTATCACACAGAAATTCTTTCCATCTCCTTCAGCCACTACTCGGCCTCATTCGGATTAGTAGTACCGCTGAACTTTGGCGGATTTAAACTTCTAAAATTATGATGCAGCTTGCCTGCACTGCGGTTTCCTCCTCCCCCTTGTGCAGCTTGCAGAAGTGCACGGGTGAGTTCCTGAATGGTCTGTTGCATGCCCCTCATCTGAGCACGTTCAGCCGTCATCTTAAGTGCTTAAGTTCCTACAAAAATAACTTATCATTAAGATCTTGGTATGAAATTTAATTTGTGCGTGTGTGAGTATCTTTTAGATTCTAACCTTAGTTCTACCCAATCTCACATAGGTATGATAGTTGACTTAGACATGTGTCATGGCAGTCCGTCCTAGAACATCTTAGACTTAAATATCCTAGTAAGGATATCCTAGGCTCTGATACCACAAAAATGTCACGTCCCGACGCGGAATATCGGAATGTGAGGCAGTTGCAAGTAAGCGAGTATAGAGTGTAGAATAGACTACAAACCATTGGACAATAATATAAAATCAAATGCCTTTCATTGATAATTCAACTAATGTCTATTACAGCCACTAATGCAGAGCCATAACATAGGACCCAATCGACTCTATTACATAGAATGAAGTAAATGATTATCTAAGACATCTAGGGTAATTACTGTGGCGTCATGGTACTCTTGGATCACTCTTAGTCCTCCCCATCCTCGTGAGTGTACTCAGTCTCCTCATTCTCACCTGAGAACACAATGAACAAATAACATAGGGTGAGCGACAACACTCAGTAGGATTTATATCTCATGGTGCATGCAAACTTTACATGATTATTACATTAAAAGCAGAGTCACTAACGATAAAGAGAGAGAGTCAAGTAAAGCAAGAGATAGCACAATAACATGGATCAAGATAGCACAAATTTCCAAATATAGCATAGAGCAGGATGGCCATAGCACAAATAGCACAACGAGTCGAGAATAGTATAGCACTTTGATTGTCATATAGATAGTCAAGATAGATAACACTTGAGTGTAATGCCAAACACTCTGGTCAATTAACTCCCGCGGGCTTTACCTCCACAATATTCTACCGTACATAATATTTTCCATGTATCTATAAAGGGCCCGATCTATTCCTGGGAGATGCGCCCGTAAGGCTATAACTCGCGGGGGTTTAATGATCAGGGTGTACAACATAACACCCAAGTGACATACTATCAAGATTTAATCGAAGACAATCAATCACTATACTATGTTCTCTCGGTTGACAAGAAGTTTGACCAAACGTGCTATCTCGACTAGTACACTTTTGTGCAAGCGTTACATGCTATTTCGTTATATGGCCAATCCGTTATCTTACTTGTTGTGCTATTCCATGTGAAAGTGATATCGTTCTCTTGCTATCATTACATTACTCTCTTGACTATACATTGGTCATTCTCTATAGTTATCCTACTTGATAAGACATTAATCACTTAAAGCATGCCTGTTTATATGAGATATTAAGTCATACTGGGCGATTATCACTTATCCTGCGTTATTTATTTCTTGTGTTTCAGGTGAGTCTGATGGAGACTACCACACGAACGAGGAAGGGGATGAGCAAGTGCAGGAGTGACCCTACATTTCAACAACCAAAGCTTTTTAGGAGATAGCTAGTTGAATAGTTGGTTTGTAGTTGTTTTTATTTGAATAAAGTACTATGAGTCCATAGTTATGGCTCTGAATTAGTGATTGTAATAGATGATTAGTGGAATTATTAATGAAGTTGGATCATTTGGTATTATTTCAATTTGTGAATGGTTGGATATTTATTTCTCGCTTTATACTATTTAATTAATTGTTTATCGCTCCGATATTCTACGTCGGGACGTTACAATTTACTAAGTCAAACATGTGTAATTAGCCCTTATTTCTTTATCATTGGTTGTGATATATTATTTAGTTCATGTCTTTAAACTTTCATTTTATTCCGATGACATTATCCACATGTGATAATAGGTTTCCCATTTATTGGGTTTAACCATCTCAAGTCATAGTTTAAGGTTTTTGCTAACTCAACTATGTTTGTTGGACCCAATTATCTTTGCCAATATTCTATCATATTATTTAATTGAAATCTTAAATTTTCATGTGATTCTGAGTTGATCTTACACATATGATAACGAGGTTTTCGATATTACCAAGTTTTATCATCTTAAGTAATGTTTAGAGTTTCATTATCTCAATCACATTCTTATCGGTTCAATCTCTTTAACCCTTGTTGAAATTTATTATTAAATTTCTAAATTAAAATGTTTCATCTCATTCTATATCAATTTTATACATATGATAATAAGATTTTTGTTGTCAATTTATTTATCTTTAATTAAATACTAAACTCTTACTTAATTATCTTAAATAATTAATTTTCTCTTAATTATTTATTTATTTTAAATTTAAAATTTTCGAGTTATTACACTTATCGTCCACCAATTAATCAAGGCGAGGGCCCCGTTCAAGTTCTAACACTCGGACGGGGGAGGGATTATGGTCTGCATCCTGGCGCAGCATATCAACCAATTGTTTGTCGCCACTTCAAACTCGGAACCCATCCCACGTGGATCGCACTGTGCCGCACTGAGGAAAAGTGCCGCACCACCTCAACTTCCAAAAAACCCGCCACTAACGAGTTCCCGCTGCTGACGTGTTCCCTCTCACCTGAAGAAGAACCGCGCACGTTAAGGCGGCGCACATTAGATGTGCCTCCGTCCGCCCAGAGGAGCGCCAGCGGTATCATCTCCTCTTTTTTTTTTTCCTTCTCTCTGTTCTCCCTTTTTTGGCTGGCGAAGCTCCCGATCGCAGCATTCCACACCTCCCACACCTAACCCAACCATTCCCCTCCTTCTTCCCATCCCACCCCTCCGCCGCGGCCTCTCCTCCTCCGGCAGCAGCGGCCGCCCGGCGCCCCCCTCCCCCGCTGCGGGAGCCGCTTCGCCCGATTCCCTCCCCGATCCGATCAGGGGCGAGCCGGAGGGGTCTCCTAGGGGGAATGGCCCCGCATTGGGGGATCGCCGGCTGGTTTCTTTCCTCCAGGTGACGCGGCTCACCTCGTTTGTTGCCCCGCTCGCGCCGCGGTCCCTGGTGCTTGGCTTCGCCTTTGGAGGCCTCTTTTGGTCTCTCCCTGGGCTTCCATTCGGAAATGCCGGGTCCGAGGAGGTCGAGGGTTTTTGGGGGGGAGTTTCTACGCTTTCGGATTGGGTCACTGAGCAATTTGGGCGCTGTATACGTGATGGGATGATTATGGATGTGGTAGGAGGAGTGACTGCTCAGCTTACTTTCTTCTGTTGCAATTTAGGGTATTGAAGCACTTGCGTTTTTCGTTCTGGCATGCCTCTGGCTTCTGGTTTAGATGAGGATTTGGAGCGGAGGTGAGCCAGGCGGCAGCTGGAGTTAACACATATCAATTTTTTCTGGCAGTATTTATCTGTTGCAGACTAATGGACTGAATGAGTAACTTTGATTCTCCTTCTCTGGAGCGTGACTAGCCGATGTATTGTTTATGGGGCAAGGTGGGTTGCGGGTTTGCAGTAGTCCGGTTTCTTGGCATATTTCGGACTGGCTCTCTGCTTCATTGGGGAAGTACCTGAATGTGCAATCTGAATGGCTGATCTTCTGAGAAATGGTCCCGTCGAGAGGGATGTGGAGCAGGTGAAGAGCACCGCTTAACTTCTGTTTACCTTTAATCCGATGTTGGAATTTAGTGGACGGTTTGTTTTCCTCTTTCGGCTTCTGTCAGTGTGTCAGGCAATATCAAAGAAAGGCCTCCCACCCATGCTCGAACCTGGGAGGCCCCTAAACCCCTTTCTATCCAGTACCAACTGGGCCTCAGCCCAGTGGTACTTTGTGGAGTTTTAGCTGTTTGCATGTGAAATAAAAAACTTTTAGTCTCTTATTTTCCTGCAAGCCACCCACACGTGCGCACCCCACCTCCCCCCCACCCCCACCGGAAGCTAGTAGAGTTTCACATGTTGATGCTGCTTTACTTATGGACTTCACTATCCATTCTCATCTTGTGTTGGAATCTAATTTTTAGATGCAACAAGATTCAGACTATGTGAATGCTTAAAATAAAGAAAAAAAGGCATTTTGTTTATTTGATTACTGAGCTTTCTCATCTCAGAGACTGTTCAAAAGGAGGGTCAATAACTCGTAGAAAGAATGTACCTTGGGCCATACTCATTGGAAGAAAATTTCTCCATGTCATATTTGAGCTTTTTGAACTTCATGAATAAGGACCCTGAGACAGAAGCTTTGCCATCTTTTATCTTGGCATCTTCTTTCCGTGTTAAAACCAATAAGTCCCGGAGAGATCTTGGATGATGCATAATTTTTAGGGCTTCTCTGTTCTCCTCCTCCATCTTATCCTTTCTCTCTTTTTTTGGTTTTCATTTGAGAACCCTTGAAAGAATGTCAGTCCATATTATGACCTAAAATGCATAACTTGTAGTTATCTTTTTGGTGAGAATGTCTTAATTTTTTGAAAATGTTTTAACTGGCCATTTTCATGATTAATTAATAATGAAGTGAATGTCATTTTCTAGAGAAACAAAAAGGCTATATGTTATATGGAACCTTTTGCAATTTTGCTGATTTCTATGCGTTTATCCTTGTGCTACTTCGTGGTGTACATTGGCTGTTCAGAGTCTTATCAAAATCCTCCTGGAATCTGGATCAGTTAGTTGAAAATTAGTCTTCAACTGGTAGCATTGTTCGGCTGAATGCTGATCTGGATTTCTAAACCTTAGAGCCATTCTTTCGAGAGTAAGTCATATTTTTTGCTGGAAGAAGATATTTAATGAGGATAACCAGTGCTATTCCTTTGTGAGACATAGGCATGTAGTGCATAGAGATGGTAGAAAATATAATGATAAAACACAAAAACTGCTCCCAGCTTTGGTTGACAATGGTGCATGCAATGAACTACTGGTGGTATAACAGGTATTTGCTCCACCTACTGAGATAATTCTGATGATGAGATGTGGAGTGCTAGGTGGGAGACAACATGAGCTGAATGTGAAAGCATAATTTTGACTAGAGAGTGATGATTGAGATTTTGAAGGTGGATACACCACAGCTTATAAATAAAAGGAACAAAATATATGCACGCGTAGTGTTACGTCGTACAGAGAAAACCTTCTATAAAACTAAGGGACACCCAGAAACCCAACTGGGTTGGGTTGGGTACTGGAAACATGAGTTTCTGATACTTATTCCGATAATCATTTAAAGCTTCTGATTCCTGATTCCGGTATAATCGGAATAGTCATTTCCGATTTCGATCTGATTCCGACTACTTACCGAAACTGAAATTCCGATAAGCTAAGGTGTTACAGTGGCTTTGTCTTTTGAGTTTATATGGATAATTTCTCGGAATAACCGATATTAATTCCGATTCTGATTCCGATGACATATTGGAATAACCAATACTGATTCCAATAAGCTAACAGTATTAATTTTCAATTCCAAAACCAATATTTCTTATCAGAATCGGGTCGGACTATCGGGTTTTCAGGTTCCATTTGCAGCCCTAGAGAAACCCATTGTGCATTTGTGTTAGTACATTTTTCCCTTTCCCCCAGATGGTATATATTATAGCATGCAGGATGAACTCACATGTTCTTCTGTCTTTTGTTGCTCACCTCATATTTCAGGCTTCCAGCTTGTTCCTAGAGCATGCCTGGTATCCTTCAACAGTGCCCCATCTTGTAAAAGATCTCCTATGTGCACAGTAAGGGCATTTTCTGAAGAAGTGACCTGTCTGTTTTACATCATTGACAGGCCATTCTATTCTCTCCTCAAATCCTGCTAACTTGTTATGGCTGAGTAACTCCATGTGAAGAACTTAATCTTCTGTGGGTATAGGTGGCACAATACGTTCCCCTCCACCCTCCACCCCCTGCCAAAAAAAAGGAAAAAAGATTGGGTCTAACCATCCATAGTGAGCTTCTTGGTAGATGCCACTGGGAACTGGAGACTGCTTCACTGCTGCTAGCTCCATATGTTCCTCTGCCGGATTGGAAGAGTACTTTCCAGCATACTCATCATTTGTCATAGCTACTTTCTCTCAATCCACTAGATTTCTTCTCAATATGGGAGTCCAAACCCCCATTAGTGTGGCTTGTATCAAAATCATCATTGCCTTTGAGATTGGAAAGCGAGGGAATGTCTCAGCCGATGCATCACTCTTGGAGCATTTGACTGGTAAAAATTGACTGTCTGCCTGTTGCCGGAACTTGCCTTTATCAATATTATTTCTGCCTGATTGACAAACAGGAAAATGACTATTTTCTATAAAAGAACAAGGTCCCTTTTGTTTTGTGTAGTATAAAACTTAGTATGACATTATTTCTGGTATTCTCATTAAAAGATTAAGCATTCACAACATTTCCTAGAAACGGTTTTTCTCATTGAATATTGTTTCCTAGTGCAAAAGAAAATCATTCGATAATTATTTGAATACACAGGCAATTACAGCCTTAAAGAAAGGTTCTTATTTGCTGAAGTATGGACGTAGAGGGAAGCCAAAGTTCTGCCCTTTCAGGCTTTCTAATGTAAGTTCTCATAGGCCTTTTTAATCTAGATGCATCTTATTCAACCTTTTATATAAGTACTTAAGCTATGCTCTTATTTTGTTTGCCCTCCTATCCTTATTACTGTACTACCAAAGTGTCTACACATGTTTTCTTTGTTCCTTATGTTTATGTTTTTTCTTCTTCTCTTGTTTTACACAGGACGAGTCTTTGCTGATATGGTATTCTGGTAAAGAAGAGAAGCAGCTGAGATTAAGTCATGTGTCAAGGATAATTCCTGGACAGCGAACTGTAAGATTTAACCTTAAAGAACTTACTTATGTGAAATGTCTCTATCTGGTTTCAAATTGTTATTGTTTTTATGCATTGAAGTATATATGCTTTCATCTGCAAAACCTTCACTTTTGTTCATCTTGTGTTGAAAGCTAGTTATTTTCTTTATGCCTGTGTTATGAGTTGAAAGAAGGAGTACATCTTTTAAATGGATAATAGGTAAAATGCAACAAAAATCAACATTGGTATTATTTCCTTATGAAGCTGCCGTTTACATAATTTTAACCTTGATTTACATTTTTTCATAGGAAGCTGAGTTTTGTCACATTCTAACTTTGCATTTTTAGAGCACAAGTACTGTGAAACAACTTCTTTGAATTATAGCGCGTTGTTGAAACTTGAAAACAAGAAAAGCAACACTGTTAGAGTTTATAGGTGGAATAATATGTATTTCTTCTATTTCAGGCTATCTTTCAGCGGTACCCACGTCCCGAGAAAGAATATCAATCATTTTCGCTTATATACAATGACAGGTCTTTAGATTTGGTGGGTAAATCAGTTTGGTAAAACCATTTTCTTTCTTTTAATATTTCTTTTCTTCAATAATGAGCTTATCATTAACCATTTAACCTAGATATTGTTTGTACATATGCACATGCTTATTCCTTATGCTTTAACAACTACCAACTGAAACTGGGACAGATATGCAAGGATAAGGATGAAGCTGAAGTCTGGTTTGTTGGTCTTAAAGCATTGATTTCTCGTGGTAGTGAGCGGAAATGGAGAATAGAAACAAAAGCTGACAGAACTTCCTCTGGCACAAACAGTCCACAGACACATAACCAAAGAAATTCACTTCTTACTTCACCATTTAGCAATAATGATATCATATATAAAGTAAGAAACTTGTTATCAATTTGGATTTTTTTTTCCTTTATGGGTGTCCTATTGTTGATTCTTACACCCCTTGTCTTTCTGCGTTCAGGACCCTGGGGATGTTCAACGAATTAATACTTCATATGACAATCATCAACGTAATGGCTTGGGAAAAGTTTTCTCTGATGTTATATTATATACTGCACCTACCAAAGGTCCTGCTATTCAAGATTCTGCGAGCAGTGCTCATGGATCTATGTCATCTGGAGGAATGGACCAGCTCAATGGGCGGGGCTCTGCTGTTGAAGCCTTTAGAGTTAGCCTTTCTAGTGCTGTAAGCTCATCCAGCCATGGGTCTGGTCATGAGGATTTTGATGCACTGGGGGATGTTTCATCTGGGGAGAAGGCATAGGTGATGGCTTGCTTGGAGGTGGTTCACAAAAGGTAGGATATTCACCCACAAAGAGCATTGATTCTATTTTACCGAAGGCACTGGATCCAGTTGTAGTTCTTGATGTTCATAGTATTGCATGTGGCAATAGGCATGCTGTTTTAGTTACCAAACATGGCGAGGTCTTTAGTTGGGGTGAAGAGTCTGGAGGCAGGCTTGGGCATGGGGTAGATGCTGATGTTTCTCACCCAAAGCTTGTTGAATCTCTAAGTGGCATGAACATTGAACTTGTGGCATGCGGAGAGTATCATACATGTGCTGTAACCATGTTTGGGGATCTTTACACATGGGGTGATGGGATATACAATACTGGTCTTCTTGGACATGGGAGTGAGGTTAGTCACTGGATCCCAAAAAAGGTTGATGGTCCCTTGGAAGGTCTACATGTTTCATCAATTTCTTGTGGAACATGGCACACGGCTTTAGTAACATCTTCTGGTCAGCTATTCACATTTGGTGATGGAACTTTTGGTTCTCTAGGTCATGGAGATCGTAAAAGCTCAAACGTTCCAAGAGAGGTGGAATCTCTGAAGGGATTACGTGCAGTGCAAGCTGCCTGTGGTATTTGGCACACAGCAGCTATAGTGGAAATTACAGTTGACTCCTATAATTCTGGCCACTCATCATCTGGAAAGTTGTTTACATGGGGAGATGGTGATAGAGGTCGCCTTGGCCATGGCGACAGAGAAGCTAGGCTTGTTCCTGAATGTGTAGCTTCTTTAGTTGAATTAAGTTTTTGTCAAGTAGCCTGCGGCAATGACATGACAATTGCTCTTGCAACAAGTGGACTAGTGTATACAATGGGCAGCCATATTTATGGACAACTTGGTTGTCCAGAAGCAGATGGAAAGCTGCCCACTTGTGTTGAAGGAAAACTTTCCAATAGTTTTGTGGAAGAGATAGCATGTGGCTCATACCATGTTGCAGTTCTGACTTCAAGAACTGAGGTTTACACCTGGGGAAGAGGTGCAAATGGTTGTTTAGGTCATGGAGACAATGATGATCGCAATTCTCCAACACTAGTTGAAGCTCTGAAGGACAAACAAGTCAAGAGCATTGCATGCGGTTCAAATTTTACTGCTGTCATCTGTCTCCATAAATGGGTCTCTGGTGCTGATCAGTCCATATGCTCTGGTTGCCGTCTACCATTTGGTTTCAGAAGAAAACGTCATAATTGTTACAATTGTGGTCTTGTCTTCTGCAAAGCGTGCAGCAGTAGAAAGTCACTGAGAGCCTCCCTGGCACCAAATATTAATAAGCCTTATCGTGTATGTGATGAATGTTATGCCAAACTTAAGAAGGTTATAGAAGCTATGTCAGTATCTCGATTTTCAAATCATCAAAATGGAAGTGGAAGTCAGGGAGTCAATGACGAAAAAGGAACTGGAGATTCTAAATCACAGGGAAATTTCTCCAGGCTCTCCTCAGTTGAATCTTTTAAAACGGCTGACAGCAGGAGCTCCAAACAGAGATCAGATGCAAACACAGTACGGTTTTCTCCTAACAATGGGGGTTCACATTGGAGAAGCTTCTATACAACAAGATCTTCCAGTTTCATTTTTGGATCTTCAAAGAAAATATTTTCCATGTCTGTTCCCAGTTCCAGGATTGTATCTAGGGCTACTTCACCTGTCTCAAGAAGACCAAGCCCCCCTCATTCAGCAATACCTCTAACTGATATGATATCTCCTGATGTAATTATTGAAAATTCGAGGGCGAGTGATGATCTAAGCCAAGAAGTTGTTAAGCTCAGATTGCAGGTAATTCTCTACTGTACCTTTCAGATGATATTCATGTCAAAGAGCCAGCAATACTCATGTCAAAGAGCCAGTATCGTGCATGCTTTTCAAGGCATCCATCCTTACAACAGAATTATGTTATGACTAATTCTGAAAAATAATGCCTTCTTCTTTGAATTTCCTGTATTTGCTTGAGTAAATTTACTGTATGTTCAAACTTTTTTCTAGAAGGGGCTTATACACCATGGTTGATCCATAGTCCATACTAGCAAAAAATGACAACTGTTGATGAATCTGAGATGTCATTCATAATTTACGTTTCCTGTCAAGTTAGTATATTATTATAAATCTAATACATTATTCACTAACCAATCTGATATTCTTTTCCTAAAATGGGTTTCCTTTGCAAATGTCAAGGTCTGAAAAATAAGAGTTCCTAATTCTGAGCATGGCAAGCAGAGGGATAGCAAAAAAAAGATCTAGATGGTAATTCAATCATTTGTAATGTGGATGAAGATGGTATATTTGAGGGAGTAAATTCTGAAAGATTGCTTCCCAGCTTAACTGTAATGCTACAACTTACTGCCTGCTTGATGCATCAAGATGCAGGTCCATAGTTAGCATGTACTTTGTTGCTCTTGTTTGATCATGGCTACAAAAAGACTAGGAAGGAATATTAAAGTAAGGTGGTTGAGCATACTAAGAGAAGACTTGACCTCCCTAAAATATCTACAAGCACGACATTAAGTAGATTGAAGCACTATTCTCAAGGCGTCAAGGCGACCAAGACGTGCTTGGGCTCCTTGGGCGCCCAAGTGCTTAGGCGCCAAGGATGATGCCCAATCTGGGCTCTTTCAAGAGTATCCCCCTATATAATATTTATTAAAAATATATAATGCTCATAGAAATTAAATAAAAAAGATCATAATGTGATTGACATTATTGCAATAACATATCACAAAAATTGAATAGGGAAACATTGAAATAATTATATATACATGAAACATCAGTATACCTTTGCCTCACAATTTACAAAGTTGTTCTTCTAAAATCTGCAAATAGTAATAGTACTAACTAGTAACTACTATGGGGTAATGTGAAATGACAAATATTAAACTCTAAACCAACACATCAATGCATCAACTCATCAAGTGACAGACACATGTTCCCAACACATCAACTCATCAACTCATGAGACTGTGAACAAACACAGTCATGAGCAGTGGAGGGCAGGGGTGGAAGGGGGAACATGGTCACACAGACACAGTCATGACTCATGAGACTTTGTGAACAAAAACTGACTGTGTTGAACATAGTCTCATGACTGTGTTCAGTGGAGGGCGGGGGTGGGGGAAGGTGGAACACAGTCATCCCACACAGTCATGACACTGTGTGAACACAGTCACACAGGTGGGGGGGCACCTCATTGCCGGCTGGCCGAGTTGGGGTGGGGGGGGAGGGAGAGGAGGATTTGGGACCCAGAAAAAGGGGAGACTGAGATGGAGAGAGAGAGAGAGAGGGTCAAAGTACCTCAAAAAAGAGGTATTGCGGCAGCTGGAGGTGGCGGCTGTTGTGGCAGCAGCAGGAGCACATGAACTATAGAGCCTTTGAAGAGGGTTGGTGGTCAGGGCCATTTGAGAATGGGTCTGGTGATGGGGGAAAACATGGATGGCAAAGTCGGATCGGGGTGCTAGATCGGACCCAGGCGACCTCGATCTGAGTCCTGTCGAATTGCAGAATCAGCCCGATTCCATGGGAATTTGGCCGATCTAGGATCGACCAGGTAAAAAAAATGAAGAAAAAATGTGAAAAATGAAGAAAAAATTAGAAAAAATGAGAGAAAATTCTCTCAAAAAAATATAATAATTGCACATTTTGGGTATATCCGTAGTCTGGTTGCACATATGTTCATATTACAATACAGAGCAATGATAATTATGATATCTTATTTACCAGAACATCATTTAAGTAAATGTTATACTTGTAGTTTCATTAACTTAAGGTATTACATGTAAATAAGGAAGTACCCCCCATTTGAATTCAATAAAAATATCAGAAAAATTATATCTCTTACAAATAAAAAGTCAACTCTCTCATCTAAGAAGAAAATCACGATTTTGGTGGTTTCATCAAAATAACGACTTTTTAATCTTTCATAATTTGACATATCTAAAAATTTTATAATTCAAATAAACTCAATAGAATACTAAAAATCTAAAGTCCTGTAAAAAAAGTCAAACGTGGATATGACTTCTCTAAGGGAGCCACTCTCCTACTGACAACACAGAGTCTGTTTGAGACCTTTCAGGATTTAGTCAAACTTAAAACTATCATCACCCAAGCTCATGAGAATTGTCACTTTTTAGTTTCTTTCCAATTAGAAAGTGAAAATTCTCATGAGTTTAGGTGATGATAACTTAGGTTTGACCAAATTCTGAGAGGTCTCAAGCAGATTAAGTTCTGTCAGTAGGAGAGTGGCTCCATTGGAAAGTCATATGTATGTTTGATTTTTTTTTACCGGACTTAAGATTTTTAGTATTCTATTGGGTTTATTTGAATTGTGAAATTTTAAGATATGCCCAATTATGAAAGATTAGAAAGTCATTATTTTGATGGAACCACCAAAATCATGATTTTCTTCTTGGATGGGAGAGTTGACTTTTTATTTGTAAGAGATGATTTTTCTGATATTTTTATTGGATTCAAATGGGAGATACTTCCTTATTTACATGTAATATCTTAAGTTCAGGTAAATAAGGTAAGTGGAGGGGATCAGATGTAATTAAGGTAAGCTGAGGGAATCAGGCTACATTAGATGGAATCGAGGGGGATCGTATGGAATTGGATTGGATCTGCTTGATCCTGCTCAATCCACCCTAATTCCACCTTACATCGTGGGTTGGTCATCGTTTCTCCCCCAAAATCAAGTCGCCATAGGCCGATTCCGACCCTAATCGGCCGATTCCGACCCGAATCGGCCGACTTTGCCATCCATGGGGGAAAAGGGGTTGGCTTTTTAAGGAAAAGATCTTGATGTGTTGTTGGTGTGCGATGGTCAACTAAGAGGAGAGGGGTGAATTGGTTGATTACAAATTAAAATTTTTTCGCCTACTATAGACTTAAACAATCTAAGTTGCATAGTGGAAACACAAATTACTTCAGAGAAACTCATGTAACCAACTATCCTAAAGTGCGTAGAATGGAGATAGAAACAAGGAGGCAAACCAGAGAGTGCACACATGATTTTTAGTGTGGTTTGGCAACACCACGTGTGTGTCTACGTCTGCTGCCTCACACCCCGTGAGAATTTCTCCACTAACTTGTTTAGCCAGGTACAAGTTACAAACCTCTCGCCATACGGTTGTTTCCCGGGGATAACACCAACCCTACCATGATCTTTGATTCACTGGTACAAAGAACAAAACCCACCACGAACCTTGTTTCCCGGGTACAAGACTCAAACCCACAACCCACGTGCTCTCACACTGAGCACAACCGCACAAGATGCTTATACATGTTCATAACAACTCCTTACAACATAGAGACAGAGAAATAAAGAACAAGACAAAAGATATAGTGTCCCCCTGCCTGAAAGATGGAAGTTCGCTGAAGAGCAGTAGTAAGAACTTTGCTGATGCCTTCGTAGACGAAGCTTGGACGATGCACACTCCTTTAGACATCCACAAGGCTGAGATCTAAGCTACTGAGATGAAGAACCTGATGTAAAACAGCGACTGGACCTTCTTCTTCAAAAACCCTAGCTTTGACGTGTAAACTTTCTCTAGCACAATGGAGATTGTGTTTGGGGCTTGGAAAAAGATGTTCTATGTATACCCCAACATAAAATATCTTGACTTGCACGAATTCTTTGCTAGAATCCTAATGGAGGAAAGAGCTCATTTAATTTAGGAAACTGCATCGACGGAATCGGTCGATTGATTTCAGGGATTTGGTCGACCTTTCTTCAAAATGGTCTTCAGTTAAAGTTGAAGTCGAAATTAGCGCTGCCAATTGGTTGACTGTTCTTTGGAGTTCGGTCGATCGTTCTACTTAGAAGTTATAACCTAGTTACTCTGGGAGGTTTAGTCGACCGGAGTTCGATCGACCGTTCTTGACTTGACCTTGGATCCTGGAGCTCTGGAAGCATTGGTCGATCGAAACCTAGAGTTTGATTGACAATTTTGGCTTGGAGTTCTGATTGGGCTCATTGGAACATTTGGTCAGGGTTTGTTGGAGCAGCAATTCTCACCGAATCAGGTTCGCGCTGATTCGGTCCGATTCGCATAGGATTATTATATATATATATTTAATATAACACATATATTTAATATAACACATATAATATATGTATATATATATATATATGTATACATCACCCATAGGAACGTATTACATGTAAATAAGGAAGTATCCCCTATTTGAATTCAATAAAAATATCAAAAAAATCATATCCCTTACCAATAAAAAGTCAACTCTCCCATTGAAGAAGAAAATCGTGATTTTGATGATTTTATCGAAATGTTAACTTTCTAATCTCTCATAATTTGGCTTATCTAAAAATTTGATAATTCAAATAAATCGTATGGAACACTAAAAATCTAACGTTTTTTTTAATTAGGAGAGTGGCTCTCTTGGAGAAGTCACATGCACGTTTGACTTTTTTTACTGGACTTTGGATTTTTAGCGTTCCATGTGATTTATTTCAATTATCAAATTTTTAGATAGGCTAAATTATGAGAGATTAGAAAGTTAGCATTTCGATAAAATCATCGAAATCGCGATTTTCTTCTTCGATGGGAGAGTTGACTTTTTATTGGTAAGAGATATGATTTTCTTGATATTTTTATTGGATTCAAATGGGGGGTACTTCTTTATTTATATGTAATATCTTAAGTAAATGAAACTATAAATACTAATATTTACTTAGATGGTATTTAGGTAAATAAGTGTCAACATAACAGGGTGTGTATGTATGTATCCATGGGAATCAGAGCGAATCACGGATCGAATCTCCCCTGATCCGATCCGATTCTATCGAATCGGGCCGATCCGATTTGCCTTGCAAAACCATGCATTTGGTCGACCGAAACCTAGAGTTAGGTCGATTGACTATCAATTTTACATTTTTTTGCCAGTTTTTCACTCTTGTTCAAAACCAGAACTTCGCCTTTGAAGACCCACTTACTAATATGATTTGGCCTATATAACTGCACACTTAACACACAAATTGGACTCTCAGATTAAATATAACAAATCAAATGCTTGGGTCATTAATATGAACATAAGTTAGTGCTCTGTGATCTTATCAATCATGAATAAAATTAGTATTTTGTGATCATTAAAATATACAAAGTACAACATATCTGACTTGACATCGGATGGGTCTTAAACCCTTAATGGGTCTCGGCGGTGCAAGGTGTTCAAGCAGGCACTAGGCATAAACTTGGAGTGCCTTTTTGGCCTCTTGAAAGGCGGCCTGTTTTTAGGTGATGGAGAAAGTGCCATTGTGCTTAGGCTCCGTGACAACTATAGATTGAAGTCATTGCCTCAATGGACATAATTCATGTGCCCAAGACCAAATATATTGGATATGTTAGCCATGATGATTGATCCAAAATATCCCTATTGAGGAGAAATTTTTTGTCTGTAGAGATCTTAATGGCTACGTGGGTAAAAGTAATAGAAGATATGAGAGGATTCATAGAGGATTAGGTTTTGACGAGAGTAATGATATGGGTACTACTATTTTTGATTTTGCTATGACTAACACCTTCTTTAAAAAGACAGATAAACACTTAATAACATATATGAGTGGAACACATAAAAGTCAAATTTACTATTTTCTTATTAGAAAGATCGATAGAGTTTTGTGTAAAGATTTTAAAGTTAAATCTGGAGAGAGTTTAGCCCCATAACATAGGTTACTAGTAATGGATGTCTTTATCCCAAAATTCAAAAGAAAAACCATCATAAATAATTGTTTTAAGATCAAGTGATGGAATTTAAAAGTAAAATATGGAAACATTTAAAAATCATCTAGTAAAAAAAATGGAATTTAGATCAAGAAATTAATGTAATGTGGAATAATGTTATAAATTGTATAAAGAATATAGCAAAACGACTCTTAGATGAATCCAAAGGTAAAAAGAATGTAGGACGTGGTGGTGGAGTGAGGAAATTCAAAATATCATTAGAGCAAAAAGATAAGTTTTAGAGCTTGGCAAACCAACAAATGATCAAACCCTAGAAGCTTATAAAATAGCTAAAAAGTGGGCTAAGAAAATAGTTCATCATCATCATCAGAGCCTTATCCCATTAATTGGGGTCGGCTATATGAATTCTTTTCCGCCACAAATTTCTATCAAGTGCTATAGTCGTGTTTAAACTCAAGAAGTCTAAGTCTTTCCTAATAACATCGCACCATCTCATTTTAGGTCTTCCCCTAGCTCTTTTACTGGTATCCGCTAAGATTTTGTCACGTCTTTTAACTGGCGCCGAGTTAGGGCAACGGTGCACGTGTCCAAACCATCTAAGTCTATTTTCTCTCATTTTTCTATCAGTGGAGTTGTCCCCAAATCCTCATGGAAGTGCTTATTCCTAATCTTATCTTTCTAGTTTTACCACACATCCATCTTAGCATCCTCATCTCCGCCACACACATTTTGTTAATATATTCTTTTCGCACTGCCCAACACTCGGTACCAAGGTTTGGCGCATCGGCGATTCGCGCCGAATCGGGTTTTGCTTGATTCGGTTCGATTCGCCCGAATCAAACCGATTCGGTTCGATTCGCATGGATGCAGAGCTAGAAACATGGTTTCTGGCCCATTTCTTGGCCGATTCCCTTGAATCTGGCCTTTTTTTGAATAATTGTCTGGTTTAGGCCTCTTGTAAATGTGTTTCATCATATTCGATGAGATTTATATCATGTAATTGCTATACAAACATTTATTTTCAATCAAAAAAACCATTAGAAGAGTGAAAGCAAATTGAAACTCATTAATAGAAAGATATTACATTGCACAAAGTGAATACAACTATCAAACTCTAAATTCCAATACAGAATACAATGACTTACTCTAATATCCCCAATGCCTTTGTTGATATAGATCATATGCATTCCATTGGGATTGGCTAGGCACGGACTCTGACTCATCTGACTCTGAGGGAAGCTCTTCAATAATGTGATGACCTTTTGTTTGAGACACAAAACTACGATACTCATCCCATGTCATCATGGTATGGTATCTCTGTCGAAACTGACTGAGATAATGGTCCCACACCTGGCAGCCGGGACGGACTACATTCAGTTGTGCCATCTGTACATCCTCTACAGGAGCAAAAACTTGAACTGGAACAGGAACAGAAAATGCAGGAGGATACATATATGGAGATGGACCAAGGTAGCCTGCTGTGGCAGTGTACCCACTGTACGATCCGTACCCACTAGAGTAGTCTGTGCTAGTGGACTCGGGGTGATAGCTATGGCCGCTATAGGATCTAACAGACTCTTGTGTACTATCCTCTCGAAGTCTGATATCATAGTGTCATAGCTATGGGAATCCACTGGACTACCTCCTCCACGACCGCCAGGTCTAAACTTCTGCCTTCTATTGTACCGCATTGGGACACCATGACTAGTATCTTGGGTTGCACCCCGAAAAAATTGCTCCTCTGTGAATGCCATCCCACCACCTCCTCCTCCCTGACCACTATCACCATCTCCTCCTCCCTGACCACCGTCACCACCTCCACCTCCACCTCCACCTCCACCGTTACCACCACCGTCACCTCCAACATCTAAAGGAGAACCACCTGCAAATGTAATATGATTTTAAGATAGGTTAGCACAAATACAAATACATTTGAGGTAATGTGCAATACAAAATAATGACCTACCAGTAGTCATCGAATCATAGGAGGCGCTATTGGGCAATCGGGGTGAATCCAACGGAGACAGTGTGTCATCCTCTGCATTTGGATCAAAAGTCTCTGCATCGGCAATGTCAAGTGGATCTTCAACAAGGGTAGCATCTTTCTTGCCTTTCTTAGATCCCCAACCAGAAAACCAACTCTTCTTTTTTGTACTGGGGGAGGAGGTGGCTCTCGTATAACAACTCCTTTAGTTGGCCGGGACTCTATTGCACTAGTTTTTTTTTGGCGGGATTCTTGAGCTATTTGCTTCTCTTTTGCCAATTAAGATGATGTGGGAGCCCTCGTAGATTGTGAGGGAGGGGCATCTTGGGTAGATGACCCTCTCCTTCTAGATTGTGTGCGGGGGAGGTCTTCCATTAACCTCTCAAAATGATCATCATCATCATCACCATGTCCTCCACCTGCAATAGCCCCCAACATGATACATTAGCACAAATGCAATTGATAAAATATGTAAGATGAAAGAAAGAAATTACTCTCCCACCTATAGTATGCTCAACATGCTCTAGTTCTATGTCCCCAAGAAGATCCACCTCAGCCTCTGGATCCATCTCATAGCGAGGGGAGTATGACTGTCTCACATTCCCACGATTTCCCTCCTCCTTTGTTGTTGCTTCTGCTACTGCCCTTGCCAGGAAAGTGTTAGGGCGAGGTGGATCTTCAGGATCATCTGCCTCCTCATCTAACTCATACTCCCCCGTTCTGTTGTTGCTCGTGTAACCCATGCAACCATTGGGTCTTCTTCATCTCGTAGGAACCCAATGTCAACAGGATCCCATTCTACGTCCCCACGTTGCTTTGGATCTTTTGTTAGATGTTTGACCCTCAACCACATATTGTAGTGGACGTACACCAATTGGTCCAAGCGTCTATATGACAATCGATTCCGCACTTTGGTGTGTATCAATGCAAATGTACTCCAGTTCCTCTCACATCCACTAGATGAGGAAGTCTGTGATAAGATCTTCACTGTAACTTTTCTCAATGTTGGCGCAGTATGCCCAAAGTTGAACCACCAATCAGCTGCAACCAAATTCAATTAAGTCAATTAGTCCTCAACCATCAAGTTGCAATGACAAAAAATGAAAGGGGAAGCATATTACCGCCCTCTACACGCTCTCGACCAGCAATGGCAGATGGCTCAGTAAAACCCCCAATAGCCTCCCGAAAGCTCTTTATCTGCATTTATTAAATTGATCATCATACATATGAAATTCAAGTATTTGTTTGAATGGAAGTTGATAATCCTATACTTGCCTCATCAATGGCATCTGCCGCTTGCACAGGACTTCTTGACAATCTTTCCACAACCCTTGTAAAAGCAGCCATCAATTCATCCTCATATGCCAGCTCGTGTGCTTAATGGTATGCAGGGTGGAGATAATATGCTGCAATTGACGTATAAAATATCAATGGTTGTAAAATACATTAATACTTAGTGCATTACAAATATATGAACAATTTCCTTACCCGCCATATGTAGATTTCTACTCATCTGCCGGTCCCATCTATCCTCAACAACATCCAGGACCAAGTTTGCATACCGAGGTGAGACATCACGGATCTTCTTCTTTGCGGCTTCAAGTTTTGCGTACACCAATCCAATAGAAGGTTTCCTATCCCCATCAACCACCCTCATACCTCATATAGAGGTTCAATGATCTGAACCAGCTTGAACACCCGATCCCAAAATTTGAGCTGTTGACGATGCCTTCCACCTCTTTTCCATCCGCTGTTCCAGCAAAATTGCTTTGCAACCATTTATCACCCCTGAACATGCGTTTCAATCCATCCTTGTGCTTCAATAGGCTTTGTAATGCCACAAAATTTGTTGCAAAGCGGGTGACAGTCGGCCTCAACAACTCTTCTCCAGTGGACTCTCTCATCCATGCCAACACAACATGATGATTGTAGATGAAGCGTGTAATCTTCTGCCCTGCATCCACCACCATTTTCACGGGTTACAGTGTCCCAATCTCTTTCAGCATTAAATCAACACAGTGGGCAGCACATGGGGTCCAGTAAAGATGAGGATAAATCTTCATCAACTCCTCCCCTGCTTTTTTGTAGGTAGATCCATTATCCGTCACCACCTGTACAATGTATTGCTCACCAATCTCCTTAACAACCTCCCGCATCAAACTCAAAATGTATTTATAGTTGTGTACTTTATCAGATACGTCAACAGATTTGTGATAGAAGACTTATCTATCACAATACACGAGGAAGTTGATCAGGCTGCTCTTGGTGATGCCCGACCAACCATCACACATCAATGTGACACCATACTTCTCCCATTCCTTCTTAAAATTGTCAATATAAGACTTGATCTCATTAACTTCATCCTGAAGATATTTCCCAGCCAAGTCCCTAGCTGTAGGAGGCTGCACATGTGGCCCTCTACGTTGAACCTCCTGTATTGCAGTTTTGTAATAAGGACTGTTTGCTGCATTGAATGGTAACCCTGTATGGTGCCACTACTTTGCAATTGCTCGACCGACCTTGTATTTCGACCCCTGCTGGTTGTATACATCCTCAATCCTAGTCTGCTTGCCATGCTCCCTAGGATACACATAATGGTCCACGTCCTCTATTTGCACACCTGTGGGTCTCTTGCTATGCCTTCCTTGTTCTGGTAGTTGTGTTTGTGTGGGAGGGGGCCGAGTGAAATAATCACCCACATTTGAAAATCGACGGGATTGAGTTCCGTCGGCGCCCCCTACCGCTGAGCCACTGCCACTACCACTGCCATTGCCAACCTCATGCTGAGCTCCCTGAAAACTTACTATGTGGGCTACCCTTTGTTCACCTTCCCATGCCTTGGCCCTGCTCTGTGCTCTGGCTCGCCTTTTCTGCACATCAGGATCAGGCACATATTCTGCATACATTTCTAGTTCATTCTCAATGTCTTCATCTCGTTCCCTTCCTGATATGATCCTCTCTTATATCTCCTTATCCGCCCTCTTTCTTCCTGTCTCTGCTCGAACATGTTTAAGGTGTTCAATCATAAGCTTCTTAACTTCACGTGGCACCATTTTACAACCCTGCACGTCATGGTAGCCTGCTAGTCGACCACCTGCAAGGTACTTCTTCAAACGGGAGACGCCACCTCCTTGTTCCATAAAGCTACAATAATTGCACTTAAAGTTGTGTCTACTGCCCAACATGACGCCATGCTGCCACCCAATATCATCAGAGCCCTTCTTCAGTGCCATCTAGAGGGAAAAATAAAAATTAAATATATTAACAGTAAATTAATTAAAATTTCAGAATTTTAACACTAAAATAAAGTGTTGTTATATGATAAATTTCTTCATAGACATGAATCACATGATCATACAAATACATTCACACCTCTATAGGCATTTTCTGTAAATTCATGTTTTATTTATTTATTTTTAATTTTAAAATAATTATTAATTATGTGAGAACATAAATTAATTATAGCTCAACTTCTTATGGAATCAAGTTCTAACCATGATATAGAACTTATACAACACCTTCCTATCAATTTTTGGTTGTTCAATTTTTTTTAAAGATTTTTAATTTTTTATTCAGAAATTCATAAATTAGGAAAATTCTTTAAATCTACATGAAAAGCTTGTAGATCTTGATGAGAAATGGTTGCAAGTGTACATCAATCACTTGCAACATCATTTCCCAACAAGATCTAAGCCATACACCAAGAAAAAAATAGAAAAATGAAGGAATATGGTGGTTACCTTCAAACCCCTGTAGAAACTCCAAAAAAACTTGAAGCACAAGGCTTGAATGTCTCCAAATCCACCTCCAAATGGATGCAAACTCACGTAGGAAGCCTTCACTTGTGGACTGGCATGCAGATCTAGGGTTTTTTCTTGGAAAAAATTGAAAACGGGGAGGAGAAAGGGGAGTCCGGCCTGCTACGTTGCGAATCGGGACTGTACAGTCCCTTTCGCAGCGCATCGGTCGACACCCTTAAGGGTGTCGGCCGAATCAAACCCGATGCGCCAGTATCAGATCGGATCGTGGCTCATCGAGTTCGACTCGCCTAACTAACAGGATCCGGGCGCATCGACCCGAATCGCGCATCGGGTTTCTTGTGATCCGATACGATTCGTCCGAATCGGGCCGATTCGCTTCGATGCGCCAAACCCTGCTCGGTACCATATAATAACGCAGGTCTCACTGCTGTTCTATAAAACTTTCCTTTAAATTTCACTCGTATACGACGATTGTAGAGGACTCTTAATGTACTTCTCCATTTTTGCCAACCTGCCTTAATCCTGTTTGCCACATCGTCATAAATTCCCCCATTCTTTTAGATGATAGACCCTAAGTATCGAAAGGTACTACTCTTAGGAATGGACTAGCATTGATCATCTTGGTGATCCAACAGTCTCGTTGTGATGAAATCCAAGTCAATGGTTTGATCGTGACTGAAGCAAATTTAGAAGAACCAGATCGTGGCCAAATGAAGTGTTGAAGACCCGATTATATAATCGAGACCTCTTGTACATGTCTTGAAAGACCAACTGTAATTTAAATTACATGTGTACAAATATTAAAGCTCTCAATTTTCTTTGCAAGAGTGTGTACCCACAAAGGGCGATCATTAAGGTCAATGTTGTCACAACAAATAGAGACGAAAGACTTTCATTTTGACAGAGAACTAAAGGTGTTCGAGTTCGACTCGATGTAAATTAACATCGACTTCACTTCGGTCGGTGGGGAAAGGTCGAGTACACAAAACCCTAATCGCTTGATAAAATAAATGCGCGGAATAAATATTGCCCATTAAATGGGCATGTAAATACCCGCATTAAGCGACCCCCAAAATTGCCTGTTGTATAGACTGGCACGCCCGCTAAAACAAAACAGAAAGAAAGAGAGAAAAGAGAGTATTTTTTCCGCGTTTGACAGGGTTCTATTTACCTCCTAGACTCGAATCACCACTTGGCAATTCAGATCCAAATCAGCTGAACCAATCTAGGTTAGCCGATTCTGTATCCCATCATTCCATGCTAAATAGCTCATGGAGTTATATAAAGGATCAACCACCACTAAACGTAGTTACTCTTTAGGGCCCACATCATGACCTGATCCAACCTTGGTGAGGTTTTTTTTAAAAGTGGATGGTACCACAAAAATATATTAAAGAAAAAGGAATGTAAAAGTATAAGCCATTGACACTCACAAACCCCTATAGAAAAGGGGTCACCTTGAGAAGAGGATGGACCCACCTTGCTCCCCAATAACAAAAAGAGAGAAGAGCTATGATTTCCCCCATCACGCGACACTTTAGCCCAAAAGCCACTCTCTCACGAACAAAAGAAAGAAGTCTATCAATCGACCTTGCTTCCATCTTAAATATTATATTGTTTCACTTGGTCTAGAGTGCCCAAAGATTGGCATGAAGGACAAGCCACCATGCCATGTTGTCCTTCTGATTCCACCTCTTGCAAGAGAAATGTTTAGTGGAGCGTGTTGAACCCCTCTCATATATATTTATCCCTTTATTTTGGTAATAACTAAAACTCATGATGTCATAAATATATCTAATAATATTTTTTCTCATGATTATCATTAATATATTTATTGTTATTTACCAAGTGCTGCCACAATGTCGGGGACGCAATGTACACCCACCTGTAGAAGCCCAACATCTTGAATGCTCCACTGCTAGACACCAGTGGAGGAATGTATTCCCCCAAGAATGCCCCTTTTTGCCACTGGTGACAAGGAGATGTGGCCCTTTAGAAGATACCAACTTGACTGCACTAAATGCCCCTCCTTTGACAGTGAGCCCTCACCCTTTGTGATAAGGCCGGGGGAGCGATCTCCACCTGCCAAGTGGAAGTCGCATAGGTCAATATTGGTGCAGCCGGAACAGGGGGAGCAGTCTTCAAGGCCCTAATCGGGAAGGCAATTACTGACGAGCTGATGAGCCATTGCCAAACATCCTCCTAAGAGTTAGGTGGGGAAAAAGATGCCTCGCAGGTCTCTCTGCCCTGATAATTGATCCCGCACTATCCATGGATGGCAGAGTCAGATCAGGGTGCTGGATCAGACCCAGCCGACCCCGATCCGAGTCAGGTCGGATCGTAGGATCCGCCCGATTCCATGGGAATCTGGCCGATCCTGGATCGGCCAAGTTAAAAAATGAAGAAAAAATGTGAAGAATGAAGGAAAGATTAGAGAATTTTTTTAAAAAACATATAATAATAGAATATTTTGGGTATATCCATAGTGTAGTTGCACATATGTTCATATTACAATACAGAGCAAAGATAGTTATGATATCTTATTTACTTGAACATCATTTAAGTAAATGTTATATTTGTAGTTTCATTTACTTAAGATATTACATGTTAATAAGGAAGTACCCCCCATTTGGATCTTATAAAAATATCAGAGAAATCATATCTCTTACAAATAAAAAGCCAATTCTCCCATCCAAGAAGAAAATCGAGATTTCGGTGGTTCCATCAAAATAACGACTTTCTAATCTTTCATAATTTGACTGACATATATAAAAATTTCATAATTCAAATAAACCCAATAGAATACTAAAAATCTAAAGTCCGGTAAAAAAAGTCAAACGTGCATATGACTTCTCCAAGGGAGCCACTCTCCTACTGACACTCGGACAATACTCAGTCTGCTTAAGACCTCTCAGAATTTGGTCAAACTTAAATTATCATCACTCAAAATCATGAGAATTGTCACTTTCTAGTTTCTCTTCAATTAGAAAGTGAAAAATCTCATGAGTATAGGTGATGATAGCTTAAGTTTGACCAAATCTTGAGATGTCTCAAGTAGACTAAGTGCTGTAAGTAGGAGAGTGGCTCCCTTGGAGAAGTCATATGTGCGTTTGACTTTTTTTACCGGACTTTAGATTTTTAGTATCTATTGGGTTTATTTGAATTATGAAATTTTAGATATGCCAAATTATGAAAGATTAGAAAGTCGCTATTTTGATGGAACCACCGAAATCGCGATTTTCTTCTTGGATGTGAGAGTTGACTTTTTATTTGTAAGAGATATGATTTTTCTGATATTTTTATTGGATTCAAATGAGGGGTATTTCCTTATTTACATGTAATATCTTAAGTAAATGAAACTACAAATATAACATTTACTTAAATGATGTTCAGGTAAGTTGAGGGGATCATACGTCGCTAAGGTAAGCTGAGGGAATCAGGCTACATCAGATGGAATCGTGGTGGAATCGGATGGAGTCAGACTGGATCGGCACGATCTAGTCCGATTTCGTCTGATTCTGCTCGATCCACCCCGATCCCACCTTACATCGTGGGTGGGTCGTCGTCCTCCACCCCCCCCCAAATCGGGTCTCCATACATAGGCCGATTCCGACCTGGATCGGCCGACTTTGCCATCCATGCTATCAGTAAGTGATGGGCTGAAGGAAGCAGTCTAACGGCCCGAGGCCCAAATTGGGGAAGGCCGTGGACAGACCAGCTCCCCCATCTAGCTTCAGACTCAGAGCCTGCCCCCCCTGATGAAGCAGCCAGGCAGTTCGAATTTAAATAGCCAGCGCACGGCCCAGGGGGCCAACATCCCCTACCTCCGAAGGCCCCGCTTGGAACCCTAAATCTTGCATGGCTTCCCAGTTAACTACCTTGACCAAACACGAATGAGCACTTGTATACCCTTCACTTGCACTGACAGCACCATAGGAATGGCTGCTAAAGAGGCCACTTGCATTGCCACCTCAACAGCTCAACTGCCATCCTGGAGCCCATTGGATGGAAACACAAAAACCCTCCACGACCTTCCTGAAACTGCGAACCAAGAAGCCTACAACCTCTTCATCACATAGGAACAAGGGGACGCCCCCAGGACTACTGTGAGCTGCTTTGCCCTAGGATTGGGGAAAGCCCCCCTCCATTTCTTCCAGCACTGCAGCCTAATAATGGACCCATCCACCGCCATGATACCCCTGATGGCCACGTTCGCCACCTCCTCCATAGCCCTGCCTACAACTAGGAACGAGTCATCTGTGACTTGATCCACCTCACACTCAGCAACTGACACATCGATGAGCCTCTGCTGAAGATCCACCACCTCCACCACACCACGACCGTAGCAACTAGGCAGGAGGCCATCTAGTCCAAGTTCCCTGTAGGTGGTCCGCTAGGAAATCCCCTGCATTGCACCCTCTTCTGCTTCTATGGCGGACGGTGGTGGGGCATGTGGAGAGGGGACACCTCGCGCCACTTGGGCGAAGGACCGGCCAAACAAGGGCATTAACGACCTAATGGCGGTGGCGAAAGTGCAAAACCTCCAAATATGTCCCCGCCGGCTGCACCTAAAGCATGTGAGTGTTGCTGTTGGGTGCCACTCCCCAAGCCTCTGCATACCCCCAACAGCAGGAGCAGGCCGCCCCCAGAAGACCATCTTTTGCAAAAACCCTAGAGCCTCTCTCTCTAGAAAAGGCTAGAGAGAGCAAAGTATCCCCTAGTGAGGTTATCCACTTTGCGTCAAAGCTCAGATGGTTTTGTCCTTAAATGTCACTCTACAAGCGATGGATTTGGGCAATGATATATAGCGCATTAACTTTTTCCTATCTTTGGATATGGTATAAATCTAATTCATCATTCTCCAAGCTCAATCCTTAATGAAACCTTTCTTTACTCTCTTTTAATATATCGATGGTACCACCCACCTTTAAAAAAAACATAATGGAACCTCCATTTTGGCGACTCCCCAATGGCTTGCATAAACCCCTCAGGGATATATAGCCTTTTCCCATGGTTAGCTCTCTCTTGCATTGTTGGCAACCGAAGGCCCATCAACTTTTGTTTGGCTTTCCTCAGATGAGTCCACATTGTATTGTGTGGGACCTGCTCTTATAGGCTTAAACTACAATGCCGTGACCAAATCCACCCTGTAAGATATTGACTACTTTGGACCAAGCTCATGTGGCTTTGTCCCCAAATGTGCCTCACAAGTTGCAGATCTGGGCATTCCAAATGCAGCAAAATAGCTTTTTCCATTTATGAATATTGGACTAATCCAACTGATCCCTTCACCTGCCCATCCACAATGGAACTCCATTGTCTAGAAGCTGGACGCTAGCTTTCAAACACCCCTCAAGGCCACATAGACTTTTCCTATGTGTAGCTCCTCGGATACTGGACTGCTATAAACCAAATTGACCTTTAGTTGCTTTAAGCATAAGTAGTAGGAAGAGAAGTGGTAAGAGTCCTGTTCTTGATTCGTAGTTCCTAAATTTATGCCCCAACTGAGAGGTGGCGTTACAGCTAATTTGCTATGCCTAATGGAGTAAAAACTGGTTGTGCCAAGGAGGTGGAAGTTCTCAACTGTGTGAGGATCTTATGTAGTAGATGGGCAGTATATTTGTAGATGAAAGCCATACAAGTCCTGGCATAGGGGACTTACTAGATATCCTTTCAGCAGAAGAAACACTAGCGGAGAAGGTGATAAAAGGGAAGAGGCTAAGGGCAACCTCAGCACTAAGGTTGGTTCTGTTCTTATTTTGTGGCCCTTCATCCCTTATTTGCAGCGCTAAGGTTTGGGTGTTCTTCCATGCCCAAGCCAGCAGAAGAACTAAGGCTGATGTTCACTGCCTTCCTACTCCATTTTAACTTAGGATCTTGTGACATATCAGCTCCAAGAAAGAATAGGATTAGAACTAAGATTGTGACTGCTGAAGACCCCATTCTCTAGGCTTTAGACCTAATAAAACTTCAAAGTCCTATTCCATTGAAAATTTTGTTATGCTAGCATAAAAAATTGTCTGCTCCCTGTCCACTGAGTGAAAGTAACTCGTTATTAACATGCTACCTTGCTAAAATTCACAATTTCAAGAATCAGTTCTTACTTATGTATAACATCCTGCTTCTGACCAAACATCTCCACAGTCGCCTAGATCTCTCTAGTTGTTCTTTTTGTCTTCAGTCTTCTCAAGAATTATTGAACCTGTTTCATGTCTTGGGTCTTCAAGTGTTGAGCGCTTAAAATTTCCATTATATTGCTGAACTTTTCACTCCTGGTGATGTATATTTGCATTGGTGTAAAGTTATGAAATTTTACTTGTAAGCATCATAAGGATGGTCTGAGAAGCTGGCCAATTTGGATGAGAACTGGGTGAGGCAGACGAGCACTGGTCCAGTTTTGGACTTAATAGGCAGGGAACCTGAAACATCTTGGACCCATCCAGTTTCTGACCATCTTTAAAACTTGATTGTAAGAGTATATAAGCAATTCGAAGGGACAGTCTTTTACCTGCATTCACCATTGTGGGACTACTAGTTGATTAAACCTTTTTTTGAGATGGTCAACATTTTCTTGGAAGGAACTCCACTCTCATGTGAGTAGACTAGCAAGTGTGTGACTCTCCATATCTGTAACAGATCAGAAAAGACTGATTTTTATCCTATGAAATATTCCCTTCTCCTTTCATGATTTTTCAACTCAACTTGGCACACTACTTGAAGTAGCTAGCCTTCAGATCAGGGGAGCTGGATTTTTCTGAAGTTGTGGATTGAAATATCCTTGAAAGAAGAATCAAATAGGGAAACAATTGGGGAACTGGCCCTCTCTACTGAACATAGTTAGCGTAATTGTCTGATCCAGATTTGGATCGGCCAATTCCTGGTTGGATCGCTCAATTCCATGGTAGCCCCTTGGATCATCAAATTTCCAGCCGGATCGTTTGGAATTGGTCCAACTCGGACTGGATGGGACCATATTTGCTGATCTCGGGCCAATTTGGCTGATTCTGCAAAACAAACTTTTTTTTTTTTTGTATATATTAATTAGCACATACATTAAACCATCATTTCACGTATATAAAGTAATACATGTGTACATAGACACAAATTAATGTGTAATACAAATTGTGTACATTAATTTACATATATACATATAAGTACACAAACACATAGACACACACACACACACACATATATATGACATGTGATATGTGTAATATATATCATATTAACTATGATTATATATATACACACGTTTCACATATATGTCTTATGCATTAACTATATATGTACATATTATTATATTTATATTAATTTGTGATCATATGTACATTAACACATATATACATATACATATATGTGTGTCAGTGTGTGTGTGTAATGTGTTCAATAATATGATATATATAATACAAGGATCATCATCATCAGAGCCTTATCCCATTATTTTGGGTCGGCTATATGAATCCTGTTCTGCCAAAGATATCTATCAAGTCCTATATTCATGTGTAAACTGAAGAATAGTATTAGCGCAAATATTTAGATCAGAATTCTTGTAAAGATTTGGCATTATTTTATTGCTGGCTATCGACCTAATGCAAACCCTCCTCCTTTCTCATTCGGGCTTCGGATCGGCTTTGGCGGAGTTATATATACTACAAGGATATACATATTAATTATGTCTGTACATTAATATACATATATATCATAGCATGTATATATATATTATATATGTATAATATATGATAGTATGCATTAACACACACATGTATAGATATTGTGGTGGCTATTTCTAGCCACCATCGTGCACTGGGCCCATCATGACCCGGCCCAGTCCGGCAGGCAGACATGGCCCTATCGCAAGGCGCCACGGCTTTTCAAGAGCGGCTTCAAGGATCCGTGTTCGGTTCCTGTACTCAGGTACCAGCGGGACCTAGTAGCCGCCTCTGGGCACCGTCCAGCCTGTTCGGACAAAGGCCCTTCCTTCCGAGCAGGGTCTGTTCGGTTCGCTCCCTAAATCCCTTCTGCACGGACAACACTTCCTTGCATTAGGCATCTGACAGCAAGCCAGGCCTCCGGGCGCCAGGTGCCGAGCAGCGGGTTTGGCTACCGAACAGCAGGTCTGCCTCATCTAATGGGCTACCTGCTCGGTGCCTTCCTCCCAGGACGAAGCGGAGCGGCCCTTCGTCACCTTATGACAGTTACAACGGCTACGCCACGCGTGCCCCACGATCAAGTGGTGCGTTAACTACCCAGCTCCTCAACGCGTAACCCCCCGGGGAGGACGCTAACAGGCGCGCCCTTTGCGGCATTGATCAGGACGTTTCGTCCCTCTCCCTTCGCACTCCAGCCTATAAAAGGCATTGGTAAGCCTCCAGGCAACGGTACGTGATCCAAGGCACTCTTACTCACACAAGCTTTTGCGCTCCACACACGAGAACTCTCTTCCTCTCAAGTCTCATACTGACTTAGGCATCGGAGGGTTCCCCCCGGTTTCTTCAACCGCCCCCCCCTTTGATTCCATTCTAGTTTTGCAGGCTTCTGTCCGCACCGGCAACCGTCTTCTTCCCTCTCAAGTGTAGGCCCAGCGGTTCTGACCCAAACCAGAAAAGCCTCCACACTTTGGCGCCGTCTGTGGGAAGGACAATAGTCATGGCTCGCGGACGATCCTCGTACCAGAACGTAGGGAGCCGTATGACAAGGTCCCGCCAGTCGCAGGCAGACTCCCGTCAACGCGCTCCCCCCCCGTCGACGTCGCCGTAGCCCCTGCTGCCGCGACCGGGGGCGTTCCAGCGCCCGCTGCCGTCGTGCCTGCAACCGCCTTGGAGATGGCAGAACTCTGGGGACAGATGCAGCAGCTGACGGGCATCTGCTTGGGCCTCCAGGCCCAACTTGCCGGGCAGCCTGCCCCGGCAGCCTCCGCTCCACGGGAGTGCCAGGCAGAATCGTCTCACCAGCGATTACGCGCGCCTCCTGCCCCGGTGGGGTTGATTCAGGAGCAGCACGCTGATTCGCCGCGGAGGTCGAACCGCGCTCCGTTTGGTGAGGCGAGCCCCGGAGCGCCGTGGCCGTTCGCCCCGTCGTTCTGCGCGATCTCCGCGCCTGCCGCGCTCGGTCGTGGGAGCCAACTCCCACAAGTCTGGCCGTGCGGATTCGGCCCACTCCGAACAGGAGTTGGCTAGGCGCCTTGCGCTGCGTCGTCGACTCTGGAACGTCGTGTGGACGCGATGGTCCCAGCGTGCTGAGGGAAGGCTCCGGCCGAAGAGGACCTGAACTTCCGCTCCCCATTCATTGCGGAGATCCTGGAGGCTCGGGTCTCTCCCAAACTCCCCCTCCCTGCCATCCGCGCCGTACGACGACACTTCTGATCCCGCGGATCACATCCACGGTTTGAGTCGCATATGGTGTTCCACGGAGCATCTGATGCGGCCAAATGCCGGGCCTTTCCGGCCACCTTGAAGGAAACTGCCCGAGCTTGGTTCGAAGCCCTCCCCGCAGGTTCCATCTCATCCTTCCACCAGTTGAAGAAGTCCTTTTGGGACAACTTCCTGGGTGGAAGATCCCAGCCATCGCGCACTGCGGCCCTCCCTTTTTGCTGTTCGGCAAAAGAAGGGAGAAGCGCTCTGGGACTACGTCAAGAGGTTCTAGACTGAGGCGCTTCGCATCCCACGCCTCGACGTCCCGCTGGCCACCAGTGCCCTGATCCAGGGCACTCGCGATGGTTTCCTGAAGAGGACGCTGGGAGTACAGCAGCCTTCCACTCTTGCTGAGCTCCTCTCCACTGCACAACGCCACGCGGCGTGTGAAGAAAGTCTGGCTGCTGGCCGGGCGGAGCACGGAGAGTCAACGGACAAGAAGAGGCCTTCCGACAACGGTTCTGACCGCGATCGGAAGAAAGGGCGGCGCAACGGCGACTCACCGCGCCGACCACGCCCCTTTACCGACTACACACCGCTGACGGTGGCACCCCGAACAGATCCTGGCGGAGATCAGGGATGAACATATGTTCGGTGGCCACCAAGGATGCCTCCGATCCCCGGCGGCGCAACCAGGAGAAGTACTGTCGTTTCCACCGCGACCATGGCCACGATACCTCCGAATGCCGCCATCTTAAGACGAAATCGAATCCCTCATTAAGCGTGGCTACCCTCGGACGGTTCGTGCGCCGGAATGAAGACCGCCCCAGACGCCGAGAGCGTGATCGCAGGAGGGTTCAGCGCAGGCGGAGAGAGCACTCAGAGCCGACGCGACTACGCAAGGTGAGTGCATGTCGTGGACAGACCCCCGATACCTCGGCCGGCTCCTTATCCCCCTAGTCTCGCGCAGGCACAGTCTGAGGGGGCCATAACCTTCTCAAACGAAGATCTTGTAGGGGTTACCACCCCGCACACTGATGCGTTGGTCGTTTCGGCAACCATCAGTCATTGTAATGTGCACAGGATTCTGGTAGATAATGGAAGTGCCCCCGATGTGTTGGCTTACGACTGTTATCTTCTTATGGGCCTGAAAACATCAGCTCACCCCTGTAGAATCGCCCCGTTCGGCTTCTCGGGGTGTGTGGTCAGCCTATGGGCAGAGTTCGCCTCCCGATCACCTTGGGACGGCTCCGAAGTGTGTGACCAAGGTGGTGGATTTCTTGGTCATCAGGAACATGCCTGGCTACAATGCAATCCTTGGTAGAGTCTGATCGGGCGAATCAAGGCGGTGCCTTCGTCTCTCCATCAGAAAATGAAGTTCCCCACCCCGTGTGGGGTCGGCGAGGTGCTGGATACCAGCACGAGTCTCGACGGTGTTATGTCCTTTCTCTAAGGGACAAGCAGCCACTCGCGGCTCCAACGCCTGTCCTCCCACCAGCGGACCAGCCTTCCACAAGCTGCGGAACTCCTGCCGAAGACCTACTTCCAGTCCAAGTTGACAGCGACCCCGAACACGTCCTGTACATTGGCGCGTTACTAGCGGAAGCAGAGCAGCAGCGTTATAGAAGTTTCTTGCTAGCTAATCTGGACGTGTTCGCGTGGTCCGACGACGAATTACCAGGCATCCCCGGAGGTAATGGTGCATCGCCTCCGTCTAGATCCGCGGGTCCCACCGGTTCAGCAAAGGAGGAGACCCGTCAACCAAGAGCGGCAGACCGTGATCCGTGATCACGTTGTCAAAAAGCCGGGCAGTTGGGCTCCTCTGGGAAGCCCAATACCCAAGATGGATCTCCAACGTGGTCCTCGTACGCAAAGCCACTGGTAAATGGCTTGTATGTGTGGATTACAAGGACCTTAACAAAGCGACGCCAAGGATAACTTCCCACTGCCTCGCATTGATCAGCTGGTAGACGCTAAATCCGGGCACGAGCTCCTCAGCTTTTTGGATGCCTATTCTGGGTATCAACAGATCAGTATGCACCCCTCGGATCAGGACGCTACCCCGTTTGTCACAGACTTGGGGTTATACTGTTTCACCAGGATGCCCTTCGGTTTGAAAAAATGCGGGCGCAATGTACCAGCAGTTGGTCAACAAGATGTTCGAGCAGCAAATTGGGCGCAATATGGAGGTCTACGTCGACGACATGTTGGTCAAAACGCTTTCGAACACCGACCACATCTCTGACCTCGAAGAGACCTTCGCAATTTTGCGAAGGTACAATATGAAGCTCAACCCAGCCAAGTGTGCGTTTGGAGTACGCTCAGGAAAGTTCCTCGGCTTCCTCGTTTCGAATAGAGGAATAGAGGCCAACCCTGAGAAAATCCAAGCAATACTTGAAATGAGCGTCCAAAAATGGTACGCGACGTCCAACGTCTGACTGGACGGCTGGCCGCACTCAACCGGTTCATGTCCCGAGCAACAGAGAGGAGCTTCACCTTCTTCAAATTGTGCGAGGACCCAGAGGCTCCTCACAGCAAGGGGGCATGTACGGTGGACTGAGGACTGTGAGGCCGCCTTCGCAGAGTTGAAGGCCTATCTCGCAGCCCCACCTGTCCTCTCGAAACCTGTGCTTGGGAGCCTTTGTTCGTATACCTTTCGATTATCGAGCACTCCATCAGCGCAGTGTTGATCAGAGAGGAGGGAGCGGCCCAGCGCCCCGTTTACTACATCAGCAGGGTCCTTCAAGAAGCTGAAAGGAGGTACCCCCGAGCAGAAAAACTCGCCCTTGCCCTGGTCACTGCTGCCCGGAAGCTCAGGCCCTACTTCCAGGCCCACACGATAATGGTTCTGACCGTTCAGCCGCTAAAATCTATTCTACAGCGACCGGAAGCTTCCGGCTGGCTTATCAAATAGGCCATCGAGCTAGGCGAATTTGATATCAACTACCGTCCAAGGACGGCCATTAAAGCACAAGCATTGGCGGATTTCGTCGCGGAATGTACCCTCCCTACCGAGCAGGATCCTCCGCTGGCTGACGAGCCCCCATGGGAGCTCTACGTCGATGGATCCTCATGTGTCACAGGGAGCGGGGCTGGCCTGGTCCTCACCTCTCCGGAGGGTTTAGAGTTCCAATACGCCCTTCGATTTCGCTTTGCGGCCTCCAACAATGTGGCCGAATACGAGGTGCTACTGTCCGGAATCCGAATGGCGAGGCACCTCGGAGCCCTTCGACTCAGGGCCTTCAGTGACTCCTAATTGGTTGCCGGCCAGGTGAATGGACAGTTCGAAGCAAGGGAGCCACGAATGGCCCAGTACCTTCAACAGGTCAAGAGCCAAGTAGAAGGCCTCCTTTACTTCGAAGTCATCTACGTTCCACGGGAGCAAAATGCGCGAGCTGATGCACTTGCCAAGCTGGCGTCTTCAGGTGACATCGCCCCCACTCTGCACCGTCCCGACGCGGATAAAAAAAACCTGTCCATCCAACCTTTGTTGTTGGAATATTTGCTGGACAATTGTATGTGCATCCTATCCGTTCGGTGCTTGGCGTAGTAGACATCCGTCCCCGACGACCGCTAAGCAGAAAGCTTGAAATGTGCTCGGAACACATCCGCCGAGCCCCGGATCTGCTTGATTCTGCAAATGACGCCGAATATGCAGATGTATCTCCAGGTGTTTGGCGTCAGTTGGATCGGAGAAACTCCCCAACGGTTCAGCAGCGCCTTCGCCACCTCCGGCAGCGGCAGCCGGAGTCCCGCCTCCATGTGATCCACGGAGAGGGGAAGGCAACCTGGTTTTTCACCAGGTACGACTCCCCTTCCTTCGCGTCGACAATCTCGTATTCGTTGCCGATATGAAAGCACTCCCGGAGCCCACTGTAGTGGCAGTATCGTGGCCCGCCAGACGCAGAGACAGTGACCCCACTCGCTCCGGCGACTGTAACCGCCTTCCCCTTGCTTGCCATTGCCGTAAGTTGCGGAGGAGAACAGCGAACAGGAGAAGGCGCGAGGAAGAAGACGACTGAGAACCTAAAGGGGGCACGAAAGCTCTCAAACGAAGAAGCTCTGAGAAAATTTCGAAGGCGTGAGTCCCGCCTTCGCCCCTCTCCTCCCTTATAAGGAAATAGGGGCGCGAAATTCGAAGCGGGCCAGAGGCGGTGTTTCCCTCCACTCCAAGTCACTTCTTGGGCGCATCATTGGTGACCGTTCGTCTGAAGTGCGCAGCGTTCGTGGTTTGACACGACCTCCGCTCTCATCACAAAAGCTCTGCGTTCGAGGGAAACCCCCAAATCATGTCGCCATGCGGCCATTCGGATCTCCGAGGACGATACCGCATTTAAAACGGAGATGACGCCCAGGCAAGCCGCCGCTCCGGTTCCCGAACCACTTGAGAGCGTGGGGGGCAAGTATGGTGGCTATTTCTAGCCACCATCGTGCACTGGGCCCATCATGACCCGGCCCAGTCCGGCAGGTAGACGTGGCCCTATCGCAAGGCGCCACGGCTTTTCAAGAGCGGCTTCAAGGATCCGTGTTCGGTTCCTGTACTCAGATACCAGCGAGACCCAGTAGCCGCCTCTGGGCACCGTCCAGCCTGTTCGGACAAAGGCCCTTCCTTCCGAGCAGGGTCTGCTCGGTTCGCTCCCTGAATTCCTTCTGCACGGACAACACTTCCTTGCATTAGGCATCTGACAGCAAGCCAGGCCTCCGAGCGCCAGGTGCCGAGCAACGGGTTTGGCTACCGAACAGCAGGTCTGCCTCACCTAATGGGCTACCTGCTCGGTACCTTCCTCCCAGGACGAAGCGGAGCGGCCCTTCGTCACCTTATGACAGTTACAACGGCTACGCTACGCGCGCCCCACGATCAAGTGGTGCGTTAACTATCCAGCTCCTCAACGCGTAACCCCCCGGGGAGGACGCTAACAGGCGCGCCCTTTGCGGCATTGATCAGGGACGTTCCGTCCCTCTCCCTTAGCACTCCAGCCTATAAAAGGCACTGGTAAGCCTCCAGGCAACGGTACGTGATCCAAGGCACTCTTGCTCACACAAGCCTTTGCGCTCCACACACGAGAACTCTCTTCCTCTCAAGTCTCATACTGACTTAGGCATCGGAGGATTCCCCCCGGTTCTTCAACTGGGCCCCCCCTTTGATTCCATTCTGATTTTGCAGGCTTCTGTCCGCACCGGCAACCGTCTTCTTCCCTCTCAAGTGTAGGCCCAGCGGGTTCCGACCCAAACCAGAAAAAGCCTCCACACTTTTGGCGCCGTCTGTGGGAACGAATGAGAGGCCATGCGTCCTACCCAAGCGTCTTATCTTCATGAGACCCGCACACCCTTATCCTCACTGGGGGGACTGTGTAGATGTATTCTTTAGTCCCACATTGAAAGATAGTGAGAACAAGTGTGTGCTTATCAGCAAGAGTCTCACCTCTTCTCCCAAGAGGACCCTTTTAAAGGACAAAACCCCAAACATGGGGACAATACCTCTTGCGAGGCACACTAAATCACGTCTCTTCAGATATATACTAGTTCTATGCCCGTGCCATGCACGGGAATATTTTAGATATAAATATATTTAATATAATTATAAAAATTTATTTATTTAAATATATTTATAATTATTTAAAAAATCAGATTTAACAACATCATATTATCTATAATAATAAATTCACGTCATTTATTGATCTATACTATAAGATGTACGGCGATTGTTTATATCATCTGAGCGACATATTGCCAATGTGGGGAGAAAGATTGCTTACCGAATTGGTTGGCAATTGGTTATTGCTACTTTTCTTGCAAGACTTAAGAGGCAACTTTTTCGAAGAGAGACTACAGGCACCCTACTAGGTAGGTGCTCAAGAAAGATTGCAAAAGTTGGGGGTGGTTTATATACGACTCTATGGGTTATTGAAAGGAAAGAAATGGTGAGATCCCGATCTTAGAATGCATCATGGATGTTGAGAGAGATCATTCTTTTGGTCATTTCTGACCATACAAGGGAGCCAACTAAGCCCTGTTATACTGAGGGAGGGTCTGCATTCTTCCATTTTGGGTAAATTGGATATGTTAAAATCTTAACACTATGTTGCTATGCTCATATGGGTTCAATGTTTTGTATAGAAAAATGCTTAAAAACACACTAATACCACGTTTGTACACCCTCCGCCTTCTCCTAATTGAATGTTCTTAGTGCCATTCACTTACAAAATAATTAAACAAAGTAAATGAAGGACCATGGAAAGAAAATTTTAAGAAAACTGATATTGCCATCATGTGCTTAGCCTATATCTAATTATAAAATTTACGAACAATTTCTCATGAATTATAGGAACCGGAGCAACATAAAATTTTCTTTATGCAGCAGTAATTGTATGTGGATGTATCATGTGGGGTACACCACATGATACACAAATAAGTTCAAATCTGCTTTGGTTGGTCAAGTAGGACAAACCAGGTCAGTCAGGTTGAAAGGTCAAATGCACAAATAACTGATTCAAGTGTTTCACTTAGATTTTTTTTTTTTTTTAACGTGGATAGTACCACAAATCGTATTAGAAGAGAAAAGGATGTACATGTCTAGTCAGATTGCTCAAATATACCCCTTTACAAAAAGAAATCCACACCCACCCATTGTGCCCCTCTTAACACCCCAAAAGCAAAAGTGCGAGCAGCTAGAACCATCTTCTGTACGTAGATGTTTAGCCGTGCGATATGCCGTTGTGTAATTATATCTTCTTTCATGAAATGGCCTGCATCAGCATACCGTTGTGTAATTATATCGAATAGTTTTCCATACTGTCCGCTTATGTCATAGGGGACATATTCCTTATCTTCTTTCACGAGGCAGTCTTTGTATTCCTCCAATGAAATGTACCGAACAGAAGAAACTTCTGTTTCCTACAATTACATGGCTCATATATATATATATATATATATATATATATAGATAGATAGATAAATGCTATGGTGCGGCCGTGCGTCCCGGCCGCACCATAGCGCGACCGTTGGATCACGGCCGTTGAATCTTGATCCAACGGTCGTCGCTATGGTGCGGTCGGGCCGCACGGCCGCACCATAGCATTACTCTCTCTCTCTCTCTCTCTCTCTATATATATATATATATATATATATATATATATATATATATATATATATATATGAGCCATGTAATGACATGAATATTGGAAAAATAGTCCTCTTCTGCAACATAGGATAATGGAGCTGGCATCTCAATATGTACTGTCCTACTATGATAGCTCCATGGGTTTACAATACTCAAAATGTCAGACATCAAAAGGAAATTTTGAAAACTCCTGCTGCTCTCTCCATAAAGAGACTGCATATTCCAACAACAAAAGTACGACGATCATAAATCATACTGTAAGCGAGAAAATGGGCAATTCTATTCACCTGAAGAGTGAAGGCCTCCAGAGGAATTAGGTCCAATGTCGTTACCAGATACACATCATTGAACTCGTTAATGATGAACGTCTTGTTAACGCTGGAATAAAAAGGAACAACGATGAACAGTTTGCCAGCACGTTGGAGGGGAAGAGACATACAAATACGCCGTTGACCACAAAGAACAGCAATTTACTAACCATCCTCAGGTAGGCGAATGCCAAGTTCCTCTTGGAGCTCCCTCCTACACATCCCGTCTTGCACACCTGGCACTAAGGAGGGAGGAGTCACCGGCCGAGATGTGTGGCCGGCGCTGGAGACGTCCCAAAGGCCCGGCTAGGAGTCCTTGCAGTCGGCGCGACGCTGCAGGAGGAGTTGCTGGGTGCTCTCCGCGTAGATCCACACGTGCACTGCCTGCCGGTGGTAGTCGCCATCCCGGTGGACTTGCCCCCTGCAAACAACCACAGAGAATATTGAAAATAAAGGACAACAATTTCACACCTTTCCGTCCAGGCTTTGGAAGTACAGTACGAATCCCCCCGTGGCAGCGGGGAATGACCTGGGTTTGGAGACGCCGGTCTTCTGGCCGGTGTTGGTGAGGACGTCAAGGAACTCCTCCTGCACTGCTGCTACCTCAGAGGACTCCGCGGCGGCGGCGGCCATGAAGGGTGAGGTCGCACGAACTCTCTCCCAGTTTCCCGCTTTCTCGCTAGGGAGCCGGGTGGCGGTGCCTGCCGCCTTCGCCTTCTTGGAAGTCGCAAACGGACGACTGGGGTGGTACCCTGGCGTGCAGCACGGCGAGGCGGTGTGCTGGTGAAGAACGGCGCACGAGGAGAGGGCGACTACAACGACGGCTAGCTATGCGTAGATGAGGGCGTTTAAATTGGTGCGGTGCTGTCCTGGGGCTGCGTTGAAGGCGCTTGCTATTTTTCTTGAACACTAAAACGTCGCAGCGTAAAGAAAAGAGAAACTTTACACAAAAAATTTCAAATGATGGCGGCTGACATAAAGAGAGAGAAATAAAAGATATAAAGAAAAGAGGTGAGAGAGAGTTTAGGCTATGTACTTCTAAATTGAGTATTATTAGTATAGTATACATTTTCTGATATTGGAAAGTTTTAAAATGGAGGAAAGTTTTTGAAAATGGAGCAACTGGTATTTTTCTACTTTTTATATTAGGAAAATAAACAGAGGAAGGTTTATAAGTTTGATATCTTCTCTTTCTTTATATCTTCTTTTCATATATATATTTGGAAGGTTAAAAAAATAGAGAAAAGTTTTTAAAAAATGGAGGAATTATTTTGTGTGTTTTTTTATTTTTATATTGAAAAGATTTAGGTGGGAATAAGAGTGTCCTGGTGTTGCCACGTGGCAGCACCAAGACTGAGAAATATAATATTAGTATAGATAAATGGGACAGTTGTAGATTTCAAAAACACAGCAAAAAAAATTTAAAATATTTTTGAAAGTTATAAATTTTTTTAAGATTTCAGCGTTCCAAATTTTTAAAAGTTTTTACAAATGTTTAAGAACTACCATATTTGGCAAGATACAAATAGTCATATTTTTAATTGGGAGGAAAATATTTGTAACGTTGGCATTTTTAAAGAAATAGGTAACCCTGCCATGTTTTGGCAGGTACATGGTATTCAACGTTTCCAATTTTTTGAAAGTTTTTAAAAATGTTTAAGAACTGCCATGTTTGGCAAGATACAAATAATTATATTTTTAATTGGGAGGAAAATGTTATGGCAGTTAATTGAGAATTATCCTGGTGTTGCCACGTGGCAGCACCAAGACTGAGAAATTATATATTAGTATAGATTATACATATGTATAATGTATACATTTATAAGGGTATTCATATTAATTATGTCTGCCAATTACTATGATTAGATATGTGTGTGTAGATTTATATGATTATATAGATTATAAATATGTGTAAATATTGTATATATATATATATTTCTGATTTCTCTATTTGTTCTGTATTTGTTTTTCCAAAAAAGAAATTTTTAATCTGGCTGATCAAGGATCAGCCAGACTTCTAGTGTATCGATCGAGGTCAGCCCAAGGTGATCCCTGGGCCGATCTGATCTCGTATTCCATGCTATTGAAGGGCCTGAGATCCTAGTTGGAGTGGCACTCGGTCCTGCAAAAAGTAACTAAAACACAAAGGTTCTTGTTCCCAGCACTGGTGAATTGAAAACCTGACATGATGGCTTTGCCAGCTGATTTACTGTTATTGAATCTACTGTGGTTTTTGTTTGCTTCCTACCTAAACTCAAGACTCCTGGAGTCTCCACATTGATGCTTTTTCAGAAGAGAACCACCTGATCCAGAGAGCGGCCAAACTATCCTTTCAATTGGACGTAAATTATTTACCTTAAATGTACTGTTTGTATCTTTGAAATAAAGATTTAATCTAGGAAGTGGTTTTTCTAAAGATCATTGTTCAACATCATCCCATAAATAAAGTTATCATATTCTCAAACCTTTTCAATTCAATGGAATTCTGAATTGGATAGGTCAAAGGATTGGCCTGGGCTGATCCCAATCAGATTCATGGATGGCAAAATCGGACGATTCGGATCGGAATCAGCCAATTCGAGTCGGAATCAGTCTATGTCGATCCGATTTTTTTTTGGTTGGGGGGGGGGGTGGGGGAATGTTGACCCACCCACGATGCAAGGTGGAATCAGACTAGATGGACCCGAATCGGACTGGATCGGCCCGATCCAGTCCGATCCTGCATGATCCACCTCGATTTCACCTGCTGCAACTCGATTCCCTTCACTTATTTTATTTACTTGAACATCATTTAAGTAAATGTTACTTAAGATATTACATGTAAATAAGGAAGTACCCTCCATTTGAATCTAATAAAAATATCTAAAAATTGTATCTCTTACCAATAAAAAATCAACTCCCCCATCTAAGAAGAAAATCATGATTTTGGTGTTTTCATCAAAATAACGTTTTTCTAATCCCTCATAATTTGGTCTATCTAAAATTTCATAATTGAAATAAACCCTATGGAACACTAAAAATCTAAAGTCCGGTGAAAAAGTCAAATGTACATATGACTTCTCCAAGGGAGCCACTCTCCTACTCACAACAACTAAGTCCTAGTTAGTAGGAGAGTGACTCCTTTGGAGAAGTCACATGCATGTTTGACTTTTTCGCCAGACTTTTGGATTTTGTGTTCCATGGGGTTTATTTGAATTATGAAATTTTAGATAGATCAAATTATGAGGAATTAGAAAGACGTTATTTTGATGGAATCACCAAAATCGCAATTTTTTTCTTGAACGGAAAAGTTGACTTTTTATTAGTAAGAGATATGATTTTTTTATATTTTTATTGGATTCAAATGGGGGGGGTACTTTTTTATTTACATGTAATTTCTAAAGTAACATTTACTTAAATGATATTCAGGTAAATAACTATGCCTCGACGTGATGTTCAAGTAAATTGCAATTTCTCATTAATCTAATTTATTTACATTCAAATGCATGTACATGATAATAATTGAATTTCACCGTGTTTGTATTCAATGAATGTTGTATATGTTTTCATAATTTTCTACAAGCGTGCAAGGGTGTGTGTGTGGTCCGGTGGTTCTCTCTCTAGACTTTCTACAGAGAGAAGCTCCGTGTTTTCGTCGGGGGGTTCGCTCCCTGGTTCTTGTGCGGTCTTCGTCGCCGACTCAGGCGGGTGCGTCGCCGGCTCTCAGACAGGTTGGTGGCTGGTCTTCCAGCAGTTCCGTTGCCTCCTTTGGGCGACGTTTATCTGGGAGGGGGGGTTCGCCGCCGCGGCCCCCCTCTCCCGGTGCTCGTTCCTCCTCCTGATCTGTCACCTTCCTTTCTGCTTGATCCATATGATTCTGCCTTCCCCTTCCTCTTGTTTCCATTTTGCCTCTGTTTCTAGATCTGTGATTACTTCCCGCCACCATATTAGCCCTTCCCTTCTCATCTCGCTGCTTCCGCATCTGCTTCCCAGAGCTTCCTTCCCGCTGCCATTCCTTCCCTGTCCCGCATCTCCTTCAGCCCCCTGTCACCTCCGTCCCCCAGTCTGCCTTTCGTTCCCCCTCCCCCCGGCTGCTCCACACCTGTCTCTGCTGCATTTCGCTCTTCCCCTAATCCTCCTCATTAGCCCACTCGCCTGCTTCCTCCCCCCTCTTCGACTCTTAGTTGCTGCCCTCATTCCCAGTTCCTCCCTTCTTCTTGTTTGTTGCGGTGTTACTAGCCCTGTTCCTAGTATTCCTCTTCCCCCTTTATGCTCTACTTTTCTGTGGTTGTTCCTTTTTGCTGCAGGATCAGTGTTTTGCAAAAGCCTGTGTCGAGATATTTAACAGCTCAGGTTCTGGCGATGTTCCTCCTTTGTGCTGTCCCCCTCCTTCCCCTATGGTGGGATCTCGGAGACATTGATAAAGCTCGTGTATTGGGGTCCATCCGCACTATCTCTACAGATGTGCATCATCCGAGCTTCTATTATGCTGCAGAGATGTCTTGCAGCCTGCTGCCGTCGGAGTGAAGAATCGCCATGGCTTGGTTGTCTCAACCCTCAAGCTTCTCATCGTCCTGTTTGATCCTGATATCAGTCTTTACTCTGGAGTACTAATGTCTGTTGTTTTCTTGTTCTTACTGTTTGACGTCTTTGTATCTTCTGCTGGTTCTATTGCGTGGAATGGGTGTATTGGCTGCCATACTCTGGCATGCTGGTTTCAGGAAGTGGGTAGATCTTGTCCTTTCACGCAATCTTCTCTTTGTTATCTTGTACTCTTCCTATTTCTACTTTTATAAAATATTTCCCTATGTTCTTGGTAAAAAAAAAATTCTGCATTTTTTTTCTTCTGATTTTCCAGAAATTTCTGTGATTCTTTCTTCATTTCTTACAATTTTTCTTCATTTTTTAACCTGGCCGATCCTGGATCGGCCAGATTCCCATGAAATTGGGTGGATCTTGTGATCCGACCCGACTCGGATCGAGGTCGGCTGGGTCCGATCCAGCACCCCGATCCGACTTTGCCATCCATGAATCAGATAAGGATTGGATCAGCTGGATTGGCTTATCTGCAGGAAGTCTGCCAATCCAAAACAATCTTTTTTGAAAAATTCAGGAAAATCATGAAACATCAGAAAAAAAAAAATCATATGCAATCATATATGTCGTAGCATATGATTAGAGATGTGAGGATGTTTGCACATTAAATCATATGTATGCACATAATTACATTTAGAGAATATAAATCATATGTATATACATACAAATATATTTAAATTAATCTATACAATATGTATACATGTTAATCTACTTATATATGTAAATTAATATATGCAATCCTATCATATTAATTTATGTATATGTATACATGTGTATTAATTTATATATTTTAATTGATGGTTTAATGTATGTATGTTGACATATGCATGTGTATATGTAAAGGAACTAATTTGAAGAGTGCTCATAAAAAACAATTGTTATGCGGGGATCGGCAGGATTGGCCTGGGAACAGCTGACTTGGGTTGATCCAGGCTGATTCAGACTGATTCTGGCTGATCTGGCTGGAATTGGATGATCCACGGCAACGCCCGTGGAATTGGATTGCCTACGGCAATCTGGCTAGGAATTGACTGATTTCAATCTGGATTGGCTGATTTTGCGGATTATATTCTGTTCATGTGTGGCTTGTCACCCTCATGGTTTGCTTTATTATATTCACCATCAGATAAAATTATTCTTTATGGTGTGCAATGTTTTTCTGAGTCAAGTTATGCGTCATCAAATGATGATCCATGTTCAGAAGTTCCATAGTTTTCTTACAAGATGTTGTCTAGCATCTTTTTGCATATAAGCAAATTGTGGCAATCTCACAAGCTGCAACTCAACCGCAGGTTGAGGAACTTGCACAAAAGTCTGAGCATCTAGAATTTGAACTGGAGAGGACTACACGGCAATTGAAGGAGGTCACATCTATAGCTGGAGAGGAGACTGCTAAATGCAAAGCCGCAAAGGAAGTAATTAGATCTTTAACTGCACAGGTAAGTTTGCCTTAAAAAATTATTGTCTTCTGTTTGTTGAATGATGTCCTGGATACATAGCTTTGGATTTAATAAAAGAATCCTATGGAAAAGGCCATTAGATGTTGTTCTAGATGGACATCATGCTCCACTAACACTGCTTTTGTAGTTTTCTGTATAGAAGACATGCCATGCATTCTGTATTTATGTCGGTTAATTGGGACTTTGTCATGAAATTGCCAACTTGGTCAAAAGAACAGACTCAAAGAGTCCCTTAGATGCATCCACTAGATTCTTATAGTTGATAATTTTTGAAATGGTTATGTTACTGATTTATGTGTCATGTCTGCTGTTGCTAGATTTCACTTATCTATTCAGTTTCATTATGTTCTTTGATAGAGTATTGCACCAACAACATTCAGGATAATTGGATCCCGTATCAAGGACAAAGAAACCAGAGATTAGTATAAGATGAAATGAAAATGATCATTTCATAATTGGATCCAAGACTGCTCCTCATGTTGGTTTCCTTATTAATATATGTGATTTTAAGTATAGTCAAATTCCAACTTGACATATTCACCAAATGAGAGAGTATCTTGGGTATAGTTTCAGACATTTTGTTGACTCCTTAAATTATAAATCCTTCTTAAGGTGAAACATTGATACTTTCTTTTTTATTTTATCATTGTAGGTTATGTTTTATTGTTCAGTTTGTCAAGTCTATGTTTCTAGGCGTCTTATTTTTTGGCTCTGATGCATAATTATTTCATATTTATCTTCTTTGTTGTTTTACAATTTACTGGCCAGCATGGGTACTTTTCTGACAGAATCGATTGTCTCCATTTCACGTAATCTATCTGTAACATGGTACTCAGTGTGACTTCCAAAGACAATCCTTCTTGTGCTCGATTTCCCTTATATGATCTGTCTGGCTTGAGTCAAGTGATATGGTAGTATGTGTTGGCCACTCTCCCCCTTCCCTCTTGTGTTTCTTTCCGATCTTCTCTTTGTTGTCATAATCTTCTTCCACACCTGTATTCTTCTGCCTGGAGCAGTTAGATGAAGATGAGGAAGCTATAGCAGTTGCATGTGAGGAGAGTAGAGATCAAGTATGTGCAGATATGACAAAATGTATTGCAAGTTACCTGGATTATATTTGTTGGAAATCATACTTTCCATGCACAACTGTTTGCTATTGCTATTTGCTAGGAAAGTATCGCGTCATAGAAATTGGAAGGGGTATCAATTGAGAAGTGAGTTATAGGGTGCTATGAAAAAAGGGAAATTTATCCTATCTTTTGTCTGTTTGTGAGGTATGACAATTAAGAAAAAAAGGAAATTGTCATATCTTTTGTCTGCTTCCTTTTTCTTTGAAGATGTACCAACAACAAGAAGAATGGTGGTTTGAAGCTCGTCTCAATTAATACATAAATATGATGGATTGATGTTTCATGACTGAGTCAGTGTCCAACTGGATTTCTTTACTTGATATGTCCTGGATATTTATAAAATCTACAGTCTCAATTTATTTACTCTTAATTAAGCCAAGATGACTTGAATCAGCCGAACTTGACCCAGCTATACTTTGTTAAATATGTTATACTTCTCTTAGGTTTAGAAGGCTATTATGGGTTCTCAGGAAATTGGAGAGATTGTTTGTATTGATGAGAGTCTATGGGCAGACATCTTTTGTTTAAATGAGAACTGAATATGGACTTCAGACGTTAAGAGGCTATTATGGCTTCTCAGGAAATTGGAGAGATTGTTTGTATTGCTGAGGCCTGAGAGTCTATGGGCAGACATCTTTTGTTTAAATGAGAACTGAATATGGACTTAAGATGTTAAGCTCAGGTTAGGTTACATGCCTGAAAAAGTCCCCGGTGGGGGTTCGTCTAGCATAAAAAATAACAGTTCCTTTGACAATTTCCAGCCTGAGAAGTTGGACCAAACTTCTGATAACTTCATCTAAAAGCCAACATGCCCTTCAGCTAAAGATCATTTGTTTGCACAACAATGGCTATTTCGTGGTTGTGCAGTTGGAGTCTAGAATGAAAAGTTCTTGATGGTTTAGGGTCATAATTAGGTTCTTTTAACAGGCGTTTGCATTTAACAGGGAGAAAGTCCAGGTTCTCTAGGTTTCTTTGTCATAGGACCTCTTTTTTTTTCCTGAACTAAAGGATGGGAGCTATTATTTGTGTGGGTTGGGAATGGGAATGAGGGAGTTTTCTATGTAGTGGTCCTCGTCGCTCAGACCCATTAACCTAATAACGAGCCTGATTCGACTCCACCTCCCATGAACAGGTCGATGCCTTGCAAGGGATACCATTATTAAAGTCCGTGGAAACATAAAAGGAACACATTAAACATATATAAGATCACACCTTTTATACATTACATGAGGTTTACATAGCCAGTTCTCAACTAAAGTCAAGGAACAAAGTACAACAACTTGGGACATATCGTAAAGTGCAACAGAAAATAAATTACACTGCTGGCGGAGCAGATCCGACTCCACTACGGTGCAGCTCCGAACTAGACGAGGGACGAGAACTCTCCTGCTCTCCTTCACCTGAAAGGAGTAGGGGGTGAGCCTCACAAGTTACTGGCTCAGTAGGGAAACTCCCTCAAAAGCCGAAACAACACCAATCTTACGAGAAGCAGGAGTAAAGAATTAAATTAAATAGTTAACAAAGTTACTTAAGCATGGAGCTACAACTGTAATTAAATAAACAATTCTATATTGATAATGTGGATTAAACATTAATAAATAAACGACAAATCACGCTCAAGGGTACGAGCTAGAGAAGGGTAACGCCACACTCGGGTCACGATACCTGGTTTACGACACCAGCTACTGACCCGGACAAATCACACAGAACTACCTCTCAGTCTTATAGCCATAGACGAAAGGTCTATCTGCCGCTCTACCTTTATAGTGCCAACAAGCTGTGGAGACCAACCAACACCACACCAACACCTGCCGCGACACATGCTGCAGATCCACGCCTGACACACCTCTAAGAGTTTGAGAATCCTTAGAGTGAGGCTGTGGAACACGGGACTAGCTAGAGACTAGTACGTCTACCGGTGTCCGTCCCCTAACCACGAGCGTGCTACAAGTGACCGAATTGAGAATCAACACACCACAAGTCGCTGCCCCACTGTCGTCTTTTCCTCAGCCGGACGTACAACTCGACAAACGAGTGAGGATGTCCAGGAAGACGATACAAAGCTCGACGGTACACACAGTGCTGAGACAAACCCCGAGCACTAACGTGCCTAACTCACAGAGAACTTGGGGTATCCGACTCGAGAGATAACCACGAAAGGCATCGTACTACCCAACTCGCCACGTACGCACCAAGCATGCAACCGCGACATCCTTTAATCTCGACACGTGCCAAAGCACCGCCACAATACTTTAAATACATGAAACCACGTAACATGACACTCACGCAAACATAAATATACTTACAGCCCTCGAAAGCCAAAGGCGACAGAGTACTCTATCGTGTTCAGAACACAACGTCTCGATACCGCGCGTTCTAAACGTGAACGCGACAGGTCGGGCTGTCGCGTTCAGAATGCGACACCCAAAGCCGTCGTCTTCACAGACAGAGCCCCAGTCCGGAAGTACCTCTTCTAGAAACCCCATAAAACGCAGGTAAACATCCATGTAAAATACTTACAACTAGTCTAACAGCTATACTAACATGTCCTTTATCAATTAGAACTCATTCCATGCATCAAACATGATGACACCATCTACAACAGGAAATGAGCAGAATCTCCCTACCTACGCGAAGAACGCGAAGAACACCACGAATCGGCGTTTCCCACGCTCCAAGTAACGTCCTCGTGTCGAGAGCATGCTAAACCACGCGCTACACACCCGAATCACCCCAAATCCAGCACCAAAACGAACAGATCTGTTTGACCGACCAAAGGTGAATGCGACGCACTGGCTATCGCATCAAGAACGCGACGGTTTAGGCCGTCGCCTTCTCGACGCCGGCGCCACGCGGCAGCCCTGCACGCGCCATGCTTAAGAGAACGCGACACACACCTACGCCGCCTTCTCAGACAGTGAATCAGAGGGTGCATTAGGCCCGGATTTTCGGCCCACTACACCCACACGACCTGCGAAAACACCAAACACCATCTACTGGCCATACATTGTCCCACAAACCAATCAAACCACAATCCGAACGGTCACTACATTACACCCTGGATCCTGTATAACATGTGTGGTTACATGCCAGTTGTGATGCGGACAATCAGTCAGACAGATCTGGTAAAGAAGGCTGATCTGTCTGAAAGTTGAGAATATCAATAATGCTTGGTAAAACTAACAGTTGCTAGGATTTTAATGAGGGTTGCAACCAATCACCATAGTAAACACAGGTAAAGATAAGATTGGCTGACTGGACTGAACGGAATGATGAAAATGAAAACCTTGAAAAAAGTAATGGATCAGCATTTGGTTTCATGCTGGAAGACGTGAAACCATCTACTGCAGCATTCTGATAGGTCTGATAAGCAACTAGTATTATGTCATATTGTGTAATGCGGACCGAGACTCGTGACAGACGTAGAGCGGACTCGTGACGTTGGATGTTGGACATCAGACTCTGTTTCCTACGATGGCATTATTTACACAGATGACGAAAGGAGTTTTAGTAGCATCATTTTTTTTTAATTATGTAATTTTATCTTTATTTGGGTCTAAGTTAGTGGTCTTAAGAGGATAGGATTAAGTCTTTAATTTTTTATGGTCTTATTGGGCTCATTTGGAGCTAATGTGGGTTTTTTTTCTGTAATTGTTGGTATAAAATTTGTGCTATTTTCAGGACTCAAGGGTGGTTACTTTTGAGGCTTGCTAGGGTTGGGAGTAGTCCAAACCCTATATAAACTCATGTTAAGCTTCTGTTTTGAGGAATGAAAAAGGTGGAATGAAGCCAAAACAAAACCGTTTTGAACTTCCCGGAGTCATCTCCCTCCTTCTGTGGAGCAGCTGCTGCCAGCCTCCCTGCCGTGAAGGCTTTTGTGGGTGTGAAACCCTCGGCATGAAGCCCTTCTCCTCTCTCTCTGGTTGTGAAGCCCATCTCTCCCTCTTTCCCCACCCTCCCTCTCCTTGTCCCACATCATTGTGCTTCTGTACTGTCTTCAAAATCAAGAACTTAATGAATTTGATATCATGTTTAATGGGGTTAGGCAGGGTGGTGCATGCATTTCTATCACATTGTCATGGGGCACCTCAGCCATACTTGGCGATGTCATCTTTGCTGGGTTTACTGCTGTATTGTCCTTGTGGAGTGGGAGCGGGGGGGGGGGGGTGGCGATGATAAGAACTGGTGGGAACTGGTTGAAGGGGGAGCAGAATGAGGTTTTGTGGAAGATGAGAAGGTGCATATGCCGGGAGCTTAGCAGGAGAGGCTTGCATGGATGGAGGGAGGGTGGAAGGAGAGGAGGGGAGAGAGAGGGAAGGGGTTGCTCAGAGCGATCGAGGGTGTTGCTACATCAGGGGGATGGATGATTCTGGGGTACAGATCTGTCATATAGGTGATGGAATGATAGATGATGCAGATATGACCCTATCTAATAAGTGCCTCCAATATTTTATGCATCCCAATATAATTCATGGAGGGCCTCTCCAAAAGGTAAGCGAAGAGTCATGATGAGGATGAAGATAGGGACAAATCCTGGAAGAAATGGCAAACTGACTGTTAATGTGGCATGCAGCTGCCTTGTCAGGCAACCACCATCTCCAATCGCATTTCCTACATATACACAAAGTTTTCCTTGTCGAAGAGGATGGCAGCCTTTGTCATGGCATTGTTGTCTCCTTTCACAAGCCCAGTTCAGAACGAGCAGGATTGGCTTGGCACCCTGCCCGACCCAATTCTCTTACCCATCCCTTCCTTCCTCCCCGCGTTGGATGCTGTTCACATGAGTATCTTGTCCACACACTGATGAACCTTATTGACGTCAGCAGGCTCGATTTGGATGAGATGAACTTCTTCTTCTACAGGAAAAGGAATAGAGAGACAAAAGAAAATGGTTTTCTGGAGTTTGTTGACAAGGTGCCCACACCAATCTTGCTGAAGTTCTGGCTGCACTGCTCCTCTGTGAACTGCCCAGTGAAAGACTGGTCCTTCCCTTCTGTGTTCTGCAGGGTCCAAATGCTTGACCTCAGTGTCATGGACCTGCCATCCTCCTCTTCATTAGCCACAAGTTGGTGGACCTGCAGCTTGACCTCGAGGGCCTTGCGCTGATCCTGCCAGGGAACGTGCCCTTGTTGGGCTCCAAGCATGCATCTCCACTATGTTCCCTTCTCTGACAATAAAATGACTAGTGGGAGGATGTAACATATCTTCCCATGTTCCTACTTGCTAAAATGGCAAGTGGGAGGATGTAACATGACAGAATTGGGAGGAAGGTATGCCTCTCTCTCTCTCTCTCTCTCCCCCCTATATATATAGTCAACTGTAGCATTAAAAGTGAGTGTTCAGTATGATAAGGTTGCATGATTAATACTTGCATTGAATTTTTTTTTGTCACCGTAGACAAGAATTGGACATGAAAAATGGGTATCATATCTGAGTATGGGCTGCTTTTTCCCATTACTCCTAAATGATCTGCAAATCAATCGACACCATGAAACATAGGTTCGATATATGTATAAATTCCTAGTCACTGGTGACTCTGCATCCATGTTCTCATATAGGATCTTGTCTGTTCTCCAATAGACAACAGGATAAAAGTTTATGGTATGTCATTCATCTTAAACTGGATGCTAGGTTCATATGATCTAAACCATCGTCATATGCTTGTCCCAATATTAGTTAATTCAGCAATCGACATCATATAGGATCTGGCCACAGTAGTTGCAAGGTCACATGGCGGATCCTGAAAATTAGTCCAGGGGGGTCACCCTTAAATTCAGTGGGGTCACCTTACATAAAATTTGACCTATACAAACAAAAAAAAAACCTTTAAGACTTCCCTTCCAGTGAGTGGGGTCACGTGACCCCACTGACTGGTCGTGGGATCCGCCTTTGGTCACAACATTTTTGTGGAAGTCAGAAAGCTACTGTTAAATGGAAGGGTGTGCAAGAGAATGGCACTTTGGTGCATGGGAATGGGTCTTGTGGGGTTGATGGACCCCAAATAGATGTTGCACAGATGATCTCCCTGATCCATGCTCGGGTCCAGTCCACTGATCAACCTCCATGGGGTTGAAAAAGCAGAATGAGACCCTAACGGTAGGCCAAAAACTTATCCATGCTGGCCATCTGTTGACCTAGCCAGTTTTTGAAACCTTGGGCATTAATCTAATCTTTAGATTGTTCATACGATTGTCATTTAGATGATTGAACAGGCTTTAGTTTCATCGTCACGGAAGTGAAAGCTGAGTACTGAAGTGGGAGATGCTACATAGGAATGGGAGATGCCCGCAACATTGTCTGCCAACTTGTTGTTCACTTGTTTGTCCAGCCTCACAGCTTGACCCTCGAGAAAAGGGCAAGGGTTTGGTAGGACTTACATCACCCATCACCGTTTGCATCAGCACCTAATGCTTCTACCACTAGGCATGGTGGGTAAGGCAGAGGTGGTTTTTGTACCCAGTCTGATGTTGGAGATCAGCTAGATGGCTGTCCGATTGCACCTCACTACTTGGGGTTGGGGGTATCTCATCGCTACTCTTTGAACTCTCCCTGAGGGGCCTCCTTTTTCATTCCAAGGTGTGAAAGCCATCTTGCCTTTTGCTCAGGAATTTCCTGAACCTATCCCAACATTCATCCATATTATGATTGGATGATTGATCCATTGATGATGCATGAGGTGACTCCAATCTCAGTTGTGCAAATATACATGGTAAAGGGTTTGTAACTTGGGATATCCTCTTGCTTAGGTTTCCTGGGATGTCTGAACCAGACTATCGAGGATGTGCCTGTCGGCATTCATTTCTGAAGGCGATGTCCCTGTCAGAATTAGAAACTAATTCTAAAAAATGCCACATTATATAGTTTCTCCTTGTTGTTTCTTTATCTCTAAGGGTAACATGTTGCATTTCTAATGCTGGTGCTACCTTTCAAAGTCTGTTACCATTGGTGTCATCTGATTCTTCACCTTGTATTTTGACATTGCCTTACCTTGGAAAATTTTCAGTTGAAGGACATGGCCGAAGGAGTACTGGACAGATGTAAAGCAGAAAATAAATCAAGATCTAATCCTTCCGAGGGCTCAAATATTGTTAACCACTCTTCCTCTGAAAACCATACAAGTGGCACAGCCGCTTTTCAATTGCCAGATTCCAACATTCAGGCTGGTAATGCATCTGGTAATGGGAACAAGACATTAGGAGATGAAGCAGAGTGGGTTGAACAGGCAGAACCAGGAGTATATATCACTGTTTCTGCTCTTCCTGGTGGTGAGAAATATCTTAAACGAGTTCGCTTCAGGTGCTGTCCATCTCATCCTTCATCTTTACTTCTTCATGTGGTTGCATCATTTTCAATATATTTCATTTTTGTGCTGCATAAAGTTAGAAATATTGCTGCCCTATTGTTATTCATTGCAAACCAGATTCTTGGCTATTTATGTATCATCATTTTTATAAATTCTTAGGCATGTATGATTAAGATGCTCTGTCATTATCCACTGATCTTCACTGCATACACAAGTTTCTTTTTGATTGCTGTAGGAAAGTGGGGGCAAATATATAATTTGTGGTCTTTCATTAAAGTCTTGTTTTGTTCTTTTTTCTGATCGCCTTTTCTAATGAGGGCAGAGATGTGATTTTTCCTTGCTAATTATATAAATAGGGAGTGGACTGGTCAGTTTGGGGCCAGTTTGTATCTCTCTTTTCTCTTGTCCGCACTGCCTCCTTATGTCACTTGCTTTTAAGGAACATAAATTCTAGTGGAATGCTATGGTGCCACACTTTTTTGCCACACCTATTTTACCATCTACAAAAGATAAATGCTACATTAGCTTTGCTTAGGGTTACCCCTATATAGGACCAAGGTTCACCGCATCGCCAATTCGGATGGATTCAGGTTTTTCTTGATTCGATCCAATTCGAGCGAATCGAACTAATTTAATTCAATTTGCTTGGATGCGGATATATTATATATAACTATATATATTATATAATATTATATATATGTATATATTTATTTCACCCATGTCAAACATCTTATTTACTTGAATATCATTTAAGTAAATGCTAGTATTTGTAGTTTTATTTACTTAAGATATTACATGTAAATAAGGAAGTACCTCCCATTTGAATCTAATAAAAATATAAAAAAAATCATATTTTACTAATGAAAAGTCAACTCTCCCATCCAAAAAAAAAAATCTCAATTTTGATGGTTCCATCAAATAGCATCTTTCTAATCCCTCGTAATTTGGTCTATCTAAAAATTTCATAATGCAAATAAATCTCAATGGAACACTAAAAATCGAAAGTCTAGTGAAAAAAGTCAAAAGTGCATGTGACTTCTCCAAGAAGGTCACTGCTACTGTCAGTAGGAGAGTGGAATAGGAGAGTGACTCTTTTGGAGAAGTCATATATGCATTTGACTTTTTTCACCAGACTTTTGATTTTTAGTGTTCCATGGGGTTATTTAAATTATGAAATTTTTAGATAGGCTAAATTATGAGGGATTAAAAATATGATATTTTGATGGAATCATCAAAATCACGATTTTCTTCTTAGATGAGAGAGTTGACTTTTTATTGATAAGAGATATGATTTTTTCTTTTTTTTTTTATTAGATTCAAATGGGGTGTACTTCTTTATTTACATGTAATATCTTAAGTAAATGAAAGTATAACTAACATTTAGTTAAATGATGTTCAGATAAATAAGGTATTATGTAGATATGAAGAGAATCGGGTATATGTATGTCAAATAATACATAATATGTATATTATATATATACATGCGAATCGAATGAAATAGCCGAATCGGGTTTCTCCTGATACGATCTGATTCGGCAAACCATGCATGGGACTATTAGTAAGTCCATGCGGTACTTGTTTTTTATGGGGGAAAATCGGTGTGGCAAAAAAAGTGTGGAACTGTAGCATATGTCTAAACTAGTTGAAAACCCGTGCGATGCACGAGAAGTTTTTAGATTTAAATATATCTTAATTTATATATATATATATATATTAGTAAGATTTAAAAAATTATAAAGTGATATAAAATTATTATGGATAATCATTTCTTAGTGGTATAAAACTGTAAGTAATTGTCTTACTATTGGTATTTTTAGACTTGCTTTGGAAGATTTAGTAAGATTTTAAAAACTATAATGGTAGTCATTTTTTAGTGGTATAAAATTGTAATTTTTAAAAAAAAATTGTGCAAGATTGAATATGTCGAGTTTAGAAAGTTTCTTCATAACTTTAGGTGAGAGACTTGCCTTATTAAAATAGGTGCATTAAAGGAGTGAGGTAGGAGATGTATTTGTGAGTTTTGGCGGGAATAGGTTTGTCCTGGTGTTGCCACGTGGCAGCCCCAAGACTGAGAATTATAATATTAGTATAGATTCAATTCTTTTTCTCCCTCCTTCCAAAAAAAAGAGGAATAGAAATATATTAAATTTAATTGGAACTAGGTGCATAGATATGCAAGTGGAATGATTTCCACCTTACTGCAGAGGATGTGAGATATTAAATTATCAGGAAAAAAGGAACCAGAATGTGAATCTACTAGTCTGTTGTGTCAAGGCTATTTCAAAATAACCAACTGTATTGTGTGTGCTTGGAAGTAGGCAAGCATATTAATCATTCTTGAGGTACAAATGCTGAACCAGCATAACTAGATGTAAGAAACATTACCCTCTACCCCTCTACCTGACGTTTCCTCTTTTCAGATAACCAAAACAAGAAATCTACGTATGGAACTTCTCACGTAGATCACTTTTATTTTATTGTTGCATCTTTATGGTCGCTTACCAAGATGCCGCATCGCTATAGAACAGACATAGGGTTTTCATACTGAATGTGCTGAAACTTACATATCGTGTAATTCTAGATCCCTAAATATGATGTTCATGATGATGCACAGTACAATGGGTGTCCGAAACTTTTGGTCAGCAGCTTTGCTTCGAGTGTTCCCCATTATTTATTGTTTTACGTTTCTTTGTCAACAGCCGGAAAAGGTTCAGTGAGCAGCAAGCGGAGCAATGGTGGGCGGATAATAGGTCAAAACTTCAGGAGAAGTATATCATATTGACACAGGACAAGTCCAACTGTCCCTCTTAACCTCTGAGCAGAAGGATAACGTGGTTACTGACAGTACCGATGTATAAAACCTCACCGTCTACCGGGAAATGTAAATTTTTGTGCCGTCGTCCGGTGGGCTGTCTACACCTTCCAAAACGATCTTTGGGCCATAAATAGCAGAGCGACAAGAATGGAACTACGAAGAAAGATAACAAGGGAGAAAAATATGGTAAAACACAACTCTGCTTGTAGAGTAAGTTTGTGCAGCTTTTATTTGCTTCAATTTTTTTTCCCAATTTTTCTTTTAGGGAGGTACACAGGATGCAGTTCTTTTTTCCTTCTTCTTCTTTCCTTTTGCTTCTTAATTTTACGGCCGCTTTTAAGCTGAAGGCTCATTTTCCTCACTCCCCAATCCTTTTTAGTCTTTTTTTTTTGACCCATAACTCTGCTGGAATAACATTTTGGAAATCAAGGGTAGTTGATTTGTCATGATCAGTATCATCACTCCCTCACCAACCTCCTCTTCTCCTTTAACAATCTTCTGTATCTTGTAAATTTTGCACCGGTCCCATGATCTTACTATTTCAACACCATATTTCCAGAACAGCGAAATGTTAATGTTACCGTGAGACGCCTCCAACCAAATTGCGCAGATGTCCCGCTTTTTGTAACAGGATTGCGGCTCGCATACACGGTAAACTTTTTTATGCTGTTTGCAGCATCAGATCCACGCCCAAGTGCCCGAGGAGTTCAAAATCGATTATATTAATGTATACCTGATTTTGTATTTATTGTTTGTAAATAAATTTAAAACGATATTTAGTCATTGGTATCTTCAACAAGGTGAAAGTGTTTACAAATGAATCAGCCTTGCCCTTCTTCCTGTCTAAAAGCTATTCACTTCTATGAATTGCCGGAAACGTCTATTGACTTGAAAGCTAAGCACATAAATTAACCGATTCATGTAATACAATCACAAGAACTACTCTCTTCTTACTAAGATTCACAACATCCAAACCCAAATCCTGATATATCATAACATAGTTCTCAAATATTATTTTGTTCACTTTAGAAACGGATCTTCTGGGATGGAAATATTTATCGTGACAGAATTTCTAGGTGGTGGTCTGAGCAATTGAAATATTCCTCTAGAATGAGCTTTAGCTAACCATTCTGAAGGCAACCTATGCTACTCTGGTAGTACGTTAGGGGTTCTACAAAATATTTTGTTCCATGAGAAAAGAAATTTCACCTCTTTAGCATAAAAAATATATATTCCTTCAAAAATTTTCTAAAATTTTGACATAGAAATCATTTTATGTAAATAATTGTGAAAATATCATATCTGAAAATATATCCCCACACGAATTATCAGTTTTGTCCAAACATTACAAAAGGGTCATTCCGTCAAATAAAAATCATATTCTTCATATATTTAGCGCAAATCAGCACCCGGTCCAATTGTTGATCTCCTACATTTTTTTTTTAGTTCATTGACCATATGATTTTGACATCTGGCAAATTGGAGATTTCTTTCATTTCTAGTCAAAAGAGGACTCCACCGTTAGTTACTTGACAGTGGAGACGATGACAAGTCAAAAATGCCTCTGGAGTGGTAAAATTTTTATTTATCTCTTTTTTAACTGAATATTCTCTTTTTATCTGATGATTGTGAAAAGTTAAAATTGTCGTTTTCATAAGGTTACCAGCAATTTATTCCTCATAAAAAATGCCTCTAGTAGGGTAAAATTGAGTATTTTTATCTCCTTTGTAATTGAATATTTTTATCCTCTTGTTATTTGATGATTGTAAAATTTTATCCTCTTTTTTATCTAGTGATTGTAAATTTTTAACTGAATATATTTATCTTCTTTTTATCCCCTTTTTAACTGAATATTCTTATCCTCTCTTTTTTATTCGGTGATTGTAAAAAATCGAAAATATCATATTTCACAGGGTTAGTAGCAATTTATTTCTCATCGTCAAAGTACCCCAGGGGTAAAGCTGAGTATTTTTATCCCCATTTTAATTGAATATTTTTAGCCTATTTTTATCCACTTTTTTACTCTACAAATGACACTGCGACGGAATGACTCACTCACACACGTAACAAAGATAACAGTAAATGGGTCTAAAGTTAATTTTTTTTATTAATGGACTTAAAATTAATTCTGCGGTAAAAAAATAGACTGAACATTAAAAAATCCCAATACTTTATTAGATATGTTTACGATGATTAAGAGAACCCCTCGCAGCATCCCAACCTCCGCCACCCTTCTTCCCCATCTCGAATCCTCTTTCTTTATGTCCCATTCCATTGTCGTTCTCTATGGTGTGCTCCGGTCTTGTCTGGACCATTGCTCGCTTCGTTCCGGAGGCAACCTACCGGGCTTTCTTAATCTTGTATCGTCTCTTCTCTCTTCTCTCTCTCTCTCTCTCTCCCAACACTGGCTAGGCTCGCCTTCTCCCTCTCCAACCAGCAAAATGCCTGCTGGACGGCTTCAGCTTTATTTTATAAAACAGGGAGTGAGAATATATGCGGATGCTAGGCATCCCTAGCTTGCCCAATTTAACGGCCCCCTGGATTTTCCAAGGTAATGGACTCCAGTTGAAGAAAAAAGAATTAACAAAAGAGAGCTACAAGCAAGATTGGCCAGGTGATCGGACTCTGTAAATGTGTTTAATGGTAGTAGATGAGTCACTAAGGACCTAATCTGGCGAGTATACTAGATCAGCCTCCACGGGCAAGAGGTGTGACCCTTTTATTAATATCAGCTAGTAGCTTCGAATCACACTCGCGATTATTCCCAGCTGCAAGATAAAGCCTTAGAATATTAATTAGGAGCATTAAGGAGAGCTGTGTCTCTGCAATGAGGCTGTGGCAAGAGTCGTAGAAATTAAGGGTCTGGTTGGTTGTTTGTAAAATAAATTCATAGGAAAAACTTTTTTCAAGGATTAGTTTTTACATGGAAATGAAAATCGTAATTGTCCATTTGGTTCTTAGGTAAATGTTTTCACTGGTTATTTATGTAAATAGAAGATTAAAAAAAATGTGAAAAGTCAACAGCATTAAATGTTAACTTTTATGAGAGAGTTGTAGTGGAACACATGAGATATTATGGTCCATTCCAATGAGGGGGGGCCACATACCCCTAGTACACTATTCATCAAATTTTTTATTTTATTTTATTTTTTTGATAATTTTTAAAAAAATAAAAATAAAAAATTAGTGAAAAATAAATAAATTTGACAAAGATAATTTAAATTAGGAGAAATAAAATAAAACACAACTTGAATGAATAGTATTTTATAGATATTTTAATAAAAAAGTAAAAATAAAAAAATTAAATAAATAATAATTAGATTTGACAAAGATGACTTAAATGAAGGAAAAAAAATAAAAATGTAACTTTGATGAATAGTGCCTACAAATTGCCACGGTAGAACCTGGAGAATGTGAAATGGCGATGGAAAATGGCTTCCGCTTTTTAACTGCGGATGCCAAAATCCGGAAGTGTGTGGGTGTAGTTTTCCATATTTGCTTTTACAGGATACCAAACAATCTAAAAAATAAAGTTTTCCTGAAAATATTTTTCTGGGTGGGGTTTTACCGGTAAACAAATAGACCCTAAGACTGTTCAAATTTCTGTTCAAATCGAAGAATCGAACTGAACCAAACTGAATTGGCCTGTTCGGTTCTAGTTGAACCAAAATTCAGTTCAATTCGAACTCACACATTACGAGGCCGAAATGAACTATCTATATAATCCATACAAACTGAATTTTAATATAATTATGACAATATTTTTAATAATATTATTATGTGCATAAAAAGTAATTATATGACTATATATATATTTATTTTCATTTTTTATTTTCAATGTATAAAAATTAATAATTTAATCATATTTAATTAAATTAAAAAATTGTTTTGAATCGAATCGAAACAAAAATAATTTCGATTTGATTTGGTTCGGTTCACCATCCTCATTTAGTTAGATTTGGGTCAAAAAAAAATGGGCCAACTTGGACCGAATCGAACCATTGTTAAGCTGTAATAGAAATGAGAGAAAGCAAACACAACATCACCTTTGTGATTCTAATTAGACCACCACCACCAGCAATTCCAAAAGATCTTACATGCTCCACCAGTGTTCATGTAATGCTCCTCTCGACTCGGTTTGGTCACACCGACTCATGTTAGATCAGAAAGAGACATTTATAGTGGGACATACCAATGATAGCGATATAGGTTGAGACATACACAAATAATTAACAACAATACAACGAAATAGAAATAATTGTCCATCAACTTTAATTATCCAAATTCCATAGTCTGTGTAGAAATAAAGTGGAATAACATAGCCAGTGCCAAATATATAATGTCAAATGTTCTAAAAATATATTTATTGTCGGCATACTATATCACTAATCTCTAGATGAAAATGAAACCATTCAAAGTAAAATTTCATTATGTGAAGAAGAAATGCAATGCATGCTTCATGATGGTAATTCTGAAAATCTGAGCATTCTTCAAAGTCAAAACACATCCTTGAAATTTGAAAATGAAGAACTGAAAAATAAATTGCTTGTGTTTGAAGAACATGTTGAGAAATCTGAAAATTCTATCAAAAAATTACATGAAACCATTAATGATCTGAAGTCTACTATTTCTAGACTCATGAAGGGGAAGCAAAAATTTAATGAAGTGCTTAGTGTTAAAATTAACACTAATAGACATGGTTTAGGCTACTCCCCTAAAAATAGAAAGAGCAAATATTTTGAGTCTAAGACAGTCACATATTTTGTTCATGCTTCTAATGTTCCTAGCACTTTTTAATCACATGCTAAGAAAACTATTCATGTAAAAAAATATGTTCATGTTAAGAATCATGTGCAACTTAAGAGAACAACCTATATGAAAGGAAATAAGCATGTTGCACCCAATGTTATTCATAGGCCACAACCCACACAAATTAAGCACCTCTAATGTTACATGTTATTTCTGTGGTGAGCATGGTCATGTGAATTATATTTATTCTTTAAAAAGAAACATGCAGAAAATGAACTTGCTGTGGATTAGGAAGAATTTGCTCCCTTCTAGAACTAACACTGTTAAACCCAAAACTATTTGGGTACCAAAGAAATCCATATGAGATCTGTTGTTGTAGGTGTCTTGTGAATTTTAGAGTTGGAGCATCAATGTGAAACTCAAGACACTGAAATTGTTCTATGAGTATTATGTACTTCTATTTTGGACTTTCAAGGTAACACATGAATACTCTTATATGCTGTATTATTTACTCTTTTAAATTTTGATTATAAGTTGTATTTTGTTTTCTTTCTATCAATAAAAAAATCAAAAATCAAAAACACAAAAAGAGTCTTAGAGTTTAGTGTCTATTGCATGTCTATCCTTGTGTGCTTGCATGTAAAGTATTTGTAAATGCACTTCCTTGACTCTTTCTATTACATAATACTCCCTTGATATTTATTACATTGGCTTAAGACGTAGTGTGCATTAATTCAACTACTAAGGGGGAGAATTCTGCATTTGGAGTGTGCATATATTAAGAGGGAGCCAAATAGTTCTGTATTTAACTTGCTTCTCAAAATACATCTGAATTTGAACCAACACACTAAAGCACATGACTATGATTAACAGACATCACTACAAGGAAAAGCGACTATAGCGACGGATTTTGCGACCGATAAAATCGATCACTATTCGGTTGCAAATAACGATCGAATAGCCACTAATATAACTTGTCGCACAACTGCGACTAATTAGTGACCGAAACTAATTTTAGTCGCTAATTAGTCACATATATGCGACCGATTAGCGACTGATTTTATCCGTCGCTATTCGGTATGCCCTCACTCCCCCCCCTTTTCTCTCGCACCAGACACTCCCACGGTGTGGATGCCTTGCTCTCTCGTAGAAGCTCTGAGGAGGACGTTGTTGCCTTCGTTGTCGCTGCCCTACCTGCTCACCGTCGCCACACTGTTGTGGACATCACCGCCTCCTATTCCCGTCGTCGCCCCCGCCTACTTGCTGTCGCCGCCGCCGTGGACATCGCCGCAACCTCCGCTACATCGCTCCGCCTCCACTGTGGGGAGCTCGTACCACTATTGCTTCTTGCTGCCGCCACCACTGGGGACGCCAGTCGATTCTACCGCCATTGGTAAGGTGTTCTTCACTCTCACCGGTGTTGGTCTATTTGTAGGGAGCCCCTCCCCTTCTTGGTTCGGACGAGTCTTGGGGCGAGGGGTTTGTAGATCTGTTCTTATGTGTATTTGTTTATTTCTTTATATGTAATTTTTTTTCCTATTTTTTTTTTCTATCTATTCCGTTCCTTTTCTCATCCTCACGGTGCATACCAGAGCAGAGCAATAATTGCTACTCATATCTCATGCAACAAGTATTTCTCATAGATTAGATGGAACTTCCTAGTAAAAAAAAGGCAACAAGTATTTTGCATTATGAAAATTTATAAATTGTTTCAATAAATTATAATCAATACTGGCTTTCATTTAATGTTCACACTTGCATCTGAGTAGAAACCTATAAATGTAAAAACTCACCAAAACAAAAGACTTTTTTGGCCAATGAAGAAGGCAATATAAAGAAGTATAATGTGTGATTGGAATCCTAATACAAAGCTATGCATGGTCACCAAGGGACCTATCAAATGGCCACATGTATCCAACACCCAGCAATGATCTTTGCACACTTCCGGCATGAGGATCCACAAGAGAGAGAGAGAAAGAGTGAGTGAGAGAGAGAGAGAGAGAGAGAGAGAGAGAGATCATGACATGAATGCCCATTCTGCAATCAACATTGCGTATCAGCTCATATTGTGTATGTATTTTCTTGTGACTGTGGACCCCAGAAATGATGAAACCAACAGGAACCTCATCATCAAACTATTCTTAGCAGACATGGCAAGGTTTAGCCATCCCACACCACCACAGAAAGTTATGGAGAAAAGAAGAAAAAGGACATGCAGATGTGTGGCAAAGAAATAAAAGAAACAAGGGGAACATGCTCCCATAATGGGTTGTTTTTTTTTTTTACTTGGCATAGAATTGATGGGCATTGTACACTACAAGAAAAGAGACTATTAGGGACGGGATATTGGCGACGGCTCCAAAAAATCGTCGCTAAAAAGAGTATTTGCGACGACTATTAAGAAGCCGTCCCTAAAAGTGTAGTATTGACGACGGCTTGAGAAAGTCGTCCCCACTAAAAATTATTAGCGATGACTAATTATATGAACGTCGTTAAAAATAAATTATTCGGGACGGCTACAAGAGCTATCGCTAAAAACATCATTCGGGATGGTAATTGTCATCCCCAATAAAGGTTATTAGCGACAGTTAGGTAAAGCCGTCACGAATAAATGTTATCACGACGGTTAGGTGAAGCCGTCGCATAAATTTTTTTCACGATGGCTAAAATTCCCTGTCGCTAATAAATTTACTACCGACTATTTTAGGCCCATCACTAATAAACTATTATTAGGTACACTTAATTGAAGCCGTCCCTAATATTTTTATAGCGACGAATAATTTGTTCGTCACTACTAACAATTATTAGGGACATCTCTAGTTGTCCCCGATAATTGATTATTAGGGACACTTACAAGAAGTTGTCCCTAATATTAACATTAGCGACTGCTACTTCGGGCCGTCACTAATACTCTTATTAGGGACAGCTTTATCTGTCGCAAATAATTGATTATTAGGGACGACTATAGGTGGTTGTCCTTAATAAGAGCATTAGCGACGACTGTGACCGTCGCCTTTAGTTTTTATTAGCGGCTGTTTACGTCTGTTGCTATTAAGTTTTGGTGATGGCTTTGTTAGTCGCCAAAGCATGATACTGATGGCTTAAGCCGTTGCCATTATTTAATAGAGATGGTTTGAAGCCGTTCCCAATAATATAATTTTCTTAAAAATGTTATGGTATAGATATAGTAAAAATATAAATACTTATTGTAAAAATAACAAAAAATAAAACAAATACAAATATGTAAAAAATATAAATTTATAAGTTACATTTTCAATTCACTGAATATACATATATTGTTATATATATATGCATTATATTTGTGCATTTGTGAATCTAATAGTCGGATTTTAGATCGAGATGAAATACAATATTTGGATGCTGATTGATAGTAGATTCAATAGTTGGATTTTGATCAGATGTAGATTAGGAATGAAACCAATTGTTAGATCTTCATTAAACTTAAGTTTAACGGTTAGGATTTCGATTCAGAGCAAATCCAACGAGCAAATCTTGATCATATTGTTATAGATTGACAGTAAACTCAACTGATCAAATATATAAATTGATAATGAATCCAACGGTCAGGTTTTAGATATGGATGAAATTCAACGGTTGGATTTGGATTGATAGTAGATTCAACAGTCGGATATTGATGAGATGTAGAGCGGGAGCGAATCTAGCCATCAAATCTTGATCAAACTTAAATCCAACTATTAGGATTTCGATCCAAAGTAAATCCAATGGTCGAGAGCGAATCCAATAGTCGAATTTTAGATATGGTTGAAATCCAATGGTTGACAGCGAATCCAATAGTCGAATTTTAGATATGGTTGATGGTCGAATACTGATTGATAGTAGATTCAATGATTTTCTCGCCGCCGCTACTGTGCCACTTGGGTCTCCGCCACGACGCCGCTGGTCAGCACCGCACCGACCCTGTAGAACCCAGGCCAAAGTGACTGAGGGCTCTACCCCACTGCAACACCCTTGGATATATGTTAGATTCGCATATGTCATTTTAGATGATCAAATTTACATAAATAGTTAATGCTAAGATAAATCGTCATCTTTTTTTCCCCCCTCAAAACATTCTATGTAACTACTTTAGTTAGGTGGGATTTACCTCAACCTGGAAGCTAGCTAACGTTTGTATGGGGAGCCCCCACCGAACCACCTTCGGATATGTTGATTTCTCCTTTGTGTCTTATGCCAAACAATGCCTTACAATCTTAATGTAGGTTGCTTGATATTTCCATTCTAAGTCAAGCTAATCGAGTACTTATGAGGAGAATGGTATGATTCTATCACTTTTTATTCTCCTCTTAGTTTCATGATACTACATAGATTTCCATGTCAAATTTAAAAGTATAGTGTGATTTTTCTATGCATAATATGATCAGGAATGCAAGATGGTTGTTTTTCATATTGGTCTTTGTGCTTTAGATGGGAATTGAGATGTTAGGTTAGTGTGATTTTTTAGTTCCTCATTGGTCTATTGACTTTCATATTTATGTTCTATTCATTAATTGTAAATTATGCACAATCTTTAACTCCTTGTTTATCTTTGAGATCTATTTGTTTAAAATTGGAACTGTCGCTATATTACTAATGAGAATCTTTTTGTGATAATCTTTCATCTGTAAATCTTACTAGTCATTTCTATTTTAAGTTGCAATAATGAAAAGTCTACAACATCCAAATAATGTTCTTTTCATGAGTGTTCTGTCAGTTTTAGTTTTATTTTTTTTTAAATCTGAAAAATTATTGGGGATGGCTGCTTTGTCGTCTTCAATAAATTTATTGGGGATGGCTGCTCCATCGTCTCCAATGAACTTATTGGAGACAGCTTATAGGTTGTTCCCAATAAATTTATTGGGGACGGCTGCTCTATCATCTCCAATAAGCTTATTGGAGACGGCTTATAGGCCATCCCCAATAAATTTATTGGAGAGGCTGACAAGCCATTCCCAATAAATTTATTGTGGACGGCTTTCTATTCGTCCCCAATAAACTTATTGAGGACGAGTGTTCAATCGTCCCCAATACACTTATTGAAGATGGCGAAGCAGCTGTCCCCAATAAGATTATTGGGGACAATTTGTCAGTTGTCCCTAATAATTTTATTGGAGATGATTTTTCTTCGGTCGTCGTCAATGTATTGGCGACAGGTTTATTGGGGACGGCTTATTGACTTTTGGCGACGGTTCTCAAACGTTGCCAATAACCTATTCTCTACTAATGGTAGTAACTTAATTAGAATATATAAGGGGCAATTAGATCTAGACTCTCCTGAACAATTGGTTGGTCAGCCTCCAGCCAACAATATATTAACTCTCCCACCTTCAAGCCAACAATATAAAAATGATGAAAGCAAGCTATCGAGGAAGGGTTTTAAACCTGTTTGAGGGAAAATATAAGTATGTGGTTGGTGCTTTGGGTTTTTTTTTTCTTTTAGCCTAATGGTCAAATGTAAGAGAAAAAATCTTCGATCCACTGGATATCGAACCTGGTTCCTTCCCCTCCCATTTCTACTCAAGTGTCCAACCAAATAAGAATATGAATACAAGTCCAGCCAAATAAGAACTTCTAAATAAGCTTCCATCATATGAAATAAAAGATGGAAAGAATAACTCATAAGTAATATGAACAATCAAGTTAAATATCATCCTGTTATATTTGATTTTTGCTCTTATGAATGTGTTGGATGTTAAAATAAAATCCATATTTTCATCGTCTATATGTATTGTCAATTTCACATGTTATTGGTGCTTTTGTAAATTTACTTTCTAGCTTTGTTGTTGAATATGTTTTCTAAATTTATTGTTGAACGATCATTAGCACAAAGTCAATCTTACTTATTTTATGTGCTTGTTGATATGTATATAGTTTTTAAATTACCTATTTTTGTGTTTTTAGAATGTGTTATTATCTTGTCCATATTTAATTAGTTGGGTGTTGTATGTTAGCTGAGATGCGAGGATGCAACCTAACATTGCATGCATCTTAGAAGAGTGTGTTAAGCCCGTGTCAATCAACTTATCCGTTCAAGGGTGGGATTGATGTGCACGTTCTCATTTTGAATGATGAGAACGTGTATATCTAACTTAAAGTCTTGAATTGTTCCGTTTGGACAGTCTGTGAATGTTTGATCGCACTTAGGTAGTTAATTACTATATATGTTTGTATTTTTTGTTAAAAAATTTGATTGCATCTTCTCACTCCTCTCTGATATACCTTTATTGATTTTGATTATTTTCTTAACCACTTACTAGTAAGTTTTTAAGAAAATTTCTTAATCAATAAATATTTTGTGGTATATCGAAGAGATGTGGGGAGATGCTGCCGAAATTTTTAGCAAATAACACAACACATATAGTAATTAATTGTGCGATCAAACCTTCACAGATGAGTTAAAAAATGAAAACCTAAATAATATTTCCTTCCTATTTAAAATGGCAGAGATGGACGATGTGAGGAAAGGGTTGGATCTTTTTTTTGTTAAACATGTTAAGGTTGTGTGTCAACATTTAATTCGCACAGGGAAAATGTCTAAAGATTGTTCATGGATGTACCGTAGAGTAGTTGATCAGGTGGTGTCTGTGGAATTTAAAAATGGAATTGAGAGATTCATTCAGTTTGCATTAAGAAATCCTATTGAAGCTGGAAATTATGAGGGTCGTATCCGATGTCCTTGTGCAGTCTGTAAGAACTTGAAGTGGCTTACAAAATGGGATGTACAACGTGATTTATATAGAAAGGGGTTTGTTAAAGATTATACAAACTGGACATGTCATGATGAAACATTGTGGTCCTACGAGTTTGCCAATATTGGAAGTGGAAGTTCATACGTTGATATGTTCATAGATGCTGCTGGTCCAGGATTCAATGTTGATGAGGAGTATGTACACATTGAAGAACCACCAAACAAGACAGCTAAAAGATTTTATTAGCTACTTAAGGACGCTGATGAGGCATTGTGGAATGGATGTCAAAATCACTCTCGACTGTCTGCGGTCTCACAATTATTGAACTTAAAATCTGAATTTCACATCAGTGAGATTTGTGTTGATCGTTTGTTGCTCATTATCAAAAGTATGTTGCCACAAGATGAGAAGTTACCTGAAAATTTTTACCATGCAAAGAAGATGGTCAATGACTTAGGGCTTGGATATGAGAAAATAGATGCATGTCCTAATCATTATATGATATATTATAATGAGGATAAAAATAAGGTATCATGTTCCATATATGGTCATGATAGATTCAAGCCTAAGAAAGGGGACAATTCAAAGAAAAATGATATACCATACATGTCATTGCAGTATTTTCCCCTCACATCGAGGCTGCAGAGAATGTATATGTCATTAAAGATAGTTCAACATATAAGATGGCATGCGGAAAGAGTACATTGTGAACAGAATGTAATCAGTCATCCTGCAGATGCCGAAGCTTGGAGTCACTTCAACTGTGCTCACCCTAGTTCTTAAAAGTGTCGCGTAATGTGAGGCTGGGTTTATGTACTGAGGGTTTCAATCCATTTGGAGGTTTAGTGACTTCTTACTCTAGCTGGCCAGTTTTCGTGACACCATACAACCTTCCGCCGAACATGTGCATGAAATGAGAGCATTTATTTCTATCCTTATTGATCCCTAGTCCAAAAAGTCCTAGAAAAAAACTAGACTTGATTGATGGGTTGAAATTGTTATGGACCAATGGGGTTACTACCTATGATGCATCCATAAAGAAAAATTTCACTATGAAGGCTGCATTGATGTGGACGATAAGTGACTTTTCTGCATATGGAATGTAATTTGGCTAGAGCACCCATGGAAAACTAGCATGTCCTTACTATATGGACAGTACCAAATCATTTGTACTTAAGCATGGTGGCAAGTCATGTTGGTTTGATTGTCATCGATGATTTCTACCAAGAGACCATCTTTTTAGAAGGCAAAAAGATGCATTCTTAAAGAACAAAATTGAATTGGAAGAAGTTGATTTTGAACGGTTGTCTGGTCCACATTTAGCGACAAGGATATAGAACTTACTAGATATGGCACAATTATCGACCAGCACAAGACAACTCCCTGGATTTGGGAAGGATCACAACTGGGTCAAAAAAGTATCTTATGGGAATTGCCTTATTGGTCAACTCTTCTTATACGACATAACCTCGACGTCATACATGTTGAGAAGAATGTCTTTAATAATGTGTTCAACACCATTATGGACATAAAAGACAAAATAAAGGACATTGTGAATGCTCATTTAGACTTGAAAATACATTGTAAATGTCAAGAACTAGAACTTCTTGATAGAAATGGTACAACAGTTAAACCGAAAGCAATTTACGCCCTTAGAGCTGCATATATTAAAGAAGTATGCTTTTGGCTAAAACAATTGAGATTTCCAGATGGCTATGAGTCATACATTGCTCATTGCATGAATACAAATGAGTGAAAAATATATGGAATGAAAAGTCATGACTGTCATGTGTTTATGCAGAGGTTGCTACTTATTGTATTCCATGATATGTTGTCAAAGTTGATATGGGGAGCAGTGACTGAGTTAAGTTAGTTTTTCAAGATTTTATATGCATCAGAGCTCAGGTATTTGGATGTGGAAACTATTGAGCATAATGTGATTACGACAGTTTGTAGATTGGAAAAGATATTTCCACTAGCATTCTTTGATTCAATGGAGCACTTGCTTATACACCTACCATATAAGGCTAAAGTAAGAGGGCCAGTGCAATTTAGATGGATGTATCCGTTTGAGAGGTAATTTGTATTTTTTTTTCCTTATAATTCTACCTCTTGTGGTGTGTTTGTCATTATCTTATGAACGGTCCTGTAGGTGCATGCATGAATTGAAAATGAAAGTTCGCAACAAGGCGAAGGTAGAGGGTTCCATTGCGGAGGCGTACATTATGGAAGAAATATCAAATTTCTGTTCGATGTACTTTGAACCCGAGATACAAACACGTCGTACTCTACTACCACGTAATGATGATGGGGGAGACTCCATTCAGTCTGACTGGCTCTCTATATTTAAGTATCCTACTCGTGCATATGTATGTTCTTTGAGTTGGATGCTAAATGATAGAGAGTTGTATGTCGCAGAGATTTATATTCTTTTAAATTGTATTAAGGTTGAATCTTATGTTGCGTAAGTGCTCTGCTCACATTACGTTATGTCCATTGTAGACATCTGATTCTGGCTTATGAGTTGAACCATATTTTTTGTTCTCTTAATGTGCCCCAAGTTGGTCACTCATCTTGACTTCATTTGATAGCCTCATTTTGAGCCCATTAAGCCCAATTCTCCAACTTATCTTGTCTAATTATCACTTCATAGTCCTTATTTTAGGGTTTGAGCCATCATTCCTTAACGTGACGATCTTGGGCGTCGCATTCATGTCAACCGATCGATTATAATCCTTAAATGATCAATTATCCTTAATGTGACAGGTCGCGGCGTCGTGTTACTGTCAATGTCGTGTCCACCCAGGCCATCGCGATAGCCCATGCATATCCATTCACGTACCTTCAGAGTTGCGACCACCCAGGCCGTCGCGACAAGCCATCGTGTCCCTAAGACCCGTCGCGACTTTGTTCTGCATGGCTGGCTCCGCAACCACCTCTCCTCTATCCTTCTTTGGACACTATCTCCATCCACAACCACTCTCTAACCCCCCAGCTGCGGATTGAGGTTCTATCCTACCCTAGAACTCTCATAGAACTCTTCCCATGCAGATTTATCTGACTTTTCATCATTTTCATGGTCCATTATCACTTAAGGACGAGATACTCTCTCTCCTCTCTATATAAGTGATCCATCTATTTCTAAACGAGGTAAGACCCCAAGCTACCACGAAGTGCTGAAAAGTCCCACCAGAGCTTCCTCTTAGCTCGTAGCCATCCCATTTCTTCCCATTTTCCTTCTATCCTCTTCATCAAATCACTTCATATTCTTCATCCATGCAGCTTGGTGGCTAGGAGGTGGCATCTACAATCATCAAGGGCTGCTGCACGAGCTCAAGAGCACATTTTCAGCTAGGGAGTCACCCATTTTGGGGCCTTTCTTCCCACTCTCTCTCTCTCTCTCTCTTTCATTTTCCTTTCATGCATTTTGTTATTTCCCTTTTAAATAGTTGCATGCTTCCATCACCACGTTTTCCACAACCCTAGGGGTTTTCAAACACCCCCAGGTACATTCCCTCCATGTTTCCCCTTCTCATATTTCCCCTTCTCATTTTTCTCTCTTGTTTCCATGTTTTGGCAGGTTCCTAAAGAAGAGTAGATCAGGGGCTCTCCTCCTCTGGCCGACTGGAGGACGGGAAGGGGGTCCCCCCATTCATCCCCTGCACTGCTGAGAAGGCGACAGGGTCTTTGGTCGCGACATCCATAACCTGACTGGACAGGCCGCGGTGACAAGCTTTGTATCGTGACGGGTTTCCCCATCGTGACACCAGTAAGCGGCCTTCTTATTCTTTTTCCTAGTAGGTTAGCCTTAAAATTGTGTTTATATCTTAGGGCGACATACTAGGTGGCGATCACATTTTTTTCATCATGCTTAGGGGTGTAAATGATCCGAGTCGGGCCGAGTAATACTCTACTCGAACTCGACTCGGTCATTTTTTATCGAGTTCGAACTCAGATTGAAACTCGCTGAGTACCTAACATCTATGTTCGAACTCGGATCGGTAGGTACTTTTCATGTTCAGACTCAGCTCGTTAAACTACTCATTTAACTAAACAAGCTCAAACACGAGCTCATATTCGAGCTCGAGTTCTCAATCCCGAGTTTAGGCGTCTAAAGGTTGAAAATGATTTTGGTGTGACTGCCATCATCCTGGGGACTTTCCTTTATAGAGTGTAAGACCACTAAGCTTCTTGAAATATCCGATATGGGATTAAAACATAGCTACTGGGCGGAGGTAGATGATAGATGGGCGGCAGGTGCACCGGCGGCCGGCCCTCCACCACTGTTGGAAGCTTCGTCCGGCACTGGCAGAGGTTCTGCACCCGCCCCGCCACCGCCAACCTCTCTTGTGCGGAGCCGGCGTCGTATTTCGTCAAAGAGGTAATGCCAGAACTGATTGTAGGTCGTCGCCGCCTCGCCACCACCGCCGACAAGCTCCGTCCGGCACAGAGTGGGGGTCTACACAGGAGAGGGTCCGGCACCACTGTGGGGTCCGCACAGGAGAGAGTCCGGCACCACTGTGCACGTTGCTGGTGCTGGAAGGGACCTCCTGTGGCGCTCCCCGGAAAGAAGAAAACTTTTTCCCAATCGCTACGTAGAGACCCTAAAGTCTTTTGACTTTTTGCTTTTGAACCCCCAATTTACTTTATATGTATACATGAATGGTTAAGTTTCATGTAAAATTTATGATAGATTTGATTAAAATTTTAAAATTTGATTTTATGTATAAACCTTATTAAACATAATTTGTGTACATATCCTTGATATTTAGTCTTGTACATTTAAGTCCTCTTAAATATTTCATACCTTAACAATAATTCTATACAAATGAATATATATATATATATATATATATATTCTCATATTTATTATATTTGAGTATATTAACCAATATTTAGATGAACTCTTAACGAGTATTTAGTCGAACTCTTAACAACTTCTTAAATGAGTTGTTCACGAGTATAATCGAGCTGAGCTCACATGTGTTCAGACTCGACCCGTTTATGAATCGAGTTTTTTTTTTGTTCAAACTCGACTCGTCAATTAAATAGACGAGCTAAACCGAGTTTTTACCGAGTCGAGTTTCGAACTACTTGCCGAACGTATCGGCTCGTTTACACCCCTAATCATGCTATGATATCTTGTTGTGTGCTTCGAGGGGCGCGCAACCCCGTGTCCATAACTTCTTCTTATTTTTCATTCCATTTATAATGCTTTAATGTTCGTAATATAGACAATGTGACTCAAAATTAATCCAAAGATGTCCATATCTCACTAACGTGGAGGTTGAAAAAGAACGAGAGAAATCATTGGCTTCTTGGTTAAAATATCGTGTAAGCATGATTACTCTTACTTCTCGTGAGGCCAATGTCAATTTTTGACTAGTGTGCTCTCCATATGTAGGTTGAAAAAGATTTTATTACTGATCAAAGAATTCGAGAGATAAGTTATGGCCCATCGAAAGTTGCATGTACATATCCAGCATTTATTGTGAATGGATATAGATTTCACACTAGACAATATGGGCAGAATAAGCCAACAATGAACAGTGGGGTATGTGTGAAAGGAAGTACATATAATGAAAATGAATGTGATTATTATGGTATTATTGAGGAGATCTTAGAATTACAATATCTCGGAAATGACAACCATATATTTTTGTTCAACTGTCATTGATTTGATCCTAATTTTGTTCAAAAGGACACAACATATGGGATTGCCGATATCAAACATAAGTCCAAATTGAATACTTATGATCCATTTATTTTGGCCACACAAACCCAACAGGTCTATTATACAAAGTATCCATCATCTAGAAATAAAGAAAGAAATGATTGGTGGGCAGTTTGCAAAGTTAAGACAAGGCTTTTCCCAGATTATGAGTTGGATTTGACTGAAACAGTGCAGTTGGATGTCAATGTCAATTTCTTTCAATCAGACTTAGTTGATGATGTAGAGTTGCCTGCTTCTAGTGATGAATCTGTGGAGCCACTTTCTTTATCTAAAGAGAATGAAGTGGAAGAAGTCGATCCACAACAAAATGAAATATAGTTGAGGGACTCCGATGAGGAGGAATATACTAGTAATCAAAATGATTCTGATAATGAAGATGTTAATATCGAATTTGATATACTCTTAGCATCTGAAGATGAAATAGAGAATGTTTGGTTAATGGTGGACAATTTTACTAGAAATTCTAATATTCTACATCTTTCTATTGTTGATGATTAATATGCATGTATTGATTTATTCCTTGAAGATAATGGTTCGAGGATGACGTGCGACTTCTTCAGGTGGGAGGGGAGAGGGTAGTGGGAGGAGATCTACTCCTTTTTTTGCACTCCACCATTCGTTATAGGTGGGGCTGCTTCCACGTATGCACTACTAGGTATAAACATTAATTATAAGAAGATATGTATTCTTTATATACATTGTTTATTTCATTTCTATCCTTACAAGAGTGACACCCTCTCCACCTACACCACCGACACCAATATGTATACTTTGATTTCTATGCATTGTGATATTTATTTAATATAATTCTTTATGTCAAATTTTATAGGTCGGGTTGCCTCCACGTCTGCACTACCAGGACTGACACCCTCTCCACCTCCACCAACGACAGTAGGTATGTATACTTTGATTTGTATTCATTGTGGTATTTATTTAATATAATTATTTATGTCAGATTTTATAGGTTGGGTTGCCTCCACATCTGCACTACCAGGACTGACGCCCTCTCCACCTCCACCACCGGTAGCAAGTATGCATACTTTGATTTGTATGCATTGCAGTATTTATTTAATATAATTCTTTATGTGAGATTGTATAGGTCAGATTTGTTTATGCTATTTAATTTGTATAGTACATGCTGATGACGGATACAACTCAGAACCCTTCTGCATTACGGCTTCACTCCAACTGTCAAGATGAAGAAGCCAATGTTGGTTAGATGGACTCCTCCCCAGACTGGCCTCTATCTCAACGTGGACGGTGCTAGTAAAGGTAACCCTGGCTTCTCCGGCGGTGGTGGGTGTATACGAGACTCCAAGGGCTGCATCCGCCTGGGATTTGCCTTCTTTTATGGCCAAGGCGATAGTCTCACAGCTGAGACCCGCACTCTCTATGATGGTTTACATTTGGCTGATCAACATGGATTTCACATCTCCAATGTTTTCTCTGATTCTCTTGTGCTGGTTCAGTCTTTCAAAACAAATCGCTGTCCTTCTTGGAAGTGTACCTGGTGGTGGCGCGAAGCAAGCTCCCTCCTAAGAGAGTCCTCTGTTCAGCTGCATCACGTATATAGGGAGACTAATAGGGTGGCGGATGCCCTGGCTGTCTATGCTTGTAATATACACGGGTCTTCTATTTTCCACAGTCTATCCTCCCTCCCATCCATGTGTAAAGGTCCGGCTGCACTTGATAAGGCCGGCCTCCCATCTGTTAGACTACTCTAGTCCCCGTATTTTCAGGGGTATGCCCCGTTGCTACATGTATTGTTCTCTATTGATATTTATAAAATCTAGGTACGGGGCACAACTAGGGGAGTGAGAACATTATCCTCTGCTGGGGGATAATGCACTTAGCTAGATGTGTTCCTTGTACCCCTTTACCAAAAAAAAAAAAAAAACATGCTGATGACGAGGCACGTCATCACAAGGGGGAGGGCAGTTATGGTGAGGCGATGCGGGTGTGAATGTGCTTTTTTTCAAAACACCCACAAAGAATAATTAAAAAAGAAAAAAAGATTTTAAATAGAATATAGGTGTAGAAAGAAAAAGGGGAGGAAAGGGAGTGCGTGTGTGCACTATGACGGAGGTGTGATCGCCAGGTACACGTGGGTACCGAAGGAGTGAGCGAAAGGCGTAGTTACTTACCTTCACCCAAAGATTGCGGGAGTGTGATTGTGGGTTGACTCCTACTTCTCCAACTGGCCAGTCAGCGAAGAAGACTTTAGCTTGGTTACCTTGCAAAAAAAAAAAAAAGAAGCAGATAAACAAGTGAAAGAGCAGATTAGTCCAAGTTGTGCAATATCAAATTCAAAAGAGAAAGAGAGAAACTTGATTGCATGGGCTTGAACACACCTTGTGGAGGTGGTGTAAAACCCCTAAAATGAGTATGGGTGTGAACGAAATGAAATGATGTGTGTGAGAATATGATGTGAGATGAATGAACTAAAGAAAATTAATTAAAGAACAAAAGTGAAGAAAGAAAAATCTGATGGAGGGAGCCCGCTACAGGGGATGGACGAAATGGAAGAAGAATCCTCCTTACTCTAATGGTCTTGAGAGGATGAAGACCAAGCTCCAATTGATGAAGACTTGAAGTAGTGCTAGAGGTGAGGGTTCTTCTTCTTAGCTCAAAATTCAGCTCTCCAACGTAGCAGGGCTTCACCAAAATACTTGGATATATCCTAAAATAATGGCCTCGGGGGTCTTTTTATAGGGGTAAAATTGTAAAATTGCGACGGACACAGTGGTCGCCTATCAAGATGAATCGTGACCGCCTAAAGCGTCGCGTTTAATAAGACTTCTTTACTTCGATTAAGCATTTCCAAACATCGATTATAGCAGGTTTAAGAATCGCGACGACATAGTCCGACACGTCTATAACACTTCCAATAGTGATCGGATTCTTGCCAAACTTAATAAATGGAAACTTTGAATCATGACGACCTTAGTGGTCGTGCATTTGAAAGAATCGATCTTCTAATGAGAATCAATCTTTAAACAATGGAAGGTTAGAAATGCGATGGACTAAGTGGACGCGATTCTAATTAGCAAAAAAATCTTTCTAAAAATAATTTTGGAAATAGCCATAAATCGAAAATAGAAACTCTTAAATGCGACGATTCTAATGGACATGATTGCAAAACATAGTAGGTGTCGGAATAGGAAGATAATGCATGACAGTTTAACCCGACGCGAATCAAATTCCTGAAACGCGACCACTGTGTCTGTCGCGAATTAACTGTGCATAGAGGACCCCTTGAAAGTCCTAGAAAAATTCCTAAAAATTCTAAAAAACCCAAAAAATAGAAAAATCACTCAGATGATTAATTGAAGAGAGCCACTTTGAAGCATTACAATATAACATGAAATGTACTCAATATGTTGTCAAAATTGATGTGTCTACAGTGGGGAGTGGATAAATGAAGGGTATGTAATGCATTGGTTTTGCTATCTATTTGTCATGTGGTTTTAATATTTTCAATTTCAGGAATAAAATAGAGCCTGTCCAAGCATCACAATTTATTACAAAGTCAATTCAAGCACACTTTCCTGGCCTCATCCATCGATTTTCTGATTTTCTGATGGATGTTCAGGATTTATTGTATAATATTGTAACATCTCTTCCTTTCTTGGTTAGCCACCTTCTACTGAAGGTAGCGACGTATCGGGCCGTCGCCTTCTGAAGGCGATAGGATGGCTGTCGCGTTCTTGTTGAGAATGCGACAGACATGTCCTCGCGTTCTCCCTTTGACTGCAACATGCAGTTTTGTCGTCATACTGTCGGGGCAGTCGGGACACGTGTCGAGGCGCTGTCAGGTGAAGGCAACATGTCAGGTGTAGCGTTCATGGTGTCAGGCTTGTGAGGGTGACACGTGGCGGATCCGATGGTCAGGTTTGACCATGACTTTGGGGTCGCGATAGGTTAGCCGTTGTGTTTAGTAAGTGAACGCGACAGGTTAGCCGTCGTGTTTAGTAAGTGAACGCGATGGGTTGGCTGTAGTGTTCTCAGATCCGTGGCCTATTTGTGCAAGGTTAGCAGATCTCCCCATTTCTTCCCCTTTCTTTCTTCCTCCTTCCTTCCTCTGACCCCCTCTATGTGTGTTTTCGCCATGGAGAGTGTGTGAAGGGTTGGTGGTGAGGATCGTGTGATTCTTCCTGGCGTGGTGTCCTCTTCGGCGTGGCGCTCTCCTCTTCGTGGTGGTCATCATCTTCTCTGATGTGTAGGAGGACGATATTTTCTCGTGGATGACATTAGTGTGGAGCTTGGAGTGAGGAGGAGGTGGCCTTGCACACAAGAAGACCCTTACGGGTTGGCTCTTCTATTTGAGGTAGGGACTCTTATCCTTCCTCCTAGTTCTATCATGCTAGGGCCTCTATTCCCCTTCTCCAAGCCTATAGACTCCATGCTAGGTGGTGTATGCATGTTGAGGTTCTTCTTGTGCTTGAATTGGGGGTGTGGGTTGAGTGATATCATGTTTGCATGTGAGGTTTCATGAGTGTAGATCCTTCACATTGGCATGCATGGATGTGGATGAGGGTGGTTTGTGTTTCTAGCATGTGTTTTGATGGTTATCCATGCTCCCCTCCCTTTTTGTACACTAGATTTGCCATTTAGGGGCATTTTGGGAGGTCTCGGGGTTAGCACCCAGATCTCTATCTGTGGTCGCGACAAGGTTCTTATCGCAACCCAGAACGCGACGTGTTGCCCCGTCACTTTCTAGTGACGCTCACCCTGTCGCGTTCTGGTCACAACAGGGTGACCGTTGCCTTCTGACCTGGTTTACCTATGGAGTTGTGGGAGGTCTCGGGTGGGCACCCAGACCTCTATCTGTGGTCGCGACAAGGTACTTTTTGCTACCCAGATCGCGACGCTCCCCATGTCACCTTCAGACCCAAGTCGTGACCGGCTGGGTGTCACCTTTAGAAGGTGACAGCCCTTGTGTTGCCTCCTCTGAGAATGCGACAGTGACCCTGTCACCTTCTCAGACAGAGAGTGACTTGGCAACCTATTTAGAGTTTCGTTCCATTACGTCTCTAGTTTCTTGACACCTATGCTATTCCTAGCACGGTCCTACACTAGTCGTTCGCCTGGTGCGAGGCACTTATGGGCTTGTCTGTTGAGAAGTTGTTACCATTACCTGGACCCCCCGTCCCCGCGCACCGGTTGAGGGAGTTCTCTTGGTGGAAGGAGTGCTCGAGTTACAAACTCTGGAGCTAAGGGGACAACGGCGGGGACAGCAACGCAGAGTCATTTGCAGAGCTCTCTCAGCTGAGTCTGGGACACCGAGGTGCTTTACATATTCTTCTGGCACAGATCAGCTAGTCCTTCTCATTGCCTCACTCTATATGGTTCTGGTACCATCTAGAGGGGCCAGGCGTAGGATCATAGTCGGGCCAGACTACAACAGTCGTGTGGTTACTTCGCGCCTCACTCCGACGGGAGGTGGTAGACATGGACTGGTGGTTGAGGGTAAGGCACGTGGCGCACTTGACCGGTTGACTAGTGGTAGTTGTTCTGTGGTTAGTGTCTTTGTCCAGACAGTGGTTCTCTATCTATGTTTGCAGCCTTGGGTTCATCCCAGTGCCGTGGTTTACACGGGTTTCCGGTCCCGACATGTTTAGACCGATGTCCGTGTAGTTACTTTCCACTTCCGCACTTAATCTGTTAGTAGAATAGATTACTTGCTTAATTTCAGTTGTACACATATATCTATTCTGCTTGTTAGAACTAGTGGGAGATTGGTAGTCCCTACTAGGCTTCTTCATGATGCTCATTTCCTCCTTTACAAGTGAGACTTCACAGCAATACCTTTTGTGGCGGGCTGAGGAGACACGACTGTAGTAGATGGCGCCCTCGTTGATCAGTGTTCCCTTTGTACTTGTCTCGTCACCCTCAGGGTATGCCCCTAAGGGATTTGTTATTCCCTTTCTTTTTGCACTTGTACTTTGTTACTTAGGACTGTACTAGACTCGTACTTTATGTTGGACACTTTTTCTTCACTTGCTAGTACATTTTTAGTACTTGTTGTCGTTGCTTACTTTCGTTACATATCTTGTTAGACTGGTCCCTCAACCCTTCCGGGTCTTCGCACCCGTGGGCGGCGGTGCCGACGGTCGGATTCTTGGCGGGAGCCAGGGTCCGGTTACAAATATGTTCATGGTATGTGAACTATTCTTTTAAACTAAGTCCTTTTCAATTCTTAGTTTAATACACTAATTCTTATGTTGTATATAATTCTTTTTTTGTTAATATGCAGAGGAATCATCGATTCACAGAGCATTCAGATGAGTTATGTGCTAGATCTGCATAGACAACCACTAAAAGAGCAAATTTCAAACATCTTTTGTATAGTGTTCGAAGAAATGCAGAAAGAGTTTGTGCAAGCACATATAAGAACCAGTGGAAGGAGCACGAGCCTGTTTGGATGAGAAAGGAGTATTGGATAGAGCTGTGTGACATATAGGGAGGGAAGAAATGGAATGAAAATTCTGCTAAAGAAAAGCTAAACATAACTGCACATCCTGAGGCAAATGTATACATGAGTGGCTCTGTCTCTTTTGCAACACATAAAGTGCGATTGGTAATTACACTTCTAGATTCTTTAAATTATGTAAATCTAATAATAAGTTGTGATTTATTTGAAAAATAGGAAGCACAGCTTAAGCGGCCACCTCAATTTCAAGAACTTTTTGTTCAAACTCATAAGAAGAAAGGGACGAATGAATATTACATTAGTGAGAAAGCTCAGGAGGTAGCGGTAAGTGTATACACCATTAGTTTTCATTTAAAAGTAAAATGTAGAATTAAGAATAATTTTGATTTTTTTTTATAGGAGTCATATAGTAGAGGAATGGATGAGAGGTATGGGGACGACAGTTAGTGTCCAAAGTTGGATCTTGACATTTGGGTTGTAGCATCTGGGGCACTCAAGAAAGGCCACGTATATGGTTTTGGACATAACTTGGGCACGGCTAGGGTGATGTCATCATACTCGAGTTCCGTCTCACATGCGACCTCTCCATTTACCACACCCGCAACCCTAGGTGGTTCTTCCTGTGCTGTTCCGACCATGACTCCAACGAGACTGTCTCTCAAAATATCTCACATATCGTTTCTTAGACTGTCTCCCAGACTCTCCCACAGCTGGGGTTTCTTGGTGATAGAGCACCTCCTGACAACAACCTCAGGTGAGTATTTGATTAATTTTTTATTTCTCAACTCTAGACATCAGCTTATAATTAAATGCAAGAACTTGGGTTGAGGAGAGTAAAAAACATAGTTTAAGTGGGTCAAAATTAAAAATATAGGTTTGACTAATTTGACAATGATTTCAACATGACCGCGAAGGTGTGAATAATTTATAGAAACTGACAGCGTCCAATTTGGACTCCCGATTTGAATTGGGCAATCAATTTCTCATTTTCTTAACTAGTTTTATTTAAAATATGTGAACTTGGGTTTGAGGGTCTAAAATTTAAAATATAGGTCCAATCAGCCTATCGATTGTTCCAACATGACTTGGGAGATTAAAGTAACCCGTAGAAACTAATGGAGTCTAAATTGGATTTCAGGTCAAATTTACATTTTCTAAAAGAATTTAGTTTAAAGTCAATAAACACGGGTTTAATATGGTAAAAATAAAAAATATATATCTCATTAATTTGTCAATGATTCCAACATGACCGGGAAGGTGAGAATGAATTGTAGAAACTGACGGAGTCCAAATTGGACTTTCGGTTTGAACTGGGCAATCAATTTCTCATTTTCTTAACTAGTTTTGTTTAAAATATGTGAACTTGGGTTTGAGGGTCCAAAATTTAAAATATAGGTCCAATTAGTCTATCGATTGTTCCAACACGACTTGGGGGGTGAAAGTAAATCGTAAAAATTGATGGAGTCTAAATTGGACTCCAGATTTAAGCTCGATGCTCAAATTTACATTTTCTAAAAGAACTTAGTTTAAAGTCAATAAACACGGGTTTAGGAGGGTCAAAATAAAAAAATATAGGTATGATTAATTTGTTAATGATTCCAACACGACCAGGAAGGTGAGAGTGACTTGTAGAAACTAACGGAGTCGGTTTGAGCAAAATACTCAAATTGTTATTCATCAAATTAAGTTAAGTGAAACACATCTTACTTTCAATTTTTTAAAAAGTAGTTTATTTATTAAGGATTTGATTTTAATTTTTTATAAATGATATATGGGATCATCCATCGTGAGACGTTGGGGGAAACGAGGACCAAGATGACACATACGTAGAGGATTTGTGATTTTGTGATGGGTGTATATTGTGGTTTGCGATTTCTTCTCAGTTGTGTGGATGTTGTGATTTTTATGATGGATGTGTGATGGGTTTGTGTAGATGATTCTTGTGGTTTGTGTGATAGGATATTGTGATTTGTGTGGTGGATGTATTGTGGTTTTGCTTTATTGTCAATTATCAGGTGATTTATTGTCATTTATAATTAAATATTTTTTAAAAATATTCTAATATTAGAGGCCGAATTGCAACCGATTTATTTGATCGCTATTATTCGGTCGCTAATAATTAACGACTGCACTTATATTGGTCGCTAAGCGGTCGCTAATATCTACGACCGATAGACAATCGGTCACAAACTTTGAGACTGATCTGCGACCGTTGTGGTCGGTTACTGTTAGCGATTGATTCTACGACCGATTAGTAATCGGTCGTTGATTGCGATCGATAAAAATCGGTCGCAATATAGATACCACATTATAGAGACCGAAAGGTTGGTCATGGATCAGTTGCAAGTAGGTCGCTGATTCCTTTTGCAACCGAATTGCGACCGATCAGCAACCGATTGCGTCGGTCGCTATCGGCGCTTTTCCTTGTTGAGTATCACCTTAATGATCGGTGGAAATTTTTATTAATACTTTTTTACTGCTTAAAATCCACCTAACTTGTAGTAACTCACGAGGAAAAAGTTGCATGTCCAAGATTGAAAGTGAAAAGTGGAACTGAGCTTAGCAATAAGGTCTTTCCACTGAACAAGTGAGAAGCCTCACGTCAAACAACAATACTTTCCTGAAAAGTGAAAGAAAAGAAAGAAACAAAAAACTAAATGATATAATTTGTTTCAAAACAAACAGGGGGGGGGGTAGAGTGATAGCTACCAAATATTGAGGGTCTTTCATACATGGGTAAGATTGAGAGTATTCGTTAGTGTTAATTAGAAATTATGCTTATCACCATGCATGATGCCTTTTAATCATGTCTCACACATCACATCTAATGAAATTTAATTTTTGAATGTGCGTTGAGAACTTGATTAAATACATGGACTATAAAATGGATATATCTTGGAGCATGCTCTCATTTTGGGTGCCATGACAGAGAATCGAGAGTTGGAAGAGAAGGGTTGCAGGCGCAGAATGGGGTTTTTTATGATAGACGAGGAAGAAGAAGACACTTAGATTCAAAAGATGTCGAACGGGCATTAGAGTTGAGACGATGTAGGGACGCGATGCTTCAAGTGTCGACCTGCCCTAGGCAATACATAGACCATGCGGAACAGTGAAAGGTATCATGTTGTGAAGAAAGTGATGAACAAGAAGAGTCGACTAACCAGCCAACTGTCGACTCTATCAAGAAGAATTCAATGAATTGTTCAGATGGTATTTGAGAAAGGAGCAATATACCATGATTAACTGTATTTTTGGGTAACCTTGAGAAAGTTAAAAAAATTATGCTCTTTCCTCACTATATACTCATCTTAGTGAAATTAATGGTTTGAAATTTATAAACGTTAGTTTATCCAATTAAAACACACTGAAAGACTTAGAAGAAAAAATAACAGGAGAGAAAAAATCTTTCAGGTGAAATTTGCAGTCTTATTAATTCTTATTCAATACAAGTAAAATGGTAACCCTGGAAAGATAAAAAAAAACAAATCAAGATGTATTGAGACAAAACATCTATCTTGAGATTTTCAGAATTTTGAATTTCATTTTGACTGACAGTTAGCATTTTTATACAAAGATGAACAATTAGATTTGCCCTTTCTTTTTCATGCAAGAGCTCATGTTTTTACACACCAGACCTCTTGATTACTTAAGTAAGGTAATCATCTTGTCTCAAGGGTTGTGTGTAACTTTTTATGTGAGGATACATGTTGGTTTGACACAAGAATCCTCAGTTACTCAGTAAGCACAACTAGAATTTTTAACAACCCGGAACAGAATTAACTAGCTCATCATGACATACAAATTCTTCAACTGAATTTTATCAGAAGTTGTAGTTTCTCAAAGTCTAATCATTGTTCTGCCATCAAAAGGAATTTTATCTATGAAGATTCTTGAACATCTTTTCTGTCCCAAGATGACTTTTAAAACAATACAGCTCAGATGTTTTTAAAATCTAGCCAGAGGGACCAGAATACATGGAAATTCCAGAAATAGATAAAATGCAATTTTCACTTGATACATTGTTTTCAGTGGCTGTTATTTAACCTTTTTGATGTTTTCAATGAATTTAAAAGTTAAACTTAAAAGTTTATAATTAACAAACTATTTCCTTTTACTTTCAGAGATAATGGAGTTTAAGAGTATAACAATTTTAACTCCCCCTGAGAAATTGCCCAAAAATAAAATATTCACATTTGAATTACTTCCCCTCAGAAAATAGATCTTTGTGAGAAAGGAAGAGAATGAACATGAAAATTAAGTGAAGTTAAAGTAGAGCCACCAAAAGTGTTTTATTGAAAGACAAGACTCCCCCTCAACAATTGCATAAAGATATTCTTGATACTTGGCAAAAATATATACTCACGCATAGTGAAAGAGTCCAAACAAGCCTGACTTGTTTTTCTTCAAATCACTATTTGATATACAAAGAATGCCAATGCAATGTGAGAAGCAGAAAATTATTTGCAAGAGCAAGAAGGTTTTATTTGCAAAAAGAAATGGAAGAGAAACTGAAAAAGAAAATTGACAAGAGTTTAGGATCAAGGAAGATAGTGTCGACTCTCTTGCCAATAGAGTCGACCTAAGTCATGCTGAATCTCAGACTTTTTGAAGGAATCATTTTTCTCAAACTGCAATTACACTGAATTCAATGCTTCCAACCTTACTGACCATCTTGAATCACTGAACCTCATCTTTCCAAACACTGAGTTCTTCAACTAACCTCCCCCTCACCATGAGCATTAGATATTGAAAGAAAGTGATCACAACAAGTAGTATCACATCATATAACAAGCACTCACTCAAGTAATCATTTGCAAGCAATTAGTCATGAATCAAGCAAGCACAAACCAAGTTCTCTTCTTAAAAATGAAAATCTTTCATTGCACAAAGGTTTTGTAAAAATATCTGCAATTTGCTTTGTTGTTTCAATGAAATGCAATTCAAATGAATTTTTGCTGACTTCATCTCTTAGAAAATGATGTCTGATTTCTATATGCTTAGTCCTAGAGTGTTGGATTGGATTTTTGGCCAAATTTATTGCACTAGTGTTATCACACATGATTGGGACACATCCAAGATCTACTTGGTAGTCTTGGAGTTGATGTTTATTTCATAACACATGAGTGCCACAACTCCTTGTAGCTACATATTCTGCCTCTGCAGTAGAGAGAGCAACCGAGTGTTGTTTCTTGGAGGCCTAAGAGACTAAACACCCTCCCAAAAATTAGCAATGACCACTAGTGCTCTTTCTGTCCAATTTGCAACCAGCATAATCCACATCTGAATAAGATATTAAATTATACTCACTAGATGCAGGATACCACAATCCCAATTCATGAGTTCCTGCAAGATATCTGAAAATTCTTTTTGCAGCACTCATGTGGGATTCTCTAGGAATAGCCTGAAATCTAGCACACATGTACACAGAAAACTGTATATCAGGTCTAGATGCTATCAAATAAAGCAAGGATCCAATCATACCTCTGTAGGTCTTTGGATCTACCAAGTTACCTTTCAAATTAGCATCCAAACTCAATGTTGTGCTCATTGGTGTTGCCATGGCTTTGGTATTCTCCATTTTGTACTTCTTTAGAAAATATTGTATGTACTTTGACTGATTGATGAAGGTTCCTTCCTTAGTTTGAACAACCTGCAATCCAAGGAAAAATTTTAGTTCTCCCATTAAGCTCATTTCAAATTCGCTTGTCATCAAATCAGTAAATTCCTTACACAGTGAAAATTTTGTTGATCCAAATATAATATCATCAACATAAATTTAGACCCCCCCAAGATATCATTTTCTTGCACTTTTGTAAAAAGAGTTTATAAAGATTTTGATCTACCTTACCTCTGGAATACCCTTTACCTGTAAGGAATGACCTCAATCGGTCATACCAAGCCCTGGGAGCTTGCTTTAATCCATAGAGAGCTTTGTCAAGCTTAAAAACATGGTTAGAAAAATCAGTACATTCAAATCCAGGAAGTTGTTCAACATAAACTTCCTCTTTTATTAAGCCATTCAAAAATGCACTCTTAACATCTATTTGATGTAATTTGGTATAGTGAGCACATGCAAATGAAAGTAAAATTCTAATTGCTTCAAGCCTAGCTATAGGAGCAAAAGATTCTTCAAAGTCAATTCCAAATTCTTGATTATAACTTTTTGCGACAAGCCTAGCCTTATTTCTGATTATTTTGCCTTCTTCACTTGTTTTATTTCTGAACACCCATTTAGTTCCAATGACACTTTGGGAAGAAGGTCTTGGAACCAAATGTCAAACCTTATTTCTTTCAAACTGATTCAATTTTTCTTGCATGACATTTATCCAAAAAGCATCTTTTAATGCATCTTCAATATTTTTAGGTTCAATTTGTGAGACAAGTGCCATTTGATCCAGTTCTGAAATGAGTTTGAAATGAGATCTGGTCCTAGGTGGATCAAGTAGATTACCAATGATGCTCTCTTAACATTCTGATGTTCAACTGATCTCTGTTCTCATTTGCAGTTGTTGTCTCTTGCCCATGTTCATCATCTAAAATCTTACTTGTTGCAGATTCTTTTCCTTGCTGGTCATTTGATTCTTCTTTTTCCAGGAATTCTCCATCTTCCTTTTCCCTGCACAAACCATCATGAAGTTCATCAAATGCTATATGAGGAGATTCTTCAACAATTTGATCTTTCACATTAAAAACTCTATATGCTCTCGAATGGTTAGAGTAGCCAAGAAAAATCCCCAAATCACTTTAGGTTCAAATTTATCCAAATCACTTTTATTGTTATTCAAAATGTAACATTTTGCACCAAACACTTTGAAATGAGCAATGAAAGGTTTCTTACCTCTTAAAAGTTCATAAGGAGTCTTTTTGCTAAGTGGTCTTACCATTGCACGATTTATGATATAGCAGGAAGTGTTTACTGCTTCTGCCCATAATTTTCTAGGCAATCCACTTTCAATCAGCATTGTTCTTGCCATTTCAACCAGTGTTAGATTTCGTCTTTCTACTACTCTATTTTGTTCAGGTGTCCTGGGTGATGAGAATCTGTGAGAAATTCCTTCTTCCCTGCAAAGTTTTTCAAAATTAGTATTTTCAAATTCACCACCATGATCAGACATGATTGAAATTATTTTGAACTTTCCTTCTTGAAGAACTTTCTTATAGAACTCATGAAATTCCATGAAGGCATCACTCTTGTGAGCAAGATGTTGGGTTGAGTGTGTTCTGGAATTTCCTAAAGTTGTATTTAAATGATAACCAATGAACATCACTCATACTTTGATTTTGATGATGACACATTGTGATTTTAATGATGACATGTTGTGATTTCAATGCTTAATGGGTGAAACATGTTAATGTTCAAACAACATGTTTTTGATGTTTAATATCTCATATTTTAATGATAATATCTTGTACTAATGATTAATGTGTTAATTTTGTAGGTGTATACATATTTTGCCTTGGTAGTGTCGACACACCCCTTACTGGTGTCGACACAGTGCTTTAAACCCTAAGGCAAAATGAGAAAGAAAAAGTCAAGTGTGTCGACACAGTCTCAGTAGTGTCGACACTAGTCCCAGATTCTAGAGATCCTAGTTGACAGGTCTGCATGGTAGTGTCGACACAGACTCAAGTAGTGTCGACACTAGATCCAGTTCCCAGAAGACCTGTTTGGCAGTTCTGGACAGTGTGTCGACACTGCCTGAAGTAGTGTCGACACTAGTGTCTCTTCCCAGAGAACCAATTATGCCAGTTTGGGATAGTGTGTCGACACACTCTGAAGTAGTGTCGAGACACTCCGGCTAAAACTCAAAATCGAGAATTTCATCTGGACACGTGGCTGCTTGGGAATTAGGGGATCTACCTAGGTTTTTGTGCCAACGTACCCTAAGGTCTTTTATGGTCACATTGGGCTATAAATACCTTTATCCTTGGCACTCAAAGGCAGCCCACGCAAGTCAAGAGCTCAGAGCTTTCTGGAAAAAGGCAAGGAGAGCGGGAAAGAGGCATCTGCATCTAGAGGAGCAGAGTAGCGCCGCCAAAGGGAGAAGAAGGAGGAGAAGAAGGAGGAGAAGAAGGAGAAGAAGAAGGAGAAGAAGAAGGAGAAGAAGAGGAGGAGCTCGAGATTGCAGGAGTGCTGGTCCAGAAGGAGATCCATCCGAGTTTGTAGTTGGTCAGAGTCCTGAATTTTCTGGGGAATCTGTGTATGTGTTCTACACAGATCTACCAATTCTATTTGTCCTCATCAATTCTATTGTATTGAGATAGATCGTGCTAGAGGATATATTCTCTAGTTGTGCTTGGTCTAGCAGAACTTGGATCTATTGTGATCCAGAGGTTTGAGTACTTTGTACTCTGTTTTGGAGCCGTAGTGCTCTGGGTTGGAGCCCTTGTGCTCTGGTGCTTGAGCCGTTGTGCTCAAGGGCTTGTGAATTTGCTGAATTCACAAGTGGTCTTTGGAGTAGGTCATTGTGCCTATCTCCTGGGGTCTTTGAGTTGTTGAACTCAAAGAGGTTAGAGTCATCGTGCTCTAGGTTGTACTGTACTTGTGTTAGTGGTTCCTCCGTTGTGAGGAGGTGGACGTAGGAGACACAAATTGTGTTCTCCGAACCACCTTAAAATTCTCAGTGCACTGTGGTTTGTTGTGTGGTTTGTTGTTCTCAATCACTACTCTCACACACCACACTTGGGTTTGATCGAATTGTGTATTTTACTCATTTTAATTCCGCTGTTATTCACACAATCTCGTAGTTCATTTACCAAAGTCACCTATCCGATCCCCAACATTTGGTATCAGAGCAGGTCAGAGTCAATTCTATACTCTGAGGTGCTTTGGTGAATTTTCTGTATTCAGATTTTGATCACTCAATTACTTGCTCAATTTACTGTGTGCTTTGGTTTGATTCTATCATGGACTCTAGAGGTTTTGTTGCTGAGGGTCATTCAATCAATAGGCCTCCATTTTTTGATGGTACTGACTATCCCTACTGGAAGAATAGGATGATGGTTTTTCTTAGAGCACAGAACTATGAAGTATGGAGAATTGTTGAAAAAGGACCAAATGAAGTTACTGGAGATGAAGACCAATGGACCAGGGAGCAGATCAGAAGGGTCACCCTGAACTATAGCGCCATGAACATGTTGCAATGTGCCATCCATCCAAGTGAGTATTCCAGAATCTCCATGTGTAAGTCTGCCAAGGAGATGTGGGATAAATTAGAACTGCTATATGAGGGCACATCTCAGGTCAGGGAGACTAAGGCTAACATGTTAGTTTCTGATTATGAGTTGTTTATCATGAAATCTAATGAAACTATATCTGAGATGTTTGCTAGGTTCATGGTCATCATAAATGGACTTCGAGCCTTGGGTAAGGAATACTCAAATGAAGAATTGGTAAGAAAAATCTTGCGTTCATTATCTCCTGTATAGCACACTAAAGCAACTATCATTGAAGATTCAAAGGATTTATCCAAAATCACATTGGATGAACTCATTGGATCATTAATGACATATGAGTTAAACCTTAAGAGATCAGAAGAACACATGCTCAAAACAAAAACCATTGCTCTTAAAGCTTCATCAAGTAATAAAGGAAAATCTAAAGAAAATTCTGAGTCTGAGAAATCTGAATTGATAATGATAATCTTGCTTTCATCACTAGAAAATTTAAGGCATTTCTGAAATCAAACAAGAAGAATTTTGGTAATAAGCAAAATGCCATGTCCAGTAAAAAGAAACATTCTCTCATGTTGATCATAAGAAAACTGATGAAATTCCTGTGTGTTACAGGTGCAACAAATCTGGACATATGAAGGCTGATTGTCAGAAGGTAAGAAGAAAAAGCACAAAACCCACAAGAAGGAGTTTCACAAAAAGAAGAACAAGGCCATGGTGGCTACATGGTCAGATGATGAAAGCTCAGACTGCAATGAAGAATCCTCAAGTTCAGAAGGGAATGAAATTTGCTTCATGGCAGGAAGCAGTGAAGAACAGGTAAATATATCCTTCGAACTATTTACTATTGAAGATTGGCAAGAAGCATATGGTAATTTAGTTAAAAATCTTTCTGATGTTAGAAAAGAAAATAAATATTTGAAAAGAAAAATTGAAAGCATTCTTAGTGATACTTCATCATCTGCAAAGATTTCTGAATTGGAAGCTCAAATTTCAGACCAAATCAAAGAAAATGATGAACTGTTGATTTTTGTTGATAATCTCAAATTGAAAATTCAAAAATTGAACAAAGAACTTATCAATTCTGTTAAAAATTTGAAGAAAAAGAAAAGGAAAACCATGAAAACTTGAATCAAATTGAAAAACTCAATCTTTGCATCAAAGAAAAAGAAGACATCATCAAGAACTTTACTCAAGGGAAAGACAATCTGAATGCTCTACTTGGAGTTAGGATGAATTCAAATAAGCATGGTTTAGGTTTTGAACCACAAAATTCAAAGAAAATTGAATCATCTCCAAAGAAAACAAAATCATAAAAACTCCTTTAATAAAATTTGTCAAGGCAAGCTCATCTGAAAACAAAGGAAAAATACAAAAACAAAAGAACCTGAGAGGTCGACACATACCTTACCTAGGTCGACACACACAATGCACAGGTCGACCTATCCCAGTCAGAGGTCGACCTACCCTTCTTATAAAAATCACAAAAACTTCAAACCAATCAATAATCATTTTTTTCATGGAAATTGGAATGTTTTCTCCTCTTACAACTCAAGATGGAATAAGCCTTGGAACCAAAGGTACAGTGGTAACCAATGGTTCAATCCTTATTTCTATCATTCATCTCTTCCTGCATACCAACAACATTACATGCCAAGTTTTTCACAATGGAACAAACCAACTAAGAGGCATAATGTTCAGAAAATTGAAAAACAAAAAGTTGAATCTTCTGTTTCAAAAAACACTGTGAAGAAAAATACACAAATTTGGGTTAGAAAGGATTTGTTATCTCTTCTCACTCAGGATGTTGGTACCAATCTCATGTGGGTACCAAAAACTTTTCTTGTCTAATTTGTTATGTGCAGGAAAGCCGTGCATCCAATTCCAACAACATCTGGATTCTTGACAGTGGATGTTCACGGCACATGACAGGAGACAGAGATAAATTTTCATGCTTGATTGAAAAGGAAGGTGGATCAGTCATCTTTGGAGGTAATAATAAAGGAAAAATAATTGGCAAAGAAAAATTGGTAAGTCTTGCATTACCCTAAGTGATGATGTTTGTTTAGTTGAGGGTTTGAATTACAACTTGCTTAGCATTAGTCAATTGTGTGACAATGGTCACAAGATTCTTTTTGAACATGACTCATGCAAAATAATTGACTCCTCTTCTGAGCAAATTAAATTGATTGGAAAAAGAGAAAATAATGTCTACATGATTGATTTGTGTGACACTTCCTCCTTAAATGTTTGCTTGATTGCAAATAAAAATGACACAGCTTGGTTGTGGCACAAAAGGTTGGGTCATGCAAGTTTCACAACCATTAGTAAACTCATAAGAATGAATCTTGTAAAAGGTCTTCCTGAATCTCTCCCAGTCATTGACAATCCTATTTGTGGGATATGTGCTCAAGGAAAACAAACAAGAAAATCTTTTAAAGTGTTCAATGAAGTACTTACATCTAAACCACTTGAGTTGCTTCATATGGATCTTTTTGGTCCAACCAGAACCCAAAGTCTCAGTGGTAATAGATATGGATTTGTGATCATTGATGACTTTACAAGATATACTTGGGTTTTATTCTATCCCATAAAAGTGATGCATGTTCAGAATTCAGGAGATTTTACAATTCTGCCTTAGTGGGTTTATCTTTTAAACTGAATTCCATCTTGACAGATCATGGGGGTGAGTTTGAAAATAAATCTTTTTCTGATCTATGCACTGAACTGAACATTATCCATAAGTTTTCTTCCCCTAGAACTCCAGAACAAAATGGGGTTGTAGAACGAAAACAAACTCTTGTGGAAATGGCCAGAACTATGCTCTTAGAAAGTAAACTGTCTAAATCTTTTTGGGCAGAAGCTGTAAATACAGCTAATTTCATTTTAAATAGAGCATTAGTAAGACCAAAGATCAGAAAAACCCCTTATGAGTTGCTCAAAAATAAAAAGCCAAGTGTGTCATATTTCAAAATTTTTGGTTGCAAATATTTTGTTCACAATAACAACAAAAAAATCTTGATAAATTTGATGCAAAAAATTTTGAATCAACTTCTTAGGTTATTCTGAAACTTCAGAGCTTACAGAGTTTACATCTTGAAAATAAGACTGTGGAAGAATCTCCACATGTCATTTTTGATGAAAATTTGCAAAAGATTGACACTTCTGATTTGTGCAGAACTCAAAAATGTGATGATGAAGATGATCTTCTTGAACATCCATCTACAAATCTTGAAGATCAAGAAGCACCAAATGTACATGAGGTTCCTGAAATGCCTACTTCAAGTGATTCAGGTAATCATGTTCTTGAAAATCATGCAAATCCTGAGGTAATTTCTGAACCCAGATTTTTAAGAGATCATCCACTTGAAAATATTGTTGGTAATTTGCAAGATGGAATAAAAAACAAATCATCTTTTCATTCTATCTTAGTTGAAGATTCTTTGGCTCTACTTTCCCAAATTGAACCTAAAAATGTTGATGAAGCTTTATCTTGTGAAAACTGGATAAATGCTATGCATGAAGAGCTTCATCAATTTGAACGAAATCAAGTTTGGGATTTAGTACCAAAACCTTCTAATTTAACTTCTGTCATTGGAACTAGATGGATTTTCAGAAATAAATTGAATGAATCTGGTCAAATTGTTAGAAATAAAGCTAGACTTGTTGCTCAAGGGTATAACCAAGAACTTGGTATTGATTTTGAAGAATCTTATGCCCCTGTAGCAAGACTTGAAGCTGTTAGAATATTCCTTGCATTTGCTGCTTCTTTGAAATTCAAAGTCTTTCAAATGGATGTCAAGAGTGCTTTCTTGAATGGTTACATAAAAGAAAATGTCTTTGTCAAACAACCCCCTGGTTTTGAAAATGACAAATTTCCCAATCATGTTTTTAAACTCAATAAGGCTCTATATGGTCTTAAGCAAGCTCCAAGAGCTTGGTATGACCGGTTGAGTTCCTTTCTTGTAAATAAAGGCTACATAAGAGGAAAATTGATCAAACTTTGTTTACAAAAACTGCAAAAAATCATTTTATTGCTGTTCAGGTTTATGTTGATGATATCATTTTTGGCTCCACAGATAATAATTGTGCAATGAGTTTGCCCATCTTATGCAATCTGAATTTGAAATGAGTCTAATGGGTGAACTTACATTCTTTTTAGGTCTGCAAGTACATCAAACTGCTGAAGGAATTTTTCTGAGTCAAACAAAATATGTCAAGGAGTTGCTCAAGAGGTTTGACTTCCAGAATATCAAGCCATCCAAACACCAATGGCCACAAGTGTAAGACTTGAGAGTGATGCTTCTGGTAAGACTGTTAATGCTAAACTTTACAGAGGTATGATTGGATCTCTTCTCTATCTAACTACCTCTAGGCCAGATATTCAATTCAGTGTCTGCATGTGCGCCAGATTTCAAGCTAATCCTAAAGACAGTCACATGTCTGCTGTAAAAAGGATTTTCAAATATCTTCTTTCTTCATGTGATTTGGGTCTTTGGTATCCTGCTGGGTGTAAATTGGACTTAATTGCATATAGTGATGCTGATTATGCCGGGTGCAAACTTGATAGAAAAAGCACTAGTGGGTTGTGTTTATATCTAGGAGGGTGTCTCATTTCTTGGGCTTCCAAAAAGCAACATTCTGTAGCTCTTTCAACTGCAGAAGCTGAGTATGTTGCCGCTGGTAGCTGTGGTACCCAAGTCCTTTGGGTCAAACATCAACTTCTAGATTACAATCACACATTAGGTTGCATTCCCATTCTTTGTGACAAACAAGTGCTATCAATCTGTCCAAAAATCCTATTCAGCATTCCCGCACAAAACACATTGACATTCGGCATCATTTCCTTCGAGATGAAGTCTCAAAGAATTCTTTTGAACTCCACTTCATTGACGTAGAAAAACAAATTGCAGACATCTTCACTAAGCCTCTTGCAGAACCCAGATTCACTTCTCTTAGAAGGGAACTTGGTTTATGCAAGTTTTCTCATGTCTGATATCTTCATCTCATCTCTTTGTGCAAATAAAAGTCAGTCTCTCTTGAAAATAAATTCCTACTTCTCAGTTGCATTGGAATTCTTGGTATATCAAATAGTGATTTGAAGAAAGACAAGTTAAGATTGTCTGGACACTTTCACTATGCGTGAGTATATGTCTCCGCCAAGTATCAAGATTCCTTTATGCAATTGTTGAGGGGGAGTATTTGTTGAGGGGGAGTTATTGTCTATTCTTCAATCATTTCACTTGACATTTGTTGTCTATTCTGAGCCTAAATCATCAGAAATTTTGAGTCATTGTGCTATTTTCTTATGAGAGAATTAAAACATTGAAACTAAATTCATTGTGCACTTAGTTTAATTTCAAAGATTCATTATCATTTCAAGGTTAAGCAATCTTAATACTGAATGTTTTTAAAATGATTTGCAAAACACTTGTAGGCACATGAGTGACTTTACTATTCAACTTGTGCATGTTTAAGCTTCAATTTTACCACATGTTAAGAATAATTTCTCTAAATTCGTAGTCATGTCTTTTCTGGTCAAAGCAATCAAATTCCTGTAAAACATCAAAAGAAAAATGAACAATCTAGAAAGATACAAACAGAGCAATGCAAATTCTTGAACCACTGAGTAACCGGGCCATTTCACCTGAAAAGTGATTTGTTTCGCATCAAAATGTGGAAATAAAAGTTTTCAACTCTGTATAAGATAATGAAAGTTAAACCACTGAGTAATCAGGAGATCTTGCATCTAATCAATGTGATCTCTTGCACTGAAAAGTGAGATTTAACTAATTTATTCTTGTATTCTTTCCCTGTTAAAAAATGAAAGAAAATCAAATTGACAGGATGAAAAAGCTTAAGACCTTCATAAAGTTCATGTTTACTGAGTTTAGACCTATTCTTTTACATTGTGTTAAACTTAAAGCTCCTAACATCCTTGTTAAATATTTCTGCTCACTCATATAGGTCACTTTTTCACATTTGTCTCATTATTTTAACCACATTCAGATCATTATTCTTTGCTATACTTTGTGTTGAGTGTGTCTTTGTGATTAAACTTTGTTGCACAATAACAAAAACACAATAATTTCTCTCATATGTCAATATCACTTTGCCTCATTTATTTTGATCATTTCTGTCCATTCTTTTCCCTCATTTCATTTCTTACAATATTTGTCTCTCTCTCTTATCTATCTTTTTGATGTTGTCAAAAAGGGGGAGAAGTCTCTAGAGGGAGAAAGTCTTTATGGCAGTAAGTTCAAAGGTGTACATGATGGTCAAGGGGAATTGTTGCAGTCAAGGAAGTCAGGTTATTGGGAGATTGTACATATATTTTGTCATCATCAAAAAGGGGGAGATTGTCAGGTTGAGTGTGTTCTGGAATTTCCTAAAGTTGTATTTAAATGATAACCAATGAACATCACTCATACTTTGATTTTGATGATGACACATTGTGATTTTAATGATGACATGTTGTGATTTCAATGCTTAATGAGTGAAACATGTTAATGTTCAAACAACATGTTTTGATGTTTAATATCTCATATTTTAATGATAATATCTTGTAATAATGATTAATGTGTTAATTTTAGGTGTATACAGATTTTGCCTTGGTAGTGTCGACACACCCCTTACTGGTGTCGACACAGTGCTTTAAACCCTAAGGCAAAATGAGGAAGAAAAAGTCAAGTGTGTCGACACAGTCTCAGTAGTGTCGACACTAGTCCCAGATTCCAGAGATCCCAGTTGACAGGTCTACATGGTAGTGTCGACACAGGCTCAAGTAGTGTCGACACTAGATCCAGTTCCCAGAAGACCTGTTTGGCAGTTCTGGACAGTGTGTCGACATTGCCTGAAGTAGTGTCGACACTAGTGTCTCTTCCCAGAGAACCAATTATGCCAGTTTGGGACAGTGTGTCAACACACTCTGAAGTAGTGTCGACACACTCCGGCTAAAACTCAAAATCGAGAATTTCATCTGGATACGAGGCTGCTTGGGAATTAGGGGATCTACCTAGGTTTTTATGCCCACGTACCCTAAGGTCTTTTATGGTCACATTGGGCTATAAATACCTTTGTCCTTGGCACTCAAAGGCAGCCCACGCAAGTCAAGAGCTCAGAGCTTTCTGGAAAAAGGCAAGGAGAGCGGGAAAGAGGCATCTGCATCCAGAGGAGCAGAGCAGCGCCGCCAAAGGGAGAAGAAGGAGGAGAAGAAGGAGAAGAAGAAGGAGAAGAAGAAGAGAAGAAGAGGAGGAGCTCGAGATTGCAGGAGTGCTGGTCCAGAAGGAGATCCATCCGAGTTTGTAATTGGTCAGAGTCCTGAATTTTCTGGGGACTCTGTGTATGTGTTCTACATAGATCTCCCAATTCTATTTGTCCTCATCAATTCTATTGTATTGAGATAGATCGTGCTAGAGGATCTATTCTCTAATTGTGCTTGGTCTAGCAGAACTTGGATCTATTGTGATCCATAGGTTTGAGTACTTGTACTCTGTTTGGAGTCGTAGTGCTCTGGTGCTTGAGCCGTGGTGCTCAAGGGCTTATGAATTTGCTGAATTCACAAGTGGTCTTTGGAGTAGGTCGTTGTGCCTATCTCCTGGGGTCTTTGAGTTGTTGAACTCAAAGAGGTTAGAGTTGTCGTGCTCTAGGTTGTACTGCACTTGTGTTAGTGGTTCCTCCGTTGTGTAGAGGTGGACGTAGGAGACACAAATTGTGTTCTCCGAACCACCTTAAATTCTCAGTGCACTGTGGTTTGTTGTGTGGTTTGCTGTTCTCAATCACTACTCTCACACACCACACTTGGGTTTGATCGAATTGTGTATTTTACTCATTTTAATTCCGCTACTATTCACAATCTCGTAGTTCATTTACCAAAGTCACCTATCCGATCCCCAACACAAGAAAGAATACCCAAGTAAATCTTGAAAAATCATCAACAAGTACATATCCAAACCTTTTCCATTTAGACTATTTGTTCTTGTAGGTCCAAAAAGATCCATATGAATAAGTTCAAAAGGTTTGGAAGATTGACTTTCAGATCTATTTTTAAAAGATTTCTTGTTTGCTTACCTTGAGTGCATGCTTCACAGATTTTGAAGTTTTGTTTGAAGTAAATTTTGGCAAGCCTTTCACCATATTGAATATAACTAATTTATGTAACATGTTGTAGCTAGCATGACCTAGTCTACGATGCCATAAACATGCAAGATCATTTTATTGGAAGTAAGACAAAGATTTTATTGGCAGTAAACATTATAGATTTTTTTCCAGAAAATTTCACACAATTTGAATTTGGTTAAAAAATTGTACAACCAAGGGAATCAAAAATTACCTTGTGACCCTTGTCATAGAGTTGACTTATGCTTAGAAGATTGTATTCTAATCCTTCCACCAAGAGTACATGATCATTTGAGTTTGAAGGATTTCTACCTACTTTACCTGAATCGACAATCTTACCTTTGTTGTTGCCTCTAAAAGTTACATGACCAGCTTTCTTCTCAGACAATAGATAGATTTTGTCTTTGTCCCCTGTCATATGTCATGAACAGCCACTGTCAAGATACCACTTGTTGTTCTTGGCTGTAAGACATACCTGCAATCTTTAGAACTCAAGTACATTTGGTTCCCTTCGCATCACCCAATTCAAGAACATAGGAAAACAGACTTTTCGGTATCCAAGCTTGCCTTTTTGCTGTGGGTTTAATGGTGTTTTTGATTTCACGTTGTTTTTGATTTTTTTTGTTATTTCCAGAAAATTTTGAACCATTGTTTCTTTTCATTTTCATGAAATTTCTTTCAGACTTCCTACCAGTGTTCTTTTGATGAAACCAAGAATGATTCTGATAGCTAGACCTCTTAAGGTATCATGACTGACCAGATCTAGCAAAGCTGTAGGAGTGTGTCGACACTCTATAAGGATAGTGTCAACCTACATAAGTCCCCCTAGACATGTTCTGTGGTCTAGTATATGAAGGTGTCGACCTCCCATAGGAATAATGTCGACCTACCCAATCAGGTGATTTTCAAAATTTGTTCCCTTGAGGCATGGTTTGTTATGGTGAATCGGATCGGGTCGATTCGGGCAAATCAAAGCGGATCAGGGGAAACCCGATTTGCGATTCGCTTGATTTGGTCCGATTCACATGTATATAATATAATATAATACATGTATATAATGAATATATATTACATATATAGTATATGTAATACATATATGCATGCATATATATATAACATATGTATGTTAGATATGAGAATGGGTTGAGGGATTCACATGGTATGATATGGAGCTCATACCTTATTTACATTCCATATCATTTAAGTAAATGTTATAATTTATTGTTTAACATTTACTTAAATGATATGGCATGTAAATAAGGAAGTACCCCCCATTTGAATCCAATAAAAATATCAAAAACATCATATCTCTTACAAAAAAAAGTCAACTCTCCCATCGAAGAAGAAAATCGTGATTTCAGTGGTTTGTGCGAAATGCTAACTTTCTAATCTCTAATAATTTGACCTATCTAAAAAATTGGTAATTCAAATAAACCATATGGAACACTAAAAATCAGAAGTCTGGTAAAAAAAGTCAAACGTGCATGTGACTTCTCCAAGGGAGCCGCTCTCCTAATGATATGGAATGTAAATAAGGTATGAAGAGGAAATCGTGTTCTCTTATGGGTAATATACACACACATACATAAATATAATATATATAATAATCCTATGTGAATCGGACCGATCCATGCGAATCGAACTGAATCATGGAGAACACGATTCGGTCCGAATCGCCAATCCATCAAACCTTGCCTTGAGGTATGTTTGTTGGTCAGATTCCAACACTTGACTTATCCTTTTTATTGGATTTTCCTATTTCAGAATTTTTATCGATTTCTCTTTTCTCATTTCTTTAAGTTTTCCTCCCATTAAGTTGTTTTCTAGATGAGGAGGTTTCTAAATTTGTTGAAGAAACAAATGTGATGGTTTTGATGATCAGTCCATCTCCATATAATTTATTATTAATTATATATATTTTTGGTGATTAAAAAAACCCTAAAAAGTATTATCTAACAACATTTTTTAAAGTTTATCCACAGACAGTAATTCAAACAAATCTGTAAGTTATCTACACTCACTGTCATTTGAAGCTTATTGCATATATTTTGTCTAAGTATACATCGACTTCCATATAATAGCTCACAATGATTTCCTTAGAAGAACATCGATTTCGGTTCTACATCGGTTTCACTTAAACGACGACTTCCCTAGTAAAACAACGATTTTGGTCTTACAACGACTTCATAGTTAGAACATCGATTTCGTTGCTACATCGACTTCGTTTCACTTAAACATCAATTTCAGTAGAAGAACGACTTCATATGAAACAACGACTTCATGTCTACAGCGATTTCACTTAAACATCGATTTCAGTAGATCAACGACTTCATATGAAACAACGACTTCATGTCTACAATGATTTCACTTCACTTAAACATCGATTTGGTTGCTACATTGACTTCATTTTACTTAAACATCGATTCATTGCTACATCGACTTCGTTTAATTTAAACATCGATTTCGGTAGAACAATGACTTCATGTCTACAACGATTTCACTTAAAATCGATTTTGGTAGAATAATGACTTCATATGAAACAATGACTTCATGTCTACAACGATTTCACTTAAACATCAATTTCAGTAAAACATCGACTTCATATGAAACAACAACTTCGTTTCTACATCGATTTCGGAAGAACATCGACTTCATGTGAAACAACGACTTTACTTGAACAATGACTTCATTTCAAACAATGATTTCATCTGCACATCGATTTTAGTACAACAACGAAGTCTGTTAAACAACGACTTTGTACAGAACATCGATTTCATTACATTCAAACATGGATTATGTTCACATCGACTTGGTTTCAACATGGATTACATTCTCACATGATTTATGATTATATCATCGATTTGATATCAACAATGACTCTCTCTGTACACAGACTGTCTCTAAACATCAACTCTTTTATTAACGATTATGTTTTAGACAGCTGTTGACTATCCTTATTTAAATTCCTTTTAAGATACATTCCACATGATATTCAAATATATTTTCAAATCTCTGTGGATTTCAAGTCTTCCCGCGCATCTTGCTATATCCTGTGGTTTTCAACATTTATTATGATGGAACAATATCTCTGCATGATACATCTTTACTTATGTCACATAAATTCACACTTTATATGATGACATAATGGCATTTCCTTTTTGGTGTATCTTCATATAGAACGACTATTAATGTTGACTGATAGTTTAGACAAAGATAAGTTGTCTATGTGTCATCATTTATTATGTGCAGGGTTTCCAGTAGAAGCGCACGTTGCCAAGTTGGGCCTATCAACCTGACAGAAGCTAGAAGAGATTCAGACAATCTTCCTTTGAGTGTGAATGTCTTCCCCAGCATTAATGGCTGCAGGTTTTCTTGCTCCACACTTCGGACCATTCACTCCAACGTGCATGAAGATGTGAGACAACTGATACTTCAACAGTCAAATTATTTCAAAGAAGATAAATAGAATGATGATCATATTTTCCACATATAATTTAAATAAATTAAATATCTATTTTGGTGATTAACAAAACTAAGACAATGTGCATTTCTAACATATTTTCTATGAGATTTGAGCACAAGAAATATAACAAAGAAATACAAGCTAAACTGGTAAGTATTCTTCATACCAGCATTACAGTCCAAAGCATATAATTTTCTAACTACACATCGACTCTCTAGTTGTTATAACGATTTCCTTAGAATCATAACCATTTCCTCATTCACATCGATTTTGGTTCTATAATGATTTCATAACTCATTACTATTCTATTGCAGTCTATCTCATAACGATTCACTAAGAGATCGCAACTATTTGCCTCTCATAACGATTCGCTAAGAGATCGCAACGATTTACTTCCATAACGATTTGCTAAGTGATCGCATCGATCTCACAACGATTCGCTAAGAAAGCATAACGATTTGCTTCCATAACGATTCGCTAAGTAATCACATCGATCTCACAATGATTTTCTAAGAAAACATAATGACTTGGTTCAAAACGATTTGGTTATCGCATCAATTTCTTAAGTGAGAACAACGATTTGCTCTCACAACGATTTCTTAAATGAGCACAACGATTTGCACTCACAACAATTTCGATTTCGCAATGACTCGTTAAGTCTCATAACGACTTGATCCTTGTAACAATTCGATAAGTTACACAACGACTCCGTCATTGTAACGATTCGTTTAGTTACATAACGACTTAGTCGCCATAACGATTCGATACAGCAAACAATGATTTGCTCACATCGTTTTGTCTCTGACAACTTGCTCATAACGATTTGCTTATAAAGTCATAACTATTTGTCTATATAATGATTTGTATGTGCATCGGTTTGCTTATGAGTGCACAACGATTTACATGGATAACGACTTCTTTGCATAACAATTTCATAAGTCATGCATGTAACAATTTCATGGAATATCACGATTTGATATCTGAACTCATTTTTGAATACGTTGAAAAGTCAAAATCTTCACGTATATCTTTCTGACAACCATGCATTTATTACGACTAAATGTATCATTGCAGTATATGCAAACGATATCTTCTATTTTCGTGGTTATTCTGTAAACATCTTTTTAGAAGAACAGAATGTAACTTCTATTTTTATATAAAATCATTCTAACGTTGACTGACAACAAGAAACAGCCTAGCTGTCTATTGTTTTAGCATTTAATGCGTGCAGATCTCTGACAGCGCACCTCAATACAACGTTGGACAATATGGAAGATAATGGATATCAGAGAAGATCCTTTCTCTTGTTGCATGCATGGAAAGCTAAAGACTACTGAACAAGAAGCTCTACAGTGACATGCAGTCTAACGTAAACAAAAGCTTAGAGACAACGTGTACTTCAACGTTCAAATTTCAAATAGAAGATATATAAAGAAGACTGAAGCTCTAGAAGAAGATACTTTGAATTGATAGACAACGCTTACAATGATTTTTTCAAGTCTTCTGTAAGAAAACTGAAGAGCCAAGTTTTTCACTCACATCTGTTCTAGCTCTTGCTCTCTGAGATTAGTTTAGATCCTTGAGAGAGCCTCTAGTACTGAGAGAGATCAATTGTGTAGATCCTTTCTTTCTCAGTCTTAGCTTCAGATCTAGCATTGTATAAGCTTGATCTAGGGGCTTGTTTTCATTTCCACATTCTTGTGTTCTTTTCTTCCCTTCGTGTTGAAGGAAGACCTGGGGGTTCCAGGGTGTGTGTGTTCCCTTCGCATAGAAGGAAGACCTGGTGTTATCCAGGGTGTTGTAATTTCTCTTTGGGCTGTGAAGAGAAGACCAGCTGCGGTTGGGTGTGTAAGGGTCCATAAGGGGGACTGTACCCTGGGTAGTGAAATCCTGAGGTATTGCTCAAGGACTGGACGTAGAACTCCTAAGGAGAGGGGATCCGAACTAGGATAAATCCTTGTGTAGTGTGATTGCCTTTGTGTGTTTGTTATTTACCTTTACTAACACTAACATCTATCGAAAGTGTGTTTTGTGTGACTGTTTTGTGAACAGATTTTAGGTTCTCAATAATTTAAGAATCCCATTCACCCCCCCTCTGGGCTTGCTAGCTGGGCAACAAGTGGTATCAGAGCTAGTCTCTTCGACAAAGAAGAAGATCCAACGATCTGAAGAGAAAAGATCAAATGGCAGCCCAAAGTCACTTCGACGGTCAGTCAGTAAACAGGCCACCACTATTCGATGGTGAAGATTATACATACTGGAAAACAAGAATGGAGTACTTCCTACAAGGATTCGATTTTCAAATATGGTCCATAGTAGAAGAAGGTGATCTAGTCATTCTAAACAACAGAGACAACTAGACAGAAGATGATAGAAAGAAGATTTTTCCCAACTGCAAAGCTAAGAGCATATTATGCTGTGCACTTAGAAAGAAAGAATTTAATAGAGTTTCAGCCTGTAAATCAGCAATGGAGATGTGGGAGAAACTCAGAATCACATACGAAGGTACTGACAAAGTAAAGGAAACCAGAATAAATATTCTGGTGACACAGTACGAGAGGTTCCAGATGCAGCGGGAGAAACCATTACACAGATATTCAGCAAATTTTGAGACATCACCAACGGGTTAGCTGGATTAGGAAAAAACTATGAGATGGGAGACATGGTAAGGAAAATCCTCAGATCCCTACCATCTTCTTGGGCTCCCAAGGTAACAGCTATAGAAGAAGCCAATGACTTGAAAAGGATGTCATTGGAGAAACTCATTGGATCCCTTATGGCCCATGAGATCAACATGGAGAGACTAGGAGAATCCTCTAGCCAAAATAAATAGTCCAATGCTTTTAAGGCTGAAGAGGATGGATCAGAAGAATCATCAGATGAAAATGAAAGCTTAAGCAACAACGAAGATGAAGAAGTAATGCTATCAAGAAGACTACAACGCATCCTAGCCTAGAAGAAGAAGTATCAGTCAGGAAGAAGACATTTTAAGAAAGGAAAAGACTTCAAGAGGTCCGAAGTCAAGGATGGAAAGACGACCAAACCAATCTGTTACGAGTGTAAGAAGCCAGGACATATCAAGGTAGAGTGTCCAAAGCTCAAGAAATCTGAATACAGAAAGAAAGAAAGTTCAAGAAAACCAAGAAGATTCAAGAAGAAAGCTATGGCAGCGGCTTGGGACAACAGCAGTGACTTAGACAGCGAGTCGAGCTCAAGCAATGAAGAAAAAGAAGAAGCCAACTTGACTTTCATGGCCAACACAGAAGACAAGGTAACTTCAGAGTCATCCTTTTCTTCTTATAATGATTCTGATTCAGATAACATAGAAGAAGCCTTCAATGAACTATATTGTAAATATAGAGAAGTATCTAAATTACTAAAAGCAAGTAAGAAAAATATTGCATGCCTAGAAAATACTAATTCAGACTTAAAAATAGAAAATGAAGAAATGGAAAAACAAATCTCTGAACTTAAAAGAAGAAATGATTTGTTATGTGAAGATCTGAAAGTTAAAAATAAACAGATAATAAAACTGGAAAAACAAGAAACCTTAGACGAATTGAAAAAGGAAATTAAAATACTAACAGAAGAAAATGGAAAGATATCCAGCACTCTAGAAAAATTTACAAACGGTAAAACTGGATTAATACTAAAATGTGTCTAGACGATCAGGTAAAAAGAAACATGGATTAGGTTATACTCCCCCCGATAATGAAGAAACTAAAGTTTATCCTAAAATATATCCTACACCTAAATTTGTACCTGAACAAGACACATCATACATGGCAAACCTTAAATACATACCAACTGAAAAAGTAACTAAGATGTCTTGCTGTAGTCATTGCAATAAGCTAGGTCATATTAAAGTATCATGTCCTACTAAACATAAAATATGGGTAATCAGAAGGAAAAAATGATGACCCTAACCAACCAGGACCCAAAAGAACTTGGGTACCTAATGCCTAGTGTCTTTATTTCAGGGAAACCTTCGAGCATCCAAATGGTACTTGGATAGTGGATGCTCAAGGCACATGTCAGGGAACAGAAGACTATTTTCCCATCTAGAAGCTGAAGAAGGCACAGTCACCTATGGAGATAATGGAAAAGGGACTATAATAGGCAGTGGTTCAGTAGGCAGCAAAGGCAAGACAGTCATTGAGGATATACTATGTGTTAAAGGACTGAAGCACAACCTCATCAGTATCAGTCAGCTGTGCGATAAAGGTCATCAGATCAGATTTCAAGAATCCAAGTGCAGCATTATGAATGATGGAGCAGTCATTTTTGAGGCCATCAGAGAAAAGAACCTGTACGTGCTTTACCTAGAAGAACTAAAAGATCAGGATATTTGTCTGGCCGCAAGCAAAGAGTAGTTAACTGAGCTGTGGCACAGAAGATTGGGCCACTGCAGTCTAGATGGCATGAGAAAGCTGATCAAGAGAAGCTTGGTGGAAGGTCTACCTAAAGTCTGCACAAGGTTGGATGGTGTATGCGGACCATGTGCAAAAGGAAAGCACACCAAGTCATCCTTCAAGTCAAAAACTATGGTAACAACCTCTAAACCCTTAGAACTCCTTCATATGGACTTATTTGGGCCAATGAGGACCACAAGTCTTGGAGGAAAGAATTTTGGATTTGTCATTGTAGACGATTACTCCAGATTCACTTGGGTATCCTTCTTGGAGCACAAAGATGATACATTTGACAGTTTTGTAAGCTTCAGCTAGAAGGTACAGAAACACAAAAAGTTCAGCATTGTTGGAATCCGGTCAGATCATGGAGGAGAATTCCAAAATGAGAAATTTGCCAAGTTCTGTGATGACCAAGGGATAGAGCACAATTTCTCAGCACCAAGGACACCACAACAAAATGGAGTTACTGAGAGGAAGAACAGAACCCTGTTGGATATGGCAAGGACAATGCTATCAGAATATGATTTGTCAAGGTACGTTTGGGCTGAAGCAGTCAACATGACATGTTACATTATCAACAGAGTGATGATCAGGCCCATCTTGAAGAAGACAACATATGAACTGTACAAGGGAAAGAAGCCAAAGATTAGTCACTTAGGACATTCGGATGTCCATGTTTCATCCACAACAACGACAAAAGAGACATTGATATGTTAGATGCAAAATCGGATGAAGGTATATTCATGGGGTATGCTTCTAAACCTAAAGGCTATAGAGTATTTAATAAGCGTACTTTATTAATTGAGCAATCAGTACACATCATTTTTGATGAAACTAACCCTTCCTTGAGAGAGGAAGAAGATAGTGATATTGATGATGCAGAAGAATTGTCCAAGAAATTAAAGAATACATCTATCAAGGACAAGGAAGATCCACCTCTGGAAGACCTGCAACAAAAGGACATTTTACATGAAAATCTTCCAAAGGAATGGAGATATAAGAAAGATCACCCACCAGAAAACATCATTGGTGATCCATCTGTAGGGGTAAGGACAAGAGGTAATGTAATTCCATGTGATTATTTAGCTTTTGTCTCGCAAATAGAGCCTAGGACAGCCAATGAAGCTCTCACTGATGAATCTTGGATTTTAGCCATGCAAGATAAACTGAATCAGTTCAAGAGAAACCATGTATGGTCACTTGTTCCTAGACGATCAGATCATCCAGTGATTGGCACCAAATGGGTGTTCAGAAATAAATTGGATCAAGCGGGTGTGATCATAAGAAACAAGGCCAGATTGGTAGCTCAAGGCTATTCCCAAGAGGAAGACATAGATTTTGATGAAACCTATGCACCTGTAGCTAGACTTGAGACTATTAAGATTCTACTTACATATGCATCCGCATTAGACTTGAAATTATTTCAAATGAATGTTAAATAAGCTTTTCTAAATGATTTTATTAAGGAGGAAGTTTATGTAGAACAACCTCCAGGTTTTGATGACATTGATTTTTCGAATCATGTATTTAAGTTGCACAAAGCATTATATGGATTAAAACAAGCACCAAGAGCATGATATAAACGTTTAAGTGCATTTCTATTAAACTATGGTTTCATTAGAGGTCAAGTAGATAGTACATTATTTGTTAAGTCTAAAGTCAAACATATTCTGCTTATTCAAATATATGTTGATAATATAATATTTGGTTCTACTGATGAATCCCTTTGTAAATATTTTGAAAAGCTCATGCATGGAGAATTCGAGATGAGCATGATGGAGGAGCTCAACTACTTCCTTGGATTGTAAATCAAATAAGGAAAGGAAGGAACTCACATCTGTCAAGCCAAGTACACCAAGGAGTTGCTACAGAAATTTGGATTCAAAAATAGCAAGCCACTGTCAACGCGTATGAGCACATCAACAAGAATGGATAGTGATAAGGATGGTAAGAAAGTAGACCAAAAGGTCTACAGAGGTATGATAGGTTCACTACTATATTTAACTACCAGTAGACCTGACATACTATTTAGTGTATGCATGTGTTCTAGGTATCAGGCAGACCCTAAAGAATCTCATTTAATTAATGTCAAAAGTATTTTTAGATATTTAGCAAAAACCCATGACTTTGGTTTATGGTATCCAAAAACATGTGAAATTAATTTAGTAGGATACTCTGATGCTGACTACGCTGGATGCAAAATAGATAGAAAAAGCACCAGTGGTTGTTGTCAATTTCTTGCAGGATGTCTGATATCATGGTCCTTAAAGAAGCAAAATTCAGTAGCATTGTCCACAGCTGAAGCTGAGTACGTGGCTGCGGAAAGCTGTTGCACAAAACTATTGTGGATCAAACAGCAGCTTGAGGATTATGGACTACATGTCAAGCCAATTCCTTTATTATGCGACAACACCAGTGCTATAAATCTAACCAAGAATCCAGTACAACATTCAAGGACTAAACACATTGAGGTTAGATATCATTTCATTCGTGATCATGTAGCCAATGGTAACATAGATATTTCTTTCATTGATACTAATAATCAATTAGCAGATATCTTCACAAAGGCCTTACGTGAAGAGAGATTTACTTCTCTTAGGAGGGAATTAGGCATGTGTAAATTGTGAAAGAATCATCTGTTTAAAACTGAGATATTATTCAGAATATCAATTATTTTTCCTCGAATTTAAGTAAAATTCCAAATGTTGTCTGCTGTTTAAATATCCTTGACGGTTTGTAATTTTTAAAAGAATTTATTTCCATTGAACTAGTCATTTTGTCCTTTCTGCTATCATACCGCCTCTGTTTGAAAAGTTACTTTACTCTTTCGATATATCCCGAAATCTGTGTGGCAACGATTCACATCCCGCCTTCATCTCCTTCTACTTGCCTGAGGCGATACCCTATCGACTTTAGCACTGTCTCTCTAAGATTTGAAGCTCCAAACTCCTTCCCGCGAGAAATTTCTTGAGGGCTTATGTTCCTTTCGTCATCACAATCCTCCAGAAACCTTCCCGGGTCAAATCCATGGCCGCATCTGTTGTTTCCGGCAGCGTCGGGGGCTATGGAGCTGAGTTCCTCACAGCAGTACAACAAGAAAGGTTCACCTCTGTGAAGGCAAAACTCTGTGGAAACAAAGCTGTAGATATTGCAGATTTGCAGAAGAATGGCATGAGGAATGTGATTGTTGCTATGGAGAGGATGAAGTGGTCGAAGCTGGTGACCCTATCAGAGGTAAGTTACCCAGACCTCGTCAAAGCATTCTATGTGTGCCTAAAGACGGAGGAGGACGGGTCCTTGACATCATATGTCAAAGGTACCCAGATTAGACTCACCTATGAGCTCTTGGAATCTTTATTCGGAGTTTGCACCACCGGTCACAGTGGAGTCCACACTATAGACATTCAGGCGAAGGGGTTAGGGATTGTAGGTCCTGAGTTCCAACTGAAGGATGGGAAATTGGACATAAACCAAATGAATGCGTTTAATCGCCTATTGCATTTCATAATCTGTCAAATCTTGGTCCCTAGGAGTGCCACCTTTTCGACTTGTACAAAGGCAGACTCAGACATGATGTTCTGGGCAATCCAGAACCAGGAGATTAACATGGTCGAGGTTATCCTGGAGCGAATGATGTTTGCTCATGCTCAAGTTTGGGACAAGAAGAACAAATTGAATGTGTCCCTGCCTTATACTCATCTGCTCACCAAGATCTTTCAACATTTTGGCATTAACTTGTCTGGAGCAGTATTAGAGAAGATGGGGCAGGCTATCCGTAGCAGGAATTTAAAGAAGAGCGGATTTTCAGTTGTAAACGGTGTATGGACCAAGACATCAATGGCTGAGGGTGAGGCCATCATAGGCGAAGCCCAAGAAGTCCAAGAAGTAACAGTAGCAGCACTAGCAGAAGAAATAGTAACACCAGCAGCAGCAGAACAACCAGTAGCAACAGAGGCCAGAGTAGAAGAATCCGTGGTCACTGGCAGCCTAATTGATGAGATTCCTCTAGAAATTATTGTGCCAGTTGAAGGAACCTCTGAAGAACTAAACCCTACCACTATTGTGGCATCCATTCTTAGAGATGTGTTGGAATCCATCTCTAGCACTCAGGGGGAGCCTGAGAGGCCCAGTGTAACGACCCTCCTCATACCGGTATAATTATACCAATCTCCATCGGTATAAAGAGCGCCGTCACAGTGGGATAAAACCCAACACTAGCCGATAGGTTGAATAGTACGTGGATAGAAATAAATACAACAGAAATAAATAAACAACTCAACTTAATCCATCAACATCACACATTCCACAGTCTATATAACGAAATAAAATGACAATGTCTACATTATTACATGATAAAAGAACTACATTGTCCAAATATTGTCCATACAATAACTTTATTCGTACTATGAGAAAGGGAAAGTACAACTACTAAGCTCCTCAAAAGCTACTCCTCCAAGATAGCGTTCTACGCTATGCCTCTCTCTAGCACGAGATACCTGTCAACCTGTACGTCGAAGCAAGAGTGAGTCGAAAGACTCAGCAAGCAAACCAAAGGCTTAATCTTAAACATATCACATTCATGTTAAGCTATTAAACACTAAAGAATACATACTATCATTTAAACTACAAAATACACATGGTACTTTTAACTATCAACGCATATTTTAATTACTTAAACATGCTTTAGTCTATCACGTGTTTATTCTAAATCATAGGTACTATATTATACACTTGTACATATTTTCTACACCTAACATGTAGCATGATTCATCCATCCACACATTATTCCATTTCATGATATGTTTCTACAACTAGAACATAGAATGAGCATAAAGAAAAGAACAATCTAACACGATGACTATTCACTTTTCACATGCACTTTTCACATTTAATGTACATTTTTTTACTATTTTAATGTAAATAAATATCATTTCACATGATTTCACATTTTATACCATGAATGAAAGGTTTAGGACATGTTCAAGCAATTAGCAAACATATACCATATTTAGACATGAACTTATGTACTATGTGGACATCACATGTAGCATGGAACCTAAACATTAATACATGCATTTGTCACATTCATAACTACACTTTACTTGCTGTTTTGACATAAAATAAACTCAATTACATGGATTTATATTTGTTCATATTTTATCTTATCCATTCAACAATTTTACATATTTATCTTTCATATTGCATAAATGACATGGTTACATATGTTTATTCACATACACTAATACATGTAGATAATTAAACTATATTACATGATGCTAAACATGGTATTGAAATTGAGATATTATTACATGAAAAACATGAATATGGTGCATTAATACATCGGTTTTCGCATGCAAGCATACTCTCATTAACATTACACTCCCTTACATATCTTTCACATTTTCTTCATATCATTTACTCTTTTACTTTCACTTAACATATATCATATCATTTATACTCATCACGTGTCACATTCACATATCATCTTACACTTTATTCATATTTCATCGCTTAAAATGCCATGACACATAGTCCTAACTATCAATTAGAGGACGCAAACCAATATCTCATAACTCATCTCATAGCACAACTCACCGCATCTCATAAAACATAACTCATAACACAACTCATAATCACATAACTCATAATCACATACTCACCACCTAGGCAATGTAGTGGTGAATCTTGGTAACTGCGCAGACCGGGAGAAGCCCTCTCCACCCTATCCAGTGGTACTTGTCCACCTCCAGGTTTTTCCTAATGCCCTTAGGTCATACTTTTCACACATAGAGCCTTCCATAGGGACTTTTCTATGTACAGCTCTCGAAGCCTCTAGGGTAGCAGTGTCATTCTTGGCCCCATTGTTACACATTCACTTTATCACATTTTCACACTCTATTTACATTTTTCACATACACTATTTGATTACTTTACATATCTTATTTATCAATTTCACATGTCTTAGTTAGCCTAATCATGATACTATGGTTTTCAGAAATAAAACACTCATAATTCAGTCTTAAACATGCTGTTAATTTCTGAATTACACAAGATTAGTTCTACCATATCAAATGTGAATAGTTCTTGTGGTGGCTGTTTTCCGCCACCTAGGCCCATCGCGTCAAGGCCCATCAGTGCCTTCCCCTTCTGACGTGGCCTCCTCATACGATCCCACGCCCTTAGTACGGATCAGAAGAGAGAAGATCCTCGTGCCGGCTATCCGTGGCGGAACATTGCCGAGCTCGTCAGCAGGCGGCTTCCGAACAAAGGACCTCAACCCTGCTGCGCGGAACTGCCCTGGACATCACCTGCTCGGAAGGTCCATCCAAAGGGCACCGAGCAGGATTCCTGGCCCACAGAGCGGTTGTAACCGTCTCAGGCCACGTTCTCCACCATCAAGGGGCGTGAACTGCTTGGCAGCCTAACGGGCATCGGAGTCATAACTCCTCCCGTTAGGCGCGTGCGTCAAGGCGCCTCTTCAGGCACGATCTGCCCAACGTTACGCACGTTGGCCTCTACACCAACGCCTATAAAGGCACAGGTACAGTACCATGCAACGGTACGTTCTCTTCCTCACGCGAACACAATTCTCACATTCCGAAACCCCCTGCCTTTCAAACTCCTGACTGACTTAGGCATCGGAGGGTTTCCCCGGTCTTCACCGGGCCTCCTGATCCTTCTCTGGTTTTGCAGGTCTCCGTCCTCTCCAGCGATCGTCTTCCCTCTCTCATTCTAGTGGAGGCCTGTTTGGCTCAGGCCCAAACAGGATCACACCACCACATTTGGCGCCGTCTGTGGGAAACGACGCTGCCATGGCTCGAGGACGATCTTCATACCAGAACATAGGAAGCAGGGCGATGAGGTCTCGCCAGTCACGAGGGGACTCCCGTCGCCGACCCCCTCCTGGTGACGACGTCGTCGCCACTGCCGGCGTAAATCACGACGTCCAGGCACCGCCGGCTGTAGCGCCTGCAACTGCCCTCGAAGTAGCGGAGCTTTGAGGACAAATGCAGCAGTTGACGGGCGTTTGCCTCGCCCTACAGGCCCAGTTGGCAGGGGCAGCGGCCCTAGCGGTTTCCCTGTCGCGCGAGCGGCAGGCGGAGTCGTCACATCGACGCTCCCGCGTCCCCCTGGCGCCGCAGGAGCAGCAGGCGGATTCTCCGCGCCGGTCCCTGCGGGCCCCATCGGAGGAGCGGGTACCAGAGCACCGCGGGCGTTCGCCTCGCCGCTCTATGGCCTCCCCCCGTCCGCCTCGGTCGGTCGTAGGAGGCAACTCCCACGCCTCGGGACGAGGGGGCCCCGCCAACTCCGAGCAGGAGCTCGCCAGGCGCCTCAAGCGTGTGGCTGATCTCGAACGCCGCATGGATGCGATGGTTCAGCGAGCGGAGGGCAAGGCTCCAGCGGAGGACGACCTAGACTTCCGCTCTCCTTTCAGCAGGGAGATCCTGGAGGCCCAGGTCTCCTCCAAGCTCCCTCTGCCCACCATCGCTCCTTACGACGGCACAACTGACCCGGCCGACCACATCCATGGCTTCGAGTCACACATGGTGTTCCACGGAGCATCGGACGCGGCCAAGTGCAGGGCCTTCCCTGCAACGCTAAAAGAGACCGCCAGGGCTTGGTTCGAAACCCTCCCTGCGGGCTCCATTACTTCTTTCCGCCAACTGAAGAAGTCCTTTAGGGACAACTTTCTGGGCAGGAGATCGCAGCCGCGAACGGCGGCTTCTCTTCTGGCTGTGCGCCAGAAGAAGGGTGAGGTGCTCTGGGACTTCGTCAAGAGGTACCGAACAGAGGCGCTTCGCATCTCGCGCCTGGACGTCCCTCTGGCCACCAGTGCCCTCATCCAGGGCACTCGCGACGGTTTTTTGTAGAGGACTCTTGGCGTCCAGCAGCCTGCCACCCTCGCCGAACTACTCTCCATCGCACAGCGCCACGCGGCCTGCGAGGAGAGCCTGGCGGCGAGCAGGGCCGAGCAGGGGGAGCAGTCGGACAAGAAGCGGCCTTCCGACAACGGCTCCGACCGAGATCGGAAGAAAGGACGGCGCAATGGCGATTCTCCGCGCCGTCCACGCCCCTTCACCAACTACACCCCCTCACGGTGGCTCCCGAACAAATCCTGGCAGAGATCAGGAATGAAGCTTTTGTTCGGTGGCCCCAAAGAATGCGCTCCGACCCCCGGAAGCGCGATCAAAATAAGTACTGTCGCTTTCATCGCGACCACGGCCACGACACCTCCGAGTGCCGCCAGCTTAAGGACGAAATCGAAGACCTTATCAAGCGTGGCTACCTTGGGCGGTTCGTGCGCCGAAACGAAGAGCGCCCCCGACGCCGAGACCGCACTCCCGAGCAGCCGATCAACAACGAGCCCAATGGGCAAGAGATCAATGTGATCGTGGGAGGTTTCGGCGCGGGTGGAGAAAGCACTCGAAGCCGACGCGACTACGCAAGGCGAGTGCATGTCGTAGACAGGCCTGCGACTGTTCGGCCGGCCCCATATCTTACCAGTCCCGCACGCGCACAGCCCGAGGAGGCTATAACCTTCTCGGATGAAGATCTTGTAGGGGTTACGACCCCACACACTGATGCGCTGGTCGTTTCGGCCACCATCAACCACTGTAACGTGCGCCGAATTCTGGTAGATAATGGAAGCGCCCCCGATGTCTTGGCTTACGACTGTTTTGTCCTCATGGGTCTGCGAACCGATCAACTCGCCCCTGTAAACTCGCCACTTTTCGGCTTTTCGGAGTTTCGGTCCAGCCCTTGGGAAGGATTCGTCTTCCGATTACCTTGGGGACGGCTCCGAAAGCTGTGACCAAAATTGTTGACTTTTTGGTCATCAACAACATGCCTGGATACAATGCTATCCTGGGCAGAGGCCTGATCGGACGCATCAAAGCAGTACCTTCGTCGCTCCATCAGAAGATGAAGTTTCCTACTCTGAGCGGAGTCGGTGAAGTGCTCGGGTGTCAGCGTGAGTCTCGCCGTTGCTATGTCCTCTCTCTAAGAGACAAGCAACCACTCGCTGATCCAGCTCTTCCGACCTCCGATCAGCCTTCAACCAGCCGAGGGACGCCTGCCGAAGACTTAATCCCCATTCAAGTGGACGACGACCCCGAACACGTCTTGTACATTGGCGCCCTGTTAACAGAGGCCGAGCAGCAACGCTACGCAGCTTTCCTGCTGGCCAATTTGGACGTGTTCGCTTGGTCTGACGACGAGCTTCCAGGCATTCCCCCAGAAGTCATGGTGCATCGCCTTCGGTTGGATCCACGAATCCCGCCAGTGCAGCAAAGAAGGCGACCCGTGAACCGAGAACGGCAGACCATAATACGGGATCACGTGGTCAAGAGCCGAGCTGTTGGGCTCCTCCGAGAAGCCCAATATCCTAGATGGATCTCCAACGTGGTCCTCGTGCGCAAGGCCAATGGCAAATGGCGTGTGCGTGGATTACAAGGACCTTAATAAGGCGACGCCCAAGGATAACTTCCCATTGCCGCGCATTGATCAGCTGGTGGACGCTACTTCCGGGCACGAGCTCCTCAGCTTTTTGGATGCCTACTCTGGTTACCACCAGATCAGCATGCATCCCCGGATCAAGACGCCACTACGTTCGTCACAGACCTAGGCTTATACTGCTTCACCAGGATGCCTTTTGGTCTGAAGAATGCAGGTGCGACTTACCAGCGGCTGGTCAACAAGATGTTCGAGCAGCAGATCGGGCGAAACATGGAGGTTTACGTCGACGACATGTTGGTCAAGACTCTTCCGAGTACCGATCACATTTCCGACCTCCAGGAGACTTTCGCAACTTTGCGAAGGTATAATATGAAGCTCAATCCAGCCAAGTGCGCGTTCGGTGTTCGGTCGGGTAAGTTCCTTGGGTTCCTCGTATCAAACAGGGGAATAGAGGCGAACCCGGAAAAAATCCAAGCCATACTTGAGATGTCCAGTCCGAAGACAGTGCGCGACGTCCAACGTCTGACAGGACGTCTCGCCGCGCTAAACAGGTTCATGTCCCGAGCAGCAGAAAGAAGTTTTAACTTCTTCAAGTTGCTCCGAGGCCCTAAAAACGCCTCGAAGCAAGGGGGGCAAGTACTGTGGACTGACGAATGCGAAGCTGCCTTCACTGAGCTGAAGGCATATTTGGCAGCCCCTCCTGTTCTCTCAAAGCCTGTGCTCGGAGAACCCTTGTTCGTGTACCTCTCGGTCACCGAACACTCCATCAGTGCGGTCTTGATCAGAGAATTAGGAGCGGCACAGTATCCAGTGTACTATATCAGCAGGGTCCTCCAAGAAGCTGAAAGGAGGTACCCCAGAGCAGAAAAGCTTGCCCTTGCTCTTGTCACAGCTGCACGGAAGCTCAGGCCCTACTTTCAGGCCCATTCCGTTACAGTGCTTACTGATCAACCGCTGAAATCCATCTTGCAGCGGCCGGAGGCTTCCGGTAGGTTGGTTAAGTGGGCAATCGAGCTGGGAGAGTTTGACATCAGCTTCCGACCAAGGACGGCAATCAAAGCGCAGGCGTTAGCAGATTTCGTGGCGGAATGCACCCTTCCGGCCGAGCAGGATCCACCGTTGGCAGACGAGCCCCCATGGGAGCTTTATGTGGACGGATCCTCTTGTGTCTCCGGAAGCGGGGCAGGTTTGGTCCTCACCTCCCCAGAGGGGTTAGAGTTCCAATACGCCCTCCGTTTCCGCTTTCCAGCCTCCAACAACGTCGCCGAGTACGAAGCCTTGCTTTCCGGTATCCGCATGGCTAGGCACCTCGGAGCCATTCGGCTTAGAGTCTTTAGTGACTCCCAGTTGGTCGCCAGCCAGGTGAGCGGACAGTTCGGAGCAAGGGAACCTCGCATGGCTCAATACCTCCAACAGGTCAAGAGCCAGACAGAGGGCCTCGTATACTTCGAGGTTATACATGTTCCACGGGAGCAGAACGCGCGAGCTGATGCGCTGGCCAAATTGGCATCTTCAGGGACATCACCCCTTCTCGCTCTGTCTTCATTGAAGAGCTCGCCTTGCCGAGCACGGAGATTGATGTAGCCGCCATAGAAACGGGCCCACCGACCCCAAGTTGGGTGGACCCTCTCTTGGCGTACCTTCTCCGAGGCGAGCTTCCTTCCGAACAGGATGAAGCTCGGAAAGTCAGGATGCGCTCGCAGCATTTCACCCTCGTAGAAGGCAAGCTGTACCGACGGTCCCTTGCAAGACCTCTTCTACGTTGCCTCAACCCTGAGGAGGCCCTCGCAGCCACAGAGGAAGTCCACGAGGGGTTGTGCGGAAGCCATCTGGGGGGCAGAACGCTAGCACGCAGCCTCATCCGAGCAGGGTTCTGGTGGCCTTCTCTTCAGAAGGATTGCATGTCCTTCGTCAGGAAATGCCCAGAATGCCAGAAGTTCGGAGTACTCATCAAGCAGCCAGCCGAACAGCTTCACAGTCTGTTCGAGCCGCGCCCCTTCGCCAGATGGGGCATTGACATCTTGGGCCCCTTTCCAGAGGCCCAAGGGCGCAAGAAGTTCCTGTTTGTCGCCATCGACTACTTTACCAAGTGGATCGAGGCCGAACCCGTCACCACAATCACCGAACAGGCCGCATGGAAGTTCGTATGGAAGAACCTTCTATGCAGGTTTGGCGTCCCCAGGGTGATTACTTCTGACAACGGGAAACAGTTTGACAGCACTTTCTTCAAGCAGAAGTGCGCTGAGCTCGGAATCTACAACCACTTCACCTCCGTCGCTCATCCCCAAGCTAACGGTCTGGTCGAAAACGCCAACCGAACATTGCTACACGGGATCCGAACCAGGGTGGAGGCCGCAGGTGGATCATGGATCGATGAGCTCCCAAACGTTCTTTGGTGTCACCGAACGACTGCTCGGGTAGCTACAGGGGAAACACCTTTCCACCTAGCCTACGGCTCGGAAGCAGTTGTACCTTTGGAAGTAGCCCTTCCAACTATCCGAACTACCCACTTCGACGAAGCCGTCAACAACCGAGCTCTTCGGGAAAACTTGGACATGTTAGGCGAACGACGGAGCGACGCCAGCATTCGTCTCGTTCCTATCAGCAACGACTCGCACAATATTACAACGCGCGAGTTCGGGAAAGGCGGTTCAGCGTGGGAGATTTGGTTTTGCGCCGCTGTTCGGCTTCGGACCCCGAAGAGCAGTGGGCAAACTTGCCATCAAATGGGAAGGACCTTATCAGGTCACCCATGTCCTCGGGAAGGGCTCGTATAAGCTAACTACTCCTAGTGGCGAAGCCATTCCCAGGACTTGGCATGTTTCTAACCTTAAGGCTTATTATTTGTAAAAGTCTCTTCTTTCCAGCTTCCTACCTCTCTTCTCCCAACTCCTGACGCCATACGAGCATTTAGCATACATACCTGATCGGAACCCCCTTCGCGGTTCCCCACAAACTACGTTATACATGCAATGCTTACGGCGCCTAACGGATTTCGATCCGAACAGGAGTAATCATGAAGGGAAGAAGATAGAGAAAGTGAAGCTACCAGAATAATCCCATGAACAGAAGACTTCATTCACAAAAAGTTTTCTTTTTATAAGCAGACCTCTTCTTCTGGCCACGGTTACAAAAAGGAGGATACAAGGAGGATCAGGGAGCCTGCTGAGAAGGACCAGCACCGTCACCTGAAGGGGGCATCCGCCCAGACTGGAATTGTGCGAACCGCACACCATCTAGGCGGGCGTCCTGAGTTCGGCGTCGGCACTCCCGAACAGCGGCCTCAAAGGCTTCTCGGGCGCGTTCGACCCAGGAAGACTGCTCTCCGAAGTCCTTCCCAGCCTTGAGACCCACTCGGTAGCACCGGGCCCCATACTGCTCCAAGTCTTCCTTGTACTCCGGTCCGGCCTTATAGCTAGCAACGGCGCGGACCCCCGCGTCCACAATCACCTTGGTCAAGGCCTCCTTCTCGGCCCGTACCAGAGTGGCCTCGAGCTCCGAAGCCTGGAGGGCGGCTTTGAGGTTCTTCACCTCCTCCTCCAGCGCTGCCTCGCGAGCTTTGTGCCTCGCTGAAAGCTCCTCTAAGAAAGTTGCACTCGCCTCAAGGAGATACTTCTGCTTCTGACCCCGAGCAGCTAGAGCCTTCAGGGTGCCCAGTGATTTGGTCAGGCCATCCATGAGCGCCTCCAGGTCAACATCGCTTGTTCCCTCGTCCTCTACCCCCTCCGGGTGGTAGCCTTCAACGGACCTTTCCGGAGTAAGCTCGGGGGGAAGGTCCAAGCACCTGGCCAGCTGTTCGAGACGCGAAGCAGTAGGGCTTGCGGGTAGCTTCCTTGGTGATTCTTCGACACGGCGAAGTGATGCCTCCAGCGCCTCCACCGAGGGCACTTCGGGGATGCCCCGGCGCAGCACCTCAGTCAGAGGCCTGGTGTCGTCTCCAGAACTCTCGTCTCCAGCCGTAGCAGCGGCAGACGAGATCGGAATGTCACCGATCACAAGGCCTTCCGGACGGCCCAACTCGGAAGTTGTGGCAGCAACGTCCCGGAAGCCGAAGTACGACTCACTCCGGCGGCCTCCTGCCTGGTCGTCGGCTGCTCCTCCCCACCATCCTCGGCAACGGAGGCTGCAAAGGCTGTTTCACGGCCCTCCTCAGCGTCCCCAAGTCCTTGAGTGCTCTCCTCCCCGAGGACGGCTGCACTCTCGCCGACTATGAATCCCCAGCGATCACCTCGGCTGCACTCTCGCCGACTATACGGCCTTCGGTGATCACTGAGGTGGGGAGCATGGGGGGCAGGGTGTCTCCACTTTCTTGTGGAACGTCCCCCCTCGGAAGAACTGCCTCGTCAGCACCACGAGCGACCGCCGGCGCAGGAGTGGAGTCTGTGGTCGCCCTCTCCTCGGCACCAGGCTGTACGCTCCCGCCTGGCGCGCCATCCTGCTCGGCGCTCCCTTCACCAGATAGGACCACCTGGTCCTCAAGACCCGGCGACTTCGTCCGCCCTCCGGAGCGGTCCGATTCATCGCTGACCATTATCAGGCCCAGCTCGGCGGACATCTTCATGACCACCTCTTGACGGCCCACGGCTGGAGCTGCGGGCGCCCTCTCCTCGGACGCCCCCACACGCTGGCGAGATCTTCGAACCAACAAAGGTTCAAGATCCTCCTCTGATCCTTCCTCCACCGCCGCGGCGTCTTTTGCAGCACGCAACATCAACCTCTTCAGCTTCCTCTTTTTGGGAACTCGGGGTCGTCGGATACCCCTCCTTCGGGAGAACGACTCTTGGCTTGCGGCTCCACCACTGCCGCCTTGCGCTTCTCTTTCCTCTTCGGTTGAAAGAGAGAGGTCGTCCCCGCGGTCGTATCCGTCTCAACCGCCTTCTTCGCGGCACCTCCTCTCGCTGCGGCCTTCACTTGCCGCGCAGGCCCCTTCGCAGAACCTCCCTCGTCCAACCTTATGGAGCAAAGGTTGACAGGGATCATCTCGGCGTAATTCGCCATCTCCTTCTGATCCCGACCAGCCGCTATTTCTTCATCATCTGAAATAAGCAGGAAAAAGGATCAGAACCCATGTATGCAAAAAACGAAACAAGCAGAACAGCAAGAAGACTTACCCCAGGCGCGGCTAAGCTTGTACTTCACAAGCTTGTACTCGGTCAGGTACCCCTCTGCATGGTTCACCGTGACCGTATTCAGCAACTGGGAGGCTGCGGCTGCCTCCCGAATCAAGAAAGGGGCCATATCCACCCTTCTCAGGGGCTCCACCACCCTCGTGGGAAAGTCCCATTCAGGGATGTTTGCTCCCTTCCTTCTCCCCACGGAGAAAAGTCGCCCTGTCCACCCTTTGTTGTTGGACAGTCGAGGCGAGAAATTGATCTGCATCCGGTTGGTACGATGTTTCACGTACACGATCCCCATCCCGGATTGCGGAGAGCACGCCAGGCTAAAATGGCTCCGGAAGATCTCCGCAGTCGCTTCAATCCTCTTCTTCCTGCATATGGCGCAGAAGACGAAGACAGTCCTCCACGAGTTGGGCGTCAGCTGAATCGGCGCCACTTTCCAACTCCGGAGTAGCTCCTTTGCTATCTCCGGCATCGGTAGCCGGAGACCAGCTTCTAGCAGGTCCAGTGACAGCACGAAGCACCCCGGCTTCAGGGTGAGATGCGTCTCGTCCTCGCGCATCAGGACGATCTCGTACTCCTCGCCTATTCGAAAGCGCTCTCGAAGACCTTCGAAGCTCCGATACTTCGCCGTCTTCGCTTCCACCGGCGGCATCCCGCTGGCTTCGACGATCTCCTTTCCCTTCTGAGCCATCGCCAGAAAGCAGGGAGCACAATGCAAGAAGAAAGCTCAAAGGCGAAGGACGTGAGCGACTTCGGAAGCAGCGGACTCTGGAAAACTTTTCGGAGACGAAGACCCCGCTCTCGCCCTCTCCCCTTCCTTATAAGGAAAGTGAGGCGCGAAATTCGAAGCGTTCCTGAAAGCGTCGCTTCCCTCCGCTCCAAGTCTCCTCTCAAATGACCTACGGGTGACCGTTCGGACTTGACGTGACTCACGTGGTCATCATGAAAGCCCCACGTTCGAGGCAGACGCCTCTGCGACGGCGTCGCCGCAAGTCTGTTCGGATCTCCGAGGACGATACCGCATTTATACGGAGCTGACGTCCGGGCAGATCAACCGCCCTCAAGTATTCTGACTTCCGAACCACTTGAGAGCGTGGGGGGGCAAGTGTGGTGGCTGTTTTCCGCCACCTAGGCCCATCGCGTCAAGGCCCATCAGCGCCTTCCCCTTCTGACGTGGCCTCCTCATACGATCCCACGCCCTTAGTACGGATCAGAAGAGAGAAGATCCTCGTGCCGGCTATCCGTGGCGGAACATTGCCGAGCTCGTCAGCAGGCGGCTTCCGAACAAAGGACCTCAACCCTGCTGCGCGGAACTGCCCTGGACATCACCTGCTCGGAAGGTCCATCCAAAGGGCACCGAGCAGGATTCCTGGCCCACAGAGCGGTTGTAACCGTCTCAGGCCACGTTCTCCACCATCAGGGGCGTGAACTGCTTGGCAGCCTAACGGGCATCGGAGTCATAACTCCTCCCGTTAGCGCGTGCGTCAAGGCGCCTCTTCAGGCACGATCTGCCCAACGTTACGCACGTTGGCCTCTACACCAACGCCTATAAAGGCACAGGTACAGTACCATGCAACGGTACGTTCTCTTCCTCACGCGAACACAATTCTCACATTCCGAAACCCCCTGCCTCTCAAACTCCTGACTGACTTAGGCATCGGAGGGTTTCCCCGGTCTTCACGGGCCTCCTGATCCTTCTCTGGTTTTGCAGGTCTCCGTCCTCTCCAGGGATCGTCTTCCCTCTCTCATTCTAGTGGAGGCCTGTTTGGCTCAGGCCCAAACAGGATCACACCACCACATTCTCATGATTTAACTAACAATTACAATTACTGTCATCAGATTAGTTTAAATTTTATCACAGGTAATAGCAGTAAACATATCACATATACAATTTTCCATATTTTCGAACAGTAAACATAATTTCTACAATTTAAACAATATTTCAGACATATTCATTGAAATATCTTTATACATGGTACATATGAACATGGTTGGTGCTAATAGTTCAGAATTCAAAAGACCTCATGCTGTCATGTAAAATCATAGAACTCTATCTTACAGCAAATCTATTTTTTACAAGATTAATCATATTTATATGATGCTCATAATAAAATTATTGAATTTTAATAATTAACACAGTTCACAAAAAATTAGGGCAACTCATGATATGACCTAATGACTGTTTACAATCACCCATAAATTTATAGCATGTAACTACGTCCAGAAATCATTTAAACAACTTAAAAAGATCAAAAAGTAAAATTTCAAGACAGTGAAGAAGTAGACGTCAAGGGATGTGGCTATTTACTTTCAACTACACATCCCTTGCCGTCAACTGAAGAACTTGACTGCAGCAGATGCTGCCGCCAACCTGCTCTCAGCAGCACACACAGACAACACTCCATACAAGAGTGAATTTGGGTTCCAGGACCTCGAGAAAAAATCTGTAAAAATCCTAAGACTTAAGAGGACATGTATAAGATTGAGATCTAGGGTTTACTTGCCTCTAAAAAAATCTACGAAGATCAAGATTGCCGGTGAAGCCCTCCTCGCCCTGCCAAGAAGGTGCTCAGAAACGCCTAGATCTGGTCTTCTGTGGATGCAGACGGCCCCTCGGAGTTGGGATCTCTTCCTCCTATGCATAGGCTATCCTCCAGTTGGTGTAGCTCCTTGGGAACACCTCTAGTCGACGGATTCGGTCCTCCAAAGATCAACGTTTCCTCATCTCGGGTCCAGGGTTTCACCAAATGCTAAAAGCCTTCTCCTCGACCTAGGATGGGTATTTTATAGGCTTTGGTTTGGGGTACGCAATAGGGTAGTTTCCCATGCATTAGGATGGGTTTCCTAATCTGGAACCGGCAAAATGCGAGCATTAAAAATCTGGAACCGTTACGCAAGAGGATATGACGTCAACATCGTTTTGTAGTTACTGCAAAGTTGACGTCAAGGGTCTGGCCGCCAACAGGGGGTTGGCGTCCACGGGGTGGCCACCCACTGTGTATTGGCGTCCAGAGATGTGGATGCCAGTCACAGTCTTGGCAGTTGGCGTCCAGGTCTTGTCCGCCCACTGCACAGTGCAGTCAAAACTCTGTCAAACCTTAAAATAAATGCATAAATACACCAAAACAATTTATTATATGTAAAAAATAACTACATATATCCTTACACATAAAGTACATGCATTACATAATATTAATTAAATACAACTTACACTAATCATAATTAAGGATAATATACATCAATAACATACATATATGCACATATACATACACATTACATGATTACATACATCATGCATGAACTTATAAATAATGTGCTCCTCATTAGTCAAATTCTACATGTACATTACCATTCAAGTACTTTACACAGCAATAAATAATTTAACGTGCTTATGAATATAGGCTTAGCTTGCTATGCTTGCCAAATCTGACGACACCACGAGTAGGCGATATCTTCAAGAAACATGATCGCCAACCTCGAACTCCAAATCCTTTCTCCTGTTGTCGGCATAACTCTTCTGCCTATCCTGTGCCGCAACAAGCCTCTTCCTGATAAGCTGGATCTTATCCGAAGTTTCCTGAACTAACTCCGGTCCGATCAACTGCCTATCACCAGTCTCCTCCCAACATAACAGGATCTGTAGGGCCTACCATACAACGCCTCGAATGAGCCATACCAATACTAGCATGAAAGCTGTTGTTGTATGCGAACTCCACAAGAGGTAAAGACGCTCCCAATTATCCTTCCAATCCAGAACACAGGCTCTCAACATATCCTCGAGCGTCTGGATAGTCCGCTCGGACTGTCCATCGGTCTGGGGATGAAACGCCGAACTGAGCTTCAGCTCCGATCCTAAAGCATCTTGAAGACCCTTCCACAACTCGAAGTAAATCTCGGATCTCGATCTGAAATGATCGACTTCGGAACACCATGCAATCTAATGATACCACTACATACAATCTAGCTAAACTCTCTACTGACTGCTTCTTCTTCATAGGCAAGAAAGGAGCATCTCTCGAGAATCTATCTACAACTACCCAAATCGAGTCATTGCCCCTTCTAGATCGAGGCAAACCCGAAACGAAGTCCATAGTGACTGCTTCCACTTCACACTGGATATCCATCCTCTGCATAAGGCCGGATGGTCGCTGTCGCTCGGCCTTCACTTGCTGACATACTAGACATCTAGACACATAATCCGCAACATCCTTCTCATGCCGGACCACCAAATGATCTCTTCAGGTCTTGATACATCTTAGTGTTACCCGGATGAATAGAGAATCGCGATCTATGAGCTTCTGCTAAGACATGCTCACGGACATCTACTAAATTAGGGACACAAACACGGCGCTAAAATCTAATCACACATCCTCATCACGAGCAATGCCCGCCTTACCCACTAATTCTAACATCTATCTAGGGTCGGCTTCTGTTGCTCGATCACCTCATCCAAACCGAGGATCTAAGGGATAGCTGAGCTACAAAAGCCTGACACAGCGATGGCTCTAACTCGGTCATAGAGTACGCCGCATCCTCCAACATCTTCCAATCCGGCTGGAGCGAAGACCTCTTTTCTACTAAGAGCATCTGCTACGACATTCGCCTTCTCAGGGTGATACTGAAGGTCGAAGTCATAGTCCTTCAGAACTCAATCCATCTTCTCTGCCTCAGTTTAATTCCTTTTGGGAGAAAAGATACTTTAAGCTCTTGTGGTCAGTAAACACCTCAAATCTGACACCATAAAGATAGTGCCTCCAGATCGTTAGTGCATGAACCCACTGCTGCGCTCCAAGTCATGAGTCGGATAGTTCTTCTCATGCTCCTTAATTGACGAGAAGCATAAGCCACTACCTTTCTTGCTGCATGAGCACACAGCCTAAACCAATCTGAGACGCATCCGTATAAATGGCAAGCCCTAGACCACTAGGCAATACCAATACCGGAGCAGAAGTAAGCTTAGCCTTCAATAGCTGGAAGCTACGCTCACATGCCTCAGACCATACAAACTTCTCACCCTTCCTGGTTAGCTTTGTCAAGGGGGCGGCGATGGATGAGAAACCCAATGAATCGCCGATAGTAACCAGCTAACCCAATAAACTACGAATCTCCAAAGGGGTCTTGGGAACCTCCCAATCCATAACTGCCTGGCCTCGCTGGATCAACTGCACACCAACGCCGGAGATACATGCCCGAGGAAATGAACCTTGCGCAACCAAAATTCGCACTTGCTGAATTTAGCATACAGCTGTGCTCACGAAGAACCTCTACACTAACCTCAAATGCTGACGGTGGGTGGCCCGTCGTCCGGAGAATAGACCAACACTTGTCAATAAACACTACGACAAAGCTATCTAAATACGGCCTAAACACCCGGTTCATGAGATCCATGAACGCTGCAGGGCTTGGTCAATCCGAAAGGAAGGACCAAGAACTCATAATGTCCATAACGGGTTCTAAATGCCGTCTTGGACAACTCTCACTCCGAATCCTCAACTGATGATAACCATATCGCAAGTCAATCTTAGAAAAGACTGATGCATCTCGCAACTGTCAAAAAAGCATCAATACGAGTAAGGATAACTGTTCTTCACAGTCACTTTTGTTCAACTTCCTATAGTCAATACACAACCTTCACAGTCACTTGGTTCAACTTCCTATAGTCAATACACAACCTAAGTGACCCGTCTTTCTCTTGACGAATAATACAGGTGCGCCCCAAGGGGAAACACTAGGGCGAATAAATCCCTTATCAAGCAACTCTTGCAACTGCCTCCTCAACTCGGCTAACTCCGCAGGTGCCATCCGATATGGAGCCTTCGAGATAGGAGAGGTGCCCAGAAGCAACTCTATGGTAAACTCTATCTCTCTATCCGGTGGCAATCCAGACAAGTCATCAGGAAAGACATCTGGAAAATCCTGCACTACCTCAATCTCCGCAAGAGTAGGTGACTCATCAGCCTCTGGCACTAACACCACGCTGGCAAGAAAGCGTCACAACCCTTGTTTACCATGCGCATCGCCTTCATGGCAGAGATGACTAACTTTCCAGCCAAGTTCCTTGGCAAGGGATGAGAGAAACTCGTCCTCACCAGGAATGCGGAAAACAATCCTCTTCCGACGACAATCCACTAACGCATAGTGCTCCTCTAGCCAATCCAGACCAAGAATAGCATCATAGTCCTTCATCTTTAGCAAGAAGAAACACCCATCTAGGATTCTATCCTCAATGCACACAGGTAACGACGGAATGCACTTCCTAGTCGATACCGTACCCGCAAGGGTGTGCACAGACAAAGGGACCTCTAAATCCTCAGACTCTACGCCTGACTCTAGGGCTAACTGCCTAGCGAACCGCTCGGAAATGAACGAGTGAGTAGCACCCGTATAAAAAAAACCCGAGCGTGCACACCTAAAAGCAAAACCGTACCTTCGGTGACATGCTCCGCCTGCTCGGGTCCTCGCGAGCTAAAGCAAACACTCGAGCTGGGGCTCGAGGCCTTCCTGGTCTTCCTGTAGCTGGCGCGGCTGCCGCTACTGCTGGGGCTGGCGCTCCACGCTGAGCTCCTGCTGAAGTCTTGGGCAATCCTTGATCTTGTGGTCGCTGCTCCCGCACTTCAAGCATCTACCCGCTACCACCAACACTCGGAACCACCATGTGTCTTCCCGCAATGGGGACACTCTTTCTTCACACCAGGGGAACGTACAGAAGGTACCTGAGAGTTGCTGACTGTCACGGATCGCTGCGGTGTCTGGTACACCGTTTTCTTCTTATCCTGCCGCTGGAATGTCGCTGTCGGCTCTCTTGCGAAGCCTTCTTTTCCTCCAGATATTGCTCCATTCTCTCCTCCTGCCTGCAGGCAGCACTGAGGGCCTCGTCCAACGTGCGGTGGTCAAACGCCACGAGTCTCGTCCGCAGTGATGGCTTGAGTCCCATCACGAATTCTTCGTCTTCCTGCGCTCATCCTCTACGATATGCGGTGCATATTTAGAAAGTTCAGAAAACCTTGCCTCGTATTCCAGCACGGTCATGGAGCTTGCGTCAGGGAGAGAAATCCTGCTCCATCTTGTCCTGGATATGCTCTGGGACGAACTTGGCTCGAAAGAGCCTCACGAACGCGTCCCACGCCACGTCTACTGCTCCGTCCTCAAAGCGTGTACGTAGTAGGGAGGACCACCATACATCCGCTCTCTCCTGCAATACACCTCATAAGCACCAACTAACAAATTCTAAATTAAGCAGAACATACAAACATACAAAATTAAAAGTCTACCTGTAGCATGTAGGTGGCTAATGTCACCTTATCCTCATCAGGGCACCTGATGGCTCGGAAGATTTTCTCTGTCTCCCTTAACCAACTTTCTGCCATTAATGGATCACTCTCCCCCTTAAAAGAGGGTGGGGTCATCCTCTTGAATCGCTCCATGATGGGAGGTCCACCATGGTCCTGAGCTGGTGCCTGAGCCTGCTACATTAAACAATAGGAAATACACAATAAACACAATATCATGCAATTTAAATAGCAAACTACTATGTTTCAATTCTACCTGGGCCTCCAATGTGCCTGGAGTGCTGCCTGGGTATGAGCCTGCGTCTGCATGGCTTGCACCAGACCTTGCATGAATACTCCGTAATCCACAGGCGGCGGTGGGGGAAGTACAAGGACCTGGCGGTGCCGGGGCCTGCTGCTCCGCCCGCTCGTCACGTTGCGGCTCGTCCTCACGGGCTGACGCTCCACCACGCCTACCTCTCGAAGCCATGGCTGTAATAAATTTCAGCCACCTTAGAGCTAGGTTACTAAGTTTCTAACCATTTCTTATCTATCTTTCACTTCTTATTAGTGTTTTCTACACATGTGGACATACTTAGCATGCAATGGGGATGATGACTTAGGATATTCATGTGCAATCTCAACCGGTCTCTCTGATACCAATCTCTGTGACGGCCCTCATTATACCGGTACGGTTATACCAACCCACGTCGGTATAGCAAGAGTCATCACAGTGGGACATTTACCCAAACGATACAAACAGCTGAGATACACGCGAATATACGAACAGAGTAGCGGAAGTAAAAGAACTACTGTCTTCATTCATTCATCATCCACATTTAACATACATGAAATTGCAATAACATTAAGAACTAAAAGTTCACATAATTAAATTGCTGAAATTAAGTACACAATGTCCACACTTATACAATTTCCTCATGATTTCTAGTACAATGTCACTTTTACATACTATGAAACAAAAAGGGGTACACTGCTCCAACAATCTAAACTCCGCGCTCGGAGTCCGTCTCTACCGTCTCCTCCACGGAGTCTCGTCACAACTATACCTGTACGCCGAAGCAAGAGTGAGTCTTAAAAACTCAGCAAGCAACACTACTCATAACATACATGTATAAGTCATAGCGGTTCTACATGCACATTCACAATTTCAACACATGGCATGCTAGTCATTTGAAAGTTGCAACCTATCATGAAAGTTCTACAATTTAATACATGGATCATGCTTTCAGATTTCTAAGAATAAAAATACCTATCACATGCTCTCTATTCCATTTACTGTGAAATTTGCCTTTAAAGAACCAAGACATGAGAGCTACCAACATGAACACTGTGCATATATGAAGGGAAAACACAACTAGCATGGATCTTACATGTTTTTAAACACATACATAGACATTTTCACATGCTTAAGTTGCTGGTTCACATGGTTTAATGGCTGTAAACCTACACATGAGAGACATGTTGTTTAAAACATACCATGTGAACAATCAATCATGCTATTTTGTACACGTGCTCATCAATTATCCCTAACATGGATTCTAGACATTTTCGCACATATAAACATGATGATAAAACATGAAATTAATGATTTCACATGGTTTCAGATTTGTCTCACATGGATTTCAATGTCATATTCTCACATTTTTAGTTTCACATTTTCTTTACACAAGTTTCCAATTCACATGGTTGCACTTTACACATACACATTTCACATTGTTCACTTACACATTAACACATGAACACATACACATTACACATTACACATTTTAGGTGCCATGACACATAGTCCAACCACAAAAGAAGGACATATACACATCACATTACACATAGACGCCATCTAGGCATTTCAATGGCGACTCTTGGACTGCGCAGACTGGGAGAACAAGTCTCCACCTAAATAGTGGTACTTGTCCACCTCCAGGATTTCCCCCTAATGCCCTTAGGGTCACTTACACATTGAACTTTCTCAGGGGGACTTTTCCCTGATACAGTTCCACTGCCCTCTACGGAAGCAGTGTCACATTGGCACAGTTACACATTACACATTTTACCGATTTACACATGGTTTACACATATCACTTTTCATCCCATTCACTTTCTCACTCACATGCATATCTATTTTCCTGACATGACACTACAGATTTCAGGAGTTTAACACACAGAAATTCACCAATCAGGTTGGGTTTAAACGATATCTAATCACTTTACGATGACATGCATAAATTTTACATTTAACATGGAAAAGGCATAACTCCTTATATACTGGTCAAATGACCTAGAAATTAACCACATGCTATTTTCGGGTTCAAGATCATATCTTCAATTTTTAGATTTTTCTGAGCTAAATAACAATTTACAGAAAATCAAATACCTATTTAGCATGCCATTCATAATTAAGTTAACATGGAGTTAACACCATCATCATTTTTGCCACTTATTGTCTGAATAGAGACTAACTGTTATATGCATGATCTAGAAAACAGAATTACCCTAATCATACAACCATAGATCGATCACAAAATTCTTTCTTGCATGCCTTTTTATTTACCGAACCGAAATTAATAGCAATTATGCAAGCATGAACAATTATCAAAATTTGAGTACACATATACTAATCCACTAACTTCCATGATCTGACAAAACTTAGGGCACTCAGACTAAACCTAATCATAAAAAATGGATTGGCAAGATCATCACAAAATCATGCTTGAAATTTCATGGGATAATAATCTCTAACATCACCACCACACATCATAATTCATCCACACACCACATTTACCAGTATACATAGTGTATAGGGTTACCATATATCCTCATCACGGAAAACCATCGAAAATAATCGTATAGGAGGGCAGAACAGTTTACTGTCTGCCAGATGAACTTGGCGGCGGTCTCTGGCCGCTAATTCAGTGTCAGCGGCATGGCGATGGATGCCAAGCATGATCTCAGCGTCCAGGGACTTTGCCGTTAATGCAGGTCTGTGCAGAACACAGACCGAGCTCTCAAGATAGGGTGAATGGGGGTCAAGGACACGAAGAAAAATACACAAAATGTTAAAACCGTCCTAGACTCATACGGGAACCTTATGGTAGGGTCACTTGCCTCTAGGAAATTGCTCAATGGATCTAAATGCTCGGAGAAGCCCTCCTGGGCAGTCCAAGAAGGAAGGACTGTCCTCCAGATCTCCTTCCTCCGGGCTCTTGGATGATCTCCACAGCAGGAAATGTCGGGGAGGCCTTCCTCGATGATCCCTCTAGCCTCCCGTTGCAGTAGAACACCGGACAACGCTTCAGAAGCTCGGATTTTGGGCGCAAGGATGGGGTTTTCTCACAGTCAGAAGCTAGGGTTTTTCTCCTCTGGTTTCCGCTTGCAAAAGGGTGAAGAGAGGGTTTGGGGAGCAGATTTCGGGTTGGATATGTGAGAGAGGCTCTCTCCACTCACAAGGTGGACAAGATGGCTCTCAGAGCCATTGGGGACAGCTCCCCAATGGGGTGAGCTTCCTTGTTTCCGGAATTTCTAGCTCTGCAACGCATGGCAGGTCAGAGAAATTGGCGTCACATCGTTAGACGCCAGGTTTAGTGTTGGCGTCCATGGGTGGACGCTGACACCACCTCAACGGCTAGGGGTTGACGCCAATCTGGCCTTCGGCTAGAACTCTAAAACATGCAGAAAAACTATGCATGCCATACATATACATGCAATATGTATATATGTAATGTATCATACTATCACCATTCAATACATGCATTATGTACATCTAGTATAAACACATGCACACGTAATTGTACTAATTAATACGTACATAATATGTATATACATACACAAGCACAAATATACACATACAAATACAAATAATGCAACAGAAATCGAGGGCCTTACACGCTCTCCTAAGGTGGGTGTAGTGTTAGGTTGCACCTACGCACCTCAGCTCACAAATAACATGTAATTAAATAAAATCAAACTAATTAAATAAACACACACACACACACCTGGCATGCATGCATACATTGAAAAGTGAACAACATATAATTAAAAACAATTGGTGGACATATCTATGGGAGATGGATGGAGGATCTTCATGGCTTAATATGCTCATTGGTTCAAAAAAAAGTGCTATGAAGATAGACATTTCTTTATGTATTAAACATCTAAATTTTAACTCCAAATTTATACATGAGTTGAGGAAATCTTATATGGATAAAAAGAAAGATATTTTTGATATACATATATATAATAGATCACTTAACTCAAATTTTAAATAATTAGTGGAAAATACTCTATTAGTTATAAATACAGTTATATTTTCATTACTATTTAATGTGAACTATTGTTATATATCTAAACCCATGGACTGCATAAATAAGACTGTATAAAAATTTCAGGTGTGAGCATGAAGATCTTGTGCTCTTGATTAAGACCAGTCATCTTACATATGAGTTATTTCTCATCGCAAGCAAATGGGAATGAGCATTATGATGTGTTTATTTTTATGATGATATATTACAAAACCCTATTCTTTTTTCTAAATCACTACTTGGATACTAGAAAATCTGGAATGATGAGTGCTTTGTGTAAATCACTACTTGCACCGGGTTACTAGTGAAAAAGTACTATGTCATCGTTGCAAGCTCTATTAGTTCATTTGGACTTTGGTTGTACAAACTTCCTCTAAATTCTTATCTTTTTTTATTCCTTGTGATGTAGCCATTCTTTCTAATTCTAAGATATGTAATATTTTCCATATTTTCTATTAATAACATCGTCTTCAATCTCTCTCCTTCTCTTCATAGAGAATGGGTATCCGTAAGTAATAAGGATTAAGAGGACGCCACAACAATCACAGCATCAATCGAGCACCAAGATAAATTAAAATGAGGCTCAGAAACGACGCTAACAGCTAGCCATACAATTACCCGTCCCTAGCTGTTATGTAATGCCCCTCTTAGACCCAGTGCAGTTATTCCAACGCACATAGGATCTAATAGAGGTTGTTACAGTGGAAACTATCCAACAATAGACGGTACAGATTGAGACATCATAAATGACAATTTAATTCCAATAAGATGCAACGAACATGGAACCAAATACTTTGCCATCAACATCATATTCAAATATTAAGTCTAAAGCATAAAAGAAGGATAACAATAGTCCAAATTAATACAATCCATAAGTCCAAATGCATAAAAATCCAAGGTACATATTTTTCTCACATACATAGTCTCTCAAAATCTCAAGCAAAACACTAAGTCTCTACGTCCTCACGCTCCGAGTCAGTGTGTACTAACGCCTAGGTATCCTCTGTTTCTCCTTAAATGTTAATCAAGTGGAGTCTAAAAGACCCAGCAAGTCACATGAAAGACAGTTCAAGATATAACATTTACTAGGTTTAAAATCATGATAACATATTCTTTCACATTCTTGATATCATATGTTCTTCCTATCAACAATGTTCTAAGTCATTTGGCAAACATCTTTACATATCATGGTTATTGATAATGGAATAAAAACAATTCAGGTACTACATATAACTTACATCTCATAATATAACAATTGATCTAAACATGTACCTATGGCATAGCATGTATCAAATTCTCATGGTATATGATTAATGTCATGAAAACATGTAAAAAATTCAAGTTCTTTTAACCTATATCATGTAACATGCAATTTAATTATCATGTAGCAAGTAGTCTGTAGCATGTAAGACAAATGACTGTAGTTCATGTGGCATGTAACATGTAGCGCAGTATCATGTAGACATGAGTTCATGTAGTCATGTATCAGTGTAGTGGCCAAGACATAGCCCACACTATGAATAGAGATCATGTAGCATGTAGTCATTCACTTATCACCTAGGTAAAACAGTGATGAAGTCTAGGTTATTGCGCAACACCGGGGAAAGTCCTTCCCACCTTAACCAGTAGAACATGTCTACCTC
>CM024758.1:41406236-41458857 GCA_014218235.1 Colocasia esculenta | reverse complement strand
TGTGTGGGATGACTGTGTTCCACCTTCCCCCACCCCCGCCCTCCACTGAACACAGTCATGAGACTATGTTCAACACAGTCAGTTTTTGTTCACAAAGTCTCATGAGTCATGACTATCTGTGTGACCATGTTCCCCCTTCCTCCCCTGCCCTCCACTGCTCATGACTGTGTTTGTTCACAGTCTCATGAGTTGATGAGTTGATGTGTTGGGAACATGTGTTTGTCACTTGATGAGTTGATGCATTGATGTGTTGGTTTAGAGTTTAATATTTGTCATTTCACATTACCCCATAGTAGTTACTAGTTAGTACTATTACTATTTGCAGATTTTAGAAGAACAACTTTGTAATTGTGAGGCAAAGGTATACTGATGTTTCATGTATATATAATTATTTCAATGTTTCCCTATTCATTTTTGTGATATGTTATTGCAATAATGTCAATCACATTATGATCTTTTTTATTTATTTCTATGAGCATTATATATTTTTAATAAATATTATATAGGGGGATACTCTAGAAAGAGCCCAGATTGGGCATCATCCTTGGCGCCTAAGCACTTGGGCGCCCAAGGAGCCCAAGCACGTCTTGGTCGCCTTGACGCCTTGAGAATAGTGCTTCAACCTACTTAATGTCGTGCTTGTAGATATTTTAGGGAGGTCAAGTCTTCTCTTAGTATGCTCAACCACCTTACTTTAATATTCCTTCCTAGTCTTTTTGTAGCCATGATCAAACAAGAGCAACAAAGTACATGCTAACTATGGACCTGCATCTTGATGCATCAAGCAGGCAGTAAGTTGTAGCATTACAGTTAAGCTGGGAAGCAATCTTTCAGAATTTACTCCCTCAAATATACCATCTTCATCCACATTACAAATGATTGAATTACCATCTAGATCTTTTTTTTGCTATCCCTCTGCTTGCCATGCTCAGAATTAGGAACTCTTATTTTTCAGACCTTGACATTTGCAAAGGAAACCATTTTAGGAAAAGAATATCAGATTGGTTAGTGAATAATGTATTAGATTTATAATAATATACTAACTTGACAGGCAACGTAAATTATGAATGACATCTCAGATTCATCAACAGTTGTCATTTTTTGCTAGTATGGACTATGGATCAACCATGGTGTATAAGCCCCCTTCTAGAAAAAAGTTTGAACATACAGTAAATTTACTCAAGCAAATACAGGAAATTCAAAGAAGAAGGCATTATTTTTCAGAATTAGTCATAACATAATTCTGTTGTAAGGATGGATGCCTTGAAAAGCATGCACGATACTGGCTCTTTGACATGAGTATTGCTGGCTCTTTGACATGAATATCATCTGAAAGGTACAGTAGAGAATTACCTGCAATCTGAGCTTAACAACTTCTTGGCTTAGATCATCACTCGCCCTCGAATTTTCAATAATTACATCAGGAGATATCATATCAGTTAGAGGTATTGCTGAATGAGGGGGGCTTGGTCTTCTTGAGACAGGTGAAGTAGCCCTAGATACAATCCTGGAACTGGGAACAGACATGGAAAATATTTTCTTTGAAGATCCAAAAATGAAACTGGAAGATCTTGTTGTATAGAAGCTTCTCCAATGTGAACCCCCATTGTTAGGAGAAAACCGTACTGTGTTTGCATCTGATCTCTGTTTGGAGCTCCTGCTGTCAGCCGTTTTAAAAGATTCAACTGAGGAGAGCCTGGAGAAATTTCCCTGTGATTTAGAATCTCCAGTTCCTTTTTCGTCATTGACTCCCTGACTTCCACTTCCATTTTGATGATTTGAAAATCGAGATACTGACATAGCTTCTATAACCTTCTTAAGTTTGGCATAACATTCATCACATACACGATAAGGCTTATTAATATTTGGTGCCAGGGAGGCTCTCAGTGACTTTCTACTGCTGCACGCTTTGCAGAAGACAAGACCACAATTGTAACAATTATGACGTTTTCTTCTGAAACCAAATGGTAGACGGCAACCAGAGCATATGGACTGATCAGCACCAGAGACCCATTTATGGAGACAGATGACAGCAGTAAAATTTGAACCGCATGCAATGCTCTTGACTTGTTTGTCCTTCAGAGCTTCAACTAGTGTTGGAGAATTGCGATCATCATTGTCTCCATGACCTAAACAACCATTTGCACCTCTTCCCCAGGTGTAAACCTCAGTTCTTGAAGTCAGAACTGCAACATGGTATGAGCCACATGCTATCTCTTCCACAAAACTATTGGAAAGTTTTCCTTCAACACAAGTGGGCAGCTTTCCATCTGCTTCTGGACAACCAAGTTGTCCATAAATATGGCTGCCCATTGTATACACTAGTCCACTTGTTGCAAGAGCAATTGTCATGTCATTGCCGCAGGCTACTTGACAAAAACTTAATTCAACTAAAGAAGCTACACATTCAGGAACAAGCCTAGCTTCTCTGTCGCCATGGCCAAGGCGACCTCTATCACCATCTCCCCATGTAAACAACTTTCCAGATGATGAGTGGCCAGAATTATAGGAGTCAACTGTAATTTCCACTATAGCTGATGTGTGCCAAATACCACAAGCAGCTTGCACTGCACGTAATCCCTTCAGAGATTCCACCTCTCTTGGAACGTTTGAGCTTTTACGATCTCCATGACCTAGAGAACCAAAAGTTCCATCACCAATGTGAATAGCTGACCAGAAGATGTTACTAAAGCCGTGTGCCATGTTCCACAAGAAATTGATGAAACATGTAGACCTTCCAAGGGACCATCAACCTTTTTTGGGATCCAGTGACTAACCTCACTCCCATGTCCAAGAAGACCAGTATTGTATATCCCATCACCCCATGTGTAAAGATCCCCAAACATGGTTACAGCACATGTATGATACTCTCCGCATGCCACAAGTTCAATGTTCATGCCACTTAGAGATTCAACAAGCTTTGGGTGAGAAACATCAGCATCTACCCCATGCCCAAGCCTGCCTCCAGACTCTTCACCCCAACTAAAGACCTCGCCATGTTTGGTAACTAAAACAGCATGCCTATTGCCACATGCAATACTATGAACATCAAGAACTACAACTGGATCCAGTGCCTTCGGTAAAATAGAATCAATGCTCTTTGTGGGTGAATATCCTACCTTTTGTGAACCACCTCCAAGCAAGCCATCACCTATGCCTTCTCCCCAGATGAAAACATCCCCCAGTGCATCAAAATCCTCATGACCAGACCCATGGCTGGATGAGCTTACAGCACTAGAAAGGCTAACTCTAAAGGCTTCAACAGCAGAGCCCCGCCCATTGAGCTGGTCCATTCCTCCAGATGACATAGATCCATGAGCACTGCTCGCAGAATCTTGAATAGCAGGACCTTTGGTAGGTGCAGTATATATATAACATCAGAGAAAACTTTTCCCAAGCCATTACGTTGATGATTGTCATATGAAGTATTAATTCGTTGAACATCCCCAGGGTCCTGAACGCAGAAAGACAAGGGGTGTAAGAATCAACAATAGGACACCCATAAAGGAAAAAAAAATCCAAATTGATAACAAGTTTCTTACTTTATATATGATATCATTATTGCTAAATGGTGAAGTAAGAAGTGAATTTCTTTGGTTATGTGTCTGTGGACTGTTTGTGCCAGAGGAAGTTCTGTCAGCTTTTGTTTCTATTCTCCATTTCCGCTCACTACCACGAGAAATCAATGCTTTAAGACCAACAAACCAGACTTCAGCTCATCCTTATCCTTGCATATCTGTCCCAGTTTCAGTTGGTAGTTGTTAAAGCATAAGGAATAAGCATGTGCATATGTACAAACAATATCTAGGTTAAATGGTTAATGATAAGCTCATTATTGAAGAAAAGAAATATTAAAAGAAAGAAAATGGTTTTACCAAACTGATTTACCCACCAAATCTAAAGACCTGTCATTGTATATAAGCGAAAATGATTGATATTCTTTCTCGGGACGTGGGTACCGCTGAAAGATAGCCTGAAATAGAAGAAATACATATTATTCCACCTATAAACTCTAACAGTGTTGCTTTTCTTGTTTTCAAGTTTCAACAACGCGCTATAATTCAAAGAAGTTGTTTCACAGTACTTGTGCTCTAAAAATGCAAAGTTAGAATGTGACAAAACTCAGCTTCCTATGAAAAAATGTAAATCAAGGTTAAAATTATGTAAACGGCAGCTTCATAAGGAAATAATACCAATGTTGATTTTTGTTGCATTTTACCTATTATCCATTTAAAAGATGTACTCCTTCTTTCAACTCATAACACAGGCATAAAGAAAATAACTAGCTTTCAACACAAGATGAACAAAAGTGAAGGTTTTGCAGATGAAAGCATATATACTTCAATGCATAAAAACAATAACAATTTGAAACCAGATAGAGACATTTCACATAAGTAAGTTCTTTAAGGTTAAATCTTACAGTTCGCTGTCCAGGAATTATCCTTGACACATGACTTAATCTCAGCTGCTTCTCTTCTTTACCAGAATACCAGATCAGCAAAGACTCGTCCTGTGTAAAACAAGAGAAGAAGAAAAAACATAAACATAAGGAACAAAGAAAACATGTGTAGACACTTTGGTAGAACAGTAATAAGGATAGGAGGGCAAACAAAATAAGAGCATAGCTTAAGTACTTATATAAAAGGTTGAATAAGATGCATCTAGATTAAAAAGGCCTATGAGAACTTACATTAGAAAGCCTGAAAGGGCAGAACTTTGGCTTCCCTCTACGTCCATACTTCAGCAAATAAGAACCTTTCTTTAAGGCTGTAATTGCCTGTGTATTCAAATAATTATCGAATGATTTTCTTTTGCACTAGGAAACAATATTCAATGAGAAAAACCGTTTCTAGGAATGTTGTGAATGCTTAATCTTTTAATGAGAATACCAGAAATAATGTCATACTAAGTTTTATACTACACAAAACAAAAGGGACCTTGTTCTTTTATAGAAAATAGTCATTTTCCTGTTTGTCAATCAGGCAGAAATAATATTGATAAAGGCAAGTTCCGGCAACAGGCAGACAGTCAATTTTTACCAGTCAAATGCTCCAAGAGTGATGCATCGGCTGAGACATTCCCTCGCTTTCCAATCTCAAAGGCAATGATGATTTTGATACAAGCCACACTAATGGGGTTTGGACTCCCATATTGAGAAGAAATCTAGTGGATTGAGAGAAAGTAGCTATGACAAATGATGAGTATGCTGGAAAGTACTCTTCCAATCCGGCAGAGGAACATATGGAGCTAGCAGCAGTGAAGCAGTCTCCAGTTCCCAGTGGCATCTACCAAGAAGCTCACTATGGATGGTTAGACCCAATCTTTTTTCCTTTTTTTTGGCAGGGGGTGGAGGGTGGAGGGGAACGTATTGTGCCACCTATACCCACAGAAGATTAAGTTCTTCACATGGAGTTACTCAGCCATAACAAGTTAGCAGGATTTGAGGAGAGAATAGAATGGCCTGTCAATGATGTAAAACAGACAGGTCACTTCTTCAGAAAATGCCCTTACTGTGCACATAGGAGATCTTTTACAAGATGGGGCACTGTTGAAGGATACCAGGCATGCTCTAGGAACAAGCTGGAAGCCTGAAATATGAGGTGAGCAACAAAAGACAGAAGAACATGTGAGTTCATCCTGCATGCTATAATATATACCATCTGGGGGAAAGGGAAAAATGTACTAACACAAATGCACAATGGGTTTCTCTAGGGCTGCAAATGGAACCTGAAAACCCGATAGTCCGACCCGATTCTGATAAGAAATATTGGTTTTGGAATTGAAAATTAATACTGTTAGCTTATTGGAATCAGTATTGGTTATTCCAATATGTCATCGGAATCAGAATCGGAATTAATATCGGTTATTCCGAGAAATTATCCATATAAACTCAAAAGACAAAGCCACGGTAAGCACCTTAGCTTATCGGAATTTCAGTTTCGGTAAGTAGTCGGAATCAGATCGAAATCGGAAATGACTATTCCGATTATACCGGAATCAGGAATCAGAAGCTTTAAATGATTATCGGAATAAGTATCAGAAACTCATGTTTCCAGTACCCAACCCAACCCAGTTGGGTTTCTGGGTGTCCCTTAGTTTTATAGAAGGTTTTCTCTGTACGACGTAACACTACGCGTGCATATATTTTGTTCCTTTTATTTATAAGCTGTGGTGTATCCACCTTCAAAATCTCAATCATCACTCTCTAGTCAAAATTATGCTTTCACATTCAGCTCATGTTGTCTCCCACCTAGCACTCCACATCTCATCATCAGAATTATCTCAGTAGGTGGAGCAATACCTGTTATACCACCAGTAGTTCATTGCATGCACCATTGTCAACCAAAGCTGGGAGCAGTTTTTGTGTTTTATCATTATATTTTCTACCATCTCTATGCACTACATGCCTATGTCTCACAAAGGAATAGCACTGGTTATCCTCATTAAATATCTTCTTCCAGCAAAAAATATGACTTACTCTCGAAAGAATGGCTCTAAGGTTTAGAAATCCAGATCAGCATTCAGCCGAACAATGCTACCAGTTGAAGACTAATTTTCAACTAACTGATCCAGATTCCAGGAGGATTTTGATAAGACTCTGAACAGCCAATGTACACCACGAAGTAGCACAAGGATAAACGCATAGAAATCAGCAAAATTGCAAAAGGTTCCATATAACATATAGCCTTTTTGTTTCTCTAGAAAATGACATTCACTTCATTATTAATTAATCATGAAAATGGCCAGTTAAAACATTTTCAAAAAATTAAGACATTCTCACCAAAAAGATAACTACAAGTTATGCATTTTAGGTCATAATATGGACTGACATTCTTTCAAGGGTTCTCAAATGAAAACCAAAAAAAGAGAGAAAGGATAAGATGGAGGAGGAGAACAGAGAAGCCCTAAAAATTATGCATCATCCAAGATCTCTCCGGGACTTATTGGTTTTAACACGGAAAGAAGATGCCAAGATAAAAGATGGCAAAGCTTCTGTCTCAGGGTCCTTATTCATGAAGTTCAAAAAGCTCAAATATGACATGGAGAAATTTTCTTCCAATGAGTATGGCCCAAGGTACATTCTTTCTACGAGTTATTGACCCTCCTTTTGAACAGTCTCTGAGATGAGAAAGCTCAGTAATCAAATAAACAAAATGCCTTTTTTTCTTTATTTTAAGCATTCACATAGTCTGAATCTTGTTGCATCTAAAAATTAGATTCCAACACAAGATGAGAATGGATAGTGAAGTCCATAAGTAAAGCAGCATCAACATGTGAAACTCTACTAGCTTCCGGTGGGGGTGGGGGGGAGGTGGGGTGCGCACGTGTGGGTGGCTTGCAGGAAAATAAGAGACTAAAAGTTTTTTATTTCACATGCAAACAGCTAAAACTCCACAAAGTACCACTGGGCTGAGGCCCAGTTGGTACTGGATAGAAAGGGGTTTAGGGGCCTCCCAGGTTCGAGCATGGGTGGGAGGCCTTTCTTTGATATTGCCTGACACACTGACAGAAGCCGAAAGAGGAAAACAAACCGTCCACTAAATTCCAACATCGGATTAAAGGTAAACAGAAGTTAAGCGGTGCTCTCACCTGCTCCACATCCCTCTCGACGGGACCATTTCTCAGAAGATCAGCCATTCAGATTGCACATTCAGGTACTTCCCCAATGAAGCAGAGAGCCAGTCCGAAATATGCCAAGAAACCGGACTACTGCAAACCCGCAACCCACCTTGCCCCATAAACAATACATCGGCTAGTCACGCTCCAGAGAAGGAGAATCAAAGTTACTCATTCAGTCCATTAGTCTGCAACAGATAAATACTGCCAGAAAAAATTGATATGTGTTAACTCCAGCTGCCGCCTGGCTCACCTCCGCTCCAAATCCTCATCTAAACCAGAAGCCAGAGGCATGCCAGAACGAAAAACGCAAGTGCTTCAATACCCTAAATTGCAACAGAAGAAAGTAAGCTGAGCAGTCACTCCTCCTACCACATCCATAATCATCCCATCACGTATACAGCGCCCAAATTGCTCAGTGACCCAATCCGAAAGCGTAGAAACTCCCCCCCAAAAACCCCTCGACCTCCTCGGACCCGGCATTTCCGAATGGAACCCCAGGGAGAGACCAAAAGAGGCCTCCAAAGGCGAAGCCAAGCACCAGGGACCGCGGCGCGAGCGGGGCAACAAACGAGGTGAGCCGCGTCACCTGGAGGAAAGAAACCAGCCGGCGATCCCCCAATGCGGGGCCATTCCCCCTAGGAGACCCCTCCGGCTCGCCCCTGATCGGATCGGGGAGGGGAATCGGGCGGAGCGGCTCCCGCAGCGGGGGAGGGGGGCGCCGGGCGGCCGCTGCTGCCGGAGGAGGAGAGGCCGCGGCGGAGGGGTGGGATGGGAAGAAGGAGGGGAATGGTTGGGTTAGGTGTGGGAGGTGTGGAATGCTGCGATCGGGAGCTTCGCCAGCCAAAAAGGGAGAACAGAGAGAAGGGGGGAAAAAAAAAGAGGAGGAGATGATACCGCTGGCGCTCCTCTGGGCGGACGGAGGCACATCTAATGTGCGCCGCCTTAACGTGCGCGGTTCTTCTTCAGGTGGGAGGGAACACGTCAGCAGCGGGAACTCGTTAGTGGCGGGTTTTTTAAGTTGAGGTGGTGCGGCACTTTTCCTCAGTGCGGCACAAGACAGTGCGATCCACGTGGGATGGGTTCCGAGTTTGAAGTGGCGACAAACAATTGGTTGATATGCTGCGCCAGGATGCAGACCATAATCCCTCCCCCGTCCGAGTGTTAGAACTTGAACGGGGCCCTCGCCTTGATTAATTGATGGACGATAAGTGTAATAACTCGAAAATTTTAAATTTTAAATAAATAAAATAATTAAAGAAAATTAATTATTTAAGATAATTAAGTAAGAGTTTAGTATTTAATTAAAGATAAATAAATTGACAACAAAAATCTTATTATCATATGTATAAATTGATATAGAATGAGATGAAACATTTTAATTTAGAAATTTAATAATCAATTTCAACGAGGGTTAAAGAGATTGAACCGATAAGAATGTGATTGAGATAATGAAACTCTAAACATTATTAAGACGATAAAACTTAGTAATATCGAAAACCTCGTTATCAATGTGTAAGATCAACTCCGAATCACATAAAAATTAAGATTTAATTAAATAATATGATAGAATATTGGCAAAGATAATTGGGTCCAACAAACATAGTTGAGTTAGCAAAAACCTAAACTATGACTTGAGATGGTTAAACCCAAAAATGGGAAACCTATTATCACATGTGGATAATGTCATCGGAATAAAATGAAAGTTTAAAGACATGAACTAAATAATATATCACAACCAATGATAAAAATAAGGGCTAATTACACATGTTTGACTAGTCAAATTGTAACGTCCCGACACAGAATATCGGAGCGATAAATAGTTAATTAAATAGTATAGAGCGAGAAATAAATATCCAACTATTTCACAAATTGAAATAATACAAATGATCCAACTTCATTAATAATTCCACTAATCATCTATTACAATCACTAATTCAGAGCCATAACTATAGACCCATAGTACTTTATTCAAATAAAACAACTACAAACACTATTCAACTAGCTATCTCCTAAAAAGCTTTGGTTGTTGAATGTATGGTCACTCCTGCACTTGCTCATCCCCTTCCTCGTTCGTGTGGTAGTCTCCATCAGACTCACCTGAAACACAAGAATAAATAACGCAGGATGAGCGATAATCGCCCAGTAGACTTAATATCTCATGTAAACAGGCATACTTTAAGTGATTAATGTCTATCAAGTATGATAACTATAGAGAATGACCATGTATAGTCAAGAGAGTAATGTAATGATAGCAAGAGAACGATATCACTTTCACATGGATAGTACAACAAGTAAGATAATGGATTGGCCATATAACGAAATAGCATGTAACGTTGCACAAAAGTGCACTAGTCGAGATAGCACGTTTGGTCAAACTTCTTGTCAACCGAGAGAACATAGTATAGTGATTGATTGTCTTCGATTAAATCTTGATAGTATGCACTTGGGTGTTATGTTGTACACTCTGATCATTAAACCCCCGCGAGTTATAGCATTTCGGGCGCATCTCCCAGGAACAGATCGGGCCCTTTATAGATACATGGAAAATATTGTGTACGGTAGAATATTGTGGAGGTAAAGCCGCGGGAGTTAATTGACCAGAGTGTTTGGCATTACACTCAAGTGTTATCTATCTTGACTATCTATATGACAATCAAAGTGTTATACTATTCTCGACTCGTTGTGCTATTTGTGCTAGGCCATCCTGCTCTATGCTATATTTGGAAATTTGTGCTATCTTGATCCATGCTATTGTGCTATCTCTTGCTTTACTTGACTCTCTCTCTTTATCGTTAGTGACTCTGCTTTTAATATAATAATCATGTAAAGTTTTCCTGCACCATGAGATATAAATCCTACTGGGCGTTGTCGCTCACCCTATGTTTTTGTTCATTGTGTTCTCAGGTGAGAATGAGGAGACTGAGTACACTCAGAGGATGGGGAGGACTAAGAGTGATCCAAGAGTACCATGACGCCACAGTGATTACCCTAGATGTCTTAGTTAGTCATTTACTTTCATTCTATGTAATAGAGTCGATTGGGCCCTATGTTATGGCTCTGCATTAGTGGCTGTAATAGACATTAGTTGAATTATCAATGAAAGGCATTTGATTTCATATTATTGTCCAATGGTTTGTTGTCTATTCTACGCTCTGTACTCGCTTACTTGCAACTGCCTCACGTTCCGATATTCCGCGTCGGGGCGTGACATTTTGTGGTATCAGAGCCTAGGATATCCTTACTAGGATATTTAGTCTAAGATGTTCTAGGACGGACTGCCATGACACGTGTCTAATTCAACTATCATACCTATGTGAGATTGGTAGAACCAAGGTTAGAATCTAAAAGATACTCACACACGCACAAATTAAATTTCATACCAAGATCTTAATGATAAGTTATTTTTGTAGGAACTTAAGCACTTAAGATACGACTAAACGTGCTCAGATGAGGGGCATGCAACAGACCATTCAGGAACTCACCTGTGCACTTCTACAAGCTACACAAGGGGGAGGAGGAAACCGCAGTGCAGGCGAGCTGCATCGTAATTTTAGAAGCTTAAATCCGCCAAAGTTCAGCGGTACTACTAATCCGAATGAGGCCGAGTAGTGGCTGAAGGAGATGGAAAGAATTTTCCGTGTGATGCAATGTGTAGCTGGGGACAAGCTCTACTAGCTACTTTTCAACTGGAGAAGGACACCCGCTCTTGGTGGGAGTCAGTGGAAGCAACCAGGGAAATGGCCAATTCACCTGGAATGAATTTAAGGAAGCCTTTAACTCTAAGTACTTTTCCGAACGTGTCCAAGAGAGGAAGGTTGCGGAGTTTGCTGCTCTTAAACAGAGGAGCCTATTTGTGGTCGATTATGAAGCACAGTTTTCTAGACTGGCAAGATATGTTGAACACTAGGGAATACCGAAAAGATGAAGGCTAAGCGCTTTCTCAATGGCCTTAGCCTCAGTATATTACTCAACTGGCCCTCTCACACATCCAGACATATGTCGAGATGGTTAAGAAAGCTCAATATTAGAAGATGCTACGGACTTCACCGATCGTATCAAGGGGAAGTTCGTGAAGAAAGAATTGACACCCAGTCTGACTACTGCTAAGCCAAGTATTGGAAAGAAGCATCCTTTCAACATCACGGAAGGACCAAGTCAAGAGAAGAAGCCCAGAGTATTTATCCCTACAACTCCGGTAAAAAGCAACTGCAAGCACTATGACAAGCCAGGTCACACAGCTGATGAGTGCTGGAGGAAAGTTGGTGCGTGTCTGCGTTGTGGTAGCCACGAGCACCGTATCCCCAAGTGCCCGCTGTTGAAGGAGCATGAGAGGCGCACCAATGTGCCAAAGAAACAGGGAAGACTGCAAGCCCTGCGTGATGAAGAGCCCACTGAGGAAGGTGGTGTGGTGGAAGGTACATTGTAAGTTTTCTCCCTATCAGCATTTATTTTTATTGATACTGGTGCAACCCATTCATTCATATCTCAAAAATTTACTGATACTCTGAATATTAACCTATATCTATGGGGACTGAATGTCTCTATCACAACACCACTGGGAGAGAGGACAAATTTTGAACAAATATGAGGTTGTGTATCGGCAATCGACAACTCAATCAGCTAACCATCAAGAACAAGTACCCATTGCCTCGAGTCGATGAACTTTTCGACCAGATATCTGAAGCTCAATATTTCTCCAAGATTGACCTCCGGTCTGGCTATCATCAAATGAGGATCAAGGGCGACGACATTTTCAAAATGACTTTCAAGAGTAGGTATGGACACTATGAATTCATTGTATGCCTTTTGGTCTGACCAATGCTCCTGGAGCCTTTATGCAACTCATGAACAGCATATACCGACCATATCTTAATAGTTGTGGTCCTCTTCATTGATGATGTCATCATATACTCAAAGATCAAAGAAGAACATGAAGAACATCTGAGGATAGCTCTGCAAGTCTTGCGAGACAACAAATTATATGCAAAGCTGGGCAAGTGCGAGTTCTGGCTCGAAGAAGTATCTTTCTTGGGCCATGTCATCTCCAAGGACAGCATCTCTGTTGATCCCTCCAAAGTTGAAGTTGTACTCAAATGGGAGAGACCAACTAATGTTACAGAAATCAGAAGCTTCTTAGGACTGGCTGGCTATTACAGGCGGTTCATAAAGGACTTCTCCAAGATCGTTGTTCCTCTCACTCGTCTTACCCGGAAGGAGAATCCCTACTCTTGGAGAAAAGAGTGTGAGAAGAGTTTCCAAACTCTAAAAGAATGTTTGACCTTAGCCCCTGTTCTCGCTCTTCCAATAGAGGGAGAAGGTTTCTCAGTCTATACCGATGCCTCAGGAGTGGGTTTAGGCTGTGTACTGATGCAGAAGGAGAAAGTCATTGCTTATTTTTCAAGACAACTAAAGACGCATGAAGTCAACTACCCTGTGCATGATCTAAAGTTGGTTGTTGTGGTCTTCGCCTTAAAAATCTGGAGACATTATTTATATTGTAACATCCCGGTTTTAGTTACCTTGGAGTTGTTCTTGGGATCGCGACGGATCGGGATGTCGCGTTTTGAACGCGACGTGTTACGTGTCGCCTTCTGGTTAAGAAGGCGACAGCCTCTTGTCACGTTCTGTTGTCTGTGGCTGGTGCGCTACGTGTCCACGTGCATGTGTGTAAAGGTGACGTGCCAGTTGTCACATTCACCTGAGGCACATGTGTGCGTGACACATGGCCTGAAGGCTATCTGTCTGTTAGAAGACCTGTCGGAACTTTTGAGAAGGTGACAAGGTGCTTGTCCCATTCTGGTGAGAACGCAACGCTCTCCTTGTCGCGACCTCAATTCTGAGGCCTTAAGGCATGCAGACCCTCCTTTCTTCTTCTTTCTTCTTCTTTCTTCTCCTTTCTCCTTCCTTCTTCCCCACTCCGTGATGGGGGAGCTCCCTCCCTCTTTCTCAGGTGTTGGGTGTGGGGAGTGTCGGTGTGCTCGTGGCAAAGTGTTGGAGCGGCGTGGAGCGAGGAGGAGGCGGCCAATCCGACGTGAAGGGCCCCAACGGGTCTGGCTCTTCATTCTCTCGGTAGGATTTCTTGCTCTCTTCCTTGTTAGTGTAGATGGAGCTTTGTTTTGAGCTATCCTCCCCGTGCTCGTGGGTTCTTTTGTGGTTTAGCATGGGTGGAGACTTTCCGGTGGTGCTCCCTCTTGTGAGTTTAAGTAGTTCTTGTGGTTTGTGGGCGAGGAGAGGTGGCATTGGTGCCCCTCTAGCCTTTTGCAGTTGTTCTATTGTGTGTGCTCTATTTCCTCCCATGTTTGGTGGTGGTTTGTGTAGCTTGTGGGACCATGGGATGGCCCCATTTCCCAGTTGGGTCTTCTGACTGAGATCGCGAGAGGATGGCTGTCGCGATACCAGTCAGAAGGCAACGTGTACCCTGTCACGTTCTGGTAGCGACAAGGTAACCGTCAAGTTCTCTATTTCCTGTGGTTTCCTGTTTCCAGTCGTGTGGAGGATGGCTCGTGTCCAAGTTGGTTAGAGGGAGGTCTCCTCAACTTGACACGAGGCCTGACTTCCTGTTTGGTAGGTTACCTTCGTGGTTCCTTGGGTGTGGGCCTTGGGGTGGTTCTGCCCTAAGGGTCCTGCCTTCAGATGAAGAACGCGATGGGTCGATACGTCGCGTTCTGAATCTGAAGGCGACACCTCCTTTGTCGCCTTCTGGTGGCGACAGGTCCCTTGTCGCGTTCTAGAGTCTTCGGGTCGCGACAGTTTGCTTGTCGCATTCTGCTTTCGGTGTTGTTTGGCTGCGGGTCTGCTGACCTGCTTGGGGTTCGGCCTTCTGATGCTGAACGTGACGGGTCGATACGTCACGTTCAGATCAGAAGCTACACCCCTAGTCGTCGCGACCTGGTTGCGACGGGTTGGTTGTCGCCTTCTGGTTCAGAAGGCGACGCCCATGTGGTCGTGTTCTTGTTGCCGAGTTTCTGGCCATAGTGTGTGTGCCGGGGTTGGCCGACGGTCCTCCTGGGTGTTCCAGGAGGGGTGTCGTGCGTGCCTGTGCCTGCTGGGCTTGTCTTGGTTGCAAGCCAGCGGTGTCGTTTACTTGTTGTGTTTACCTGCCTGTTCTCTGTTCGTCCGGTGCTTGGCACTCGAGGGCTTGTCCGTTGTAGAGGTTTCACTGTTACCTGGACCCCAGTCCCCGCGCCCATTGAGGGAGTTCTCCAGCGGTGGGCGAGCTCGAGCTCAGACTCTGCAGAGGGGAAAACGGTGGTGGACAGCGGCGTAGAGTCGTTTTGTAGAGCTCTCTTAGCTGAGTCTGGGACGTCAAGGTGGTTGGTTGTTCTTCTGGCGCAGATCAGCTAGTCCTTTCTCACTGCCTCTCTCGGCGTTGGTTCGGAGCCACGTCGTGGTGTCAGGCGTGGGACCGCAGCTCGATTGGGCTGCAGTGGTGCATGTGTTGTGTTCTCTGTGGTGGTTCACTGGCCTCACTCTTCCGGGGAGGTTGTAGGTAGGAGCCGTTGGCTGGCAAGCAGAGGAGTGGCCGGCGTGCCCCCTCTCTAGCTGCCACTGGCGGTGCTTGGTTGCTCTTGTTGTGACGATGTTTTCTCATGTTGTTTCCAAGTGCGTCTGTTGCCCTAGCTTGCACGGTGGGTGTAGCCTAGCGTGTCTAGCTTCCGCAGGCGTTGTCGGTCTGGCCTTGTTGGCCTGTGCTTATGGTTCCGCGCTACGTGTTCTCTCGGTAGGCCCTCGAACTTTGTTCTCATTCTGCGGACTTTGTCATATAATGTTTTATTGTTTTTGTGCATATTGAATATGTATATATGTGTTTATTTTTGTACATTATGTTAAATGATGTGTGTATATGTACATATGTATAACATGTCTATTTATGTACATATGTTTTTATTTAAGTTGTACATATTGTATTTAGATAATACATGGCATATTGTATATATTGTACACTGGTGTATATATACTATTTGATGTTTCTGTTTTTTCTGGTCGAGATGCCGTAAACGTCAACATCCATTGACGTTGAGGGCATGTTGATGGCACCAGTGTGCCGTTGACTCTGAGTTGGCGTCCAGATTGATGGTCGTTATTTCTTGTTAATGGCAGTAAAATGGTCATTTACTTCTCAATTTTTGTTGCATTTTCAGATCGGAAATGACTGCATTTTCCCCAGTTCTGGATGATGATCAGTCTATCTCCAAATAATTTAATTAAGTATATATTTTATTTTGGTGATTAACAAAACCCTATCAAAGTTCTTTAACATATATTCCATAGTCTTAATACAGGAAATACTCCAAGGTCAATCAAGCCAATATGGTAAGTATCATATCTGAAGTGTTAACTATTTCAAGATTATATTTCTCTAAGTCCACATCGACTTCTTTGAAAGTCTCAACGATTTCCTTCATGTATCGATTTTAATAGAGCTATAACGATTTGATATTGCAACGATTCCTTAAGTCATCGTAACGATTTGCTCATCGCACGATTCCTTAAGTCATCGCAACGATTCCTTAAGTCATCGTAACGATTCGCTCATCGTAACGATTTGCTCATCACAACGATTCCTTAAGTCTCGTAACGATTCGCTCATCGTAACGATTTGCTCATCGCAACGATTCCTTAAGTCATCGTAACGATTCGCCGCTTATATAACGATTTGCTCATCGCAACGATTCCTTAAGTCATCGTAACGATTCCTCATCGTAACGATTTGCTCATCGCAACGATTCCTTAAGTCATCGTAACGATTCACTCATCATAATGATTGCTCATCGCAACGATTCCTTAAGTCATCGTAACGATTCACTCATCGTAGTACGATTGCTCATCGCAACGATTCCTTAAGTCATCGTAACGATTCGCTCATCATAACGATTTGCTTCGCGCAACGATTTCTTTAGAGCTCATAACGATTTGCTTCACGCAACGATTTCTTTAGCGCTCACAATGATTTCTTTAGCGCTCATAACGATTTGCCTTGCGCAACGATTTCTTTAGCGCTCACAACGATTTCTTTAGCGCTCATAACGATTTGCTTCGCGCAACGATTTCTTTAGAGCTCATAACAATTTGCTTCGCGCAACGATTTCTTTAGCGCTCATAACGATTTGCTTTGCGCAACGATTCTTTAGCGCTCACAACGATTTCTTTAGCTCTCATAACGATTTGCTTTGCGCAACGATTTCTTTAGCGCTCACAACAATTTCTTTAGCGCTCACAACGATTTGCTTTCTATAACGACTTGTTAAGTGCTCATAACGATTTCTTCAGTAAACACTTAATCATAACGATTTCATAAGTCATATAGGCATCGACTTTATGTTTTATATCGACTTGATATTTATCTTATTTCTGAAAACGTTGAATAGTCAAAGTCTTCACATATCTATCTGACTGCTGTGCATTTAATGAAGATAGAACGCATCTCTGCATGCATGCAGATGATATCTTTTCATTATCGTGCATATTCTATCAACATATTTTAAGAACAAGCTATTTGGCATTGCTATTTTGGTGAATATTCACATCAACATCTTCTGACATCAAGAGATAGTCTAGCTGTCTACTGTTCTAGCATTTAATGTATGCAGGGCCCTAAAGACATTCTGTCATACAACGTTGGACCATATAACACCAGAAGACCTTATCTCTTTGCGTGCTCAAATGGATAAAAGATTGTTGACTAGAAGCTTCCAAGTGTCAAGCAGTCTAACGTCTACCAAACTAAGAGACAACGGTTACTTCAACGACTACATTTCAAATTGGAGATATAAATTCAAGATAGCAGCTCCAGAAGAAGATACAGAAGAGAGAGACTTACCATCGTAGAACACAAGCTTGCAGATCTTCTGAAAGAATCCAAGAGCCAAGAATTCAATTCTAGTGTATCTTTAGCTCTTTGCTCTCTGTGTTGTAATAGAAATCCTAAGAGAGCCAGTGTAGTTCTGAGAGAGTGTCTTGTTTAGATTATTTGCTCTCAGTGAGTAGCTTCAGATCTTGTCTTGCTAAAGCTTGATCTAGGGGCTTGAATTACTGCTTATTCCTTTTTGTGTTGAAGTTCCCTTCTGTTGTGAAGGAGGACCTGGTGGGGAGCCAGGGTGTTGTGTTCCCTTCTGTTGTGAAGGAAGACCTGGTGAGGATCCAGGGTGTTGTAGTTCCCTTCGTGTGAAGGAAGACCAGCTGAGCTGGGTGTTGTATTGTCCATAGGGGGACTGTACCCTAGTTAGTAGAATCCTGAGTTGTTGCTCAGGGACTGGACGTAGGACTCCTAAGGAGAGGAGGTCTGAACCAGATAATTCCTTGTGTTGTGGTGTTGTTTATGTGTGTTTGTCTTTTATACTAACCTTCATTGAAGATCATCTTTGTATGAATGTTTTTAAGTACAGGTACTAATCAAATATATTTTGAAAAAGACCCTTCACCCCCCCTCTGGGCTCGTCAACTGGGCAACAAGTGGTATCAGAGCGAGTCTCTTCGACAAAGAAGAAAGATCCAATGATCTGAAGAGTAAAGATCCATGGCAGCCCAAGGTAACATTGAAGGTCAGTCTGTCAACCGACCCCCTCTCTTCGATGGTGAAGATTATGCTTATTGGAAGACCAGAATGGAGTACTTTCTCCAAGGTCACGACTATCGGATATGGTCAATAGTAGAAGAAGGTGATCTCCTGGTCACAAATGAGAAAGCTCAATGGACAGATGATGACAAGAAAAAGATCTCCTTGAACTGTAAGGCTAAAAGTATTCTGTGCTGTGCACTAAGCAAAAAGAATTCACAGAGTTTCAGCCTGTAAATCCGCAATGGAGATGTGGGAAAAGCTTAGAATTACCTATGAAGGCACAGACAAGGTGAAGGAGACAAGAATTGATATTCTTGTTACTCAATATGAAAGATTTCAGATGCAATCAGGTGAGTCCATAACTCAAATGTTCAGTCGATTCACAGATATTACAAATGGATTGGCTGGACTGGGGAAAACCTATGAGATTGGAGACATGGTGAGGAAAATTCTTAGATCCTTACCATCCTCATGGACCCCAAAGGTCACAGCTATTGAGGAAGCTAATGATCTGAAAAGGATGTCTTTGGAAAAGCTCATTGGGTCCCTTATGGCCCATGAGATCAATATGGAAAGGCTAGGAGAGTCCTCAAGTAGAAAGAAGCACTCCAATGCTTTAAAAGCTGAAGAAGACTCATCAGAAGCAAGCTCAGATGAAATGAAAGTATTGAGGACAGTGAAAATGAAGAAGCAATGCTATCAAGAAGACTGCAACGGATTTTAGCCAAGAAAAAGAATTTCAATCTGGTAGAAGATTCTTTAAGAAAAACAAAGAGTTTAAAAAGTCAGAAGAAATGATCTGAAGAAAGGAAACCAATATGCTATGAGTGTAAGAAACCTGGACATATCAAGGCAGAATGTCCAAAGCTTAAGAAGATGGACACAAGAAAAAGACAACTTCAGACGATTCAAGAAGTACAAGAAAAGGCAATGGCAGCCGCTTGGGAAAACGTAGCGACTCGACAGTGAGTCAAGCTCAAGCAGTGATAAAGAAGAAGCCAACCTGGCATTCATGGCAAATACAGATGATAAGGTAACATCTGACTCCTCCTTTGATTCCTGCAATAATTCTGATTCGGATAATTTGAAGAAGCATTCAATGAACTATATAGTAAATATAGAGAAGTAACCAAACTATTAAAAGTAAGTAAGAAAAATAATGCTTGTCTAGAAACACAAACTCAGATCTAAAATCAGAAATGAACAGCTAGAAAAACAGTTAACTGAACTTAAAAGAAGAAATGATATTATGTGAAGATCTAAAGGATAAGAATGAACAAATAATCAAATTTGAAAAACAAGCAAGCTCGGATGAACTAAAAATAGAGATAAACTCATTAATAGAAGAGAATAAAAAGTTATCTAGCACATTGGAAAAATTTACAAATGGTAAAAACTCCCTCATATTAAAAGGTGCTAGAAGATCAGGTAAGAAAAAATGGATTAGGATATACACCCCCAGATAATGAAAAAACCATAGTTTATCCTAAAATATATCCAACACCAAAATTTGTACCTGAACAAGACATTGCATACAAGGCAGATTTCAAATATATAGAAAAAGTAACCAAATTGTCCTGCTGCAGTCACTGTAACAAATTAGGACATATTATAACTACATGTCCAACTAAACATAAGAAATGGATAATAAAAGGGAAACCAGTGATACTAACAAATCAGGACCCAAAGAACTTGGGTACCTAAAACTTAATGTTTTCATTTCAGGGTAACTCTCGAGCATCCAAATGGTATCTGGACAGTGGGTGCTCAAGGCACATGTCAGGTAATCGAAAGCTATTCTCTCATCTTCAAAATGAAGAAGGAACTGTTACATATGGAGATAACGGAAAAGGACAGTAATAGGCAGTGATTCTGTGAACAAAAGAAAATAGTTATTGAAGATGTATTGTTTGTCAAAGGGCTAAAACATAATCTTATTAGCATCAGCCAGCTTTGTGACAGAGGTCATCAGATCCAGTTTCAAGAGTCAAAGTGCAGCATTTTAAAGGATGGAGCAGTAATTTTCGAGGCAAATAGAGAAAAGAACTTATATGTGCTCTATCTTGAAGAACTCAAGGATCAAAATGTTTGTCTGGCAGCAAATAAAGATCAATCACTGAATTGTGGCACAGAAGATTGGGACACTGCAGCATAGATGGTATGAGAAGTTGTTAAAGAAAAATCTTGTGGAAGGTCTGCCAAAAGTCAGCACTAAGATGGAAGGTGTTTGTAGACCTTGTGCCAAAGGAAAGCACTCTAAGAGCTCCTTCAAGTCGAAGACTGTGGTAACCACCTCAAAGCCTTTGGAACTCCTTCATATGGATTTGTTTGGACCAATGAGGACCACCAGTCTTGGAGGAAAGAATTTTGGTTTCGTTATTGTCGATGACTACTCCAGATTTACATGGGTGTCATTCCTAGAACATAAAGATGATACATTTGAAAGCTTTATCAGTTTTAGCAAGAAGGTTCAGAAAGACAAAGAAATTCATATTGTTAGTATTCGATCAGATCATGGAGGTGAATTTCAGAATGAGAAATTTGCAAAGTTCTGTGAAAATGAAGGGATTGAACACAATTTCTCAGCACCAAGGACACCACAGCAAAATGGAGTTGCTAAGAGGAAGAATAGAACTTTATTGGACATGGCAAACAATGTTGTCAGAATATGATTTGCTAAGATATTTTTGGGCTGAAGCAGTGAACACAACAAGCTATATTATCACAGAGTAATGATCAGCCAATCCTAAAGAGACTGCATATGAACTGTTTAAGGAAAGAAGCCAAGATCAGCCACTTTAGGACATTTGGGTGTCCTTGCTTCATTCACAATAATGGAAAATGGACATTGGTAAGTTGGATGCCAAATCAGATGATGGCATCTTGATGGGGTATGCTTCTAAACCCAAAGGTTATAGAGTATTTAACAAACGTACCTTATTGATTGAACAGTCTGTGCATATTATTTTTGATGAGACTAACCCTTCCTTGAGGAAGGAAGAAGATAGTGAAATGATGCAGACGAACTGTCCAAGAAACTAAAGGATACCTCAATTGAAGACAGGGATGATCCACCTCTGGAAGACTTGCAACAACAAGATATTACTCATGAAAATCTTCTAAAAAATGGAGATACAAGAAAGATCACCCACCTGAGAACATTATTGGTGATCCATCTGTAGGGGTAAGAACAAGAGGTAATGTAATACCTTGTGATTATCTAGCATTTGTCTCTCAAATAGAGCCTAAGACAGTCAATGAAGCTCTCACTGATGAATCCTGGATTATAGCCATGCAAGATGAACTTAACCAGTTCAAGAGAAACAAATATGGTCACTTGTTCCCAGACCATCAGACCATCCAGTTATTGGCACCAAGTGGGTGTTCAGAAACAAATTGGATGAGGCTGGTGTGATCTTAAGAAACAAGGCCAGGCTGGTAGCTCAAGGCTACTCTCAAGAGGAAGGCATAGATTCGATGAAACTATGCACCTGTAGCTAGACTTGAGGCTATTAGAATTTTATTAGCATATGCATCTGCTTCGATTTAAAATTATTTCAAATGGATGTTAAATCCACTTTTTTAAATGGTTTTATTAAGGAGGAAGTGTATGTTGAACAGCCTCCAGGTTTTGATGATACAGAATTTCCAAATCATGTTTTTAAACTTCATAAGGCATTATATGGTTTAAAGCAAGCACCAAGAGCCTGGTATGAAAGGCTTAGCTCTTTTTTATTAAATCATGGTTTCACTAGAGGACAGGTAGATAGCACTCTATTTGTAAAATCGAAAGTTAAAAGCATATTACTTGTACAGATTTATGTAGATGACATTATCTTTGGATCTACTGATGAATCCCTTTGCAAGTATTTTGAAAAGTTGATGCAGGGAGAGTTTGAGATGAGCATGATGGGTAGCTCAATTATTTCCTTGGACTACAAATCAAGCAAGGAAAAGATGGGACCCACATCTGTCAAGCAAAATACACCAAGGAGCTTCTAAAAAAATCGGATTCGAGAATGCCAAGCCACTGTCAACACCTATGAGCACATCAACAAGGATGGACAGTGACAAGAATGGTAAGAAAGTAGATCAAAAGAACTACAGAGGTATGATAGGTTCATTACTTATCTAACTGCTAGCAGACCTGATATTTTATTTAGTGTATGTATGTGTGCTAGATATCAAGCAGATCCTAGAGAATCTCATTTAATCAATGTCAAAAGAATTTTCAGATACTTAGCTAGAACTCATGATTTAGGTCTGTGGTATCCAAGTCATGTGAAATTAATTTGATAGGATATTCTGATGCTGACTATGCTGGATGCAAATTAGATAGAAAAAGCACCAGTGGTTGTTGTCAATTCCTTGCAGGGTGTCTGATATCCTGGTCCTCCAAGAAGCAGAACTCAGTAGCACTCTCAACAGCTGAAGCTGAGTACGTGGCTGCTGGAAGTTGCTGTACACAACTCCTATGGATAAAGCAACACTTGAGGACTATGGAGTGCACATCAAGTCTATCCCACTATTATGTGACAACACAAGTGCTATAATCTCACCAAAAATCCAGTACAGCATTCAAGGACCAAGCACATTGAGGTTAGATATCACTTCATTCGAGATCATGTAGCTAATGGTAATTTAGACATATCATTTATTGATACAAATGGTCAGTTAGCAGATATTTTCACAAAAGCCTTACCGAAGAGAAGTTCACATCTCTTAGAAGGGAATTGGGCATGTGTAATTTGTGAAAAAATTTCTGTTCAAAACTGATAAATAATTTTTAGAATTTAGTAACTTTCTCTCCAATGGCTTTAAGCAAAAGGAAATTAATTTATCTCTCCTGGCCGCTCTCTTTTTAAAGTCTGTTGAGTTGGTCAAACCTGTTTGTCGTTTTCTGCCACCTTTTGGCGCTTCATTTTTCGGTAAAGCCTTTATTTAACTCCAAAATCGATGTGAAAATGATTCATCTCCTACCTTACACCTTTTTCCCTCTTTCGTCTGGTTGCCTGAGCCGATGCCCTAACGACTCCGACATCGACTTTCTGCCAATTTGGAGCTCCTCTCTTCTTCCCGCGAAGAATTTCTTGAGGGCTTTTCTCTCCTCTTTCCACTCAACCCCCCATAAAATCTTCCTCACCCAAAGTCCATGGCATCGTCCATTATCTCCGGCAGTTTGGGTGGCTACAGCGCTGAGTTTCTATCGGCAGAGCAGCAGAAAGGTTTACTTTCGTGAAGACCAAGCTTTGTGGGAATAAGGTGGTAGATGTTGCGGATCTTGAGAGGAATGGTATGATCAGTGTAGTGCCGCTATGAGAAGGATGCAGTGGATGGGAATCACCACCTTCTCCGAGGTAAGCTATCCGAACCTCGTGAAGTTTTTTATGTGTGTTTGAGAACAGAGGCAGACGGTCCTTGATTTCATCTGTCAAGGGAACCCAAATCAAGATTGATCATGAAGTTTTGAAGACCCTGTTTGATGTGAGCAGTCTGGTCATAGTGGAATCCACTCAGTGGACACCCAGGCAAAGGGTCTAGGTATTGTTGGTTCAGAATTTAGACTGAAAGATGGCAAATTGGATATCAATTAGTTGAATGCCTTCAATCGCCTTCTGCACTTCGTAGTCTGTCAAATTATTGTTCCTAGAAGTGCTACTTTCTCGACATGCACCAAGGCAGACTCGGATATGATGTTTTGGGCCGTTCAGAACCAAGAAATCAACATGGCCGAAGTGATGATGGAAAGAATGAAGTTTGCCCGTGATCAAATCTGGGATACCAAGAGTAACTTAATGTATCCCTGCCTTATGCTCATTTGCTCACCAAAGTTTTTCAGCACTTTGAGTAGATGTTTTCCGGCGCCATTGTAGAGAAGATGGGTCAAGCAATTAGGTCCCGAAATCTAAGGAAAAGTGGTTTTTCTGTGGTCAACGGAGTATGGACCAAGACCTCAGTGGCTGAGGGTGAACCCATCCTAGGGGAAGCCCAAGACGTCCAGCATGAAGCAGTAGCAGTAGAGTCAGAGGTCCATCAGCAGTTGCAGAACCAGCAGCAGAAGAGGCCGCAGTGCCTAGAGCTTTACTGGAAGTAGCTGCCAACAGAGAAGTTGCAATGGAGACTCCGGTAGCTCAAGAAAATGTAGCAGTGGCAGATTCTGTCAGAAGTTCATAGGATCCTCTTCCCACCTCCTCTGTGGCATCTGTACTCCGTCAAGTATTAGATTCCATTCACTCCACCCCAGTGATTCAAAACACTGGTGGGAGTTTGGTTGAACAGATTGTGGCATCTGGCCACATTGAAGATTCTGTGTTATTGATGCTCCTATTCAGGGGGAGCAAGAAAGAATTGTGGAGGAGGCTCCTGTTCAGGGGAGCAGATATTGAGAAGGAAGCAGCATCTCAAGGGGCACATTCTGAAGATGCTCCTGTAAATGAAGGCATATTGAAGTTCCAATAGAGGTCGAGGAGCAAGTGGAAAGGAGAAGCCAAGCAAGAAAATTGCTCACAGAAGGCAGAAGAAATTCTAAAGAAGGTGCACTTGAAGCCTATCTTGAAGAGATTGGATGATGAAGGTGAAGTCTTGACATCAGTGCAGTCAGCTGTAAGTTCTGTCATTGTGCGCCATGAATCTATGTCAAATGACATTTCTCAAATCAGTAATGCCATGAAGTGGTTCAATAAGGATTGCGCTCTATGAAGGTGATGGTGTCTGAAATTTTGAAAGCTGTAGGACCCAAAGATCCTACTCCTCAAGAGTGTGATCCCTCAGGGCAAAGTGAAGGTATTGCAGGGCCATCCGGGCCAATTGATGTTGATCTTGTGGAGCTGCCATCAGGGCCTTCAGTTGATGCTCCCGCAGGGCGTCAGGGCCAAGCATTGCAGTTCAGCCTTATGAGAATTTGCCTATTGAAGATTCTGATATCTGTCAGGGGTCTGGGCCGGGAAAGGAGATTCTTAATCCAGTGGAACCGGCAGCTGAGAGAACAGACCAGGCTGTAGCTTCTGAGCCCCCTGCCTCTTCTCTCTCTCTCTCCCATTCCAGCCGCTCCTTCTCCACCATCTTCTTCCACTGCACCTCCAGCTCCAACCACCTTTAAACGACCCCGTCCAAGATCTGTATCCTCTCCTCAACCATTTCCCTCTCAATTTGCTTCATCTCCTATTTCTTCCACCATTGTTCCTTCTCCACCATCTTCTCCTCAGATTCCACCAGCATCCTCTTCAGCTGGGCCCTCTTCTTCTGGTCCTTCCTCCTCAGGACCCTCTGCTCTCCCTACCATATCTCCCGCCTCTATCTTCATCCACCTACACCTCCTTCCTTTATTACCATCATTCCTGAGGGTGCCCACTCACTCAGGTTGAAATCCAGGATATCAAGGATGAATTTGAGGTAGCAATACTTCATTCAGTCCTGGCTGTTGGCACCCACACTCACAGGACAGGCTCTTCTAGTCCTGTCTCTAAAAAGAGAGACTCCCTCCACTCATCCTATCTCCTCTGAACTTGTTATCCTCCCCTTTGGTTTTCCCTTTCTATCTCCAATAAGCAGAAACTTATCTATGAAGAATATCTTCAAAAGTAGTTTTTTCCCACATTTTTGGCCTTCCCTTCCAAAATCTTTCTGATCATCTTGCCACCATCTTTCCTTACACCCATCTCTCTAAGGCTCAACAGTCAAAGTTTTTCTCCATGACTGAAGCCAAACCTGAAGAGCAGTGGGCTCGAAGCAACAGAGATTTGTACAGTCAATTCCGTCGAGTTCAAGCTGCCAGATATCCACCTAGGGAAGCTCCTCTTCCTCTTTTTGAATGGTTCCAGATCCATCACAAAAATCTATTTGGACCCTTCATTCAGAAAGAAATTAAGTTCATCAGGCAGTATCAGATGTACAGTAACTACTGCTATGTAAATCGCCTCCCTGAATCTCAACTGGGTCAGTTCCGTGAAGCCATTAGGACTCTCAGTTCAAGCACAGCTCCTTCGGACTCCCTTACGGTTGATTTTGCTACCTTAGTCATTCCGGATGTAGTGTTCCTTCCCCCTCTCCATGCCCTGATTATGGATTCTTCTGTGGGGACACTTATCTTTGAGCGAGCTGCAAGGGTCATGGCCAGGTTATTTGTGCAAGATGGTCGTGATCTATATTTCCCGAGATTTATCTTCAAGCAATATCTTCAGGGGCATATCAAGGCAGATGTCCTGGCCCCCATTCTCTCTGAATGTGACAGGTTGTCTCCTGCAGACTGGACGAAGCTCTATCCCTTGTCTGCTTAGCAGCTAGGCGATCTTAATGCTTCTCAGGCCAGCTCAAATCAACCTCCCTTGTCTCCCGGTGAATTTTTGGATGCCAACTCTCTTCACCTCATCCGGGATTCCTATCTGACCTGGGTCGAAAGATACAAGGTTTTCTTTGCTTTAAAGAAAGAGCTTAGATCGCTTCAGATTGACTATCCCCTCAAGGTTGATGCCTTTCTTCGGTTTGCCAGTTTTGGGTCATTCCTATCCTATAAGATAGCCCTTGGCAGTGCTAATATGGGGATTTCATTTCAGATCAAAGGCAACTTCATATCAAAAGGATGGCTCCCACCATGGGACCCTCCTATCAAATTGAGTTTGGGGCCTTTCAAGCCTTTTTTGAAGAGCAGGAACGCCAAACACTCCCTGTGATCAGGCGCTTTGCCTCCCTGTTGTCCCCTGCTTATTATTTACCTGTACCTCCTCAAAACTAATCAAATACACTTGGTTGAGTGCCCTTCCATCTTTTCTCTTATTCTTTGTTGAGGTTTATCTTTTTGCTTAATGACAAAATGGGGAGAAACATACTTAGCATGTCTGAAATATTACATTCCGCAATTCATGCTTCCTGATAAGTTTTGTCATCACCAAAAAGGGGGAGATTAATGATCAGTCTGTCTCCATATAATTTTAATTAAGTATATATTTATTTTGGTGATTAACAAAACCCTATCAAAGTTCTTTAACTATATTCCATAAGTCTTAAGTACAGGAAATACTCCAAGGTCAATCAAGCCAATATTGGTAAGTATCATATTTCTGAAGCGTTAACTATTTCAAGATTATATTTCTCTAAGTCCACATCGACTTCTGTTGAAAGTCTCAATGATTTCCTTCATGTATATTGATTTTAATAGAGCTATAACGATTTGATATCGCAACGATTCCTTAAGTCATCGTAACGATTCGCTCATCATAACGATTTGCTCATCGCAACGATTCCTTAAGTCATCGTAACGATTCGCTCATCGCAACGATTCCTTAAGTCATCGTAACGATTCGCTCATCATAACGATTTTCTCATCGCAACGATTCCTTAAGTCATCGTAATGATTCTTCACTCATCATAACGATTTGCTCATCGCAACGATTCCTTAAGTCATCGTAACGATTTGCTCATCGTAACGATTTGCTCATCGCAACGATTCCTTAAGTCATCGTAACGATTCGCTCATCATAACGATTTGCTTCGCGCAACGATTTCTTTAGAGCTCATAACGATTTGCTTCGCACAACGATTTCTTTAGCGCTCACAACGATTTTTTTAGCGCTCATAACGATTTGCCTTGCGCAACGATTTCTTAGCGCTCATAACGATTTGCTTCGCGCAACGATTTCTTTAGAGCTCATAACGATTTGCTTCGCGCAACGATTTCTTTAGCGCTCACAACGATTTCTTTAGCACTCATAACGATTTGCTTTGCGCAACGATTTCTTTAGCGCTCACAACGATTTCTTTAGCGCTCATAACGATTTACTTTGCGCAACGATTTCTTTAGCGCTGACAACGATTTCTTTAGCGCTGACAACGATTCTTTAGCGCTCACAACGATTTGCTTTCTATAACGAATTGTTAAGTGCTCATGTAGCACTCCGAAATTTTAATTACATAAAAACTCAAATAAATGGAAATAAATAATTTCCATAATATCGTAGTATTTAAAACATACGTATTATTAACGTATATGCTAAAACACATCGGACAATTCTGTAAAAATTATAAATCAACCCTAAACATTATTACTAAATGTTTCAAAAAGAAATTTATGCAAAGAAAAATCGGATTAGCCAAGTTTAAAGTATTTTGCGACTTATTATCGTAATTCATAAATAAGTCGTAAAATCGTTATCACACGTACTTGGATGAGTCAGAAAATTAAATAAAAATCATATATGGACTTCAAATAATATCCTCTAATGACCTATCAAGAAATTTGGGTCAATAAAAATCATTTAGGCTAGGTTTAAGAGTTATTGTGATCGATTATCCAAATTAGGAAATAAGTCGGAAAACCGTTAACACGGAAATACGACGCAACCATAAATTAAATAAAAATGTGGAGAGACTTCTAACATTATATATTAATGACCTAATATCATAATTGGGCCAATGGACATCATTTGGCCCAAAATCAAATGAAGCAAGAAAATGCATAGAAATTCATAACTCTAAATAGGCTGAAATTAGAAAGAAGCAATTTGAGTTGAATTGGGATGCAATCATGCATTCTTGGCAATCCAAATTCGTGCCTAACTATGGTGGGAGGTTTCCTAAAGCTTCACACACTCAAAGGGGGAAGAAATCCTCAAAAATAGGAAACTAACATGTCAAAACCGCAACTTGGCTTTCCTAGTCATAATAGGACTCCTAAACACCATGGTTGCTTAAATACTCTTCACCCAAACCCTAGAACGAATTTAGAACTTGCTGGGGTTGTGTGGAGGAGCTCTTGGTGGCTGAGGAGCTGTGGAACGACCACAAGAAGCTCTTCTTCTTCCCCTTCTCGTCTGCTGTGACCTGCACAAACTGTCCTCTTGAAGTCGACCAAAGGTGAGTCAAACCTAAACCAAACCTTGCAAGGCCTATACCCCTGGAAAGAGGGTCAAGTCTACGTTCTAACCCAAGTGGAATGCCCAAATTCCATGCAGTATACATGGAATAGTAAGCGTTTTCCTCCAAGTGGTCTGAACACGGGTTTTCTGGAAAAACGGGACTTCTTCAACCCATAAGGTAGGTTTTCTCGGGCCAAATCTTAACATCTCCTATACCAAATGTGTAGAGAATCAAGTTAGCTTTCATTGCTCTCGGTTTCATCGAATTTCATTTAGTAGATTTTGAATTATAAGCGTTTTGCCAAAGTCATGCATTGTTAGGGCTTTTCCTGTTCTTCGTGTGTTGTCTGTGATTCAAGACCGAATTAGAGTAAACTCATAACATGAAAGTTATTCTACTAGTTATCCTCTTCAGGTTTTGTGTTGAACGTTTTGTCTAAATCTCATTATTTAGAGAGTTATAAGCATGGTAATAGGATTGCTGTAGGAAACTACGTTGTCAGGTTTCACTTGGTATTACATTGTGTTTGACTTGATTAAAGTCTATCGAAACCATCCTTATTTTCTAATTCCGATTTACTGGAAGTACCCTTGCATGTCTAGGTTGTTTTAAAACTGGTTTCGTTATTTTTCATGCACTGTACAATTTGTTCTCTATTTTAGAACAACCCTGTGTCAAAAGAAGGAAAGTCTGGTCCGCAATCCAAAGCACTGTCCTTGCTCTGTCAGAGTCAGGCACGGACCCTGTGAACGCGACGGCCCGATAGGTCGCGTTCAGAGGTCTGGTTGCGACATCCCTATAGTCGCCTTCTGAATGCGACGTGCGCTCCGTCGCTATCTGCCTGCCTGATCTGACTTCCCTGTCGCGATGCTCACACCCCTGTGTCGCCTTCTGGTCCCGACCTGTCGCTCTCCTTACATGAGCCTGTCGCGATCTGACTCCGGCCTGACAGCCCCATGTCGCCTTCCTCTTACGTGCTTGTCGCAATCTGACCCCGAGCCTGACAACACCCTGTCGCCTTCCTTATATGATCCTGTCGCGACCTGACTCCGGCCTGACACCCATGTCGCCTTCCTTATATGGCCATGTTGCGATCTCAGGATTTTTACCTGAAACCACGTGTTTTCTTGCAAAGTTTACCGCATATACCCGAGGTCTGTTTAAACGTGATATTTACTATGTAAGTTGCATGTCTTGGGTCTGATCATTACATGATTGTTATTTAATGGCTTAAAAGTGATTAACCCATTTAAAAGCTTTAATTACATGAATGCTATTCTAAGTACTCCTTAAATGTTATGATCCATTCGTGCTACTTATGATTAATCTTCCTACTGTTCTACCATGTTTAAATGATAAGAGTTATCATAAAATCTTGCAAACCATGATGAGTTAAAGTGCATAGTTTTATTCCATGTTATATGGTCAAGTGCTTCCTGCGAGTTTGAGACCGATGGTTTGAGAATTGAGACACGCGTACCGCACTACACACTAGCACTGTTAGGTAGCCCCTTTCTTGGGAATTGGAAACTCTCTACCGGTCATTCCGAATCGGTAGACTAGAGACCTTTTCTCCAAGGCCTCCGTAAATCTCCTCTGACCATAGATTCCCACATGGCCGACGAGTTGGTTGTACCATTGAAGTTCCCTGGAGATAGCACGCACTTCCTTTCTCTTCTTGTTCTCGTGAGTGTGACTTATAAACTGGACTAAAGCCATTAATGTAAAGATTGAACGAAAGTATAAATCGTACCGTTATGCTGCCGAATTTATCTCTTGACCATTGTACTCATGAAATCATGTTCAATTACTTATTACTTGTCCTCCTCATCATCATGAACATGACATTACATATGCTTACTTATTGAAACTCTCATGGCCATTATTAATGACTGTGGGTATCTACATTTAAAAATTTACATGAGATGCTGACAGGGCACGGCGTGTTTCCAAGGGCTCCAATCTAGCCCCAATGACGGCGAGTCATAGATATACTGTTAACCATGGGGTATAATGATTACTGGCGTTGCATCTGCGCTGGGAGTCCTGCTTGCTTGTTGAATGATAGATACAATACCACATACACGTGTCCTGGTGTACATTCTTGATGGATCTTTTCTCGGTGTACATTAGTGTCTACGTGCCTGATTAGTGTTACTTGATCGTGCTCGTACATTCTTCTTGCTTGCTTGCGTGATATGGCCATCCTGCATTTAATGCAATTATTGATATCTTGCGTTCTTGACATCAATTGAAATCTTGCGTGCTTGTATAAATGATCTATTGCTAGTTCTATCTTGTCATCTTGTTCACAATCTTGTTCTATCATAATCACTCTCTCTAGCTTGTTTTATATATCATGTTTTAACGAGTTTTATTCGTACTTGCATATCATTCATCGTACTTGCCTAGTTCTAAAATGTTAATCACTTATATCATTGCCCGCACATTGAGATATAAATCCTACTGGGCTAGTTTGCTCATTCCCTACTTTTACCCCATCTAGGTGACTATGAAGTTCAAGAGGAAGAGCAAGTCGAGGATGGGAATGCGTCCGAGTGAAGAGCGTTCCAAACATGAGTCTATCTATAGTTAGTCTATTTTGAGTGTTAGAACAATGTAGTAGGAAGTGAGGTATTATGTACTTTTGCTTTTATTGAGTCTTAGTCATGTACTAATTTCCATTTGAATACAAAGAGTTGAGATTTGAATACAATTTTATATTGAGTTCAACCTTTGGGCCCTATTATGATGTTGTGTTGATACACATTTAGTACGTGCTAGCTAGAGGCTTATTTGCCGACTGTCCACATCTCGAAATATCGGCTCGAAATTAATTAATAATATCCGCTGCGTAATTCTCGGGACGTGACAGCTCATAACGATTTCTTCAGTAAACACTTAATCATAACGATTTCATAAGTCATATAGGCATCGACTTTATGTTTTATATCGACTTGATATTTATCTTATTTCTGAAAACGTTGAATAGTCAAAGTCTTCACATATCTATCTGACTGCTGTGCATTTAATGAAGACAGAACGCATCTCTGCATGCATGCAGATGATATCTTTTCATTATCGTGCATATTGTGTCAACATCTTTTAAGAACAAGCTATTTGGCATTGCTATTTTGGTGAATATTCACATCAACGTCTTCTGACATCAAGAGACAGTCTAGTTGTCTACTGTTCTAGCATTTAATGTATGCAGGGCCCTAAAGACATTCTGTCATACAACGTTGGACCATATAAACGCCAGAAGACCTTATCTCTTTGCGTGCTCAAATGGATAAAAGATTGTTGACTAGAAGCTTCCAAGTGTCAAGCAGTCTAACGTCTACCAAACTAAGAGACAACGGTTACTTTAACGACTACATTTCAAATTGGAGATATAAATTCAAGATAGCAGCTCCAGAAGAAAGATACAAAAGAGAGAGACTTACCATCGTAGAACACAAGCTTTGCAGATCTTCTGAAAGAATCCAAGAGCCAAGAATTCAATTCTAGTGTATCTTTAGCTCTTTGCTCTCTGTGCTGTAATAGAAATCCTAAGAGAGCCAGTGTAGTTCTGAGAGAGTGCCTTGTTTAGATTATTTTCTCTCAGTGCTAGTAGCTTCAGATCTTGTCTTGCTAAAGCTTGATCTAGGGGCTTGAATTACTGCTTATTCCTTTTTGTGTTGAAGTTCCCTTCTGTTGTGAAGGAAGACCTGGTGGGGAGCCAGGGTGTTGTGTTCTCTTCTGTTGTGAAGGAAGACCTGGTGAGGGATCCAGGGTGTTGTAGTTCCCTTCGTGTGAAGGAAGACCAGCTGAGCTGGGTGTTGTATTGTCTATAGGGGGACTGTACCCTAGTTAGTGGAATCCTGAGTTGTTGCTCAGTGACTGGACGTAGGACTCCTAAGGAGAGGAGGTCTGAACCAGGATAATTCCTTGTGTTGTGTGTTTGTTTATTGTGTGTTTGTCTTTTATACTAACCTTCATCGAAGATCATCTTTGTATGAATGTTTTTAAGTACAGGTACTAATCAAATATATTTTGAAAAAGACCCATTCACCCCCCCCTCTAGGCTCGTCAACTGGGCAACACTGGATTTGGAAACCCACCTCCAACGGTAGGATCCTATCCCTAACTCATTCCCCGAAGCCTTAAGCCTATAAAATACCTCGTTTTGGGCGAGATTAGGTTTGGGCGAGATTAGGTTCTTTGAGCTCTTGGGAAAACCTAGGGCTTTTTGTGTGAAAACCTGATTTTGACGAGCTTTGATCCGGCAATTGAGGAGTTCTTCTGGTGATCTTTTACGACTTGGAGGTACTCTTGGCATAGAGGAAGCTTCCCCGACCTCCAGTGTGCAACCTACATCGACACAAGACCGGATCTGGGAGGATTGTGAGCACTTTCTTAGCTTGGCCGAGGTGGGCATCTTCGGTAAATTAATCCCATTAGACAATTTTTCAAAGCAAGCGATCTAGGGATTTCATCCTACCCATGTCCTTTAGGTCCTAGGATTTTATTGGATTTTTCCTCGTGTCCTGGAACCCCTAATTCTCTTGTATTTGTGCGATCAGTCTGCACTTCTGCAGATAGGAAATTGACGGCAAGCTTGCTACCGTTAGTTAAGATCCTGAGTTAGCGACAACATCTTGTGTCGTTAACCCCAGTTGGCGGCAACCCCTTTGCCACCAAGTTCTTCATTTCTTTACAGAATGGCTATTTTGATCTCTGTGGCATGTTTGTCAGATTTCTGGGTGTATGTGCATGCTGTGAAAATTTTATGTTGTCAGGTACAGTCATTAGGTCATGTCATGAGATAGGTCGAATTTCTGTACATAGTTTTATTTATTAAATTTCTGTAAATGAGTAATGAGCATGATCTAACCATGATAAATCCTGAATAAATAGATCCATGGTATATTAGGGTTTTCATAATTTTTCCATGATCGTATGCTGACTATTTCAGGGTTTAAAACTGTTAGGTATGACTGTTTTACTGTGGATCATATTTAAACGAATTTCTTAATAAATCTACATGTAATCTATTTTAAATGTCAAATTTTGTTTACTGTTCGAAAATCTGAAAAATTGGATATGTGATATATAACCTGTGTACATCCAGTGATAAAAATTTCATGATATATTGACATCAGTAGGTGCTGTGATCAGTCTAGCAAGTGCAATTGACCATATTAATCATGTTAATTCTAATTGTGTGAAATTCAGTGATTAGCAACATGATTAGGTTTAGGTTGTGAGTTAAATTTCACTATGAAATAGAAGTACCATGTTCTGTAAACTGATGCATATGTGATTAGTTAAAAATACATGAAGTGTGTGAAATAGTGCATGTTGACAATGTGATAAAAATATGATGTGTAAAGTTGTGCCGACATTGACACTGCTACCATAGAGGGCTGTGGAGCTGTACTGTATAAGTCCTTACGAAGGTTCAATGTGTGTGATATCCCATGGGCATTAGGATGAAATCCTGAAGGTGGACAAGTACCACTGGTTAGGGTGGAGAGGCTTCTCCCGGTTCTGCGCATTTAACCAAGATTCGTCAATGTGTTGCCTAGGTGACGGGTATGTGTATGTGTAAGTGTGTCCTTCTAATGGTGGTTTGAACTATGTGTCACGGCAACTAGTGTAAACATGTGAATATGTGTGAATGTGAACATGTAAATTGTGCAATGTGAAAGATGATCATGTGAAAGTGTTAAATGAATGTGATAGCATGCAAATAGATGTAACTTGTGTACATGTGATTTATTTATGTTAAAACAGCATGCTAAACATGTGGTTAAATGTTATAATAGCATGTGACATTGAATTGAGATCATGCTAGGTGTGCTAATTATCATGTACATAGTTCCCTGCTCTAGTTGTACATAGTTGTGAAATGAATTGAATAAGATTTAAGCCTTTGAATCATGTTGGTCACAACGTGTAGAAAGCATGCTATAGGATTTTCATATTTATTTGGTTAAGTAATATAAAGCATGTACCATGTTTAATTCTAAATGTTTAAAAGGCTAGCATGTGTATATATGTGTATGTGATTTGTGTATGGATGCCATCTTTGGATTGCTTGCTGGGTCTTTTAGAAGACTCATCCTTGCTTCGGCGTACAGTGTGATAGGTGTCTCCACTCCTGAGAAGACATAGTGAGGAGCGACTCCGAGCGCGAGGAGTAGCTACCTTTGTGGAGACTTCTACGTTGTTACTTTTCTTGCATTAGTATGTAATCAATAAAATTGTGTAATTCATATAGACAATGTATTTTATTTGAAGTTGTAATAATGTGGACATTAGTAATTCTTTTATTGCTATATAGACTGTGGATATGTGATGATGGTGGAATGAGAATGAGAATTGTTCTTTTATTTCCGCTGTACTTTACTGTTATTCATGTACATATCAACCTATCATTTAGTGTTGGGTAAATGTCCCACTGTGACGGCATTCTTTGTACCGACGTGGATTGATATAATCGTACCGGTATAAGGAGGGTGTTACAGAGATTGGTATCGAGAAACCCAGTTGAGATTGTACATGAATATACCATCATCTTCATAATATGCTAAGTCCTTATAGAATTCGTCCACATATGTAGAAAATATTTATAAGAATGGAAGATAGCTAAGAAAATGGTTAGGGCTAATCACTTAGTTTCTAACTATATTAATTTGTTTTACAGGCTATGGCTACTCGTGGTAGGCTGGTGCCCAGGCTCGAGATGATGAGTAGAGGCGTGAGGACAGGGGTGAGGCAGGCCCCAGCACCTCAGGGTCCTATAGTACTTCCTCCACCACCGCCTGTGGATTATGATGTTTTTCATGCAAGGTCTGGTCCAGGCTATGCAGACCCAGGCGCATACTCAGGCGGCACTGCAGCTCAGCTGGAGGCTCAGTTGAATTGTTAAATTGGAGTATCCTATTTCTATTAAATGTATGATTGCTATTATGTTGCTTATATTGCTTGTTGTCCCAGCTCAGTCTCCAGCTCCATTCCCCAGAGCAAGGCCATGGTGGTCCTTCATCATGGAGAGATTCAAGAGGATGGCTCCGCCCTCTTTTAAGGGGGAGAGTCAGCCCCTATTAGCGAAGAGCTGGATGAGGGAGATTGAGAAGATCTTTCGAGCTATTAGTGTGCCGAGGAGGACAAAGTTAGCTTTGCCACCTATATACTGCAGGTATTTAAATTATATGCATGTATTTGTGTTAGTTTAGATTTTGTCTAGTTTGGTGCTTATGGGTTGTGTCTTGCAGAGAGAGCCGATGTGTGTGGGCCTCATTACTTCGCACCAGATTCGAGATGGTGCTATCGAGGTGTCTTGGGATGAGTTCATGAGGCTGTTACGGGCCAAGTTCATCCCAGAGCATATCCAGACAAGATGAGCAGGAGTTCCTTTATCTTACTCAGGGCTCCATGACGGTGTTAGAATATGAGGCCAAGTTTGCCGAACTGTCCAAGTATGCTCCTCATATAGTTGTTGATGAGCGCAGGAAGGCGAAGAAGTTTATTATGGGTCTTAAGCCATCACTGAGATCGAGGCTGTGGCGTTTGACCACCGTACGCTAGATGAGGCTCTCAGCGCTGCGTGTAGGCAGAGAGCGAGATGGAGCAGTACATGGAGGAGAAGAAGGCATCGCAGAAGAGATCCGCGCCACTTTCCAGTGGCAGGACAGGAAAAGGCAGCATACCAGTCACCACAACGCCCAGTGGCAGCTATTCAGTAGGCAGTTGCACCGCGGTCCCCCAACGTCAGCCCAGTGACAAGAAGATGTGCCTGATGACCAAACTTTCCCCATATAAATTAATTCACTTATTTATATATTATTTTTGATGATAACAAAACAATACTAATAATTACTTGAGCCTTGAGGACAGAAATAAAAGAAAAAGGAAGTTCAAGACAATCAGGTAAAACTCTCACTTCATATTTTTCCCAAGTCATTGCATTGACTTCTTCATACACCGTAACGATTCTGTAAGTTATCATAACGATTCCCTTGGAGCTCATAACGACTTGCTCGTCACAACGACTCTATAAGTGACCGTAATGATTCCTTTAGAGCCCGTAACGACTTGCTAGTCCTAACGACTCTATAAGTTATCATAACGATTCCCTTGGAGCTCATAACGACTTGCTCGTCACAACGACTCTATAAGTGACCGTAACGATTCCTTTAGAGCCCGTAACGACTTGCTAGTCCTAACGACTCTATAAGTTATCATACGATTCCCTTGGAGCTCATAACGACTTGCTCGTCACAACGACTCTATAAGTGACTGTAACGATTCCTTTAGAGCCCGTAACGACTTGCTAGTCCTAACGACTCCATAAGTTATCATATCGATTTCTTCAGAAACATAACGATTTGCATCTCATAACGATTTGTTAGTGTTTCATATCGATTTCTTCAGAAACACAACGATTGCATCTCATAACGATTTGTTAAGTGTTTCATATCGATTTTATTCAGAAACATAACGATTTGTTAAGTGTTTCATATCGATTTCTTCAGAAACACAACGATTTGCATCTCATAACGATTTTTAAGTGTTTCATATCGATTTCTTCAAAACATAACGATTTGCATCTCATAATGATTTGTTAAGTGTTTCATATCGATTTCTTCAGAAACCACAACGATTTGCATCTCATAACGATTGTTAAGTGTTTCATATCGATTTCTTCAGAAACACAACGATTTCATAAGTGCTTATAACGATTTGTCTTACACAACGATTTCATAAAGTGCTTATAACGATTTCATTATTATGATTTAATGATTCTCTGTCATAACGATTGCCTATCAACTCATAACGAATTCATAAGTCATAAAGCATCGGCTTTGTTCATATCGATTTCACTGTTATATCATACTCTTTCATATGCGTTGAATAGTCAAAGTCGTATCTCGTCTGTTTGACTACTATGCATTCAATGCACTCTGAACGTATCTCTCATGCATGCAGACATATCTTCCACCATTGTGCTATTCTGTCTACATCTTTATTTTGACAGAAAGGAGCTTTGCTAAAACTAGCAATATCTTTTCCAACTGTGACTAACGATCACGCACCCTAGCTGTCTCCTATTTATTGTTGACATGCTTGCAGATACCTGACAAGACTTATCTGTACAACGTTGGAATCAAAGATACAAGATATCAAAACATTTCTTTGGCGTGTACTAAAGGATAAAAGACTGAAGATCAGAAGCTTCCTATCAGACCAGTCTAACGTACACCAGATGAGAGACAACGGATCTTTAACGTTCAAATTTCAAGTAGAAGCTTAAATACAAGACTACAAGACTGAGAAGGATATACTTTTGATGTAAAAAAATTCTGTGATAGAGAATAGCCAATCCTTCAAGTCTTCAGTAGTTCAAACAAGAGCGAGGCACTCCATTCCATATCTCTCAGCTCTTTAGCTCTCTGTGTTGAAAGAGAAATTCCTGTGAGAGCCAGTGAAGTCTTTGAGAGAAACCAGTGTCAAAATCCTTTCTCTCTCTCAAGGCTTGTTTGCTTCAGATCGTAGCTGTTTGAGCTAGTTCCTGAAGCCTGTTCTTGTGCTTACTCTTATTTGTTTTTATTTCCCTTCTGTGTGAAGGAAGACCTGGTGGTATCCAGGGCGGGTTTATTCCCTTCTGTTGAAGGAGACCTGGTGGTATCCAGGGTGGTTGTATTCCTTCAGGTTGAAGGAAGACCAGTTGAGGCTGGGTGTAAGGATCCGTGAGGGGATAGTACCCTTGATAGTGATTCCTGAGGTATTGCTCAGGGACTGGACGTAGGTCTCCTGTGGAAAGGAGTTCCGAACCAGGATAAAATCCTTGTGTCTTGTGGCTATGTTTTATGCGTTTGATGTTTCATTCCCTCTAACTCTAACCTTCATTTAAGTTGTTTTAATCTTTTGTGAACAGGTATCAATCCAAGATCTATTTTTAATAACCCATTCACCCCCCCTCTGGGCTAGCTAGCTGGGCAACAAGTGGTATCAGAGCAAGTCTCTTCGACAAAGAAGAAGATCCAACGATCTGAAGAGTAAAGATCCATGGCAGCCCATGGTAACTTCGAAGGACAGTCAGTCAACAGACCTCCTTTGTTTGAGGAGAAGATTATATCTATTGGAAGACAAGAATGGAATATTTTCTACAAGGCAACGATTACATGATAGGTCAATTGTAGAAGAAGGTGATCTTCTAGTCACCAATCCAAAGGCTCAGTGGACAGATGATGATAGAAGAAGAATGTCTTTAAACTGTAAAGTCAAGAGCATCCTGTGCTGTGCCCTCAGTAAGAAGAATTCAACAGAGTTTCAGCCTGCAAATCCGCAATGGAATGTGGAAAAGCTTAAGATTACCTATGAAGGGACAGATAAGGTAAAGGAGACAAGAATCGACATTCTTGTAACTCAATATGAAAGATTCCAGATGCAGTCAGGTGAATCCATAACCCAAATGTTTAGTAGATTCACAGATATCACAAATGGGTTGGCTGGATTAGGAAAAATCTATGCTGTACCAGATATGGTTAGAAAGATCCTCAGATCTCTGCCATCCTCATGGATTCCAAAGGTAACAGCCATTGAGGAAGCCAATGATCTAAAACAATGTCATTGGAGAAGTTAATAGGATCCCTCATGGCTCATGAGATAAACATGGAGAGATTAGGAGAATCCTCCAGCAAAGAAGCAATCAAATGCTCTCAAGGCCAATGAAGACATATCAGAAGAATCACTGGACAACAGTGAAAGCAGTAAGGATAGTGATGATGAAGAATCATGCTGTCTCGAAGACTTCAAAATTCTAGCAAAGAAGAAGAAGTTCAGTCTGGGAGAAGATTTTTTAAGAAAAATAAAGATTTCAGAAAACCAGAAATAAAGGATTCGAAGAAAGGAGAAGTGATATGCTATGAATGCAAGAAGCCTGGACACATCAAGGCAGATTGTCCAATCTTAAAAGAATGATCACAAGAAGAAGGATAATTTCAGAAAATTCAAGAAGTACAAAAAGAAGGCAATGGCAGCTGCTTGGGAGAATAGCAGTGACTCAGACAGTGAGTCAAGCTCAAGCAGTGATGGAGAGAGGCCAACCTGGCTCTCATGGCCAACACCGAAGACAAGGTAACTTCGACTCTTCTTTTGATTCATGCAATGATTCAGATTCGGATAATCTAGAAAGTGCATTTAATGAACTTTATAATAAATATAAAGAAGTATCAAATTATTAAAAGTCAGTAAGAAAAATATCATTTGTCTAGAGAACACTAATTCTGATAAAAACAGAAAATGAAGAATTAGAAAAACAATAACTGAACTTAAAAGAAGAAATAAATTGTTATGTGAAGACCTAAAGCTAAGAATGAACAAATAACAAATTGGAAAACAGGAAAGCACAGATGAACTAAGAAAAAATTAAAGCTTAAATGAAGAAAATGATAAACTATCAAGCACACTAGAGAAATTTACTAATGGTAAAACTCTCTAATATAAAAGGTGCTAGAAGAGCAGGTAAGAAGAAAAATGGGTTAGGATATACACCCCCAGATAATGAAGAACCATAGTCTACCCTAAAATATCCACACCAAAGTTTCACCTGAACAAGATATACCATAAAGCTGAGTTCAAGTATATAGAAAAGGTAACAAAATTATCCTGCTGTGATCACTGCAACAAATTAGGACATATCGCATAACATGCCCAACAAAACATAAAAAATGGATAATAAAAGGTAAAAAAATAATGATACTACCCATCAGGACCCAAAAAACTTGGGTACCTAAAACTTAATGTTTAAATTTCAGGGAAACTCAAGAGCATCCAAATGGTACTTGGATAGTGGATGCTCAAGACACATGTCAGGAAACCAGAAGTTCTTTGTCAATCTCCAAGCTGAAGAGGAACATTACCTATGGAGATAATGGAAAAGGCACAGTGATAGGAATGGGTCCGTGAACACAAAGGAAAATCAGTTATTGAAGATGTGTTGCTGGTCAAGGATTAAAGCACAATCTCATTAGCATCAGTCCTTTGTGTGACAAAGGCCATCAGATTCAGTTCCAAGAATCAAAATGCAGCATATTAAAGGATGGAGCAGTCATCTTTGAAGCATATAGAGAAAGAAATTTGTATGTACTCTATCTTAAGGAACTCAGGGATCAAGATGTCTGTTTGGCAGCCAGCAAAGATCAATCAACTGAGCTGTGGCACAGAAGACTGGGCCACTGCAGTTTGGATGGATTGAACAAGCTCAGAAAAGGAATCTAGTGGAAGGACTGCCAAGGTCAACACAAAATGGACAGTATCTGCAGACCCTGTGCAAAAGGAAAGCACACCAAGAACTCTTTCAAATCAAAGACAGTAGTGACCACCTCAAAGCCGTTAGAACTTCTTCACATGGATCTATTTGGGCCAATGAGGACTACCAGTCTTGGAGGAAAGAATTTTGGATTTGTCATAGTTGATGATTACTCAAGATTTACTTGGTATCCTTTCTAGAGCACAAAGATGACACCTTTGATAATTTTGTCAGCTTCAGCAAGAAAGTTCAGAAAGATCAGAAGTTCACCATTATCTCTATCCGATCAGATCATGGTGGTGAATTTCAAAATGAAAAGTTTGCTAGGTTCTGTGATGACCAAGGAATTGAGCACAACTTCTCAGCACCAATGACACCTCAACAGAATGGAATTGCTGAGAGGAATATAACTCTTTTGGATATGGCAAGAATAATGTTATCAGATTATGACTTGCCAAGATATTTTTGGGCCGAAGCCATCAACACTGCAAGCTACATCATTAATAGGGTAATGATCAGGCCAATTCTGAAGAAGACTGCTTATGAACTCTACAAGGGAAAGAAACATAAGGTCAGTCACTTCAAAATATTTGGATGTCCTTGCTTCATCCCACAACAATGGAAAAAGGGACATTGGTAAGTTAGATGTCCAATCAGATGAAGCATCTTTATGGGGTACACTTCTAACCCAAAGGCTATAGAGTTTTCAATAAACGCTCATTATTAATTGAACAAACCGTGCATGTTATTTTGATGAATCTAACCCTTCCTTAAAAAAAGAAGAAATTAGTGACATTGATGATGCAGATGACTTGTCCGAAAAAATAAAGAATACCTCAATTGAGGACAAGGAAGATCCACCTCTGGAAGAACTGCAGCAAACTGAAATTCAACATGCAAATCTTCCAAAAGAATGGAGACATAAGAAAGATCACCCTCTTGAGAACATTATTGGATCCATCTGTAGGGGTAAGAACAAGAGGTAATGTAATTCCTTGTGATTATTTAGCTTTTGTTTCTCAAATAGAGCCTAAGACAGTCAATGAAGCTTTAACTGATGAATCTTGGATAATAGCCATGCAAGATGAACTAAATCAGTTCAAGAAAACCAAGTATGGTCACTTGTTCTTAGACCATCCAATCATTCATTATTGGCACCAAGTGGGTGTTCAGAAATAAACTGGATGAGTCTGGAGTAATCTTAAGAAACAAGGCTAGACTGGTAGCTCAAGGCTATTCTCAAGAGGAAGGCATAGATTTTGATGAAACCTATGCACCTGTGGCTAGACTTGAGGCTATTAGAATCTTACTTGCTTATGCATCTGCATTAGACTTAAAATTGTTTCAAATGGATGTCAATCTGCCTTCTTAAATGGTTTTATCAAGGAGGAAGTGAATGTGAACAACCTCCAGGTTTTGATGACACCGAATTTCCAAATCATGTATTTAAACTCCATAAGACTTTATATGGTTTAAAGCAAGCACCTAGAGCCTGGTATGAAAGGCTCAGTACTTCTTGTTAGATCATGGTTTCACTAGAGGTCAAGTAGATAGCACATTATTTATAAATCAAAAGTCAAACATATACTACTTGTGCAAATATATGTAGATGATATTATTTTTGGATCTACTGATGAATCTCTTGCAAGTACTTTGAAAAGCTTATGCAGGGAGAATTTGAAATGAGTATGATGGGAGAGCTAAACTACTTCCTTGGATTGCAAATCAAGCAAGGGAAGGAAGGCACCCACATCTGTCAAGCCAAGTACACCAAAGAGCTATTAAAGAAATTTGGTTTTGAAGGTGCGAAGCCACTGTCAACGCCAATGAGCACATCAACCAGAATGGACAGTGATCAAATGGTAAAAAGGTAGATCAAAAGAACTATAGAGGTATGATAGGGTCATTACTTTACTTAACAGCAAGTAGACCAGGCATTTTATTTAGTGTATGCATGTGTGCTAGATATCAAGCAGACCCTAGAGAGTCTCATTTAATTTCTGTGAAAAGAATATTTAGATATTTAGCTAGAACTCATGATTTAGGTCTTTGGTATCCCAAATCTTTGAAATAAATTTTAGGATTTCTGATGCTGACTATGCTGGATGCAAAGTAGATAAAAAAGCACCAGTGGTTGTTGTAATTTCTTGCAGGATGTCTGATATCTTGGTCTTCCAAAACAAAATTCAGTAGCTCTATCAACAGCTGAAGCTGAATATGTTGCTGCTGGAAGTTGCTGTACACAACTCCTATGGATAAAGCAACAACTTGAGAATTTCGGCATTCATATCAAGTCAATTCCACTACTATGTGATAATACAAGTGCCATCAACCTCACCAAAAACCCAGTACAACACTCAAGGACTAAACACATTGAGGTTAGATATCATTTTATTCGAGATCATATAGCTAGTGGTAATTTAGAAATTTCTTTTATAGATACAAATGGTCAATTGGCAGATATCTTCACAAAAGCCCTAACTGAAGAGAGATTTACATCTCTTAGAAGGGAATTAGGGATGTGCAATTTGTGAAACATTTCTGTATTTAAATTGGCATATAAATTTTTCAGATTATAATGAAATCTTCTCTCTCCCTCTGGCATTAAGCAAAACTCAGCTTATTTATTGTACTTGACCGCTATGTGTTAAAAGCAGTTTGACCCGTCAAACCCTTTTGTCGCTTTCTGTCGTTACCCCTTTTGGTGCCTCCTTTTCGATAAAGTATTATTAATTGGTCAAATTGTTATGGGAATGACTCTTCTCCCACCTTTACCCTTCTTTCTCCTTTATCTGTTCGCCCAAAGCCGATGCCCTAACGATTCCGGCATCGACTCTCCGCAAGATTTGAAGCCTTCTCTTCCCCCCCGCGAGAATCCCTTGAGGGCTTCCATCCCTTCCATCATCTCCTCTTCCTTTTCTCCACTCTACCCATGGCCGCTCCAGTGATCTCCGGAATGTAGGGGCTACAGTGCTGAGTATTTGTCCCCTGAGCAGCAGCAAAGGTTCACATTCGTCAAGACAAAAATTTACGGAAATAAAGCAGTGGATGTACCAGATCTAGAGAAGAATGGCATGAACAGTATAACAGAAACTTTGAGAAGGATGCAGTGGATGGATATTGCCACTTTCACCGAGGTAAGCTATCCCGACCTGGTGAAAGCCTTTTATGTTTGTCTAAGGTCAGAGGCGGATGGGTCCCTTGTCTCATCTGTAAAGGGTATCCAAATCAAAGTAGATCATGAGCTTTTGCACATGTTGTTTGTGGTGAAGACTTCTGGACACAGTGGAGTTCACACAGTGAACGATCAAGCAAAGGGTCTGGCATTATAGGTCCAGGTTTCAAGCTGAGAGACGGGAAATTGGATATAAATCAGATGACTGCGTTCAACCGTCTACTTCATTTTATTATCTACCAAATCATAGTTCCCCGCAGTGCCACTTTCTCACCTTGTACTAGGGCAGATTCAGATATGATGTTCTGGGTAATTCAGCAAAAGGAGATTAACATGGCAAAATCATGATGGAGAGAATGAAGTTTGCCCATGATCAAATCTGGGATACAAAGAGCAAGTTGAATGTTTCATTGCCCTATGCTCATCTACTTACCAGGATATTCAATCATTTTGGAGTAAATCTATCTGGGGCAGTTGTGAAAAAGATGGGCCAGTCTATAAGGTCCAGGAACCTAAAGAAAAGTGGATTCTCTCAGTGCAGAATGGGATATGGACCAAGACCTCTGTGGCAGAGGGAGAGGCCATCATCGGAGACATCCCCGAAATTCCAGAAGAAGCAGCAGAATTAGCAGCACAGCAGAGAATTAGTAGCAGTTGAATCAACAGCAGCTCCAACGGAGAAGCAGTAGCAAGTGTGGCAGATTCTTTGCCCACCTCCAGAGTTGCCTCTGTTCTAAGAGAAGTATTGGACTCCGTCCCTTCCACCTCAGTTACTTCAGAAGGTGGTGGACTTACAGAGACAGAAGCTATGGCACCAGGCCATATTGAAAGATCCAATGCAGAAAATAGTATTTATGAAGAGCCAACAGTTGCGCAAGGGGAAGTAGTGATGGATGAAGCTCCTACTGAGGGGGCAAATTGCAAGTGTGTCTCAAGTATCTACTTCTGTGGCCAAGGGTCACATTGAAATAGAGGAAGCTCCTAGCCAAGTGGAGCCATTAGAAGTGAGCCTCAAATGTCAGAATCAGTGGCAGAAGGCCACAGTGAGGACGTTGTTTTGGAAGAAGCTCCCACTCTGGGGAGCAAGAAAATGTTGTTAATCTGCTCCTATTCAGGGGAGCAAGAGCTTGGTAATGAAGAAGCACCATCACAGGGGGAGCCCATTGAAAATGCCCCTGTAAATGAAGGACCTAGTACACAGTCATGGTGATTTGAAGAACCTGTACCTCAGAGAAAAATAAAGAGAGTGGTTCACAGAAGGCAAGGAAAGATCCACCGGAAAGTAAATTTGAAGCATGTTATGGAAATACTAAAGGCTCAAGGAGATATATTATCATCAGTTCAGTCCAGTGTCCAAGGCATTCTTGCCAGTCAAGCTACAGCCACTTCTGACTGTCTTCAGTCCGAAATGCTATGAGATGGTTCAACAAGGAATTGGCAGACATGAAGACCATGCTATCAGCAATTTCCAGGACAGGTGGACTTTCTCCTTCTGCTACTCAGAGCAGACCAGTAGCTGTTCCTCGGCCACCAGGGCCCCCAGCACAAGAGTCAGGGCCATCTGGGCCATCAGTTCAAGCTTCAGGGTCATCAGGACCATCTCATCAGGATTTTAGGCCATCTGGGCCGTCTGCAGTTGTCAGCCAAGGTCAAGAAAAAGGAAAGAGCCAGTAGCAGCTACCAAGGCCCCTGACTCTAACAAACCCCAATTACTCTTGCAACTCCAATCCTCTCCTCACCTTCATCTTCTTCTACAGCCCCTCCAGCTCCACCAACCTTCAAACACCATGCCTCGCACCCAACCTCATCCTCTATCATTCCATCTCAACTTCCTTCTCTCCCACTCCCTCTCACCCTCAGCTCCATCATCACCCTCACCTTCTTCACCTCTCACTGAAACTACTCCAGTTCCTCATCTACATCTTTCAATCCCAACATCTCTTCCATCCTCCTACTCCTCCTTCTTCTGTCACCTTCCTTCTGGAAAAACCTCAAATTCACAGTGTCTTTGACACTAATCTTCCGATGACTTTGAGAGAAATACCCTCATCTCCATTCTATCCTTTACCTCTCATGTCCACAGGACTGATCCTCCCAGTCCTGCCAAGAAAAAGAGAAACATTCATCCTCTGTCAGCATCTCCTCCTCACCATTATTTCCTCCCCTTTGGTACTCTCTTACCCTCGAACCTCTCAGAAGATCCATCTATAGGAATACCTTCAAAAATGCATCCTTTCCACTATCTATGGTATTCCTTTCCTCACCCTCTCTGAGCATCTAAACATTGTTCTTCTCTTTCCCAGTTGACCCACTTTCAAAAATCCAAATCTATGAGGGCACTGAGTTCAAGACGAAGAGCAGTGGGCCAACGTCAAGGGCAACAAGTCTATGTACTCCAATACTTTGTCTGCCCGTACAGAAACCCTTACCCTAGAGATCACCCACTCACTCTTTCTGAGTGGTTCAATCTTCAGCATAAGACCTCTTGGGGACCATTCATTCTGAAGAGATCAGGATTGCCAAGAACTTCCAGTTGTACAGTGATTTCTGCTACCTGAACAAGCTGCCTGAAGTACATTCTACCAATTTCATTCAGCTATAGTAATGCTGAGATCAGAACATCCAATCAATCTTCCCCTCACAGTGGATTTTGCAAACCTCCAAGTTGACTCTCCAGTTCTTCTGCCGAAGCTACACTCCTTAGTGTTTGACTCAGATGCAGGCTCCCCATGCCTTTGATATGTTTGCTAAGCAGATGGGCAGAATGTCACCAAGCAGGGTAGAATGCCTTCCTTTTTGCGTTTATTTTCAGAGAATACCACTCTGGCCGCATTTCCTCCCAAGTTTGGCTCCACTCAGTTCTGATTGTGAGAGGCTTTCTCCCACCGTATGGGAAACGCTCTAAAGGAACCCCATCTCCAGTTGCAAGCCATCAACATTCCTTGATCCGTCAAGCTAAGCCTATTCTATCAGCCGAAGCCTTCGTGGATCTCAACTCCATAAATCCCGTTCAAGAGATATATGTTCAGTGGGCAGCCAGATATACTGCTTCTATGCCTTAAGAAGGATCTTCTTGATCAGAAGATTTTCTATCCATCTCTCTGGACAGATTTCTCCATCGTGCCAGTTTTGGAAAAAGCACCTACTTCAGATTCATACTGGACAGAGATCAGTATGAAGAATTCCTGGACGAGCAGCGGCAGCTATATATTCATAGGATCACTCCAGCCATGGGTTCATCCTTCTCAGTTGCTCCTGGTGTTTTCCACCAGACTTTTGAAGATATGGAGATCAAGGCATGGGCTGTCATTTCCCAGCATGCCTCTCTCTTGTCTCCGTTGTATTATCTTACTCCTAATTATTCAAGCTTTCTCTCTCTCTCTTCTTTGTCTCATAGACTATCTTTTTGCTTATGACAAAAAGGGGGAGAAGACTAAAGCAACTCTGAAAAACATGACTGTTTATTTATGCTATTTAGTATATTTTGTCATCATCAAAAAGGGGGAGATTGATGACCAAACTTTCCCCATATAAATTAATTCACTTATTTATATATTAATTTTTATGATTAACAAAACAATACTAATAATTACTTGAGCCTTGAGGAGGACAGGAAATAAAAGAAAAAGGAAGTTCAAGACAATCAGGTAAAACTCTCACTTCATATTTTTCCCAAATCATGCATCGACTTCTTCATACACCGTAACGATTCTGTAAGTTATCATAACGATTCCTTTAGCTCATAACGACTTGCTCATCACAACGACTCTATAAGTGACCGTAACGATTCCTTTAGAGCCCGTAACGACTTGCTAGTCCTAACGACTCTATAAGTTATCATAACGATTCCTTGGAGCTCATACGACTTGCTCGTCACAACGACTCTATAAGTGACCATAACGATTCCTTTAGAGCCCGTAACGACTTGCTAGTCCTAACGACTCTATAAGTTATCATAACGATTCCCTTGGAGCTCATAACGACTTGCTCGTCAAACAACGACTCTATAAGTGACCGTAACGATTCCTTTAGAGCCCGTAACGACTTGCTAGTCCTAACGACTCCATAATTATCATATCGATTTCTTCAGAAACATAACGATTTGCATCTCATAACGATTTGTTAAGTGTTTCATATCGATTTCTTCAGAAACACAACGATTGCATCTCATATCGATTTTGTTAAGTGTTTCATATTGATTTCTTCAGAAACATAACGATTTGCATCTCATAACGATTTGTTAAGTGTTTCATATCGATTCTTCAGAAACACAAAGATTGCATCTCATAAAGATTTGTTAAGTGTTTCATATCGATTTCTTCAGAAACATAACGATTTGCATCTCATAACGATTTTGTTAAGTGTTCATATCGATTTCTTCGAAACACAAAATTTGCATCTCATAACGATTTGTTAAGTGTTTCATATCGATTTCTTCTTCAGAAACACAACGATTTCATAAGTGCTTATAACATTTGTCTTACCAACGATTTCATAAAGTGCTTATAACGATTTCATTATTATGATTAATGATTCTCTGTCATAACAATTTGCCTATCAACTCATAACGATTTCATAAGTCATAAAGGCATCGCTTTGTTCATATCGATTTCACTGTTATATCAATACTCTTTCATATGCGTTGAATAGTCAAAGTCGTATCTCGTCTGTTTACTGCTATGCATTCAATGCACTCTGAACGTATCTCTCATGCATGCAGACGATATCTTCCACCATTGTGCTATTCTGTCTACATCTTTATTTTGACAGAAAGGATCTTTGCTAAACTAGCAATATCTTTTCCAACTGTGACTAACGATCAACGACAGCCCTAGCTGTCTCCTATTTATTGTTGACATGCTTGCAGATACCTGACAAGACTTCTGTACAACGTTGGACTCAAAAGATACAGATATTAAAACATTTATTTGGCGTGTACTAAAGGATAAAAGACTGAAGATCAGAAGCTTCCTATCAGACCAGTCTAACGTACACCAGAATGAGAGACAACGAATCTTTAACGTTCAAATTTCAAGTAGAAGCTTAAATACAAGACTACAAGACTGAGAAGGATATACTTTTGATGTGAAAAAAAATTCTGTGATAGAGAATAGCCAATCCTTCAAGTCTTCAGTAGTTCAAACAAGAGCGAGGCACTCCATTCCAATTCTCTCAGCTCTTTAGCTCTCTGTGTTGAAAGAAAATTCCTGTGAGCCAGTGAAGTCTTTGAGAGAAACCAGTGTCAAAACCTTTCTCTCTCAAGGCTTGTTTGCTTCAGATCATAGCTGGTTGAGCTAGTTCCTGAAGCCTGTTCTTGTGCTTACTCTTATTTGTTTTTATTCCCTTCTGTGTGAAGAAGACCTGGTGGTATCCAGGGCGGGTTTATTCCCTTCTGTGTGAAGGAAGACCTGGTGGTATCCAGGGTGGTTGTATTCCCTTCAGGTTGAAGGAAGACCAGTTGAGGCTGGGTGTAAGGATCCGTGAGGGGGATAGTACCCTTGATAGTGATATCCTGAGGTATTGCTTAGGGACTGGACGTAGGTCTCCTGTGGAAGGAGTTCCGAACCAGGATAAAAATCCTTGTGTCTTGTGGCTATGTTTTGTGCGTTGATGTTTCATTCCCTCTAACTCTAACCTTCATTTAAGTTGTTGTGTAATCTTTTAGTGAACAGGTATCAATCCAGATCTAATTTTTAATAACCCATTCACCCCCCCTCTGGGCTAGCTAGCTGGGCAACAGTGCCCTCACTGCGGAAGAGCACATGGTGGTACCGAGTGCTGGAAGCTAGCAGGAAAGTGTCTTAAGTGCGACAGTAGTGAGCATCAGATTTGAGATTGTCCCAGACTGCAGCAGGGTATTTAGCGTGGAGCGCCAACCCCAGCAGCGGTAGCTGCAGCAGCACTAGCCACAGGAAGACCAGAAGGCCTCGAGCCCAAGCTCAAGTGTTTGCTTTAGCACGAGAGGATGCCGAGCATGCGGAAAACGTTACAAAAGGTATGGTTCTATTCATGGGTGTGCACGCTCGGGTTTGTTTGATACGGTGCCACTCACTCGTTCATTTCCGAGCGGTTTGCGAGCAGTTAGCTATAGAGTCAAGAGTAGAGGCTGAGGAGTTAGAGGTTCCTTTGTCTGTGCACCCACCAGCAGGAACGATATCGACTAGGATGTATTCCATCTTTACCGATGTGCATTGAAGACCGAGGCTTATATGGTGCTTCGTTTTGCTTAAGATGAAGGACTATGATGCAATTCTAGGTTGGATTGGCTAGAGGAGCACTAATGCTTTGGTAGTTGTCGTGGAAGAAGATTACTTTCCGTATTCCTGGTGAGGATGAGTTTTCACATCCATTGCCAAGGAACTTTGCGGGAAGGTTTGTGATCTCCGCCATGAAGGCGATGAGGATGGTGAACAGGGGTGTGACGCTTTCCTTGCCGCGTGGTCTTAGTACCAAAGCTGATCAGTCACCGACCCTGAGGAGATTGAAGTAGTGCAGGAGTTTCCAGACATGTTTTCCTGATTTTGTCTGGATTGTCACCAGATAGGGAGATAGAGTTTACTATAGAGTTGCTTCCAGCCACCTCTCCTATCTCAAAGGCTCCATATCAGATGGCACCTGCGGAATTAGCTAAGCTAAGGAAGCAGTTGCAGTTTGCTGGACAAGGGATTTATTTACCCTAGTGTGTCACCTTGGGGTGCACTTATATTATTCGTGAAGAAGAAGGATGGTTCCCTCAGGTTGTGCATTGATTATAGGAAGCTCAACCAGGTGACCGTGAAGAACAGGTATCCCTTACCGCGGATTAATGATTTATTCGACTAGTTGCAGAATGCATTAGTGTTCTCTAAGATTGATCTACAGTCTGGCTATCATCAGTTAAGGATTAGGAGTGAAGATGTGTCCAAGATGGCCTTTAGGACTCGTTATGGACATTATGAGTTTTTGGTGCTTCCATTTGGTCTGACCAATGCCCCAGTAGCGTTCATGGATCTCATGAACATGGTGTTTAGACCTTATTTGATAGCTTTGTAGTGGTGTTTATTGACGATGTGCTAGTCTATTCTCCAATGAGGCTACACCCCGTGATCATTTGAGGATTGTTTTGGAGGTTCTCCGGGAGCACAAGCTGTATGCAAAGTCAGCAAGTGCGATTTCTGGATGTGCGAGTTTCATTTCCTGGGCATGTTATTTCAGGCGCGGAGTGCAGTTGATTCAGCGAAGGTCGAAGCTGTTTTAGATTGGGAGATTCTAAGGACTCCATCAGAGATTCAGAGTTTTCTTAGTTTTAGCAGGCTATTATAGGTGATTCATTGAAGGTTTTGCGTCTATCGCCGCACCTTTGACTAAGCTAACCAGGAAGGGTGTGAAGTTTGTATGGTCCGAGTATTGCGAGAGTAGCTTTCAGTTGCTGAAGGCGAAGCTTACATCTGCACCCGTGTTGATTTTGCCGAGTGGTGTAGGGGGTTTTGCTATTTACTCAGATGCATCTTGGATCGTTCTTGGCTATGTGTTGATGCAACATGGTAGGGTAGTAGCATATGCTTCTCGCCAATTGAAGGAGCATGAGCGTAACTATCCGACTCATGATTTGGAGCTTGCGGCAGTGGTTCATGCACTGAAGATCTGGAGACACTATATTTATGGTGTCCAGTTCGAGGTGTTCCACTGACCACAAGAGTCTGAGATATCTCTTTCTCAGAAGGATTTGAACCTACGGCAGAGGAGATGGATTGAGTTTCTCAAGGACTACGACTTCGAGCTTCAGTATCATCCAGGGAAGGCGATATCATAGAGGATGCTTTTAGCATTAAGAGATCTTTGCTCCAGCAGGATTGGAAGATGTTGGAGGATGCAGCCTGTGCGATGACTGAGTTAGAGCCACAATTATGTCAGGCTTTCGTGGCTCAGTTGTCTATTCGATCCACTATGCTAGATGAGGTGATTGAGCAGCAGAAGGCTGATCCTAGACTCCAAGAGTTGGTAGGCAAGGCAGGCATTGCTCAAGATGAGGACGGTGTCATTAGATTTCAGCACCGAGTTTGTGTTCCCGATGTTGTGGATGTTCGTGAGCATGTTCTAGCAGAAGCTCATAGGTCGTGATTCTCTATTCATCCGG
>CM024758.1:41367367-41406136 GCA_014218235.1 Colocasia esculenta | reverse complement strand
GTGTATACTGCATGGAATTTGGGCATTCCACTTGGGTTATGAAGTAGACTCGACCCTCTTTCCAGGGGTATAAGCATTGCACGATGGGATTTAGGTTTGGCCTTCCTTTGATCGGCTTCAAGAAGGTGGTTTGTGCTGGTCGTAGCAGATGAACGAGGGAAGAAGATGAGCTTGGTATGCTTCTTAATCTCCTACTCTCCAGCACCAAGAGCTCCTCCACTCGACCAGCAAGTTCTAACTCATCCCTAGGGTTTGGGTGCAGAGTATTTAAGTAACCATGGTGTTTAGGAGTCCTATTATGACTAGAAAGAAGGGTTGCGGGATGGCATGTTGGTTTCCTATTTTTTGATGGTTTCTTCTCCCTTTGAGTGTCTTGGCCATCAAGCAACCCCCATAGGTGGGTAAGCACGAATTTGGATTGCTAAAAGTGCATGATTACATCCCAATTAAACCCTAATTACCCCTTTCTAATTTCAGCCTATTTAGAGTTACGAATTTCCATGCATTTTCTAGCTTTCATTTGATTGTTTTTGGGCCAAATGATGTCCATTGGCCCAATTATGGTATTAGGTCATTAATATATAATGTTAGAAGTCTCTTCAACATTTTTATTAATTTATGGTTGCGTCGTATTTCTGTGTTAACGGTTTTCCGATTGTTTCCTAATTTGGATAATCGGTCACAATAACTCTTAAACCTAGCCTAAATAATTTTTATTGTGATGGGTCATTAGAGGATATTATTTGAAGTCCATATATGATTTTTATTTAATTTTCTGACTCATCCAAGTACGTGTGATAACGATTTTACGACTTATTTATGAATTACGATAATAAGTCGCAAAACACTTTAAACTTGGCTAATCCGATTTTTGTTGGTACAATTTTATTTGTGGAACATTTAGGAATAATGTGTGGGGTTGATTTATAATTTTTATGGAATTTTCTGATGTGTTTTAACACATACGATAATGATACGTATGTTTTAAATACTCCGATATTATGGAAATTATTTATTTCCAATTATTTGAGTTTTTATGTAATTAAAATTTCCGGGGTGCTACAAGTACTAGCTGCCTTATATGTCAAAGAGATTGTAAGACTACATGGAGTCCCATCATCCATAGTCTCGGATCAAGATTCGAGATTTACATCTCATTTTTGGAAAGGACTGCAAGGTGCACTGGGTACTAAACTCAACTTTAGTACCGCCTTCCACCCACAAACTGATGGGCAAACTGAAAGAACCAACCAAATAGTGGAAGACATGTTGAGAGCGTGCACTATAGACTTCCAAGGATATTGGAACGAGCACCTACCCCTTATTGAGCTTGCCTATAAAAACAGTTACCGGGCGAGTATCAAGATGACACCGTTCGAAGCACTCTACGGAAGGAATTGTAGATCTCCTACATGTTAGAATGAGGTGGGAGAACAGCAATGGCTAGACCCAGACATGGTGCAAAATACAACCCGGGACATTCAGGTGATTAGAGACCGGCTTAAGACTGCTCAGTCCAGACAAAAGAGCTATGCCGACAAAAGAAGGTGGGACTTAGAATTCCAAGTCGGTGATCATGTATTCTTAAAGGTGTCACCTACTCGTGGCATTCAAAGATTTGGTGTGAAAGGAAAGCTCGGTCCTAGATTTATCGGTCCTTTTGAAGTACTCGAAAGGATTGGTGAGGTTGCATACCGACTGGCGTTGCTACCGGATCTGGCATGTGTACACAATGTGTTCCATGTCTCCATGCTCAGGAAATATGTATATGATCTACACACATCATTCGTCACGAGAAGTTGGTGTTGAACAGGGACACGACATATGAAGAAAAGCCAGTCAAGATATTAGAACGGAAGGTGAAACAGCTCAGAAACCATCCCATTCACGTGGTTAAAGTCTTATGGAAAACTCTGGAGTGGAAGAAGCAACATGGGAACGGAAGGAACCATCAGACAGAACTACCCCGATCTTTTCGGTAAAACATTCCCCCATATGATCATATGAATTTTGGACCAAATTCTTTTTGAAGGGGAGGATGTAGCAACCTAGATTTTTCGAAAAATAAAAATTTAATAATAATAAAAATAAAATCAATTAGAAAATCAAATAAAAGAGAATTAAATAAAACCCATTAAATGAAAAGAAGTAATGGGCTTAGTTAAATGGACTCATTAGAAATTAGTGGGCCAAATTGAGATTTTTAAAAGGGGAATAATATGAAAATACCCTAAATTCGTAACTTAATTATTACTTAAATAGAAAAGAAGTATTTAATGCATTAAATAAGAAGTTCGAGTTTGATTTGGATTCCTAAACCTACCCTAGTAGCTTGGCCACGAATTTAGCTCCCATCCTAACCCAATTAGAAGTTCTCAAGCTTGGAAAGGGTGAGAGAAATAGGAAATTCCAAAATTTAATAGTAATTAGAGTCCTATTAGGAAATAGAAACCCAAGAGACATAAATACTCTCTTAAAGCTCCATGGTCGGCCTAGCTTGTTGCCAAGGGTTTCACGACGTAGAGAGGAGGCAAGGAGGAGGAGAATTCATGGGAAGGAGACTTCATCAAAGCTTCAACCCGAGTTCTTCAAGTTCTAGCACTAGAAGAGGAAAACGATCAAAGATAGGCATTCTCACGAGCAAAACTAATCAATTTCGTCTGTAGGTTGATCTAACTCTCAGGAATCAAAGCCCTCTTGTCTCATTTTTTCCATCGAGCAAATTTTTGTTCTTAATTTTGAAGTTCTGTGAACACCATGACCCCGAACCCTCTTTTTTAATTCTTGATCTCCATGTAAACTAAACCCCATGCTACAAAATTTTATGGGGATATTGATGATAGTTAGGCTTCTTTTGCCTCTGAAAGCCTAATTTTCATCCATCCTATCATGCGAATTAATTCGTTGATCTCATCTGTGTACTGTTCCATCTTCTTCATGAATACATATGACCAAAGCATGTCAAAACCCTGTTTGTTTTCCAATCCCTATTTACTGTAAGTACCCATGCATGTCTGGATCAATTCGCAATGGTTTCATGATTTTTTATTGCATGTGTAATAGTTATGATTTTCTGAACCACCCTATGTCAAAATAGGGTAATTATGGTCCGCAATCCAATGCACTGTCCTTTCCTTGTCGGACTCGGGCACAGACCCTGTGAACATGATGGCTCGATAGGCCGCGTTCATAGGGCTGTCGCGACAGTGCCTTCCGTCACGATCTGATCGCGACAGGGCCTGTCGTCGCGATCTGGCTGCCTGATCTGACGAGCACATCGCGACCCTCAAGCGACCCCATCGCGATCTGCCTGCCCAAACTGACAAGGCCGTCACGATCTGTACAAGGCCATGTCGCATTCTCAGTTGACCCCGTCACGACCCTTACAAGGGTGCGTCGAGTTCTGGCTTTTTTCATGAAAACCCCCAATTTTTTATGCTCTGACCCTCTACCGTGCTTGTACACTTTGTTATCAGTCATACCCACAGAAAATTACACTTGTCATAAATTAAACATTTATGTGTGATTAAATTACATGCACTGATGTTTCTCTATCTATAATTTCTCTTAACACATGCACACACTTGAACTCTCCAATATGGCTTAATTTTGGCATGAAAATATTCATAAGTATCTGGTAATTTATGTAATTAAATTGCCATATTTTAAATAAGACTCGTCTTCGTTTCTCACGTTGTTTTGGGAATACCGCTATCGACGCTCCACTGTTCTAGAATTCCTCTAGAACATCGAGCACTTGTTTCTATATACACACTCTCTCTTGACTTGGACGAACTCTCCGTCGGATACTCCTTCTGCCGGACTAGTGAATCCTTGTTCAAGGCCTCCGTAAGTCCTCTGTCCATGGATTCCCACATGGTCAGCGAGCCAGTTGTACCCTAACACCTATGATACCCTTTAGGGATCAACATGATCCAAACGGCTATTAGAAGTTCGCTCTTATCTTGAATCACACCGGACCTCTGGACCTGTGCTTAACATGGCCAGTGGAAGGGTCGAGAGTTCCACCTGACTGCCAACACCAAGTGCGCATGTTGTGCAACTGTTACTATCGCCTGTTTACTCGACGTGTTATGTGCATCGTCCACTAGCTCTCATCTATACTCTACTCGCTCGTACTATTCGTTCACTCTACTATCTCGTCTATTCATCTAGTACTCTCATCTATTTCTTGGTACTCTATATTGGCCATTGACTGATTGTCTAAAGATAAACAATATAACCAATGCCTGGCAATATATAAATGGCCCGATCTGGTCCTGGGTGTGCGCCCGAAAATGCTAGTGCCATGGGAGTTAAATGATCACAGTGCTTGGCATTACACTCGAGTGCTATCTATCTCGACTATCTAAATGACAATCAAAAGTGCTATGTTCTCTCGTTGTCTATTGACAAAAGTGCTATACTGTAACGTTTCGGGTTCTTACCGGATCCTTACCGGGTCTTGGTATGGTTCGGGTAGGTTGACGGCAAGGGTGTCTGCCGTTGAGTTGTGGTTGACGGCTAGGGCTAGACGTTGACTTCTGTCTGGCGTCCATATCTGTTGACGTTAAGTGCTTGAACTTAGCGGCGGTCGATCTGGACATTTAGTTTGTGGCGGTTTGAGGCGGCGGTCTATGTTGACGTCGACTTGTCAGGCCTGTATGAATAGGGCATCCCGTGAGCAGCTTCTTCTCCCTTTCCCTTCTCTTTCCCTCCACTTTTACCTCTGTCGATTTCCACTACTTCCGGCGGCCGACGGGAGCTCGTGGGAAGACCCTGGTACGCGTGGCGGTGATCGATCGGGCGAGGAACGGCGAGATTTGGCGGTTTTCACGTGATTGCGTCGGGGGGTTCTGGCGTAATTGGAGGTTCTGCGGTTGTGTTTAGATCGTTCTGAGGTAGGGCTTTAACTCCTTGAACCTTCCTTGACGGATGAGCATGCTGAATTGGCGTAGATTAGCATGTAATTTGTGTTTTCGGGCTGGGTGTTCCATGCCGGGAAATTAGGGTGGTTTGACCGATCCACGTGATGGATCGTGGTTTTCCGGAGTTTGTGTAGTGTGTGTGGATGTGGGGAAGCGTCATCCTCCATCAGATTGCAGTTTGTGGGGCTGTATTGCCCAGGGTGTTAAGGTTGGGGCTGTTAGGGTTGCTGGGGCTGAAGAAGTTGACGTCCACATAAATTGACGTTAAGCTCTTCGGTTGGATATTGACGACCATATGGGTGGACGTCTATATCATGGTTGGCGGCAATCGATGTTGCCGTTAAGCTCTTAGGGTGTTCCAGCAGACCTTTGACTCTACCTTATGGGTTAGGTGTGACATCCGGTGTCCGCTTCTTTGTGCAGTCTGCCAGGCGTGAGAGTGTCACTGCCTGAGTGCGTGTGTCGTGTTGAGTTGACTGTGTTGCGACGTCGACACGTGGTGTCCGTCTGTTGTGCGTTGTGTCAGACGTTGAGGGTGTTCGTCTGTACCAGTACCGAGTACCGTGTTTTCCGGTGTTCTGGTTGGTTGCCTGGACGTAGAGCGGTGCTCCGTCTAGATGACTGGCGCGTGGGGGGCTCAGCCAGTAAGCCAGAGCGTGGAGAGCGTCTCCGTTCTGTGCGTACTCCTTGTGGTGGTTTTGAGCCGTTGCCGTGGAGCCCCTTTCTCTACCGCTAGAGTCCAGCGCAGGGGAAAACCGGTCAAGGGACCAGACGTACGGGAGAGCGTCTGAGTGTGCACACGTAGTTGGGGTCGAGAGACTTTGTGGTGTCCGGACGTCGAGCCACAGACCCTAACTGAGTCCGCTTACTGTGTGTGTGAGTGTGTGTTACTGAGCCGTGTGGTTTGCTGTCCAGGCGCACTTCCGAGTGAGGAGTAGCGTGCTGTGACACTGGTTTCGAGTTCTAGTGCGGCGTGTGTTTACTTTCAGTTTTTACTTTCCGCACTTTAGTTCTGTTTCCAGTGGGGGTTTGCGTTGCCCTACTGAGTCTCTTGTTGTGAGACTCACTCCCTCCCCTTTCAGGTGGGTCGCCTTCGGCTCTAGTTCCAGGAGAGTCTAGCCACTCCGGTGCTGGTCTACCTTAGCTGCTTGTGAGTAGTACTTTTGTGTACCTCTTGTACTCTGTACTCTTTACTTTCTGTTGACTCTGAGTTGTACTTATGGAGTTTTATATTGTGGTTTGTTGTTCCATGTTGTGTATCTCTTTATGTGTTCTCCCTGGACAGTTCTTTTTCTCACCCTTCCGAGCTTTGGCTCGTGGGTTGGCGGGTCAGAATTCGGGTTACTGGTCGGGTACCGGTAATGCGGATTCTGGGTCGTTACATTACTATAACCGTTATGCTATTGTTGTACTTTGTGCTATTTGTGCTATGGCCATCTTGCTATTTGTGCTATACTCGACACTTGTGCTATACTTAGAAAGCTTGTGCTATTTCCATCATGCGCTATCCTACTATCTTTAATTGACTCTCTCGCTCTATCATAGTTACTCTGCTTTTAATACATTAATCATTTAAAGCCTGCTTGACTATTGAGATTTAAGTCCTAGGGCGCTATCGCTCACCCTGCGTTATTTGTCATTGTGTTCTCAGGTGAGACCGAGGATGACACATACACTCAAGAGGATGGGAACGACCAGGAGTGAAGTCACGAGTACCCTAGGGTCTTAGTATTATGATTAGAGTGTTAGTTTAGTCTTTTACTTTTTATTTCAATGTAATTGGGCCCTATAGAATGGCTCTGATATTAGTGGTTGTAACTAGACATTTGAAAGTTATTAATGAGAAGAATTTGCTTTAGTATTTATTCATTGCTCAATGGTTTGATGTCTAGTACTCGCTCTGTACCCGTTACTTGCAACTGCCTCACGTTCCGATATTCCGCGTCGGGGCGTGACATATTGGCATCCCTTTCTTGGGGGTTTGGAAAATCATGGCCGGTCATTCTATTTCGGCAGTCTAGTGACCTTTCTCTTAAGACCTCCTAAATCACCATACTCCGTGGATGCCTCACGGACACTGAGTTGGTTGTACCATTGAAGTTCTCTAGAGATAGAATGCACTTCCTCACTTATCTTGTTTCGTTAGTGTGATTTATAATCTGGACTTAAGCCAATAATGTAAAGAGATGACTAAAGTATAAATCGCGTCGTTATGCTGCCGAAATTATCTCTTGATCATTGTTATCATGAAATCATGTTCACTTTACTTTCTACTTCTAGACATCATCATTATGAATATGACATCTCCATTGCTTACATCTTAAAACTCTTATTGGCCATGAATGACTGTAGGTATCTACATTTGAAAATAGTGAGATGCAGATCGGGCACGGAGAGTGCCGAAGGGCTCCAATCTAGCCCAATGATGGAGAGTCATAAATATACTGTTAACCATGGGGTATAATGATTACTGGTGTTGCATCTGCACTGGGAGTACTTGCGTGTTGAATACTAGATACAATAACCACATACACGTGTCCTATTGTAATTTGAAGGTGGATCTTTCCTTGGTGCACAATGGTGCACAATAGTGTCTTCGTGCCTTATTAAGTGAATCATGTTAAAAGTTCGTGCTCATGCGTGCTTGCTTGCTTGTGTGATATGGCCATCCTGCAGTCTTGCAATTACATGACATCCTACAGTTATTGCAACTAAATGATATCTTGTGTGCTTGCTACATACCACTCTATTGATATCTCTGCTCGTTATATCCTTCTAGATCTTGTTCAATCACTCTTATTCAATCTATCTTGCTCATGTATCGTATTTTATGAGTTTATTCGCACATACATATCTTGATAATCGTGCTTGCCTAAGTTCTAAATTGTTAATCACATATATCATTACCCGCACATTGAGATATAAATCCTACTAGGCTAGTTTGCTCATTCCCTACTTTTAACCTTCTAGGTGACTATGAAGTGCAAGAGGAAGACCAAGTCGAGGATGGGAATGCGTCCGAGTGATGAGCGTTCCAACATATGTGTTATCCATAGTTTACCTTGAGAGTAGTTACATGTAGTAGGATGTGAGATTAAATGTAATTTGCCTTTTATTAAGTCACAGTCTTGTAGTACAACAATGAGAGATTATGTATTATTTATTTTGAAATAAGCAAGTGTTGAGATTGGAATACAAGTTAGTTGTGTTCATTATTGGGCCTATTATGATGTTTGTGTTGATACACATTTAGTACTTGCTAGGTAGAGGCTTATTTGCCAACTGTTCACGTTTCGGAATATCGACTTTAATTTTTCATATATATCCGTTGTGTAATTCTCGGGACGTGACAGTTTAATTCCTATTCAGAGTATCCTTGATTCATTCTATGATAGAAATCCATTTAATTGCCTCTAATTTGCCTAAGTTTTGTCTAGTAAGGTGTTTAGGATTCCCTGATCCTCACACCATCATAAGACCCTCTTGTTTGTCCCATTTCTAACTAGAGAGCGTAGGTTTTCTCTAGCACAAATTAAACTGCTTGTTCTTATTCAAAGTATCCTTAGATTTTTCTATGTTAAGAACCTAGTGGAACACCTCTGATTTGCCTAAATGTCTGATCAGTTGAGTGTTAGGATTTCTTGACCCTTACACCTTCGCAATACTCACCTTGTTTCTGCTTGTTCTTAAGGAACATGACCCTTGTTCCTAGAAAGTATGTTCAGAATTTCTTGATCTTTCCCAGAATAGGAACCCATTTGATTTGTCTATTGGTCCAAGCATTTCTGGAACCCTTAGACTGGAAATGCAATCCTCAAGTTTGATTATGTGGTGTTTCGAACAACCTCCTTGCCGGAAACCTTGTCTAAGTCTCTTGTGCACCTTTGAAACCTTGCTACCAGCATCATTGGGTCTGATGCACCCTTGAGGATTCATAGACCCATTTCCTTCCTGTTTCAAGTATATTTTGATGGGCTCTTTGTGGCAACTTCGACTAACCCTTCTGGCCACTCTGACTGATCCCTCTTGTACACTTTGACTGTCAACTTGATTGGCCCTTCCAGCCACTGTGATCTGTCCTATAGAAAAGAAACTATCATGGCAGTAACCTTAGTATCTTGTATATGTTAAAAGTGATAAGAACGTGAAAATTATTCTAATGACTCCTAATATGTCTTGATTCTATTCCCTTGTGATTAACTGAAACTTCACCTTTGAATCTGTTTGCCTTGAATCTGAAATCAAAAGAAATGCATAAGAACCCTCTTGATCTTGCTTACATGACTTGATCCATCATGACTGCTTGAATTCTTGCCTCTCTGTACTCGATGTTCCTTGATCTGAGCATATGTTCTTGCCTTCTATGATATCTTACAAGTCTATCCTTGTAAGGCCCTCAAATTTTGTATATTATATCTATTTATGTAGCACCTCGGAAATTTTAACTATATAAAATTTCGAATAAATGGAAATAAATAATTCCATAAGATCAAAGAACTTAAAACATACGTATCATTATCGTATGTGCTAAACCACATCGGAAAAATCCGTAAAAATGGGAAATCAACCCCACACATTATTCTTAAGGGTTCCACGAAGAAATTCGTGCGAAGAAAAATCCGATTAACCAAGTGAACATCGCTTGGTGATCAATTATCCGAATAAGGAAACAAGTCGGAAAAACCGTTAACACGGAAATACGACGCAATCAAAAAATAAATAAAAGTGTTGGAGAGACTTCCAACAATATATATTAATGACCCAATATCTTAATTGGGCCAATGGATCACATATGACCCAAAAATCTATAAAACAATAAAATGCATGGAAATTTGTGGCTTAAATAGACTGAAATTTGAAAGGGGTAATTAGAGTTGGATTGGGGAAGAGATCTTGCAATCTTGGCAACCCAAATTCGTGCCTACCCACCCATGGAGATTGCCTGATGGCCAAGACTCTCTAATGGAGGAGAGAGATCCTCAAATTATGGAAAGACACAAACCAATCATGCAACCCTTCTTCCTAGTTACAATAGGACTCCTAAACACCATGGTTACTTAAATACTCTTCACAAAACCCAAGGGACGAGTTTTAGAACTTGCTGGGGTCGTGTGAAGGAGCTTGGTGGCTAGGGAGCTGTGGATCGACCACAAGAAGCTCATCTTCTTCCCCGTTCGTCTGCTACAACATGCACAAACCATCATCTTGGTGTCGAGCTAAGGTAGGCCAAACCTAAATCCCATCGTGCAAGGCTTATACCCCTGGAAATAGGTCGAGTCTACTTCCTACCCAAGTGGAATGCCCAAATTCCATGCAGTGTACACGGTGTATTAAGCGTCTTACAAACAGTGGTCTGAACACGGGATTTCTGAAGAACGGGACTTCATCAACACAAAAGGTAGGTTTTCTCGGGCCAAACCTTAACCTATCCTATACCAATGTGTAGAGCATCAAGTTAACTTTCATTTCCCACTAGTTTCATAGAATTTCATTTAGTAGATTTGAATTATAAGCGTTTTTCCAAAGTCGTGCACTATTAGGGCTTTTCCCGTTCTTGTATGTTGCATGTGATAAAGATCGAATTAGAGTAAACTCATAACATGAAAGTTATTCTACTAGTTGTCCTCGTCAGGTTTTGTGTTGAACATTTTGTCTAAATCTCATTAGTTAGAGAGTTATAAGCATGGTAAGAGGGTTGCTGCCTGAAACTACGTTGTTCAGGTTACACTTGGTATTACGTTGTGTTTGACTTGATTAAAGCCTATCGAAACCATCATGGTTTTCTAATTCCGATTTACTGGAAGCACCCTTGCATGTCTAGATTAGTTTAAAACTAGTTTCGTTATTTTTCATACCTTGTACAAATTGTTCTATATTTTAGAAGCACCTTGTGTCAATATAAGGCAGTTTTGGACCGCAATCCAAGAACATGTCCTTTCTCTGTCGACGTCAGTCGCAGACCCTGTGAAGGTGACGGCCCGATAGGCCGCGTTCTGAGGTCTTGTCGCGACAGCACCGACCGTCGCGTTCTGAAAGCGACGAAGCGCTCCGTCGCGACCTGCTGCCTGATCTGACCGCCCCGTCGCGTTCTTCACATCACCCTGTCGCGTTCTGGTCCCGACCGGTCGCGACCCTTACTGGGGTCTGTCGCGACCTGACCCCGGGCCTGACAGCCCTGTCGCTTTCCTTATATGTACCTGTCGCGATCTCAGGATTTTACATTAAACCCCACTTACTTTCTTGCAAACCTAACTGCTATATCCGAGGTCTGGTTAATATGATATTTAGTGTGTGATTTCACATGTTTTGGGTCTGATCATTGCATGGTGGTTTTTTTAATGGCTTAAAAGTGATTAACCCATTTAAAAGCTTTAATTATATAAATGCTATTCTAATTGCTCCTTAATGTTATGATCCATTCATGCAAACTCATGATTTAAATCTCTCCATTATTCTACCATGTTTAAAATGATAATTATTGTTCTTAAAATCTTACAAACCCATGTGTAGTTAAATGCATTGTTCAATTCGTGCCATCATGTTAAGTGCTTTTCGCGAGTTTGAAACCGATGGTTTGAGAATTGAGACACGCGTACATCACTACACACTTGCACATCTAGGCAGCCCTTTTCTTGGGAAATTGGAAACTCTCTACCGGTCATCCGAATCGGTAGACTAGCGACCTTTTCACCAAGGCCTCCGTAAATCTCCTCTGACCATGGATTCCCACATGGCCGACGAGTTGGTTGTACCATTGAAGTTCCCTGGAGATAGCGTGCACTTCCTTTTCTCTTCTTGTTCTCGTGAGTGTGATTTACAATCTAGACCAAAGCCATTAATGTAAAAATTGAATTAAAGTATAAATCGTACAGTTATGTTGCCGAATTTATCTCTTGACCATTGTTATCAATTAAAAATCATGTTCAATTACTTATTACTTGTTCCCATCATCATCATGAACATGACATTACACACGCTTACTTATTGAAACTATCATTGGCCATTATTAATGACTGTGGGTATCTACATTTAAAATTTACATGAGATTGCTGACCGGGCACGGCGTGTGTCCAAGGGCTCCAGTCTAGCCCCAATGACGGAGAGTCATAAATATACTGTTAACCATGGGGTATAATTACTGGCGTTGCATCTGCGCTGGGAGTCTTGCTTGCTTGTTGAATGATAGATACAAACCCACATACGTGTCCTGGTGTACATTCTTGATGGATCTTTTCTTGGTGTACATTAGTGTCTACGTGTCGGATTAGTGTTACTTGATCGTGCTCGTACATTCTTGCTTGCTTGCTTGCGTGATATGGCCATCCTGCATTTATTGCAATTTACATGATATCTTGCGTGCTTGTTACATGCTTCGCTCTTGACAACCTATTGCTCGTTATATTCTTGCTCTATCACGATCACTCTCTATCTAGTTGTTTCATGCATCATGTTTTAATCTGTTTCATTCGTACATGCATATCATGACATTCATCGTGCTTACCTAGTTCTAAATTGCTAATCACTTATATCATTGCCCGCACATTGAGATATAAATCCTACTGGGCTAGTTTGCTCATCCCCTACTTTTACCCAATCTAGGTGACTATGAAGTTCAAGAGGAAGAGCAAGTCGAGGATGGGAATGCGTCCGAGTGAAGAGCATTCCAACTATGAGTCTAGTTATAGTAGTTTGCTTTGAGTGTTAGATCATGTAGTAGGAAGTGAGGTATTATGTACTTTTCTTTATATGAGTCTTAGTCCTGTAATCGTTTTCCATTTGGAATACTAGAGTTGAGATTTGAATAAAAGATTAGTTGAGTTCATATTTGGGCCCTATGATGATGTTGTGTTGTTAAACACTTAGTGCGTGCTAGCTAGAGGCTTATTGCCGATTGTTCACGTCTCGAAATATCGACTCGAGTTATATTTCGCATTATTAATATCCACTGTGAAATCTCGGGACGTGACAGTTTATGGTATCAGAGCCTAGGAATACCAAATAAGATATATGTCTCAGGATTAGGAGATACCTATGGAACCTAGGTCATGGAAATTAAATACAGTACCAGGTGAGAATGGGTAGAGACTGGGTATATGTTAGAAAGAATTAAACACTCCTACCCATTGACTCTATAATGTATCTAGAGACATTAATTGGTTTCCATCCTTTTCTCAGGAACCCTCATATAACACTCTTACACTCAACTGCAATGGCTCGTAATCAGTGGCAAGTTATGCAAGAAACCGTGGCTGGATTGACCCAGGCATTACAAAATGTAGTTCAGGCTGGAAATCAGGCTGGAGCTGCAAGGAATGGAGCCGGTGATCTGCATCGGAATTTTAGGAGTTTAAACCCTCCTCGTTTCTCTGGATCCCCTGATCCGGACGAGGCAGAGAATTGGCAAGAGGAGATAGAAAGGATTTTCCAGGTGATGCAATGCACTAATAGAGAGAAAGTGGTACTGGCCACTTTCCAATTTACTAAAGATGCTCGAGTATGGTGGAAGGCCACTCGGCCCACCTGCCAAATGAGCTGAACTGGAGTGGGCCGGATTTCTGGAGATATTCCGAGGAAAGTATTTCTCTGAGAGAGTCAAGGAGAAGAAGGCAGCAGAGTTTGCCGCACTAAAACAGAAAGGGATGTCTGTGGCTGAGTATGAGGCTCAGTTCGCACGACTGCTATGTATGCCCCACATTTGGTGGGAACGGAAGGATTAAAGGCTAACCATTTCATGGACGGGCTCAGGCCCATGTTCATTGAAAGGCTCGGACCACACAATATTCAAACTTACACTGAGATGGTCCAAAGAGCTCAGCTGGTAGAAGACACCATGGCCAAAGTGGAAGGCATGAGGGGCAAGGACAACTCCAAGCGGTTCGTCAAGAAGGGAGCACCTAATATTGCTCCAACCTTCGTAACAACAATGTCAACAACAACAACAAGAGGCCGAATGCCGGAAGAGATGTTGCGGGAGACAAAAGAGTCAAAATGGAAGGTAGGCAGTTGGCTGAGAACTGCAAATTCTGTGATAAACCAGGACACGAGCTGAGGAATGCTGGAAGAAGGAAGAAGCTCGGGGCATGCTTGAGATGTGGTGGTCGTGACCACCATATTCCTGACTGTCCAATGATGAAGGACCAACCGGGTAGAGTTCAGAATGCACCACGGCGTCAGGGACGCCTTAATGCTGTCATAGAAGCTGACCTACCCGAGGAAGGGGGTATGGTGGAAGGTACCATTTCCATACACTCTCAACCTGCATTTGTGCTTATTGATACTGGAGCTGCTTATTCATTTATTTCCACCACATTTGCTGCAACTCTACCTGTCAAACCTGTCCCCTTGAAATCCAAGATCACTGTAGCTATCCACTAGGCTCAGAATCTGAACTCACTCACTACTTGCCGAAATGTGAAACTATAATTGGAGGGCACAATCTCCCTGCCGACCTTATCTGTTTAGACATGAAGGGTTATGATGCCATTTTGGGTGTCGATGGCTAATTGAATATGATGCCGATGTAAACTGTCGCCATAGGAGGGTCACTTTTAAAAGACCAAACCTTCCAACTCTATCACTACTTGGCACCCGTTATCACAAACACCCTATCTTGATATCCTCCTTAAAGGCTTCTAAGCTGATATAGAGAAGAGTATCAACGTCCCCTGACCTTGGAAAATTACGTCCCCTACCATTGGTGTTCCGCCGCTCTGCTAGGGTTGCGCCGCCGCCGCCGCCGCGCGCGTCGGCCCCCTCTGGTGGCGCTGGGCGTTGCCCCATGGCTGCTGCCATTGGGGGACCCCGATCTCCTCCCCCTGGGCCTTCTCAGTTCCCCGCCTTACAACGCTCTCCGGAAGGTAATCGTCCTCGTGGTGCGGATGGCTGCGCGACGTCCACTCCATGCATGCAAGCCATCAATGCCGATGGAGCCTCCCCAGCATCTGCATGGGGACGTGATGGTGTTCCCCAACAAAAGTCCTTCGCTCAAATTCTTATGGAATCTGTCAAACCCCCGACGCTTCCCTTGAAGATCCATGCGCTTGCTAGCACTGATTCTGGAGAACCTGCGGTTTTTTTCTCTCGAAGAGGTACGGATATCTTGTGCGCCTTTCAACTTGCTATTATCGCTCGTACTCCGCTCGGTAGACCTTCCTTCCAGGACATTCGTATGCACTTCTCTCAACGATTCAACTTTGTGAAAGACTTCATCATTAGTGCTATGGATGGACGTCATCTACTTGTTCGATTTCAAGATAAGAGCGATTTATCTTCAGGTCCTGTTGAAAGACACCCTGTTTGTGAAGGGAAGATTATTCAGGTTTTTTCAATGGTCGATGAATCTCCCCTGAGGAGGATTCTCCCGTGGTCCCAGTTTGGATGGAGATGCCGGGGCTACCAGCTAATTTCTATAATGAGTCCATGCTTCGATCCATTGCTGGCACTGTTGGACAGGTTGCAGGTCGATAGAGATACTATCAGTTTGTCTCGTGCGCATGCTGCCAGGGTCTGTGTTCAATTAGATATATCAAAAAAACTCCCTGACCGTTTCTGGATTGGTATTGGTGCGAGTGGTATGTGCAACAGATGACATATCCGAATCCTCCTTCCTTTTGCCAATCGTGTAAGCATCTGGTCATCTTCTTGCAAATTGTAAAAAAGCCAACCCCAATGCAAACCTCGTGCCTCCGGGTAGTCATGATATTCAGCAGGTCGCTCCTCCACCTGGGAAAAAAGTTTGGCGCCAGGTTCCTTCTGATAAGGGAGATGATCAACGTGGTTATTCCAATATCATAGTTGAATCTGGTCCTTGTGATAAGGATGCTACTCCTCTTACTCCTGGTGCTGCTACTCTTGTTTGTAACATGACATCTGATGCGCCGCATGTTGTTAATGATACTTGTCCTGTGCAACCTGAAAATGGTAATGGTGTGGTAACTGTGGTTGATACGTATGTTCCTGGCCATAATGAGCATCCTACTACTGATATTGCAGTTCATCAAGTGAGGGCGGAGGTCCTGAGTGTGAGGTGGTTAATGGGATCAGCACTAATGGCATAGCATCTACTAGTGTCTCAGATCCTGTCCATGATCAGTCTCTTATCCAATCGAAAAAATGTGCACCTGTCTACCATGTCATATCCCTACCTGGTTCTGGACCCTTAACTACGGAAGCGGATTTTACTACTATCCATTCAAACTTTGTTGGGCCGGATAATGCTGAGGCCAAGAAGTCTGATGGTGTCAAAACCAGATCTTCTTTGCGCAGGAGCGCCTCTGTCAACACTCCTCAATGATTTCTTAATGAAGAGTCTTATTTGGAATATCAGGGGGATTGGTAATACTCAGTCTATCAATAGGTTAAAGTATCTTATCAGGAAAGTTCAGCTGAATTTTGTTGCAATCATTGAACCTAAGCTTAGCGCTGATAAAATTGAGAGGCACAGATTTAAACTTCGTATGCATTCCTGTTTATCAAACTCTATTGATAGGGGCCGTATTTGGCTGTTCTGGACACAGGATGTTACTGTCCACATGGTATCCAGCTCTGATCAGTTTATTACTGTGCGCATCAGCTCTTCTTCTTACTCGGATTTCTTGTTACAATTGTTCATGCTAGTTGTCTGTTGACCGAGCGTAGAGAGTTATGGGAGAACTTGGTGGATTTTTTCTGTCTCTTGTGATAAGCTTGGCTTGTTGGTGGGGATTTCAACAGCATTTTGGATCCATCCGAAAAAAGGGGGGGTCGTCGCGCTTTTGAGAGATCCAGTGCTGACTTTCAGGCCTGTGTTTCTGCTGCTGGCTTAGACGATGTGGGGTTTTCGGGGAGCAACTTCACCTGGTACAATGGTCAACAAGCCAATGGCATTTGGGCTAGACTGGACAGGGTTATGATCAATGTGAATGGCTGCTCACTTGTCCTGCTCTAAAGGTGCAACATTTGTCTCGTGCTTGTAGCGATCATAGCCCTTTGCTTATTCCCCGATGTCTAATGGTCCTGCTGTCCCCTCAAGATTCTGTTTCCAGCAAATGTGGGTTTCTCATGAGCAATTTTTCGGGACTCTAAAGTCGCATGGGAGGCAGCTCCATGTTCCTCTTTTCCTCTTTTAAATATGATGATGAAGCTAAAACATATGAAGTTCTTCTATAGACACTGGAACAAAAATGTTTTTAAGAATGTCCAGGATAATGTCATGCTGGCTGAAGAGGCGCATTCTATTGCTCAAACTATATTTGATAATGATTCAAGTCCTGAGAATAGTACTCAGCTCTATGCTGCTAGGATGATCTTGCTCGAGTCCACGCCCAAGAGGAAATGTTCTGGCGTCAAAAATCAAGACTAAAGTGGCTGAAGGAGGGCGATGGAAACACAAAGTTTTTTATGCTTGCGCTGCTTCTCGACGAAGGCGTTCAACCATAAATCAGATACAAAATGATACTGGTATGCTTGTGACTGATAAAGAGGAGATGGTAAATCTTTTTGTGTCTCATTTTTCTGCTGCTTTTACTTCTGGCCCTCATCATGTTGACCAGCAATTGTTGGAGGATATTCCTGCTTTGGTGGATGATGTGAAAAACCATGCTCTTTGTGTGCTTCCTAATGCTGAGGAAATTAAAGGTGTGTTATGACAATGTCTCCTGATAGTGCCCCTGGGCCTGATGGATTCACAGGATACTTTTTTCAAAAATGTTGGGACTTTATTCAGATTGATATTGTGGCTGCAGTTCAAAGTTACTTTTGTGGTCATGCGCTACCTAGAGGTCTTACATCCTCTCTTATTGCTTTGATCCCCAAGGTTGATTCCCCTAAATCTTGTGCTGATTTCAGGCCTATCAGCCTTTGCAACTTCCTGTATAAAGTTATATCCTGTATTATCAATGACAGGCTATCTCAGGTTCTATCTATTCTGATTTCTGAACAGCAGGGTGCTTTTGTTAAAGGAAGGAATATTTATGAGAATGTGGCTCTGGCTGGGGAGATGGTTCAACATCTGCATAAACGGTGCAGAGGTGGTAATGTTGTCTTTAAGTTGGACATGGCTAAGGCTTATGATCGGCTGGAGTGGGACTTCTTGTATGCTGTGCTCCGCAAGTTGGCTTCTCTCTCAGCTTTATTTTGCTTATTGAGCCCCTTCTCTCAAATTGCTGGTTCTCTGTTCTATTAAATGGTGAAATACATGGTTACTTCAAGTCTACGAGAGGCCTCCGCCAGGGCGATCCTCTTGCTCCAACCTTGTTATTATTGCGGAGGAAGTTCTAAGTAGGGGGCTCACCTCTTTATTTTACCGCAGCAATGGTGGAGCTTTCAAACGTTACAGAGATGTCCTCTGGTTTCTCACTTACTGTTCGCTGATGACACTCTAATTTTCTCCAATGGTTCTGTTAGACACATCATGCGGCTTATGAAGTTTCTCAGGGCGTATGAGGGGTCATCGGGTCAGCTTATTAATGTAGCCAAGAGCTCTTTCATCGTGTCGGACAAAGCTCCTGGTTCGCTCAGCAGTTCTATTGCTGATACTACGGGTTTTGTTCAGGCCAAGCTGCCAATCAAGTATCTGGGAGTTTCGCTCTTTGCTGGTAGGAGAAGGCCTTCTTATTTCTCTCATATTCTTGCCAAAACTGCTGCTAAACTCCAAACCTGGAAGTCGGGGTTCCTCTCTTCTGGTGGGCGCTTAGTTCTTATTAGGCATGTTCTATCTGCTTTGCCCATCTATACGATGTCTTCTCAGGCTATCCCTACTACTTTCATAAATACTTTTCACAGATTGCTGGCCAACTTTTTCTGGGGTTCTTATGATGGTTCGCCCAAAAAACACTGGGTATCCTGGGACATCATCTCCCAACCCAAAGATTGTGGCGGTCTTGGGGTTCTCAACCTCTCCCAAATGCAACTTGCTCTGAAGACTAAAATGCTCTGGAGGGCAATTTCTGGCACTTCTCTTTGGGGTAATTTCTTTCAGGCCAAACACTTGTATCACTCTCATCATTCCACTGCCTCCTTTCATTTGTTGTCCGCTGCGGATAGGAAATTGTGGCAACATGCATCCTGAAGGATCGAAGTGAAGGTGTGGATAAGATCTAGAAGGGGGGGATGAATAGATCTATGCCACTTTCTGCGGAAGCTTAAGCAATTTAAAATACTTTTAAATCAGAGGCTATTTTATCAGTGAAAAACACAGATCTGATGAGATTTGAGTGAGTTGGTAAAAATAGATGTGAAACAAGTTGATTGAGTGAATATTAAACGATCCTATGCAAGCATCTAACGGATGAAATGATCAAACCACAGATAGACAAGTGCACAGAGATTTTTAGGTGGTTCGGAAATCACCCAAGTGATTCCTACATCCACCCCTCACACCCCGTGAGGATTCACTAAAACAACTGGGTAACACACCCACTGGAGCCTGACAACTCCAACACTAGAGAGCTTACAACTCACACAACTTCTAGAGCAAGACTACTCTAGAACAACTGAGCAAGACTGCTCAACACAACCTTGAGTTAGACAACTCAAACTGAGCACAACGGCTCACAACAACCTGAGCACAATGCTCACACAATGGTTGCTAGACACCAACTCAAGACATAGACCTTCTAGCACAGATCTAGTCGAAAATGAGAGCACTAATGAGAGCTATGCAGAAGCACTTGCATAATCTCAAAAGATATCTCAGAAGAACAGAAGTACAGTAAAATGTATTGAATGACTTCGTTCTTCAAGTGTACTCCCTTGTAGAAGCTTGGATTGGGAAGAAGCTTGCAAACTTGAAGTCCAAGGCGATGCTCTGTAATCTGGGAGGTTGGATCTTCCTTGAATTCTTCTCCAACGATGGCTTCTACTTGATCTGCTTCCTTGGGATGCTTCAGAGGATTCTTCAAGGATCAAACCCTAATTCTCACACCTTGAATTGGTGAGAAGAGGTCTTCTGGAATCTCCAGGAAGGCAGAGGAGGGAGACACGAGCTCTTGTGGCCGCCAGGAACTTTTTCAGGAGGCACAAGAGTTTGTTGGGTCGGCTCTTACTGATGATTGGCCATAAACGAGGCTTTTATACACAAAAGATTCCAAGTATACCCTTTTGGGTACAAGGGCACGCGATCCCAGGTTGATTCCTGATCGCCCTAGGAAGACACGTGGCATTCAGCAAAGGTAAGTTGGAATCTTCTTGGAGTGTGTCGACCTGCCCTGGTGGTAGTGTCGACACCCTGATCAAAGCCTGAAATATGGTCTCTGGGAAACCCATGGTGTCGACACACTCTTCAGGTGGTGTCGACACACTTATTGCAGACTGAAGGCTTGATCTTCTGGAAAGCCCATCCTGTGTCGACACACAATCCAATTGGTGTCGACACCTGATTAAACCTGAGAACTGGCCTTCGGTGGGAAGTCTAGTGTGTCGACACACTCACTGGCCTGTGTCGACACACAATCAGCACAGATGTGTTTTCTGCCTTCGGACCTGAGACCTTGTGTCGACACCAAGAGGGGTGTGTCGACACACTTTTACACACAGGTTTGTTCCTGAAATATACAACACATATATCATTAGTTAAATGATTTATCAAGAATATAAATGATAAATGTGGATTAAAAACATGCCTTTTTGAACATGATTTCAGGTAACATATTTATGACATGTTTCGTTTAAATTGCTTTAAGAAAAAATACATCTTGTCATCATCAAAATAGGAGGGAAATGTTATGAAATATACACTCAACCCAACAATCTCCCCCTTTTTGATGATGGCAACATTAAATCCATATTTCAATGTGGTTTTGATGAAGTGTGATTTTAAGCAATTTTTGATTGTTTAAATTTTTGTTTTCTTTTTGTTCATACTTGTCAAGGACCTTTTGATGTTCTTCAGTAACAATTGATGATGTGTTGTGAGATACAATGTTACTTGAAATGAGAACTTTTGTGCACACAAGTCAAGCAACTTGACAAGTATTCAAACACAAAGACAAAGATTTGCATTCACAATCACAATATTTCATTGAAGCCAAGCAAACATTTCATTTCATTCAAAAGACCATTACATCAAAATATTACATTCAATTTATTCATTCTTCTCCCCCTTTGACATCATCAAAACAAAATACATTAGGTAGAAGATGGAGGAGGAGGAGGAATTGGAGCAAGAATAAGCTCAATGTCTGACAATCTTTTGTCCATTGAAGTCATGCTTGACTTCATATGTTCATGGATAGTTGTCAGCTAGTGTGAAGATAATGCTCCATTCTATCAGAATTCTCCATCAAGGTGCTTTGAATTCTTTTCAAATCACTTCTCTTGGTTCTTCTTTCAAATGTTCAACGGCAACCTCTGCCGGAATTGGCCTTGATGAGGCCCTTGACCTTGCGCCACGGTGGGGACCCAACTTCCTGACCATGGTGCAAGAGGAGTGGAATTCGGAATGGATGGAAGATTGGAGAGATGATGAAGGATTGATGCGATTGAGAGAGAATTTGGGAGGATTTCTTGCCGGAAAACAATGGGAATGAGGCCGTCGGGTCGACCTGACGCCCAAAAAGAGGTGCAGTGGTACACTGCCCCGCAGGAACAACAAGGGTTTAAGGTGAACCCTAACGGGTTGAAAAGAAATCTGTCAAGGGGTAGTGTCGACACAGGAGGAAGGTTGTGTCGACCTTACCGAAAGTGTGTCGACACGATACACACTGTGTGTCGACACGGCCTTAGAAGAAAATTGAATTTTGTTTTATTTTGAGAGGAAATTTGGAGAAATTGGGACATCTTTAGAATGATAAATAATGAGAGGAATTATCATTTCAAGGATTTTTAAGAGGCTTAAAAAATTCATTTGTTATATTTTGCAAAAAAAATTCATCACAATTCAGGATTTTCACACAATTTCTAACAGGATATTATCATTCCAAGACTTGAATCAACAAGATGAAAGTTTGAGGGATATATAATATCTAACAATCAACTATAACTACCATATTTCTCAACTTTGAAGAAAGAAGAATATCATGTAGACCAAATACTATTGTGTTGAAAATAAAACACAATCTCAAAGAACAACTTGATGAGGGATGAAGTGAGTCTTTCTAGACAAATCTCCAATAATACTCACATTTTTTGTTCTTTTAGCAAACTATCAAATGATATAAATCTCTTTCACTCAAGTACTAGTGCTTTTTACACACCATAGTCCCTGGATACTTAAGATTTAGTCATTATCAAGTCTCAAAGGGGTAAATGATGACATTTTGACATGAAAATATACGTTTTGTAGACGCCAATATTTCCAGTTACTCAGTCATCATAAAAAAATCATAGCACATTTGCTTTTGTTTTGAATTTATGTTCATTTTGTTCCCCTTGAACAGAGTTAGCAATAGTGCCTCATGACATGCATGGCACTTCATTCATTGTGAAGGTGTGCAGTTTCTCAGCACAAGTGCCATTGCTCTGTTGGATTCTTAATGATTTTGGAGAATTTGTGAGATAGAAATCAAATACATCCATTCATCAGTTGCAAACAAGAAAATGTTTTAAGTTCAAGGCACAAGATGTTGTTTAGTCTAGGAAGAAATCTGAATTTCTGTAGGTTGAGACATATAGTTGAAAGTTGATTAGTAAAAAAAAATATAATAGATCACTCAAAGGTTCATTTGAGACTCTAGACTTTAGAATGAGGACATCATGCAAGGAATTGATGAAATGCTAGAAAAGTTTGAAATTTTGCAAAGTGATGACTTGTGAATTTTCTAGCTCCCCTGAGATGATGATTTCAACTATTTTTCATCAAAATAAAGATATGCATGTTTTGAAATCAGGATATTTTCTTCTTGGACAACAAAGACTCCCCTCAACAATTGCATATTCATTTCTTAGTACTTGGGAGTTATGTACTCACGCATAGTGAAAGGTTTCCAGACAAGCCTAACTTGTCCTTCTCCAAATCACCATTTAATATACCAAGAAATTTCAACACAATAAGAGTTGGAGAATTTATTGTAAAAAGGGAAATAGAATTGAAAGAGAGAGAGATATGAACAATGTAATTCAAGGAAGCAAAGAGTTATGAAATGCAAAGAACTCCCCCTTAGACAATGCATAGCACTCAACCCAAACCTTAAGAGAGATCAAGAAGGAGGACATTTACAAAGACCAAGTTCTCTCCTTAAAGATGAAAATCTGTTTTCAGGAAGGGGTTTAGTGAATATGTCTGCAATTTGTTTTTCAGTTTCAATGAAGTGGAGTTCAAATGATTTCTTTGCAACCTCATCTCTCAAGAAATGATGCCTAATTTCAATGTGTTTTGTTCTGGAGTGCTGAATGGGGTTTTTAGATAAATTTATGGCACTAGTGTTATCACATAGGATGGGTACACACCCTAAATCTTGGTTGTAATCAAGAAGTTGATGTTTCACCCAGAGAATCTGAGTTCCACATCTACCTGCTGCAACATATTCAGCTTCTGCAGTTGACAGAGCAACTGAATGTTGCTTCTTAGAAGCCCAAGAGATAAGGCACCCACCTAGAAATAGACACAGGCCACTTGTGCTTTTTCTATCTAATTTGCACCAGCATAATCAGCATCACAATAGGCAAACAGATCTAACTTGCAACCAGCAGGATACCAAATACCTAAGTCACATGTTCCAACAAGATATTTGAAAATTCGTTTAACAGCAAGCATGTGACTTTCTTTAGGATTAGATTGGAATCTAGCACATAAACACACACAAAACTGAATATCAGGCCTAGAAGTTGTAAGATAGAGCAGAGAGCCAATCATACCTCTGTAGGTCTTTGGATCTACTGACTTACCAGATGGATCTTCTTCTAGTTTAGCATTAATTGCAATTGGTGTGCTTGAGTGCTTAAGATTCTGAAAGTCAAACCTCTTTAATAGCTCCTTGACATATTGGTTTGACTGATGAAGATTCCTTCATGTGTTTGGTTAACTGCAATCCCAAAAAGAATGTTAAATCTCCCATTAAGCTCATTTCAAATTCATTCTTCATTTGATTTGAAAATTCATGCAAAGGCCTTTATGGGTGATCCAAATATTATGTCATCAACATAAATTTGGACCACAATTATTGATTTTTTACTATTTTTGTGAACAAATTCTGATCAACATTACCTCTAGATATCCTTTTTCAAGTAAAAAGGTACTCAAACGGTCATACCAAGCTCTTGGAGCTTGCTTAAGACCATAGAGAGCCTTATTAAGCTTGAAAACATGGTTAGGATATTTTTCATTTTCATCCAGGAGGTTGTTCAACAAAAATATTTTCCTTTATATAGCCATTCAAAAAGGCACTTTTGACATCCATTTGATAAACTTTGAAATTCATGGAGGATGCAAAAGCAAGGAAAATTCTGACAGCTTCTAGTCTAGCTACAGGGGCATATGACTCTTCAAATCAATTCCAAACTCTTGATTGTACCCCTTTGCAACTAGCCTAGCTTTGTTTCTTATTACTTGACCAGTTTCATTTAACTTATTTCTGAAAACCCATCTAGTACCAATCACTGCTTGGTCACTAGGTCTAGGTACTAATTCCCATACTTGATTTCTTTCAAATTGATGAAGCTCATCATGCATGGCATTAATCCAATCAGAACTGGATAAGGCTTCATCAATTGACTTGGGTTCAATTTGGGAAATTAGAGCTAGTGGGTCTTCTTCAACATTTTGCAAGAAGGATGATCTGGTCCTTACTCTATCATTCAAATTGCCAACTACACTGTCTAATGGGTGATCTCTCAGATATCGAGGTTCAGAAATTACCTGTTGAGAAGTATCCACTTCTGGAGCAATGTTACCTGACCCATTTGAAGATGGTGAGTTGTTCAGGTTCTCTTCATTGTTGACAAGCTCCTCAACAGTTGGTGAAGAATCCACAATGAGGTCATCCTCTTCATTGTCTTGTCTTCCCTGCAAGATTTAGAATATTAGTGGAAAAGGAATTTTCATCAAAAATAACATGTGGAGATTCTTCAACAGTTTTGGTTTTTAGAATATACACTTTGAAAGCCCTTGACACTTCAGAATAGCCAAGGAAGATAGCTTCCTGACTCTTAGCATCAAACTTGTCAAGGTTTTCTTTGTTATTATTGTGTACAAAGCATTTGCACCCAAAAGTTTTGAAATAAGAAGATAGTTGGCTTTTTATTTTTCAACAATTCATAGGGGGTTTTTCTGATCTTTGGTCTGATCAAAGCTCTATTTAGGATATGATTGGCTGTGTTAACAGCTTCTGCCCAGAAGGATTTGGGCAGATTACTTCCTAAGAGCATGGATCTAGCCATTTCCACAAGAGTTCTATTCTTTCTTTCCACAACTCCATTTTGTTCTGGAGTTCTAGGTGAAGAAAACTTGTGAAATATTTGAAATTCAGCACATAGATCAAGAAAGGATGTGTTATCAAATTCACCCCCATGATCAGTTAAAATGTTTTGATTTTATATGGATAAGTGGTTAAGACAGTGGTACAAAAGTTCCTGAATTCAAGACAGCATCACTTTTGTGGGACAGAAAAATAACCCAAGTAAATCTAGTAAATCATCAATGATTACAAACCCATATCTTTTGCCACTTAAGCTTAGAACTCTTGTTGGGCCAAAAAGGTCCATGTGAAGAAGTTCTAGTGGCCTAGATGTAAGTACCTCATTGAAGGTTTAAAAGATTTGGTTTGTTTTCCTTTAGCACAGATCCACAAACTTGATCTTCCACATTAGAAAAAGATTCAGGAAGACCCTTAACCAAGTTCAGTCTTAACAACTTATTCAATATTCTGAAACTTGCATGGCCAAGTCTTTTGTGCCAAGTCCATGCAATTTCATCTTTATTTCCAACAAAACAAAGATTTTCAGAAAAAATTTTATTAAGGTTGATCATGTAGACATTATTTTCTCTTTTTCCAAAGAATTTGATTTTATCAGATGATGAGTCAATTATCTTACAAAAATCAGATTCAAACACAACTTTGTGACCTTTGTCACATAGTTGGCTGATACTGAGCAGATTATAATCAAGACCATCAACTAATAAAACATTATCTACTGAGTTTGAAGAAGTTTGACCAACCTTTCCAGATCCTAAGATCTTTCCTTTATTTTTACCTCCGAATGTAACTGATCCTCCCTCCTTTTCAAGCAGGAATGAGAATTTGGCTCTGTCTCCCGTCATGTGTCGTGACACCCACTGTCAAGAAACCATACATTGGTGTTGGGTGCACGACCTTCCTGCAACAAGATCAGTGGAGAGAAGATTTTGGTACCCAAACAGAGTTGGGACCATCAGAATGTTTGAACATTGTCATCAAATCCTTTCTCACCCAATTTGACTTGTTTTTTATTTTGTTTTGTTACATTGGTGTTTTCAGCCTTTTTCTGTTTGTTCTTTCTTTTAGGAATGAAAGCACCAAGATTTTTGTTTTTGGTAGGAGGGGAGTTTTTCATTTGAAAATTGGAGTTGAGATTAGGAGGTGGAATCCATGGGTTTTGTTGGTACATCAAGAAATTTGGATATAGAATTGAGGATGATACCAACAGGGATTTTCATACCATTGGCTCCAAGGATTGGTCCAATTATCTTGAACTGTTGTCTTGGAGGTCCAAGGTTTTTTATGAATCATTTCTTTTACCTTTTTCTTATTTTTCAGATTTTTATTTGAATTTTTGGTTGAGTTGTTTGTGATTTTGGTGTTGAGCAGGTCGACCTCTCCTGAACTGGTGTCGACACAACAGCCACAGAAGTCTTCTTCTTGTGGACTGGTGTCGACCTGTCAGGGGACTGTGTCGACCTGATAGTCTTCTTTTGTTTTTGAGTTTTTGCTTTGTTTGGTGTTTTGTTAAGGTTTTGTTTGCTGTTTGTTGAATTTCTGTGTTTTCCAGATTATGACCCTTGACAAATTAATCAATGGTGTTTTTCCCTTTTTCTCACCAGATTTATCTTTTGTTGGTTTCTTTTTGTTGAATCCTAATCCATGAGATGTGGTTGTCATGTTGGATCCTAGCAATGCCTCTAGATTATCTTGGCCTTTTGTGAAGGTTTGGATAACCTCCTCCCTTTCCTTTAGCTGGTTTTTAAGAGTTATAATTTCTTCAATTTTCTGTTGTCTTTCTTGTTTTTCAATTTCCAGCTTTTCTGTTAAGTTTTTGAATTCTTGGGAGGCCTTTTGAGAGGCAAGCTTTAGATCATCAATTAGGTTCAGGAGATTTTTTTTTCTTCAAGCAATTCTGTTACTTCAGTTTCCAGTTCACAAGATCTATTGTTTGAAGATTGGTTATGGTAAAGATTTTCAATTTTCTTTTTGATGTGTTTGTTTTCTTTTCTCATTTCAGAATATCTTTCAACTAGTTCTGCATACACATCCTGCCAATCTTCAACAGTAAAATCTTCAAAGGAAGTATTTACCTTTTCATCTGTGCTGTTGGCCATGAAGCAAACCTCCTCACTTTCAGAGCTTGAGGATTTCTTCTCTTCTTCTTCCTCACTTGAGTCTTCATCAGACCAAGGGGCTACCATGGCCTTTGGCTTCTTAAATTTTTGGAACTTGTTGTGCTTTTCTTTCTTGTTCTCAGGACACTCTCCCTTCATGTGTCCTGGTTTGTTGCACCTGTAACAGACAATATTTTCGTCAGATTTGTGATTCTTGTTGAAATTAGAAGAGGAAAAGTTTTTCTTACCTGAGAAAAACTTCTTTTTCCCAGACATTTTTCCTTTTCTGTATTTCAAGAATTTTCTGAATTGCCTAGTCATGAGGGCAATTTCATCCTCATTTGACTCAGACTCCTCAGAACTTGTTTTCTCCTGACTTTTATCTTTATTGCTTGAAGAGGCCTTAAGTGCCATAGGCTTGGTCTTAATTATGTGTTCTTCATTTCTTTTTAAGTTGATTTCATATGTCATTAAGGATCCAATCAATTCATCCAAAGAGATTTTGGACAGATCTTTTGAATCTTCAACGACAGTGGCCTTTGTATGCCAGATTGAAGAAAGTGAACGTAAAATTTTTCTTACCAAGTCTGCATCTGTATTCCTTACCCAAGGCCTTTAATCCATTCACAATCACCATGAACCTGGCAAACATTTCAGAAATATTTTCGTTAGACTTCATCATAAAAAGTTCATATTCTGAAACTAGAATATTTGCCTTAGTCTCCTTTACTTGAGATGTTCCCTCATAGAGTAATTCGAGCTTATCCCACATCTCTTTGGCAGATTTGCACATTGAGATTCTCGAATATTCCTTGGGATGAACAGCACATTGAATCATGTTCATGGCACTATAATTCAATGTGGCTCTTCTTATTGTTCCCTCGTCCAGGTTTCTTCCTCACCCTGGTTTTCATAGGGACCAGCCTCAACTACTTTCCAGATCTCATAGTTCTGGGCCCTTAAGAATACTTGCATTCTGTTTTTCCAGTAAGAATAGTTTGTTCCATTAAAGAATGGTGGCCTATTTATGGAATGCCCTTCAGCTATGAAACCTTTGGAATCCATGACTCTAAAGCAGAAAGAAAATGCTTAACAAACAAACAGGCAAACACTCAAATACACAACACTCAGAAACAAAAACTGCTCGGATCAAATCAGATCAAAGTAACCCGCTCTGATACCAATTGAAGGATCAAAGTGAAGGTGTGGATAAGATCTAGAAGGGGGGGATGAATAGATCTATGCCACTTTCTGCGGAAGCTTAAGCAATTTAAAATACTTTTAAATCAGAGGCTATTTTAATCAGTGAAAAACACAGATCTGATGAGATTTGAGTGAGTTGGTAAAAATAGATGTGAAACAAGTTGATTGAGTGAACATTAAACGATCCTATGCAAGCATCTAACGGATGAAATGATCAAACCACAGATAGACAAGTGCACAGAGATTTTTAGGTGGTTCGGAAATCACCCAAGTGATTCCTACATCCACCCCTCACACCCGTGAGGATTCACTAAAACAACTGGGTAACACACCCACTGGAGCCTGACAACTCCAACACTAGAGAGCTTACAACTCACACAACTTCTAGAGCAAGACTACTCTAGAACAACTGAGCAAGACTGCTCAACACAACCTTGAGTTAGACAACTCAAACTGAGCACAACGGCTCACAACAACCTGAGCACAATGCTCACACAACTTGAGCACAATGCTCACAAATGGTTGCTAGACACCAACTCAAGACATAGACCTTCTAGCACAGATCTAGTCGAAATGAGAGCACTAATGAGAGCTATGCAGAAGCACTTGCATAATCTCAAAAGATATCTCAGAAGAACAGAAGTACAGTAAAATGTATTGAATGACTTCGTTCTTCAAGTGTACTCCCTTGTAGAAGCTTGGATTGGGAAGAAGCTTGCAAACTTGAAGTCCAAGGCGATGCTCTGTAATCTGGGAGGTTGGATCTTCCTTGAATTCTTCTCCAACGATGGCTTCTACTTGATCTGCTTCCTTTGGATGCTTCAGAGGATTCTTCAAGGATCAACCCCAATTCTCACACCTTGAATTGGTGAGAAGAGGTCTTCTGGAATCTCCAGGAAGGCAGAGGAGGGAGACACGAGCTCTTGTGGCCGCCAGGAACTTTTTCAGGAGGCACAAGAGTTTGTTGGGTCGGCTCTTACTGATGATTGGCCATAAACGAGGCTTTTATACACAAAAGATTCCAAGTATACCCTTTTGGGTACAAGGGCACGCGATCCCAGGTTGATTCCTGATCGCCCTAGGAAGACACGTGGCATTCAGCAAAGGTAAGTTGGAATCTTCTTGGAGTGTGTCGACCTGCCCTGGTGGTAGTGTCGACACCCTGATCAAAGCCTGAAATATGGTCTCTGGGAAACCCATGGTGTCGACACACTCTTCAGGTGGTGTCGACACACTTATTGCAGACTGAAGGCTTGATCTTCTGGAAAGCCCATCCTGTGTCGACACACAATCCAATTGGTGTCGACACCCTGATTAAACCTGAGAACTGGCCTTCGGTGGGAAGTCTAGTGTGTCGACACACTCACTGGCCTGTGTCGACACACAATCAGCACAGATGTGTTTTCTGCCTTCGGACCTGAGACCTTGTGTCGACACCAAGAGGGGTGTGTCGACACACTTTTACACACAGGTTTGTTCTTGAAATATACAACACATATATCATTAGTTAAATGATTTATCAAGAATATAAATGATAAATGTGGATTAAAAACATGCCTTTTTGAACATGATTTCAGGTAACATAGTTATGACATGTTTCGTTTAAATTGCTTTAAAAAAAATACCTCTTGTCATCATCAAAATAGGAGGGAAATGTTATGAAATATACACTCAACCCAACACATCCCGTCTGTTGCACCCAATCATAGGGTCGTCGTGAAGGTCTGGTTCTCAGGCTACTTTTTGGTTGGATGTTTGGGCTGGAGCGGTTCCCCTTAGGCGTTTCCTCCCTGACCATGTTTGGTCTAATCTGCCTGACAAATGTTGGTCTATTAATCAGGTGTTAGCTGATCCTACTCACCATCATATTCATATTGCTCATCAGTTCTTCCCGCCTTCCCTTCTTGGTCACATTTTCGCTTGTAATGATGGCCTGGATAGATGGATTTGGTGTCCCACCACCAATGGTCAATTCTCCACTATTCTGTCCGCAAACTTCTACAAGGGGCCCCGAGGTATGGCTGGTCTAAAATTTGGAGTCCCCACGTTCCCATTAAGTGGTCGGTTTTTATCTGGAGAATGGTTCGACATTGTATCCCAACTGATGACATTATAGCCAGCTGTGGTATCCCGTTGTGTTCTAGATGTTCTTGCTGCCGAGGCCCCCACTGTGAAACTGGTGTTCACCTATTTTTCCATGGGGAAGTGGCAAATGAAGTCTGGTCAGGCCTGTTTTCCTTCCTGAACTTTTGCAATGTTTCAGTTAATAATGTTGCTCATGGTATCTTTCAATATATTTTCTGGTTTGCATTGTTCCACTTCTTGGGGGCGGCTGGCCAGACACATGTTTCTTTCAGCCATATGGGAGATTTGGTGCAGCCGTAACAAAGCCAGATTTGATGCTCAACCTATGGTGGCCCGTTAGATTTTACACAGAGTCATAGTGCATGTTTCTGATTCTCAAAAAACATTCAGCTCCATATCTTTGATCTTTCCGCCCCTCACAGGAGTTTCCTCCAGCAATGGGGTATCGCCCTCCAGGTGTCTGCGCCCTTAGCTCCTAATTGTCAGGTGGTATCTGCCTCCTCCTGGAAGACTGAAGCTTAATGTTGATGGTGCTTACAAATCACATCTGGTACTGCTGCTGGTGGAGAATTCTTAGGAATGAGCTGGGCGACATGGTATTTGCTTTTGCTGCTAGATATCATGGTGTTCATTCCAGTCTTGAAGCTGAGGCACTTGCTCTTCGGAATGGAATTATTTGTGTTATGAAAAGGGCTTCTCCGAATTTCTCATTGAGAGTGACTCCCTAGTGCTGGTGCAAATCATGAAGGGTCAATACTCCATACTTGGCGTCTCTCCATTGCTACACAAGATGTTTTTCACCGTTGTCAGAAGCTTCATGTATCTTTCAAGCATATCTATCGTGAAGCTAACCAGGTGGCTGATAGTCTTGCTGGTCATGGTTGTACTATTGCTTGTTCTTGTTGTGTCTGGTCATCTTGGGCTGATCTTCCTCCTATTGTAAAGGGGCCCTATCACCTTGATAAGATGGGGTTCCCTTCTATTAGGCCCTGACCATCTTTTGTAACGATTTTGCTATTAAAAAAATTTCTAATGGGTGTGTGGTGGTGGAGTGATTAACTTATCCCTTCTCTGAAGGGGTGAGCACTCTCCTACTACCCTGTCGGATATTCGATTAAAAAAAAAGGCTTCTAAGCTGATCAACCAGGGTTGTGATGCTTTCCTAGTTTCCGTTTTGGCAACTGAAAAGAAGAAACCGACCCTGGAAGACATTCCAATAGCCATGGACTATCCTGATGTATTTCCAGAGGAATTACCTGGTATACCACCTGAGCGGGAGGTAAACTTCACCATTGAGTTACTCCCTGGGGCAGCCCCTGTTTCGAAAGCCCCGTACCGCATGTCCCCTGTTGAATTGCAGGAGTTGAAGAGACAGATCCAAGAATTGCTAGATCAAGGTTTTATCAGGCCTAGCACATTCCCGTGGGAGCGCCAGTGCTATTTGTAAGAAAGAAGGACGGGACAATGAGGCTATGCATTGATTACCGTCAGTTAAACCAGTTGACAATAAAGAATAAGTATCCACTGCCCCGCATCGACGAGCTATTTGACCAGATCTCCGTGCACAATATTTCTCTAAGATAGACCTAAGATCAGGCTACCATCAACTAAGAATAAAGGAGGAGGATATTCACAAGTCTGCGTTCCGGAGTAGATATGGTCACTATGAGTTCGTGGGCATGCCGTTTGGTTTAACAAATGCCCCAGCGGCTTTCATGCAACTTATGAACAATATTTATAGGCCATATTTGGACCAGTTTATAGTGGTGTTCATTGATGACATCCTTATTTACTCCAAATCCAAAGAAGAACATGAAGAACACTTGAAGGTTGCTCTGCAAGTGCTCAGAGATAACCAACTCTATGCCAAACTTAGTAAGTGTGAATTCTGGATGGAGGAAGTGTCCTTCCTTGGTCACATCATATCCAAGGAGGGAATCTCCGTGGATCCATCTAAGGTGGAGGCGGTAAAGAACTGGGAAAGGCCGACAACGGTGTCGGAGATTAGGAGCTTTCTGGGGTTAGCCGGTTATTATCGTCGCTTCATTAAAGATTTCTCAAAGATAGTTGTACCATTGACCAGGCTTACCAGGAAGGAGAATCCGTTCGCATGGACTGATGAATGTGAAGAAAGTTTCAGGGCATTGAAGAGCACCTTACCTCAGTACCCGTACTGACCCTGCCAGTTGCTGGGGGTAGTTTTGAAGTATACACCGATGCATCCGGGATCGGCCTGGCTGTGTGCTGATGCAAAATGGGAAGTTATATGCTACGCGTCCAGATAATTGAAGAAGCACGAGGACAATTATCATGTACATGATCTGGAGCTAGCTGCTGTAGTCTTCTCCTTGAAGATATGGCGTCATTATCTATATGGTGAGAAATTCATTGTGTTTTTGACCATAAAAGCTTGAAGTATCTGTTTTCTCAGCATGAATTGAATATGACAACGGAGGTGGTTGGAGTATCTCAAAGACTTCGACTTCACACGATCCAATATCATCCAGGAAAAGCAAATGATGTGGCAGATGCTCTAAGTAGAAAGCCAATGATCACATTGTCAAGTTTAATGGTAGACGAATGGAAGTTATTAGAAGACTTCGCCAAGTTAAATATTGATGCTGACATCAAAGAGAAGGGATGCTTTGTTGCTAGTGTTAGAGCACAACCCACCTATTGGAGGACATCACAACACTCCAAGACCATGACCCTGTACTTGTGGAGATTAAGGCTAATATGGACCAGAGGCCGGATTTCTCATTAACTAAAGATGGAAGGCTATTGTTCCGGGATCGAGTCTGTGTACCCGACCATGCGGAGACAAAGAAAATGATTATGGATGAGGCTCACAAGACTAGATATACTATTCATCCTGGAACTACCAAAATGTATCAAGATTTGAAAAGAAGCTTCTGGTGGCCTAATATGAAAGAGAGGTGGCGGAATATGTCGCCCATGGTTTAACATGTCAAGGGTCAAGGCGGAACACTTGCGACCCGCAGGTAAACTCAAACCCCTAGAAATTCTGGCATGGAAATGGGAAGGTATAGGGATGGAATTTATTTTCGGACTACCCAAATCTAGAGGTGGATTCGATGGTATCTGGGTTATAGTCGACCGCTTAACTAAGTCGGCTCACTTCTTGCCAATGAAGAATAAGTGGTCTGTAGATGTTCTAGCCGCATTGTATGTGAAGGAGATAGTCAGATTACATGGAGTACCGGTGTTATTGTGTCTGATAGAGACCCTAGGTTCACATCCCACTTTGGAAAGGACTGCATTACTCTTTGGGATCTAAACTAAACTTTAGCACGGCTTTCCATCCACAGACAGATGGTCAGACGGAGAGAACCAACCAGGTCATTGAAGATATGCTTAGAGCATGTGTCCTAGATTTTGGAGGTAGCTGGCACGAACACTTATCTCTGGTGGAGTTCGCTTACAATAATAGCTATCAAGCTAGCATTCAAATGGCACCATTTGAAGCACTCTATGGCAGAAGTTGCCGATCCCCAATATGTTGGTATGAAGTTGGCGAAAAATAAATGCTAGGACCAGAGATGATAGGGAAACCACAGAGAAGGTAAAGCTTATTAAAGAAAGAATGGCAGTGGCGCAGCAAAGACAAAAGGCATATGCAGATAACAGAAGGAGAGACCTGGAGTTTCAGGTGGGTGAACATGTATTCTTAAAGGTGTCTCCAGCCGTGGGATCAGGCGTTTTGGCATTAAAGGCAAGTTGTCACCAAGGTTTGTCGGGCCTTTCGAAATCCTTGAAAGAGTCGGCGAGGTGGCATATCGTCTCGCTTTACCACCACAAATGGACGGAATACACAATGTGTTCCACATATCCATGTTGAAAAAGTATGTACGAGATCCATGGCATGTCTAGAATACGAGCTTCTGGAGTTCAACAAAGATGGAACATATCAAGAGAAGCCAATTAAGATCGTGGATCAGGAACTGTGCCAACTAAGGAACAAGGTTATTCCACTAGTAAGGGTTAGATGGAATCAACGCATGGATGAGGACGACACGTGGGAACCGAGGAAGCAATGCGCAAAAGATACCCGGAGCTATTCACAAGTAATACCCCTCACTTGTACAATAATTTTCTATACATGAATTTGGGGACCAAATTCTCTTAAGTGGGGGAGGGTGTAGCACCCCGGAAATTTTAACTATATAAAAATTCGAATAAATGGAAATAAATAATTTCCATAAGATCAAAGAATTTAAACATACGTATCATTATCGTATGTGCTAAAACACATCGGAAAAATCCGTAAAAATGCGAAATCAACCCCACACATTATTCTTAAGGGTTACACGAAGAAATTCGTGCGACGAAAAATCCGATTAAACAAGTGAACATCGCATGGTGATCAATTATCTGAATAAGGAACAAGTCGGAAAACCGTTAACACGGAAATACGACGCAATCAAAAATTAAATAAAAGTGTTGGAGAGACTTCCAACATATATATTAATGACCCAATATCTTAATTGGGCCAATGGATCACATATGACCCAAAAATCCAATAAAACAATAAAATGCATGGAAATTTGTGGCTTAAATAGACTGAAATTAGAAAGGGGTAATTAGAGTTGGATTGGGGAAGAGATCTTGCAATCTTGGGAACCCAAATTCTTGCCTACCCACCCATGGAGATTGCCTGATGGCCAAGACTCTCTAATGGAGGAAGAGATCCTCAAATTATGGAAAGACACAAACCAATCCCGCAACCCTTCTTTCCTAGTTACAATAGGACTCCTAAACACCATGGTTACTTAAATACTCTTCACCAAACCCTAGGGACGAGTTTTAGAACTTGCTGGGGTCGTGTGGAGTAATTCTTGGTGGCTGGGGAGCTGTGGATCGACCACAAGAAGCTCATCTTCTTCCCCGTCGTCTGCTGCAACCTGCACAAACCATCATCTTGGTGTCGAGCTAAGGTAGGCCAAACCTAAATCCCATCGTGCAAGGCTTATACCCCTGGAAAGAGGGTCGAGTCTACTTCCTAACCCAAGTGGAATGCCCAAATTCCATGCAGTGTACACGGTGTATTAAGCATCTTACAAACAGTGGTCTGAACACGAATTTCTGAAGAACGGACTTCATCAACCCAAAAGGTAGGTTTTCTCGGGCCAAACTTAACATATCCTATACCAATGTGTAGAGCATCAACTTAACTTTCATTTCCACTGGTTTCATCGAATTTCATTTAGTAGATTTGGAATATAAGCGTTTTGCCAAAGTCGTGCATTGTTAGGGCTTTTCCCGTTCTTTGTATGTTGCATGTGATTCAGACCGAATTAGAGTAAACTCATAACATAAAGTTATTCTACTAGTTGTCCTCGTCAGGTTTTGTGTTGAACATTGTCTAAATCTCATTACTTAGAGAGTTATAAGCATGGTAAGAGGGTTGCTGCCTGAAACTACGTTGTTCAGGTTACACTTGGTATTACGTTGTGTTTGACTTGATTAAAGCCTATCGAAACCATCATGGTTTTCTAATTCCGATTTACTGGAATCACCCTTGCATGTCTAGATTAGTTTAAAACGGTTTCGTTATTTTTCATACCCTGTACAAATGTTCTCTATTTTAGAAGCACCTTGTGTCAATATAAGGCAGTTCTGGACCGCAATCCAAGAACATGTCCTTTCTCTGTCGACGTCAGGCGCAGACCCTGTGAAGGCGACGGCCCGATAGGTCGCGTTCTGAATCTTGTCGCGACAGCACCGACCGGTGTTCTGAAAGCGACGAAGCGCTCCGTCGCGACCTTGCTGCCTGATCTAACCGCCCCGTCGCGTTCTTCACATCACCCTGTCGCGTTTTGGTCCCGACCGGTCGCGACCCTTACTGGGGTCTGTCGCGACCTGACCCCGAACCTGACAGCCCTGTCGCTTTCCTTATATGTACCTGTCGCGATCTCAGGATTTTGCATTAAACCCCCACTTACTTTCTTGCAAACCTAACCGCTATACCTGAGGTCTGGTTAATATGATATTTATGTGTGATTTCACATGTTTTGGGTCTGATCATTGCATGGTGGTTATTTTAATGGCTAAAAGTGATTAACCCATTTAAAAGCTTTAATTATATAAATGCTATTCTAATTGCTCCTTAAATGTTATGATCCATTCATGCAAACTCATGATTTAAATCTCTCCATTATTCTACCATGTTAAAATGATATTATTGTTCTTAAAATCTTACAAACCCATGTGTAGTTAAATGCATTGTTCATTCATGCCATCATGTTAAGTGCTTTTCGCGAGTTTGAAACCGATGTTTGAGAATTGAGACACGCGTACATAACTACACACTTGCACATCTAGGCAGCCCTTTTCCTGGGAAATTGGAAACTCTCTACAGGTCATTCCGAATCGATAGACTAGCGACCTTTTCACCAAGGCCTCCGTAAATCTCCTCTGACCATGGATTCCCACATGGCCGATGAGTTGGTTGTACCATTGAAGTTCCCTAGAGATAGCAAGCACTTCCTTTCTCTTCTTGTTCTCGTGAGTGTGATTTACAATCTAGACCAAAGCCATTAATGTAAGATTGAACTAAAGTATAAATCGTACTGTTATGCTGCCGAATTTATCTCTTGACCATTGTTATCAATTAAAATCATGTTCAATTACTTATTACTTGTTCCCATCATCATCATGAACATGACATTACACATGCTTACTTATTGAAACTATCATTGGCCATTATTAATGACTATGGGTATCTACATTTAAAATTTTACATGAGATGCTGACCGGGCACGGCGTGTGTCCAAGGGCTCCAGTCTAGCCCCAATGACGGAGAGTCATAAATATACTGTTAACCATGGGGTATAATGATTACTGGCATTGCACTTGCGCTGGGAGTCTTGCTTGCTTGTTGAATGATAGATACAACAACCACATACACGTGTCCTGGTTACATTCTTGATGGATCTTTTCTTGGTGTACATTGTGTCTACGTGCCGGATTAGTGTTACTTGATCGTGCTCGTACATTCTTGCTTGCTTGCTTGCGTGATATGGCCATCCTGCATTTATTGCAATTTACATGATATCTTGCGTGCTTGTTACATGCCTCGCTCTTGACAACCTATTGCTCGTTATTCTTGCTCTATCACGATCACTCTCTATCTAGTTTGTTTCATGCATCATGTTTTAATCTGTTTCATTCGTACATGCATATCATGACATTCATCGTGCTTACCTAGTTCTAAATTGCTAATCACTTATATCATTGTCCGCACATTGAGATATAAATCCTACTGGGCTAGTTTGTTCATCCCCTACTTTTACCAATCTAGGTGACTATGAAGTTCAAGAGGAAGAGCAAGTCGAGGATGGGAATGCGTCCGAGTGAGAATCATGTAGTAGAAGTGAGGTATTATGTACTTTTACCAAATCTAGGTGACTATGAGTCTAGTTATAGTAGTTTGCTTTGAGTGTTAGAATCATGTAGTAGGAAGTGAGGTATTATGTACTTTTCTTTTTATTGTCTTAGTCCTGTAATCGTTTCCATTTGGAATACTATGAGTTGAGATTTGAATAAAGATTAGTTGAGTTCAATATTTGGGCCTTATGATGATGTTGTGTTGTTAAACACTTAGTGCATGCTAGCTAGAGGCTTATTTACCGACTGTTCACGTCTCGAATATCGACTCAAGTTATATTTCGCATTATTATATCCGCTGTGAAATTCTCGGGACGTGACAATTTAATTCTGTGCATATTGTATTTATCAATTATGTGCATATAGTGTTTATTTATTTCTATATATGTATGTTTGTTTGATGTAATTAAGTTTCCTGCCCAAAATCCCTATTTAACGTCACATACATTGACGTTAAGAGCAGGTTGATGGTAATCTCTGTGCCGTAGACTGCATGGCCAGAGGATCTAGACGTCCAGATTGATTGACGTCTACTTCCTGTTAACGGTAGCAAAGTGGCCGTTTACTTCTCTGGCTGTGCTTGGGTTCTAGATCTGAAACGACTGCGTTTTCTCCGGACCTAATTAGGAACGTTCCCCCAATGGTCATGACTCCTAATGCTAGGCGTACCCGACTCTTAACCCTATATAACCTAAGTATTTCTGTAAGGCCCTCGAATTT
>CM024758.1:41223659-41367267 GCA_014218235.1 Colocasia esculenta | reverse complement strand
TGGGATAATAAGCTTGAAATTCAAATCATGGAGGGACTGAGGAGGAGAGACAGATCGTAAAGATGATGTGAGCAAGACTCAGACAAAAGTAATGAAGAAATGTGGAGATCTGAGCGAGCAATGCTTGGGAGCCAATGTACCTGCACACTTAGCATGTATGATTATATCTGCTCATTTTTGTTATTTTTAGTTTGAAAGCATCTAATTTTTTTTGGAGTTTTGAAATTATCTGAATTTTTTGTTTTTTTTTGCAATATCTGATTTTTTTTGTTTTTTGGAATATCTAATTTTTTTGGGTTTTTTGGCAATATTGATTTTTTTTTTTTGAAATATTTGATTTTTTTTTTAATTTTTGGCAATATTTGATTTTTGGATTTTTTGCAATATTTGATTTTATTATTATTATTATTTTGAATACCGCCTAAAGCCGACGTTAGCCCTTCCTAAAAAGACACGTGAGACGGAAGGTACTCCCCTTGCTATTACAACACTAAAGCAAGATCAAACTACTGGCAAGGGGTCCCCATTCATTCCCCTTTCATTAAAGACCACTAAAGGTCAGATGTGCATTAATGGTGGCGTCCTGTAGATGGTTGCCCCTAACTTGCGGTGCCACTACAAAGGTCATACCCGGGAGACGACCCAGCCTTATAGAGAGAAAGAGAAGAAAGTTTGGGGATAAGTCTAGTGTAGTTTTAAAGGACAAGTTAGGCTTAGCTTCCTTCCACGGCATACCTCTTAGAGGTTCAATCTGTTGAGGAGGGACTTTTGGTCACTTTATTGTGCATGTTCTTGCTTGGGGCATGCGTACGACCAGGCTCAAGGGCGTCCCGCGGGGAAACTGTACTGCCACTCTTTGCCATGCCCCTATTCCTTGATTTTCTTTCATTTGTTCTTCTTTCATTTCTTTTTCTTTCGCTTTTCTTTTGAGGCTTGATTGACCGTCCCTATTTGAGATTTCCTTTCATCAAGATGTGCTTAGGTTGGTCGCCTTGCCCAAATAGTCTTTTTGCCTTTAAACTTCGACCGAGTAAAGAAGAGAACAACTTTTGCACCACCTAGTATGGCCTGAGTAGCAACGGTGTTTCTAGAGGAGCCGACTAAGGTTGCCATGTGATGTGTGATGATCCTTGTTTAAGGTGACTTTTAATGACAGGGAAGGGATGTCGGACTCTTAGCGCGGAGCAATCTCTAGCTGAGTGCTGCAGAAGCAAAACAAACCTAAGACTACTCGACCACTCTTGTTGTTAATTGAGATGACCTCTTTGATGCTCTTTGTGTTGAAACAAATATTTACATGGTTATTTTGGTGCACAATGCGACCCCTTTATTGAAAGAACGACCTGCATTAGTCTTTGAATATTGACTTTGGTTGATTTTAATTAGCTCATTTGCAGGAAAATGCGAAAATGGGTGGCAAAATTGAGTCAGCTCAATTACAAATAAGAGGGAGACAAGACTCTACAAGAATATGAGGGATAAGAACCCTCGAACAAAAGGATTTACAAAGAAGGAGAATAATGTTAGTGAGGACTGAAACCTCGAGTACAATGAGAGAAAGGGTTAGGACCCCGAATAGGGAGTGAGGGAGGAATCGGGTCAGGCCCGTGAGCAGGAGGGGTTGGAGGAAGGAACTGTAGAATGGAGGTGGAGGATCTGGTGGATCAGAAGGTGAAGTGGAAGGAAGGGAATCAGGACCAAGATTGGATTGTCCCTGAAGGATGTGGGCCCGCCTACATCAGGAAGCTCTGGTGGAAGAGGAAAGGGGAATCCTGAGCACTAGGAAGAAAGTCAGGTGACCCAGGTGGATATGGAGAGAAACCTGGAACCAAGGGGTGATCGGGCGGCTCAGGAGGAGAGGTGAAAAGTATCTTGAGTACCCAGAGGATGATCAGGGAGCTCAAGTGGAGAGGTGAAAAGAAACCCTGAGTACCAGAGGGTTATCGGCGGCTCAGGTGGAGGAGATAGGTGAGGGTCCAAGACCCGAGGGAGTAGGAGGGGAAGAATGCGGCACTAGTCCAGGATTGAGAGATCGGGCGCCTCCTCTAGGAACTAGATTGACCAGGATGAGTAGCATTGAAAGATCAAGGTCAGAGGATGACAGGATAGGGAGATCGACATTTTTGTTGAAGAATTTCAATCTTCATCTCAGCCTCCTTTGCTTCTGGCAGATTTCTTCTTATGACGCCACAACTTCTTTGCTCTCATAGACAGATACGACGGTTTTATTTTGACATGTCTTCTTAACAGCGGGACCAGGCAGCAGATGGCCTCGCTCTTCTCTGCAGTCACATGCGCTCTCTCATCAATTATAGTCGTCATGATTGTTGTGTGCGCACTTGCCCCTTGGCTATCATTTGCATATTCAACCATTATAGCACCCATGAGGGAATGCCATAAATGGCTTTTTTCATGTGGATGTGCAGACCCATGGGAACTTGATGCGTGGTACCACAACTTGAGACTTGGCATCTTGGCCTGACAATCTGGCATGAAGACCAACTCCCTTGACAGTTGAAGAGGGGAGGCTTCTGGGAGTGTGATGGGAGGCACTAGCATGGCCAACTGACTGACAGGCTGAGGCAATTGCAAAGGACTCTTGGGAAAACCTTGATTGCTCTTGGTGACATAGCAATGTGCCCCTGGTCAGGTTGAAACATGGCAAGGAGGCTTTGGATGCTTCGGGCAGCGTGACTTCTTGCCCCCTGAGTGACAGCTGATTCATGATGGCCTTAGCAGATGCATGAGATAGCACGACATTTGTAGAGAACCCCTTCTCTTGACCAGCCATATCAATATAACTGAGCGATGAGTGATGATGGCATTAATGGTAGCACTTCCAATAAGCAACGTAATGGCTACCGTCCCCGCTTTGGACCTGAGCGGCACTAGTGCCTGGGAACTCTTCTTGATAGTGCTTGGTACGCGCGGCATAGTTGACTGTGTATTTTCGTTGTCCAGAGTTCCCGCACAATTCATAGCGCACTTCCTCTAAACTGTCTCACAAATTTAAAATAGCAAAGATGAACTAGTAAATGGTGAGCACGGTCATATCCACGAGAGCCGAATAGAACTTGAATTAAAACTACTTTGACTTGGATCAATTCTTAAAGACACTTTCTCACCAAAATCACATTGCATTAAAGTAATTCTGTAAACAACATCAATTAATTTCTCACAACTTGACAAATCAATTTTATGGGAAACAAATAGACTTAAAAACCAAAGAATGTACCCTCACAGCTCGAGGGATGAACACTTAATAATCGCAACTCTCCACAAACCGGATCGTATCCTCACAACGCAAAGATAGACAGAAAATTAAGAAACAGAAATTTATTGTGACACTAATCAACTAAGCACCAAGAGATCTTTAATTATCAATGCGTTAAAATTGAACTAAGAACTCTTGTGACAGATCAAATTAAACACTCTCTTTTTCACTGAAACATAATAACTATGAGAGGTTCAAATCACTGTACCCTCAACTTGAGGGATGAAAAATAAAAAAGACAGTACGAAGCCATAACTTCAGAACAACAAGTACAAACACGGTCATCTCCTTCACCATCTCTTATGCTTAAGTAAGAAAACATTAGAAGAAATCTAAAACCGCAATGCCAACTCCTTATCTGTCCGGACGGAAGAAGATAACACCAATGAAGTAGAAATCTCACAGAAGAAAGAACATAATGAAGAAGCACCAAATTCTCTATCTCTCAGAAGCTTTCTGCTACTCCCAGACGTCGAACAAATCTGAAACTAACCAAATTAACCAAGGAAAGGAAATCCTGGTTGCTGTGTGCCTTCTCTACTGTAGACAGCATTGGGTTCTTCAGATGCTCCAAATGCCAGCCGCCACCAAACTTAGAAGAAAGGAAGAAGGCACAATGGATCCATCTCATCAAGCACGGCAGAAATGGAAGAACAATTGACAGAAGAAATGAAGAAATCACACACTAAAAGAAAATTGCCAGCAATCGTTCTTCTCACAACACAGAAGAAGAAAACACAGTGAAATAAAAGGGAAACTAATTGCACTGGGTCGGCTCCTCCCAGGAGCCTCACGATCTCCTCTCACACAGCAGCCAATAGGAAAGCAAGAACAGATGATCTCAAAAAATTTTTACAGAACCAAATGAACAAAGAAAAACTCAGATGAACTGAGATAATCGCCTCTGGATGGGGCTCTTCAACACAGAGAACATGGAAACTAAATGTAGAAGAGAATTTTCATCTAGCAATGGTGAAGAGTAGAACAATAAGAACAAAAATTTCCAGAAAAAAATCCGAACCTCACCCCTTTGAACTATAGAAGAACAGGAAAGAACAACTAAGAAATCCCCAAAGACAAAAATCGAACTCCCAGCCCTCTGCTCCAATGCTCTGCTCAAACAGGGAAATACAGGGAAGAAGAAACTAAAAAAAATAAAATCCTAAGCATCGAACCAGAGAACCCCGGAGATGAGGACCTCGGTCCTTTTATAGATGCCCGGGCGCCTCCATCACGCCCAGGAGACCGCCACGCCAGCATCTGCCTCATCTGCTCTGCCCCAGCTCAGCAAGCCGCCGCCACCTCAGCTTCGTGTCCAGCCTCCATCGCACCGCAACCCTGAACTGGCCGCCATCGCACTACTACAGCGCACCGCTCGCACGAACCCGGTACCTCAGCACGAACCAGCACCACCTGGCCGCCAGATCGGATCCGCCTGGCCTCTTCACCTCTGCATGCCAAAGCCTCGCCCGCCAGATGCCACCTCAGCTCCGCAAAGCTCTGCACCTACTACTGCCGCTCACACCATCCGCGCCAGATCTGGGCGCCAGCCCAGCCCGCCGCATCAGCACCTTCGCGTATCGGGCTCCCTGCGCACAGTCGCCCGCCACGCACGGCCTCCTCTCCAAACCGCCTGAGCGCCAGAGGCCCAGAGCACCATCGCCTCAGCCTGCCCAACCAGCTGGCCTCCGCCTTCAGGTCGCCGCGCCCAGCACACCACCCATCCGCAGGCATGCCACCCAGCCGCCTTCGCCAGCACCGCTTGCGCAGCACCCAGTCCGCACCGCCTTCCTGGGTGCCATCGCCTGCCAGGCCGCCAGCCCTCTGCCTCCAGCTTCAAGCCAGATCTGGCCGCTTTGATCCACTCCACCAGAGCTCCATCCGCCAGCGCAACACGGGCGCCCAGGCTTCTTTCGTGAAGCTTCCAGTGGAAGAGGTGAAATATAATAGAAATAGGAAGGTTGGTTAGAATAATATCGGATTTTGTTAAAAAGTGGTTTAAAAATGGGAATGGGGTTGTGGTAGTAAGATTAGTTGGGATATTTAAAAGTTATTATTTATTTAACGAGGGTGGGGTGGGTTTTATTGAAAACTCTTAAAAAAAATATTTACAAACATATACCTATCTACTATTAAAAGGTATTTACAAAATTTTATTACGAACAAGATTATTTACAATATTTATTTACAAAGACTCCTTATGTACCTAATTGTCAAAACAGTGACTTATTGAATCTAACGTGTATTCTAACACATTTTCACTAATGTGTTCAAAATCTATTCATGGATAGAATGAAAATTAAAGTCAAACTGCATGTTATTTATGGACAAGACTATCTAAAGTTACTAAATGTATGAAATTTAACACGAAAAATTTAGTAGTTATCACTCCCCCCTATTTGAACATTGCTAGTCCCTTAGCAATAAAAATTACTCTCAATGTAAGACTAGAAAATACAATGTCTCATGTTAAATAGCCATCATGTAAAAGATTAATGTGGGTACATGTCTTTCCTAATTGTAAGGGCTTATGGTAAGAAATTAGTGCACAAAAGGTAGCTCACTTAAGAGTTCACATCAGCCCTCTGGAGCTCCTCTATCTCAGCTAGTATTTGAGATTAGATTAATTCGAGGGAGAAGAAAAGAATTGTGGAATAAGATCATTGCTAGTCAGATCGGGTTGTTTCTCTCAGTTCCATTCTGCCCATCTTCCTTGAGGATATTTCTCTGAGTTGGGACTTTGCCTCTTATTTGCACTTTGTGCACTCAGAATTTTTTCTTTTTCATCCATAATGCTGCACAACCCATCACTTTTCAAGAGTAGCGAGTCCAACTTTACTCAGATCCGGGCATTTTTCATGGATATATTTTTCTTTTGCTTTTGCTTTTCTTTTCTTTTATTTTCCTCTTAAAGGAAGTATGGACAGTCAGGTTCCTTGATCACACGCCTTCACTTCCTTCACAATTCACTTAAGGGGAGGGGAGAAAACCAATCACCTCTCTCCTACTAGCCTTGACAAATTTGCTACATTCGGGTTCAGCTAGTCTAAGTGGCTGTGTAGTGTGTGTATGAAAACTCTTGCCATAAATCCTTACATAAGGTAGACAAGAAGTACATGTAATCTTTACTAGAGGCTACCTAACATGGATACTTGCAAGGGAATGTGACAACCACAAAATTTTAATGGTTAAAGATCATACACCTAGTCTGGGATGCGCAAAGCCACGCATTTTTATTCAAAGATGAAACATTGTGAAATTTTTATTTGCATATGTACAAGCTCAAGAAAAAGAAATGAAGCAATGTTCGAGATGAGGACTATGAATGCATGCTTATTCTACCTCTCCCCCCTACTTATTTTCAGGAAAAGAAGTAAGACAGAGAATTACCTGATAAAGAAATCTGTACACTTGGGTTGCCTCCCAAGAAGCGCTAAGTTTATCGTCTTCAGCCAGACGCAATTAGGCTCCATTTGGCTCAGCTAGCTTGGTAGAATCAATTTTCAAGGAAGTGGGCTTTCAAAGAAATGTTTTAACCTCTGCCCATTAACAGTGAATGATTGTCCCGTTTTAGGGTCAAGAATGATGACAGCACCATTGTCGTAAGCTTTGACAACAGTGTAAGGACCATCCCATCGGGACTTCAATTTTCCCGGAAACAGACGAAGTCTAGAATTAAACAACCAAACCTTATCATGCACTTGAAAAGTTTTTCTATGAATGTGTTTATCATGGAATGCTTTGGCCTTGGCTTTATAAATCTTGGAACTTTCATAGGCTTCGTTTCTGAGCTCTTCTAGCTCATTCAGATGTAGGGTCCTTTGTTGACCAGCTTGGGCTAAATCAAGATTTACCTGTTTGATAGCCCAATAGGCTCTATGCTCAAGTTCTACCGGCAGATGACAAGATTTTCCAAAGACAAGCCGGTAAGGGGACATTCCAATGGGAGTTTTGAAAGCAGTTCGGTAGGCCCACAATGCATCATCTAACCTTTCTGACCAGTCTTTCCTATCAGGCCTAACCGACTTCTGAAGAATGTTCTTAATCTCCCTGTTTGAAACTTCTACCTGGCCACTGGTTTGCGGATGGTAAGGTGTTGCCAGCTTATGGGTGATCCCATACTTCCTTAGGAGGGTCCTAAACTGAGTGTTAATGAAATGAGGTCCTCCATCACTAATGATTGCTTGGGCCACCCAAATCTAGAAAAGATGTTTTTCTGAACAAATTTGATAACCACCTTATGATCATTGGTCTTTGTGGCAATGGCCTCTATCCATTTGGACACATAATCAACAGCAACTAGAATGTATGTGTATCCAAAGGACGGTGGAAAAGGTCCCATAAAGTCTATCCCCCATACATCAAAATTTTACAACCAAAATGGGGTTAAGAGGCATCATGTCCCTCTTAGAAATATTCCCATGGTTTGACATCTAGGACAGGCCTTACAAAATTGATGAGCATCCTTAAACAATGTGGGCCAATAGAAACCAGAGTCTAAGACCTTAGCAGCGGTCTTCTTTCCTGAAAAATGCCCTCCACAAGCAAGAGAATGGAAAACTTGAGGACACTTTGATGCTCACTCTCAGGGACGCATCTTCTTATCACTTGGTCTGGTCCAATAAAAAATAGCTCCGGATCCTCCCAAATATAATACTTGTCCCTAGCAAAGAATCTCTCTCTTTCATTTTTGGTCCAATCTCCAGGTACTCGTCCAATGACTTTGTAATTCACAATGTGAGCATACCATGGAGATGAAATATTGGAGACAGCTAAAATGTGCTCATCTGGGAAAGCATCTCTAATAGGCATGGAGTCCGGGGCAATTATTCTGGACAAATGGTCAGCTACCACATTCTTGGACCCTTTTTATCATGAATTTCCAGATCAAACTCCTGTAACAAGAGGATCCATCTGATCAACCTAGGCTTGGCATCCTTTTTGGCAAGCAAATGCCTCAAGGCAGCATGGTCAGTGAAAACAATGATTTTGGCTCCTAAAATAGGATCTGAACTTCTCTAAGGCAAAGACAACAGCTAGGAGCTCTTTCTCAGTGGTTGTGTATCGAATCTGAGTGTCATTCAATGTTTTGCTTGCATAATAAATCACTACAGATCCTTTATCAGTTTTCTGTCCCAAAATGGCACCTACAGCAAAGTCTGAAGCATCACACATTATCTCAAATGGTAATGACCAGTCTGGAGATTGTAGAATTGGAGCTCTGGTCAAAATGTCTTTTAAGTCCTCAAAAGATTGATGACAAGCTTCGTCAAAAATGAAAGGAGTGTCTTTCAACAAAGAAGTCAATGGCCTTGCAATTTTGGAAAAGTCTTTGATGAACCTCCTATAGAATCCAGCATGACCAAGGAAGGATCGAATTTGTTTGACAGAGTTGGGAGGAGGCAATTCGGAAATGAGATTTACCTTGGCTTTATCTACCTCTATCCCTCTCTCTGAGACAATATGTCCTAAGACAATCCCCTCCTTAACCATGAAGTGGCTCTTTTCCCAACTTAAGACAAGATTGGCATTAATGCATCTTTTGAGCACTTCAGTCAAATGGTCGAGGCACGAATCAAAGTCATTTCCAAACACAGAGAAATCATCCATAAAAACTTCTAAGTAGTCCCCAACCATGTCTGAGAAAATAGACAGCATGCAACGTTGAAAAGTTGCGGGGCATTGCACAGCCCGAAGGGCATGCGTCTAAAGGCAAAGGTTCCAAATGGACATGTGAAAGTGGTCTTTTCTTGGTCCTCAGGGTGAATAGCCACTTGGTTATACCCTGAATATCCATCAAGGAAACAAAAGAATTTTTTGCCAACAAGTTTCTCTAAGATTTGGTCAATGAAAGGCAAGGGGAAATGGTCTTTCTTGGTCATCGCATTCAATTTGCGATAGTCAATGCACACTCTCCATCCTGTAGCCAGCCTAGTGGGAATGAGCTCACCCTTTTCAGTTTGAATCACAGTCAGTCCTGACTTTTTAGGCACAACTTGAGTTGGACTAACCCACTGGCTATCAGAGATGGGATAAATGAATTCTGCATCCAGCCATTTACAATCTCTTTCTTAACAACTTCTTTCATGTTGGGATTAAGCCTTCTTTGCATTTCTATTGAACTTTTAGCATTTTCTTCCAAGTATATGCGATGTGTGCACACTGAAGGACTTATCCCTCTCAAATCATCAATTGTCCAACCTATAGCTTTCTTATGACTCTTCAAAATTTCAATCAATTTCTTCTCCTGCCCTTCCTCAAGATCACTAGCAATTATGACGGGCCAAGTCTCATTCTCTCCAAGAAAGATGTACTTTAAATTAGCAGGGAGTGGTTTTAGCTCAACCTTAGGAGGACACTCTAAATGAAATGATGGCTCATTATTATGCAACATGGAATTGAATTGTCCTTCTTCTCCCTCAAACCCTAGAGCACAGGGTTGGTCTACCAATTCTTCCACGCAAGATTCTTCCAAGGTATCTACCACTAGACAACTTTCTCCTTGGTCATGGTGCCTAGATGCCCTAAAAATGTTGATACTAACCCGCCTATCTCCAAATGATATATCCATCATCCCGGTAGCACAGTCAATATTGGCTCTAGCTGTGGCCAAAAAAGGTCTACCAAGGATAATGGTGGACTGAGTCAAATCTTGAGGAGTGTTCATGTCCAGAATGATGAAATCGGCAGGGAAGTAACAATCATTGATTTTACAATACGTCCTCAACTAAGCCTTAGGAGTGGTGACAGAACGATCGGCTAGTTGAAGGACAACAGAAGTGGGTTTCAACTCTCCTATCTTGAATTTCTCAAAAATGCAGAAGGTAGGAGATTGACACTGGCTCCCAAATCTAAAAGGCCGCTCTCAAAAGTGACTCCACCGATGGTGCAAGGAATTAGTGGAGTGCCTGGATCTTTGAGCTTTTTAGGGAGTTGATTCAAGACAATGGTACTCACAATTTCTGGAAGAATGATGGTTTCAGTTTTATTTCTCACTTCTCGTTTTGGAGTACACATTTCTTTTAGAATTTTGGCATAAGCAGGCACATGCTTGATGGCATCAAGCAGAGGAATGTTGATGTGAACTTGTTTAAACAGTTCCAAGAGTTCTTCATTACCAGTGGATTTGTTTTTGGATTTTGGCTTTAAAGCTTCAGGAAAAGGGACTCTTGGGATGTAACAGCTTGGGTCTTCACTCATCTTGGTTTTGTCTAGGGTTCTTCAATTATTTTCTCTTTTCCCTTGGAATTTCTTTTTCAGCATTTTCTTCAATCTCTTCCTCAATTCATTTTCATTTTCATTTTCTTTATCCTCATTGACATGTGTGGGTGAGGATTTGTTCTGATTTTCCACTTCTTAAGGTAGACACAGTTTTTGCATTTTCTACTTGGGCCCCTAGCTTGGGCAGGAGGATGATCCTGTTGTATAGGTTGATTTTGATTTTGTGGTGCAGGAATGTTCTGGACAAAAGCTTGTTGTGGGTTTTGTGGTGGAGGACCATTTGGTCTAGCAGGTGGTCTGTACCCCTGATTTGATGGTATTGCTGGTTCTGATAAATCCGGGAGGGTTGTTCCTTGGGTTTGCTACAGCTTGACTTGGTAGCTGCCCGACTCCCTCCTTTGACATACATCAGCAATTTGGGACTCTATCCTTGCCAAATTTTGTTGAAAATTTTGATTTTGAGTTTGATATTGACTTTGTTGTTCTTGCACAGTTTGGCATAGAGTCGCCATCATGTTTTGGAGTTGGTTCATTTTATCATCCCAATTAGGTTGAGGAGGTGGTGGTTGATATGAAGGTTGTTGGAAATTTGTATGAGCAAATTGATTGGAATTTTGACTTCCTTGGAATTGTGGAGGTTTTGAGTTAGAAGATTGGCCAAATCCCGAATTCTGATTGGGATAGGATTGACCGTACATGGATTGCTTGAAGGTAGGTTGGGAAACTTGTTCGGATTGATTTTTCCATGAAAAGTTTGGATGACTCATCCAACTACGCGCGGCATAGTTTACTGTGCATTTTCGTTGTCCAGAGTTCCTCGCACAAGTCATATGCGCACTTCTCTAAACTGTCTCACAAATTTAAAATAGAAAGATGAACTAGTACAATGGTGAGCACATGTCATATCCACGGAGAGGCCGAATAGAACTTGAATTAAAACTACTTTGACTTGGATCAATTCTTAAAGACACTTTCTCACCAAAATCACATTGCATTAAAAGTATTCTGTAAACAACATCAATTAAATTTCTCACAACTTGACAAATCAATTTTAATGGGAAACAAATAGACTTGAAAACCAAAGAATGTACCCTCACAGCTCGAGGGATGAACACTTAATAATCGCAACTCTCCACAAACACCGGATCGTATCCTCACAACGCAAAGATAGACAGAAAATTAAGAAACAGAAATTTATTGTGACACTAATCAACTAAGCACCAACAGATCTTTAATTATCAATGCGTTAAAATTGAACTAAGAACTCTTGATGACAGATCAAATTAAACACTCTTTTCACTGAAAACAATATGAACTATGAGAGGTTCAAATCACTGTACCCTCAACTTGAGGATGAAAAATAAAAAAGACAGTACGAAGCCATAAACTTCAGAACAACAAGTACAAACACGGTCATCTCCTTCACCATCTCTTATGCTTAAGCAAGAAAACAATAGAAGAAATCTAAAACCGCAATGCCAAACTCCTTATCTGTCCGGACGGAAGAAGAATAACACCAATGAAGTAGAAAATCTCACAGAAGAAAGAACTAATGAAGAAGCACCAAATTCTCTATCTCTCAGAAGCTTTCTGCTACTCCCAGACGCCGAACAAATCTGAAACTAACCAAATTAACCAAGGAAAGGAAATCCTGGTTGCTGTGTGCCTTCTCTACTGTAGACAGCATTGGGTTCTTCAGATGTTCCAAATGCCAGCCGCCACCAAACTTAGAAGAAAGGAAGAAGGCACAATGGATCCATCTCATCAAGCACGGCAGAAATGGAAGAAACAATTGACAGAAGAAATGAAAAAAATCAACACACTAAAAGAAAATTGCCAGCAATCGTTCTTCTCACAGCACAGAAGAAGAAAACACAGTGAAATAAAAGGGAAACTAATTGCACTGGGTCGGCTCCTCCCAGGAGCCTCACGATCTCCTCTCAAACAGCAGCCAATAGGAAAGCAAGAACAGATGATCTCAGAAAATTTTTTACAGAACCAAATGAACAAAGAAAAACTCAGATGAACTGAGATAATCGCCTCTGGATGGGCTCTTCAACATAGAGAAAATGGAAACTAAATGTAGAAGAGAATTTTCATCTAGCAATGGTGAAGAGTAGAACAATAAGAAAAAAAATTTCCAGAAAAAAATCCGAACCTCACCCCTCTGAACTATAGAAGAACAGGAAAGAACAACTAAGAAATCCCCAAAACAAAAATCGAACTCCCAGCCCTCTGCTCCAATGCTCTGCTCAAACAGGAAAATACAGGGAAGAAGAAACTAAAAAAAATAAAATTCCTAAGCATCGAACCAGAGAACCCCGGAGATGAGGACCTCGGGTCCTTTTATAGATGCCGGGCGCCTCCATCATGCCCGGGAGACCGCCACGCCAGCATCTGCCTCATCTGCTCTGCCCCAGCTCAGCAGGCCGCCGCCACCTCAGCTTCGTGTCCAGCCTCCATCGCACCGCAACCCTGAACTGGCCGCCATCGCACTGCTACAGCGCACCGCTCGCACGAACCCTGTACCTCAGCACGAACCAGCACCACCTGGCCGCCAGATCGGATCCGCCTGGCCTCTTCACTCTGCATGCCGAAGCCTCGCCCGCCAGATGCCACCTCAGCTCCGCAAAGCTCTGCACCTGCTACTGCCGCTCACGCCATCCGCGCCAGATCTGGGCGCCAGCCCAGCCCGCCGCATCAGCACCTTCGCGTACCGGGCTCCCTGAGCACAGTCGCCCGCCACGCACGGCCTCCTCTCCAAACCGCCTGAGCGCCAGAGGCCCAGAGCACCATCGCCTCAGCCTGCCCAGCCAGCTGGCCTCCGCCTTCAGGTCGCCGCGCCCAGCACACCACCCATCCGCAGGCATGCCACCCAGCCGCCTCCGCCAGCACCGCTTGCGCAGCACCCAGTCCGCACTGCCTTCCTGGGCGCCATCGCCTGCCAGGCCGCCAGCCCTCTGCCTCCAGCTTCAAGCCAGATCTGGCCGCTTTGATCCACTCCACCAGAGCTCCATCCTCCAGCGCAACAGGGGCGCCCAGGCTTCTTTCGTGAAGCTTCCAGTGGAAGAGGTGAAAATAATAGAAATAGGAAGGTTGGTTAGAATAATATCGGATTTTCTTAAAAAGTGGTTTAAAAATGGGAATGGGGTTGTGGTAGTAAGATTAGTTGGATATTTAAAAGTTATTATTTATTTAACGAGGGTGGGTGGGTTTTTTGAAAACTCTTAAAAAAAATATTTACAAACATATACCTATCTACTATTAAAAGGTATTTACAAAATTTATTACGAACAAGATATTTACAATATTTATTTACAAAGATTCCTTATGTACCTAATTGTCAAAACAGTGACTATATTGAATCTAACGTGTATTCTAACACATTTTCACTAATGTGTTCAAAATCTATTCATGGATAGAATGAAATTAAAGTCAAACTGCATGTTATTTATGGACAAAGACTGTCTAAAGTTACTAAATGTATGAAATTTAACACGAAAAATTTAGTAGTTATCAGTGCTCTTCTGAGGAGATGAAGCTCATCCTTCCCGAATGTGCCTGAGATAAGGACACAGACCGGCATGCGACTGATGTAGTTGTAAGGGTCGAAACACATGACCGGAACTGCTACCTTGACTCGGTCCATCTTGCATAGGGGAAGTAATTTCAAGGCATGCTGCTGGTGATGCACACCCGCTCCATTGGGATGTGGTGATGGGATGTATGGTGGCTATGGGGGTTTGTCGGATGCGGAGGGCTTGATGTGAGGTGACTGGGTGGTGGCAAGGATAGGCTCGTGCGGAGAGAGCTCTTGTTCCATTTCCAGGGCTGAATCAGCCTTAAGCTTAGGAGTCAGAAACTCTTGCCCTACCTCAGAAGTGAGTGGGGCTTGCTTGAGCCTGGTGTGGTGGTAATGGCTTGCTCAGGTGCAAGTGGTAGCGGGGTGGAGATGATGGGGAGGGGTAAGGATGGAGGGTTCGTGGGAGGTGAGGGATCAATGGTTGATGCTTGGGGAGATGACCATTGGCACATCGACACAATATGTCGAGCCGATAGCTCATCATCAGGGTGCGAGGCGGTGTCAAGGGTAGGTGTGGTGGTGATAGCCTGAGCAAGGGTTGGTGAAGGGGGTTGTTGAGGTTGTGATGGAGCGGGTGGTGCACTTGGAGGATAAGTAAAGAAGTGCCTTTGGCACTGGACTGGTGAAGATGACGACTGCCTTGATACTTGTGCTGGTTGACTTGGTTGCGCTGCTGACTGCTCGGGTGGCTGTTCCGCTGTCTGTGATGGGCGGGACTGCTGCCCCTGGTCTTGTGCCGCTCTCTTTCTTGACAATGTAGGATGAGCCTGTGCATTTCAGACCAATTTATCTTCTGCTCTAGATCCAGATTACATATTACATCCCGGAATTCACAGCAGTTTGTGACTGTATTCCCCGGATAGCGATGATATAAGCAATATTCTGATCGGTCCACTGTCATGTCCCAGCTTGGCTTTTCTGGAGAGAGTTGCAATGCATTGATGGACATCAGGGCTGTGAAGACATCAGAGAGGGATTCGGGCAACGGATGATAATGGGCTCGCTTTGGGCCAAGTGGATGTCGGGATGGGAGTATTGGATGGTGTGGTGCGGTGGCACGGGCGAGGTGGTTGTTCTTGTGGAAGTGGAGCAAGTTGGCTATATGAAGGTGGAGGTGTGTAGTGATTAGAAGAGTGGGTAGACATGGGATGGTGGATGGCATCAACTTGGGCATGGGTTTGAACTCCCTCATAAGTGGGCCCTTGAAATGAAGAATTCGGCTGTTGGGCCTCAAACATGGATGGCATGGGGGAGTCAAGGAGTTGGGTTTAACAAAGTGAGCACGGCTGTATAATTGTTGCATGGATGTGATATTGTTCATAGCCAGGATGTGGCGGTACATGGGTGTTGCATTAGAAAGATAAGCTTGATTTTCTCTGCTTCTGGGATGTGCATCTGGACATGCGCGGACATCTGACGCCACCGGTCAGCATAAGTGTGGAATTCTTCATCAGGCTTCATCTGCTCAGCCACTAGATCGGCCATTGAATACGCGGGCCCGGCCCGGTCTTGATATTGCTGCACGAATCTGGCCTTAACAATTTCAAAATCCTCGGCTCATTGAGAGGCAGGGAATAAAACCACTCCAGAGCGGGCCCGTCTAATGACCGCCTAAAAAGATAAGCCAGTAAGCGGAGATCATGTTGATAGGACACCGACTCATAGAGAAAATCCTTTAGATGGATGTAAGGGTCTCTAGCCCCATTGAATTTGCGATAAACAGGGAGTTGAGAAGGTGGAGGATCTGGAGACCACAGAAATCAGGAAGAGTATCATTGAAGAAATGTTTTGGCTTTAACTGCCTCCACAGGTCACTGAGCTCTCGCTTCATGGATTCGAACTCGGATTGGAAGTCCTGAGCCGAAGTGGATAGTGGATAGCGAGGGCCAGCTTGGGAATGAGAGCGAAGTCGATAGTCAAGGTCCGGGCCAGATTGAGCATAATGGGCCGGCTGCAATGATGTGGGCTGAGCAAAAGGATGTCCCGATCCAGGAGTGACAATGTAAGGTGATCTAGAATGAGCAGGACAATGTGGGCCTGTTGGGCCCATCCTGGAAGAAGACCGTAGAGCAAGGTGGACAACAATTCGCGGGCCTGGTCAGGGCCCATTTCAAGCAGGAGGCGCTCCAATCAGCGGCCTCGATAGAAGAGGATGGTGACGGATTAGGTGGGAATGGGCACTCTCATCGGCCCGAGGGCCCTGGACTGGGCCGAACCTGAAATAGACTCATGAGACAAGAGGTCTACATGAGGAGGAGAGGTTGGAGGATAGGTGAAGTGGAAAGGAGCCATGAGAGGATGATAAAATGGGAGGAATTAAAAAGAATACACTAAAATACAAATAAGGATACAACAACAAATACAATTACACAAGAAGGGGACGAGAAAGGAGTTTTCAAGCAAACACCCAAGTTAATATGATATGCGTTAGGATTTTAGGGTATCACTTAGCCTTTTAATGGATTGATTTAATTGAAATACACTCGGCTAAAGAAGACCATAATGGGTATGAACTCAAGTCCTCCGGTGTGCTAAGGGGTGGGACACTCACACGCGAGGGGTGGCTCGGACTAAGGGGTGCGAGGGTACAACCGGCCGATGAACCGCAACGTGCGTACGGTCACGAGGACTTATGGAGGTCCTCGGAAGGTGGGCCCGAGTCAGCCTACGAGTGCTCGTAGGTGAGAGGCTCACTCAACCAAGGGGAACCTGAATAACTGGGATGAGTAGCGTATGCAAATGGACTAAGTGCCTAAAATGCATGCAATGGTGAACAATGACCAAACAGGGTGACCAACAGGGTCTCGGGTAGAGTCGAGGCGGCCGGATACACCGCGACCCTATCGCGACAGAGCGGTCTGCCGCGATACGAACAGAGCCCCGAAAACAGCAGTCAGTCACAAATACAAAGCATACAGACTAACCTAGCATATGATATGAGCATGAAATCACAAGATCAATCTAGTAGAGGTCATGAAGCACCCAGAAACCGACACATGGATCAAGACATTAACATACAAAGCATACCTGGTAACGCAACGCCTAGCTCTGACGCGACCCTGTAGCGTCCCGCGCACTGCCGCGACTAGATCCGAAAACTTACAATGGAAAGGAAACGGAAAATCTGAATCCTAACAGGATTCTAAGAGACAGAAACACGGGCAAGCATGTAAGAAAATATGATACAGATATGAATGAATCCACAGGATCAAGAGATATCAAATAAGCAAAGAGGAAACGCACACCTGTTATCGCGGTCGTTACAGGCGACGCGATACGATCGCGTCACCGCGATGCGCCGCGACACAAACCGAGCGCCAAAACGGATAAAAAAAGGGAGAACAACAGACTAACAGGGCACCACAAGAGGAAGTAAAGGGGAAAACATGGCAAGCAAGCAAACTAGATCTACGAGGGTGGCACTGAAGGTCCCACCGTGATTGCCAAAAGGTGGTAATCACAGGGATTGTACCCCCTCAACACAGACATGAATATCAAATATGATAGCATGGAAAATAGGATGTGATCGCCACTAGAGTATTGCCAAATAAAGATAATAATGCGGGCTAACTACTCTAGGAAGGGGGAAGAGAACGGAGGAGTACCTGATGTCGCGGTCATCCGGACGACCGCGGCAATGCTGAGAACGCGTCGCCATTGCCAGCCGCATTTCTTGTCGCGTCGCCTTCCTCCGTCGCGTTCTCTTCTTGTGCGGGAGATGATGGATGGGACCTTCTTCCCGTCCTCCAGCCGGCCAGAGGATGAGAGCTCCTCGTGGATCTTCGCTTGGGTGCCTGCCAAAACAACGAAAACAAGAAATAAAACCCTGTTAGACTATGTTAAGTGTAGTAGCTATTCTTGAATGAAAGAAAGAAGTGGAGCATGGAGGGAACGGACCTGGGGGTGGTTTTTAAACCCTTGGGTAGTAGGAAAACGTGGGAGGAATATGCATGGGAGAAATCATGGAAGAGGAGAAGGAGGAATCCTAACTAGCATGTATTCATGTGCAAAACATAGAGAAGAAAGTAAAAATCAAAACTAAACAGATACTGCCCCGTTTGATGTGATTCAGTTGGAGGTCGTAGAGGAAGACGTCTTGAACAACTTTCATGAAGACATCTTGAAGAGATCTGGCCTGGTTTGGGCTGTGGAAGAGACGATAATCCCGCATGTGCAGATTTCGATATGAGAGAGAAAGTGAAGATCAATCTGCTGTAACTTTTTGCACAAGCCACCATTCGACATGATTCCACTTCGAGGTTGAAGAGGGCTCTGTGGGGAGAAACTTTGATGAAGAAACCTTGAAGAGATCTGGCCTGGTTCGATCTCCACAAGTCGTGGAAGCACTGCTGGTCGTGGAGGCGATATGAGAGAGAAAGAGGAGAGAGAAAGAAGGAAAACGTGAAGAACAGCTTCTCCTCTGCCTTGGGGATGATGGGACCTCGTGAGCAAAGCCTCTAGGGACCTCCCTCGTAGTGGTAGCCTTCCTCTCTCCCCTAGAGAGTCCTAGGATGTGTTGAAGAGAGAGATAGAGTCCAATCCCGAGTTAGAGAGAGAGTCCAAGTTGTGGGAGAGTTGAGAGTCTATCTAGAGTTTGGATGAGCTTGGGGGCTCCTAGGGATGAGGATAGGAGGTTTGGGTCGTAATCCAATCATAAGGACTTTAGATAGGCTCTAGGATGGAGAGAGAGGCCGAAAATCACGTAAAAACGTATTTACGTGCATGGCGCTGTCGCGTCAGATCGTGGGGCCGCGTTCTTGTCGCGTCCATGCACCAGGCCGCGTCACTAGGGGCAGTGCGCGTAGGTCCCACGAAAAGGGCCATAACTCTCTCCACAGATATCGAATTGATGCGTCGTTTCTTGCGTTGGATTCTAGACTCAAAGGGCTACAAAATGATAATATGATATGCCTAATTTGGATTAGAAATGAGGACGTTATGAGCTCTCAACGTGAAGGCATGTTCAGAAGATTGGGCAGATTGCACAGTTTTGATGTTTCAAGTGGTGTTTGGCCATGGCTTGAGAAGGGCTTGACATTGAGGGTGAATGGGCTCATGATGGGCGTGGGAGGACTCCAAAGTGATGATCCAATTTGGGACATTAATGATATGAACAAGAAAATGTGCTCAACTTATAGGCCGAAAACGGGGGTCTACAAGCGGTTAGTAACACGTGTGCAGTGTATCCTACAAGATTGTAAGATCAAGAGATATAAAGATCAATCTAGCAATAAGGTTGTATTCAAGAGTTCAAGATATTGTGAATAATGATCTAGCAAGATGGTAACTTCATGAACAAGACAAGATAACATGTAACAAGATGGCCATTTCACTAGCAAGCATTTGAGTAACCCACTCGGAGCACTCCACAAGAATATCACGCAGGATGTACTGGTGCATCATGCAAGTACGTCCTTTGATCACTCGGGTTAAGGACTAGCCACAGTAGCAGGTAAGAAGTATGTAAGTTTATTCACGTGTAACAAGTACGTGCCATGCCAAGCACCAATCATGATTCCGCACCACGCCAGGCACACGACTTTGTTAGGGGATCAACCTAACAATCAACTCCTGGGGTAACGAACATCTTGGGAAAACTAGGCAATCAACACCTTGGGGTAAACAAGACTTTGCGGGGGCGAATCTGACAATCACACCCATAGGTAATCGGACTTTGCCAAAATCTCAGGACCAGATACGGGCCCTCAGTTAGGTTCGTATTGCGCAACACTGGCATGTGTCCCAATGAGCCTGTCGACTCATGGGGACAAGAACAAGTTTTGAGTCCATGACTCCAATATCACTGATGTACTTCAAAAATGTATCACAAGAAGTTAATGTGTGTCAAAGGATAGACTGGTCGAGAATGTTTAGGACTATCATGTAATAGAAATGATTATCGAGAGTGTCAGGTCAATAATGATATAGAGTTCAAGGGTACGTTGGGAACATCAAGTCAAGAGTTCAATCCGGAAGCATAACGACACATTTACATAGATTCTATCTTTAATAACTTGGTTTCATGTGTTATACTCTCGATCACTCCGAGAAAGTCAAGATGAGAAGAGAAAGATCTCGTCAAGAATGTCAAGAGAGAAGAGATACGTGCACACTAACTTCCGGGTACTTCATTAGTGCAACTTGCTCATCGACCATGTGGAAATCCATGGTCAGAGGGGACTTACGGAGGCCTTGGTCAAGGGGTCACTAGTCTGGAAGAAGGAATATCCAATGAAGAGTTCACCACAAGCCAAGAAGGGCTTTCGTATCATGCTAGAGTGTGTGGCATGCCGCACGTGAGAATCGCTCACGTGCGTGTGTGAATCCGATTATGGAAACTCCAGTTATAAAAACTCCATTTATGGAAACTTCAATTTTGGAAACTCTATTATGGCAAGTATCATGAGTAGTAAAACATGCATGACCAATTTTAGCAAGTAACTATGCATTTTTAGCAAGTTTGATAACAAGGCAAGAAGTAAATAACGGCAAGTAGAGAATATGATCATGAACTTAAGATCAATTAAAATTCATGTAAACAGTTTTCAATCATTGTATGGGTTGATATATGCATGATATCAATAACTAACTTCATACAGGAGAAGACGGGGCATGAAAACGATGTCAAACGGGCTAAACAGGGCTGATCTGCCCAGGGGTGCTTTATAAGGGGTTTTTCCTAGTCTGATTCAAACTAGGTTTGACACCTATGGGTTTGAAAAATCAAAACAAATGCTAGGGTGATCCAAATCGGGTGAAATCACTTTTTTACTTAGAGTACTTCCAATAATTTGTACAGTATAAAATAATTGAGAAACAAAGGTCGTTTGACTTGTAATAACATGTATTGTGACTGACTATGTGAATCTGACACAGTGCTCATGTTCTGGCTAATACTCTCAGTATGATAAAACAAAATTGGAGAAATTAGTGCCAAATGAATGTAGACTCATAGATTAACAGTTCTATTGTTGAACACTTGTCCAAAAATGACTCCACAGAGAAGTATGGAACTCGTAAGACAAGGCAAGGTTAAATCACAACTGTACAGCGTCAAGATCATGCAAGATTTAATTCGTGAAACTCTCAAGATAAAAATTGGGTAAAACAGTAATAACATGATCTACACATATAGATGCAAGCATGGATGAGTTAATTTCAGTTTGGCATGGAGATGACCTACCTTTGGAGTTGAATAAGATTTGCTCTCCAGAAAGCCCTAGTTCTGACCGCCTGGAGGAGAACGCTAATACTCCCGACTTACTGGATGAAAATTGGGCAAACCAGTGGGATTAGGAACTAGACTCAACCCTCTTTCTAGGGTATAGGTCTTGCATGTTTTGGTTAAGGTTTGGCCTACCTTAGGTCGACTCCAAGAAGAGCTCTCTGCACAGACAGATGCAGACGCAGGCAGAGAAGAAGGCTCCGAGTTGGGGCGATTTCCTCCACCTTTGGTGCTCAATAACAGCCTCCACGACCCAACAATGTGTAATTTCATCCCCTAGGGTTTCATGACAAGTATATATGCATTAGGGCTTTTAGAAGTCCCATTGGGTGCACGAAAGGAAGGGTTGCGGTTTGGGTTAACACCTTCCATTTTTTAATGATTTCTCACCCCAAAGAGTGTGTGTGAGGTTTTAGGAAACCTCCACCATGGTTAGGCACAAATTTTGGATGCCAAGAAAGGTAATTGCCTTGAGATTTGCCTAATTATCTCATTCTATTTTCAGCTCAATTAGGGTTACGAATTTCTAGTTATTTTCTTGCTCCATTTTATTCTTGGGCCAAAAGTGATCCATGCCCAATTCTGATAATAGGTTATCAATGCATGATGTTGGAGTCTCTCAACATTTTTATTTAATTTATGATCACGTTTTATTTCCATGGTGACGGTTTTTCCGACTTGGTTTCCTAATTAGGATAATTAGTCACAATAACTCTCAAACCTAGACCAAATGATTTTTATTGACCCAAATTTCTTGATGGGTCATTAGAGGATATTATTTGAAGTCCATCTATAATTTTTATTTATTTTCTGACTCATCTAAGTACGTGTGATAATGATTTTTTGACTTATTTTTTAATTACGATAATAAGTCGCAATAATTTTTAAACTCAATCCAAAAGATTTTTATTGGCCCAAATTTCTTTATGGGTCACTAGAGAACACTATTTAAAGTCTAACTATGATTTTATGACATTTTAGATAGTGTTTTTGCATCTGGGATAATGGTGTGTACGTATTTAACTAGTTTTCAATTATTAAGTGGTCATATTGTCTATTATCTCAAATTTTCAATTACTGTAATTCTCAGAGTGCTACAGGTTACATCGATTGTCTTGAACACGACCGATACCCACGTCATAATTTTGTTAGACATCCCGAAGTGTTGTTTTCTTCTGATTAATCCTTGGAAATAGGCGACGACAGAACTCGTCACGATTTTCACAGTAATTCAGACATCCGCCAGTCAGTGTTATGATTAAAGTGCTGCATGTTTACATTAATTCATAGTGTTTTTCGTGTCTGTCCAGTGGCTTAAAACTGTTCATCCATGTAAAGGTCATAACAACTTGAAAGTCTATTCTAATTATTCTAATCGCATAATCTATACATCTTGAGATTGATGTGTTCATCTTGATGCTCTGTTGCTTTTAACTGAAAGTTGATCTTGTTAAAATTGTAGAAACCATTTTAAAGAAATCTTGTTAGTATTGCTTTATAATATGTCGTCATGTTTCTAGCTTTCCGCTTGTTTTAAACGGTGGATTGTGATATTGAGGTACATTCTACACTACGCTTTTGCACAAATAGGAAGCCCTTTCTTGGGGGATTGGAAACCCTCTACTGGACATTCCGTTCTAGTAGACTAGGGACCTTTCCACTAAGATCTTATAATTCTCCGTACTCTATGGATTCCCTCATGAAGACCGAGTTGGTTGTACCATTGAAGTTCTCAAAAGATAGAGTGCACTTCCTTTCTCGTCTCTTCTCGTGAGTGTGGCATTGCAAACATGAAACCAAGCTATTAAAGTAAAGATTTAACTAAAAGTGTAAATTGCGTCATCTTGCTGCCGAAATTCCATCTGACTATTGTTATCATGAAATTATGTTCACATGACTTGTCTTCCTTAAAATCATCATGAACATGATATTGAAATGTATACTTCTTGAAACTCTTGTTATTGGCCATGATTGATTGTGGGTATCTACATTTGAAGTCGGGCACGACGAGTGTCCAAGGGCTCTAGTCTAGCCGCAACGACATATAGTCGTAAATATACTATTAACCATGGGGTATAATGATTACTTTTTTTTAAAATCAGATAGATACCTGTTAGGGAAGGCAGGAGAGCGCTCCCCCCTTCAGGGAAGGGGAGAGTTGTTCACTCTACCACCCATCACCTAGCAGGGAGATTTTATTAACGATAAAATAATGAGTACAAAAGAATCCTAGGGCCTAATGGAGGGGCAACCTATCTTATCAAAGACGATAGGGACCCCTTATAGAAGAGGGAAGATCGGCCCATGAGCACCATACAATAAGAAACTCAGAAATAGAACAACCAACACCTGCTAAGGAATCAGCAACCTGGTTAGCCTCCCTGAAGACATGGCATATAGAGGCTTGAACCCTTGTACAATAGTGCATAATATCATGAAGAATGTAGATCAGCCGCCACGGGCAGGATGCACGGCATTGCAAGATGCGCACTAACACTTGGGAATCAAACTCAACTAGAACGGAAGTAAAACCTCTCTGATAGCACAGTGAAAGACCATCCCTGAGAGAAAGAGCCTCAGATTGAAGGCTAGAGTGAACATCCGGGTAATTTGCAGCAAAGGCGAACAAGATATTACCATGGAAATCTCGCAAATACCCCCACCAGCCGCAACACTATTGCCAGACTGGAACGCCCCATCAACATTAAGTTTGAAGCGACCAGAAGGAGGCAAGAACCAGCGAACAACCTGGGAGGCAAAGGGGTCCTAGCGGACACATGAATACTCCAACAATGTAAGAAACCCGCTGAGCAGAAGTAAGATCAGACCCTTTAAACACAGATACAACAACAATGTCACAAACAACAATCATCGCTCTATGCAGATACGTTGAGTGACATCACTTGATCATCAAAACGACAACGATTCCTGCTGCACCTGTAGTGCCCCAGAAACTTTTTCTTGAATTTATTTTGCAAATTGTATGTTTATTCTGCATGAATTTTGAATGCTGATATGTGTGGAATTTGGCGTCAACATCTCTTGGCATTAAGTCCTGTAAGCGGCAAGATCGCCTGCCGTTTATCTTCTATTAACGACATGCTCTTGTGTCGTTTATTATTTTACGAATTTCTTAAATTTTGTGGGCAAGCCTGTAAACGACATCATCGATGGACGTTACGTGGAGGCTAACGACATTTTATGTTGACGTTAAGCTGACTTGCCTGTTTTGATATTTTTGTTCGGGGAAAGAGAGATCGGACGTTTCCAAGAGGTTTTAATGTGATGATCCAAGCATTTAGGATCGGAGGGTCAGGATTTAGGCTGGCCATTGCATGGGAGGTCTTTATAAGACCGGATTTCGTGATTGGAAAGGGGTTTTTCGCTCTGGTTTTTGGAGGAGAGAAAGAGGGCCGAGAAAGGGCGATTTTGTGCTGGTTCATGCGGATTGGAGGCTTCTGGACCAAGGCGGTGTGTCCAGCTTCGTGATCAGGAACTCATCCAAGCGGAGGAGCCACGATTGGAGGCGGATTGGAGCGGTTGAAGTCGAAGGAAAGGGACTGCCTCATAGACGAGGTGGGCATCTTCGAGCTTAGATTCATCACTCCTGTAGGAGGGAAAGAGGCAAGTTACATGGGGGTTCAGTTTAGGATATGATACACTATAGATTTACCATTTTTCCATGTTTTTAAAGCATGCAAATAACCTACGGGAAGGGGTAGAAGTTGCGTTATTTTAGTGTTTCTACATTTTAGAACTAGATGTCCAGATCGCTTGCCGCCTATATCTTGTAAACAGCGCATCGACTACCGTCTATATCATATGAATGACAATTGTTTTCCGTTGTTATTACATGTAAACGGCGCTATGTGCCGCCGCTAGTATAAGTTAACGGTGCTATGGCCGCCGTCTATTGAGATTTAACGACAGTGTATGTGGACGTCGACTTTGGTAAACGCCACATACCTTGCCGTCAAGTTTATCAGTACCATGTTTTAACTGAAAATTGATTTTAATCGTCTAATCAATAAACCTTACTTGTATGAAGTTTCGGCCAGGTAATGTTAGTGTGTTTCATCAATGCCATATCATGGACAGAATATTGAAATTGGGTATAAATCACATGTGCATATAGTTAGTCATTTTATGATGATCATGTAAATGATAAAAGAAAATGAGGTGATTACGAACGAAATCCATGATGGAGAATTATGATTCAGGGACTGTAATATTGCACACTTGTTTTACTCCATTTCTGTACAGAATCATAGGTTTTATTGATTGTATTATGTTAATTGAATCAATTTAGTGGAATTCAATTATGAAAAATGGTTACAGACATCAGAAATATACAAAATTTTGCATGTGATTAGTAAGAGCTGATTCTGAATTTCTATCAAAATTTTGGAATTTTGGACATCTGTGCTTACTGTTATGAATTTTGAATAGTAAGTTACATGTAGAAATTGAATAAATATGAAAGTAGATGCATGAATGAATGTATTGAAATTAATACCATGATAGGGATCTGTTATACAGTTATAATAGTATTGTGAAACTAAAAGATATGTTGTAGATTATTGTTTATACTTATGCATGAAATGTAAATTAGATGATATCGTATATGTTAATGCATACAATGAAAGGAAATGCCAATAAGACGTTGCTATATTAGAGATTCCTACAAGGAACTACACCATAGATGCCCCTATGGTAATGGTTCACCTACATGTAATTGATCTATTGAATCTGTGGGCAACAGATTGAAATCCTGGAGGTAGACGAGTTCTACTGGTTAAGGTGGGAAGGACTTTCCCCGGTTTTGCGCAAATACCATGACTTCATCACCGCATTGCCTAGGTGATAAGTGAATGTTAAATGACTACTGATCTCTATAATAGTGCAGGCTATGTCTTGGCAATTAATTGAAAATGTCTACATGACTACACGTTACACATCTACATGAACAATTGTCTACATGACCTATATGCTACATGCCTACATGATTACATGCCATATGTCAATGTGTTAAATGTTACATGCAAATTGTTATGTAAAAGGGTTGCTACATGTTTAGGTGTTCAATTGTTCCATGATAACTGTTGCATATCGCATAATATAGCATAAGGCTTCCATTAAAATGGTTCACATGTTACATGGCAATAAGTAGATTCCATGATAAGAATGATTACATGCTATATGTAGGAACATGTTGAATTAATTGTTAAGGAATAAGATGTGAATTTTATGCATTACATGACATGTTCTATTTCATGATAATTAGAATGATATGAAATATGTGATTTCCATATGACTTAGAACCATGATAGTAAGAAGAGTATATGATATCAATGAAATGAGTAATAATATATTACCATGTTTTAAACCTAGTATATTTAATATCGTGAACTATCTTTCATGTAATTTGCTAAGTCTTATAGACTCATACTTGTTTAACATTTCAGGAGAACCAGAGGATACCCAAGAGTTAGTACACACTGACTCGGAGCGAGAGGACGTGGAGACTTAGATTGGTTGAGAGATTTAGAGTGACTCTTGTATGTGAGGTCTATATGTATTTCCTTTATGCATTTGGACTATGAATTGTAATAAATTTGGGACTATTGTTATTTCTCTTTTATGTACTAGACTTTATTTTAGTATAATGTTGATCACCATCATTTAGTTCCATATTCCGTTGCTATTATTGGAATTGAATTGTCATTTGTGTATATCTCAACCTGTACCGTCAAATGTTGGATTCGTTCCACTGTAATACTTCTATTAGATCCAATGTGAGTTGGTATAACTGTACTGGGTCTAAGAGGGGCGTTAGAGCACCAGATTTCCCAGAGGATAGCCAAGAAAAGACACCTGGATATAGTTCCACCAACTGTAGAATAACGGAGATTTGAAAGGAAACCAAACACCCCACTAGGCACCAATGAAACATTAAGGTTATTGAAGTTGATGAAGCCATGCACAACAGTCCACACATTATTAACGATTTTCCTTGAAACAAAAGGTTTTGGATGGTCTCACATTGAGGGATAGGGCAACAAGGGCATTTGGAGCACAACAGGATACCACAAGCAGCTATTCTATCATCAGTAGGGATACATCCACGTACCACACGCCATGCAAAAATGGACCATTTAAGAAGAATACACGAACTCCAAAGATGCGACCAGCATGAGTGCGTTGAATCCCCCTGTAAAATGGATCGCACCGACTTGGATGTAAATACCCCATTAGGCGCAGGACACCAGATCCACCGGTCCATGCCGGAAGCATTAGCAAGTGCACCATCCAGAACTGCTGAAGGGCAATGCGCTCGGGCAATAGCAAGGTGTTCATAAGTAATATCCGAAAAAAGCATGCTGCACAGAGCAGAACCTTTCAGAAATATTCATCCAAACATGCGTAGGCAGATATGTCCGAAGTGGAACTGACCCAGCCCATATGTCCAACCAAAAACTGACCATTGACCCAGGCCAGATATAAAAACTCTATGATTAGAGAAAACAAGACTGGAGGCTGCTGCCATAACCTTCTTTCCGCAGAAATCATATTATCAAATGTGGCATCAGAATAATGAACCTTATGCAAGTATTGGCTTTAAAGAAGGAAGCCACAGAGAAGTGGAGGAGAGAACCCGCCAAAGCAATTTAGTCCTTAAGGCAACTTGCATACCACGAATATCCAGGATCCCCAAACCGCTAGAAGACACAGGTTTAGACATATCATGCCAGGACACCCAGTGTTTTTTTGGGGACCCCTCATAAGATCCCCAAAAGAAATTAGCCAGAAGCCTGTAAACTCTCTGATAACCGAACCAGGGATGGCCTGGGACGACATGGTGTAGATAGGGAGGGCGGATAAAACATGTCTCACAAGCACAAGCCGCCCTCCAGAGGATAGGAAGCCGGACTTCCAAGATTGAAGCTTCGCCGCAGTTTTAGAAATGATGTGGCTGAAATGCACTAGTTTTTGCCTACCACAAAAGAGAGTAACACCCAGATACCGGAATGGAGATCTCGCCTTCACAAATCCCGTTAGATCAGCAATAGAACGACCAAGCGATAAGGGAGCACGATCTGAAATAATGAAAGCACTCTTGGAAACATTGATGAGCTGGCTAGAGGAAGCTTCATATTTTCTCAAAAACCTCATGAGACTTCTTATATGATGGGCTGAACCATTAGAGAATATTAGGGTATCATTAGCAAACAGGAGATGAGAAATCAAAGGGCATCGCAGAAGCGTGAAATAAGCCCCCCCAATGCTGCGATGGAACAACATAGAAAGACCCCTACTGAGCGCCTCCTCTGCAAGAATGAATAAAGCAGGAGCAATAGGATCTCCCTGACGAAGACCCTGCTGGATTTATAAAAACCATTAAAAATAACTGAGAAGCAACAATTTGAAATTAGAGGTTCAACAAGAGAAATGAACTGCAAAGAAAAACAAACCGTTGGAGCACAGCAATAAAAAAATCCCATTCCATACGATCATATGCTTTCGCCATATCTAGCTTAAAGATGACATTGCCACCACGAATCTCCTAGCCAAATGCTGAACCATCTCCCCAGCCAAAGAAATATTTCAGAAATATAACGACCCTTAGTAAAAGCTCCTTGTTCTTCCGATATTAGAAGAGGAAGAACCTGCGCAAGCCTGTCACTTATGATACGAGATATGATTTTATAAAAGAAGTTACATAAGCTGATGGGCCTAAAATCAGCACATGTACGGGGGTCATCCACCTTGGGCACCAATGCAATGAGGGAAGAGGTGAAGGATCTGGGAAGAGCATGACCACAGAAAAATGCCTTCACAGCCAAGTAAACATCACTGTCAATGAAATCCCAGCAATCACGGAAAAAATGACCAGTAAAGCCATTAGGGCCAGGGGCACTATCCGGGCACATACTAAAGACAACTTCCTTGATTTCAGCAGGAGTGGGAACAACACAAAGCTGTTGATTTTGCTCCTGTAACAAAAGACAGGGAATAGATTCCAAAACATCTGGATGAAGAGAATGATCAGACGAGGTGAAGGCACTTTGAAAGTGAGCAACAAGCATAGAGGCCATTTCAGATTTATCATCCACCACAGAACCATCATCACCATGAAGGACATTCATGGCCGATCTCCTTCTTTGGGACACTGCACAAGCATGAAAAATTTTGTATTGTGATCACCCTCCTTCACCATTTAATTCTAGATTTCTGTCTCCAGAAAATTTCCTCCTGAAGGTGAACACGTTGAAGATTAAGACGAGCACCTTCATGCCGTTCTTTGTTAACGTGAGAAGGATCTCCATCAAAATCCCCTTCGGCAATAGTGAAATTGTCCTCAACCTCCTGAATATTATCAAAAATATTTTTGAAAACACTTTTGTTCCACTCTCTATAAAAGTTCTTCATATGCTTTAGCTTCAAGGCCATAGAAAGCAGGGGGAAGGAGGAACAAGGAGCAACAGCCTAAGCAACACGGGAATCAACAATAAAGCTATTATGTGAGGTCCACATTTGCTGAAACAAAATCTTGATGGAATGCCAGAGGGGTTCAGATTGGCTGCAATAAGTAAAGGACTATGATCACTGCAAGCTCTAGACAAGTGACGCACAGAAATCTGCGGACATCTAATAGTCCACTCACCATTAAAAAGAGCACGATCAAGTCTAGCCCAAATCCCATTAGCTTGCTGCCCATTATACCATGTGTATCTGCCTCCAGAAAAGCCAACATCCTCTAACCCGTAGCCAAAGCCCTACTACCACCCCTCTATCAATGAGTTCAAGGATGCTATTGAAGTGGCCACCAACAAGCCAAGGGCTAATATAGGTGATGAGAAATCAACAAGATGATCCCATAAGATACGACATTATGAGAGGATACAACTAGCATGGACCACAGTAATGAACACATCACAAGCAAAAGGAGAACTTAATCGAACCGTGATATGCTGATCAGAGCAAGAAGACACAACCACCTGAAGCTGAGACTGCCAAAAAAGCCAAATCCGAGCACTTTCACTGGCATTAGCCATACAAGAGAACATACTTAACTTATGCTTGTACCTGATTATCTTAGAAGGACACAATTTCATCTCAATGATAGCCAAGAAAGTAATATGATTAGTTCTCACAAGCTGTTTCAGCCTACTAACCGAGGGAGCATTACCAATACCTCTAATATTCCAAATAAGAGCATTCATTAGACAATATGTTGAGAAGATTTTACGGATGCGCTCCTGCGCAACGAGGTACGTGTTTTAACACCCTCAGCTCTAACAGACCCCTTACCCACAAAGCTCACATGTACTCGTGTTGGATCTGGAGGTTCAGCCGGAACACCCACTAGAAAACCAATAGCCTTGCTGATTTGCTTACCAGATATAGAGACAAACTCATCAACAAATTGAACCCCTTGCAAAGAAGAGGAAGGAAGAAGAGCACCGTCACGATCAATGTAAGTAGGAATAGTATCTGGTACAGCACTACCAGGAATAACAAAAGGACCCTACGCTGCACCCATACTCAAAGACACATGAACATCCTCGTAAGAACCAGAGCCGAATTAATGGAGTTATCGTGCGGAACAACAAGACCTGATCAGCAACCACAGGCGCACCCACCTATTCCTCACACAACACGTCCACCAGAGCAGCCTTACTAGTATCCAAAATAGGAGCATCTACCAGATATCTTTCAGAGCATCCACAGATATAGTCGCCTTACCAGTATGACAAGTTTCATTATTCTTAGGAACAGATGAAACCGAACGCCATTCTTTACGAGTTACAATAACTTCCGGGAGAACATCAGGGTCTTTGGCAGGAGGGGCGGATGATTTCTTGCAACTGGACATCAGATGGCCCAGGCGATGGCATGATTGACAAAAGGATGGAGGATCCAGAAACACCAGAGGCTGCCATATACTGCAAGACCCAAAACCAACCCACACACGCTCAGGAAGCTTCTTCGAAACATCTAACTGGACACAAACACGAGCAGTATGTGTTCTTGTTAAGCACTGAGTGTCCGTGCACTGGAGAACTGGCCAACATACGAGCGATGAGCGGATCATAGCATCATTATAGAAATTGGCTGGAAGACCCGGTAAGTCCATCCAAACAGGAACCAGCGACGAGTCTTTGTCAGGGCAGAAAATCCATACCATTGAAAGAACCTAAATAAGCGACCTTTAACATACAGAGAATCCTTCAACAAAACCTGAAGATAGTCCTCGTGATTTTGAAACCTGAGAAGAAGATGTCTCCGTCCAACACACTAATAATGAAATCTTGTTTGAAACTAAAACGTTGAGCCAGATGCAACCGAATCTCCTGGACGGAAGGATGCCTAAGAGGGGTCCTCGCAATGATAGCAAAAGCAAGAGGAGTACAAGATATCTGAACCTCGTCCATGGAAAAGAAGACGGCCGGTTCACCAGAATCCGTACATGCAGGCACATGAACCTTCAAAGGCAGTGAAGGAGGCTGAATAGATTTCATCACAATTTGGGCAAAAGAATGCCTTGTATGAACATCCGAACCCACACGCAGCAACGAAGGAGGCAATGCCTAAGACGGCTGTGCGGAAGGCGACGAGGACGTGGGGGGCTGCATGGACGTGGGCCGCAGTGTAGCCGTGCAATCAATGCCAGCAGGAGGAAGCGACGTAGCCTTCACTCCCTACGTAGTAGCACCCAAACGAACACGATCTGGGGCGGACCAAGTCACCAGGGCAGCACCAGGGGGGTCTCCCAGAAGAGGAGCCAGCGCAATAGGAGGACACTTGGAGGAGGAAGCCCCAGGATCAAGGTGAGGATGCACGAAGGAGGAACCAAGGCCCCCCCAGGCCAGCCATGGCGGCGGCGGCCTAGGTTTGCTCAAGAGAGCAGCAGTGGGGTGGGATGGCAGACATGTAATTCTCAAACCGCAACCATAGTTTTCCTTGTCGCACTGTATAATGATTACTGATGGTGCATCTACGTTGGGAGTACCTGCGTGTTGAATGCTAGATACAATAACCATATACACGTATCCTAGTGTGCATTTCAAGGTGGCATAGATCCTTAGTGCACATTAGTGGCATTGTGCCTAATTACTATTACATGTTAAAAGTTCTTGCTCTTGCGTGCTTGCTTGCTTGCGTGATATGGCCATCCTGTATTCTTGCAAACGAATGATATCCTGTGTGCTTGTACATAGTGTTCTGCTATTAGTTCTTGCTTGCTACATCATTCTAGATCTTGTTCAATCACTCTTGATCAACCTATCTTGTTCACATATCGTGGTTATTTGGATTTATCGTTCATGCATATCTTGGTAATCATGTCCATCTAGTTCTAAAATGTTAATCACTTATATCGATTCCTATACATTGAGATATAAATCCTACTAGGCTAGTTTGCTCTTCCCTACTTCTTCACATCATAGGTGACATTGAAGTGGAAGATTAAGGCCAGGACATGGAGAGGAATGCATCTGAGTGAAGAGCATGATCCCATCTTAGTGTCTACTGTTAGTTTACCTTGAGGGATAGATTGATGTAGTAGGTAGTGAGGATAACATGTAATTTTCTCTTTTATTGAGTCTTTGTTCTATAGTTCAACTTGAAATAAAGTATGTATTGGTTTTCATTACTTAAATGAAATAAAGAGTTGATATTTGTGTTAAGTGCAAATTAGTTGTGTTCATTATGTGGGCCCTATTATGTATGTGTTGATACACATCTAATGCTCGTAGCTAGAGACTTATTTGTCGACTGTTCACGTCTCAATGATTAAATAATTCTTCCGCTGCCATGTAGTTGGGATGTGACAGTTCAGTGGTATCAGAGTCTAAGAACAAACAAGGATTTAAGTCTAGGGTTTAGGGTATACCCAAACAATTTACGTCATGAATGATTGCTATATGTCACCCAGTGAGTATGGGTGGAGCTAGGATAAGTTAAATTCATAGGCCTATATACATGCTAAATAAACGCCCCACTCCTATCATACACTTCATAAACTAAGATTATGATAGGTGGTTATTTTCTTGGAACCTTCATTCGATTGCAATGGCCTATAACCAGTGGCAAGCGATGCAAGAAACTGTGGCGGGACTTACACAGGCCCTACAGAATGTAGTCCAAGCTGGCGCCCGGAATGGAGCTGGCGATATGGATCGTAGCTTTCGTAGCCTGAACCCACCTCGTTTCTCTGGATCCCCTGATTCAGATGAAGCGAAAAATTGGCTAGAAGAAATGGAAAGGATTTTCAAAGTGATGCAATGTACCGAGAGGGAGAAGGTCTTACTGGCAACCTTTCAATTATTAAAGATGCTAGAGCTTGGTGGAAGGCCACATCGGCCCATCTACCCATGTCAATGAACTGGAATGGGAGGAGTTCTTAGAACTGTTTAGAGAGAAATACTTCTCTGAAAGGATGCAAGAAAAGAAGGCGGCCGAGTTCGCCACGCTAAAACAAAGAGGAATGTCTGTGGCTGAGTATGAAGTTTAGTGCGCTCGCCTAGCACAGTATGCCCCACATCTAGTGGGTACAGAAAAGGTAAATGCTAATCGATTCATGGATGGGCTCAGAGACCCATGTTTATTGAAAAGCTAGGACCACATAACATCTGTACATATGCGGAGATGGTTCAGAGAGCTCAACTGGTAGAAGATACAATGGCCAAAGTAGAAATCCTTAAAGGGAAAGAAGTAGCAAGGCCAGCTTACATAAAGAAGGAAGCATCCCACACCGCTGAGACTGTTCACCTAGAAAATGTTGTGTCCTTGGTTTTGATGATTCATGAGCCAAGCAAAAATGTCATAAATATCTATGAATTCATCTAACACAAGTTTTTATATGACAGGAAAATTCACAAAGTCAAAAGATCTCATATGTGTTGACACTGATTGTTTCATAGGTCGACACACATGTCTCAGTGGGTGAATTACTGGAGTTTAGTGAACCACTTACATCGACACTACCCAAAGGATAGGTCGACACTTGATAGTTTTCCAGTAGCGTAGAAGTTTAAAGAATTGCATAAGGTTGACTCTAGTTGAAGATCAGGTCGACACTAGTTGGTTTTTTTGTTAGCACTGAAGGAATGAAATGCTGCATGAGGTCGACTCCATATGAAGATCAGGTTGACTCTACTAGTCTATGAGGTCGATTTCATATGAAGATCAGGTCAACTCTACTATTCTAAGAGGTCGACACTCAATTGCTATAAGGTCAACTCTATACTTATAAACAGCCAGTCTCTACAGCAGTCAAATGGATAAGGTTGACTCATGAAAGCATAGAGTCGACTCTACTGAAGCATCTACATTGGTCTAAGTCAAGTTTTGTATGCGTCGACACTATGCTCAAGATGTGTCGACACTCCAACCTTCTTATTCCAGTGAGGAAAAGAGATTTCTAGCGTATTAGTTCCAGGCACGTGACCCAAGACCCAATGATTAGGATTCTAGGCACACATTACAAGGTTCTAGAAGATACCATTTTTGGTGGCAAAGCATGTAAACCCCGGAAATTTGCAATTAAAAAAAAAAATTCAGAATATAGATGGATAAAATAAATAAACGTATTGGAGAGACTTCCAATACCATGTGTTAATAACTATTAACAAGATTGGGACCAATAGAGCATATTTGCCCAAGGGATGAATAAACTAGGACAGAAATGCCCAGAAATTCGTGTATGTAATTATGCAGTAATTACTGAGGGTAATTTAGAGTCATATTATGGATGAGTAGTCATGTAAGGTAAGCCAAAACCGAACTCAATCCCAATTGGTGGTTTCCTAAACATTGGCTACCTCTTTTATAAAGGAATCTCAGATTTTCTGAAAACTAGGAAACAGAGCTCGTAGCCCCTTTCCTAGTGTCATTAGGACTCTTAACAACGTCCTAAAACTATAAGAACTCGTCCCTAAACTCTTGGGGAAGGTTTAACAATGAAGTTGGGTCGTTTGGAGGCAAGCAAGAACTTCTGAGGAGCAGGAGAAAGGCTGGGAATCCGGAGCTTCATCCCCTACATCCTCTGTTGCGTCCAGAACATCAACATGTTTTAGATCTTCATAAAGGTAGGTGTTCTCGGGCCAAGATTAAAGAAAACCAATGCCAACATGTAGTTCTTTGAGTCTAGGATCAATTGCACTTGATTTGCCCAATTTTCATGGAGTATTCATCGTGTATTGGTGATTTTCCCGAAGTCTTGCACAGTTAGGGATTTTTTTCTTCATCTTATTGTGCACACGATTCAAGACCAAATTTGACTAAACTTTCTTCATGAAAGTTCTTCTATTTGAAGTCACGATCATCTTCTACGTTGGACGTTTGTCGAAAGGTTTTTCGTTAGAGAGTTAGGAGCATGATAAGAGAGTCTCTGTTTGATACTGTGATTTCGGGTTTCACTTGATTTTTGTTCTTCAGATGATTTCTCGGGATTCAAGACCGAATTTGATTAAACTCTCAACATCAACATTCTACTATGTCTTCTCTCTCTCTTCTCTAACATTGCAATGTTGTACAAGTTATTGTTCAAGTCAGAAGAAAGGGTTTGCTGATCAGTTGAATGTCAAAGTCGTTAGAGTTATAGGGTTTGAAGTGAACGCTGCATGAATGTGTTTTCGGGTCTCACATGACCCTTAAGTTTTGTTCTGGAAGGACTTAGTGTCGACACTACTTGGACTAGTGTCGACACACTGTCCCAAGGCAGCCCAGAGAGTGTTCTGGGAAGCCCTTAGTGAACCTGCCTCATCTAGTGTCGAACACTGTCCCAAGAGCCCAGAGAGTGTTCTGGAAGCCTCTAGTGTCGACACACTGTCCCAAAGCAGCCAGAGAGTGTTCTGGGAAGCCCTCTAGTGTCGACATTGCCTCAGCTAGTGTCGACACCCTGTCCTAAACAACCAGAGAGTGTTCTGGGAAAGCATCTAGTGTCGACACTACCTGCCTCTAGTGTCGACACCACTGTCCCAGTTTTCCTGAAAGTTCTGGGAAAGCTATCTAGTGTCGACACTACCTGTCTCTAGTGTCGACACACTGTCCCATGTTTTCAGATGGGTTCTGGAATCTGTCTCTAGTGTCGACACTACCTGAACTAGTGTCGACACTACCTGACCAGTTTTGCCTGATTTTGTCTTGGGTTTGGAGCATGGTGTCGACACCACCTGATCTAGTGTCGACACTACCCTTACAAGATTTTTGTATAATTTGGGTCTAATCATTTCATGATGTCTTCAAGCATGTACATGATGTTATATAGTATGCATGGACTTAAAATAAATCAAACCATAAAGGAAATGGTAATGATATGAATATGATTCTAATGTGTAATTTGATTGTTCTTATGATCATTGGATTATCTTGTGATCTTGCTTATTGTCAATTGATAAGATAAGAATATGATATGAATGTGGGGATGAATACATGATTAGTATGGACATGTTAGTGGTGATTTGCATATGAGTTTCATGGTTGCATGTTTTCCGGTGTTCAATGATTATTTGTCATATGCATACATGTTAGGAAAGTACATGTTCTACATATGATCTGTCTTTAGAAACACCCTCATGTCAAGACATTAAAATTATGAAATATAAGATACGCGTTATCCTGCCTTGTTCTTTTGAGCTGTTTGTCATTCCTTGACTCTATGAGTGATCATGTCTTTTTACTATGAGCTTGTCATTGAAACTCTGTGGCCATAATATGAAATGTTTGTTCGGCACATCGTGGGACTCGGTCCAAAACTTGATACAATGCCTGTGCAATAGGGCCCTGTCCGGTCCTGGGGAGGAGCGCCCCAACGTACTTGTTAACCGAGGGAGTATGGACTCTTGGTGCTTGCATAGCACACCTGACATGCAAGATTGTGAATATGTGCCTCCTGTTTGACTTGATAAGTTTGACTTGACATGATATGATAAGTTTGTTCTTGTGAACACATGAACTCTGCTTGAATATGGCCAATCTTCTGACATGATTTTATTCTTGAAATATCTGTCCATTGTATATGGAACTCGACAATGATCTGATATGATATCCGTTCTACTTTGCTATTCAACTTGTTAGAAAAGCATGCATTGTCAGCATACTCATAAGCATATCTGCCTATATAAATGTTAATCATGTATACTAGTGCCCCGCACGTGATTGAGATATAAATCCTACTGAGCTAGTTCGCTCACCCTATCATCCTGCCCTTTTTCAGGTAGTGATGAAGAACCAGTGGAGTCGGATGGGACTGGGCAAGAGTGACGAGCACCCGTCCTAGAATAGATGACAGTTTAAAATAGGAATTTGAGTAGTCTATGTAATAGTGAAACTTTTGTGGAAGTTTATTTGATGATGGACCTTTGGTTAATTCTTCTTATGTGAGGTTGTATCTAGTTGAATGAAATGAATTAAAGTATACTAATGGTGACCATATTATAGTCTTGAATGTGTTATTATATTCGATTGTGACTCTGCACTATTCAACTGTGATACGCCGGTTTGTATCGTTCACGTCCCCCGGTATTTATTCCGCTGCTAAATATTCGGGGCGTGACAGTGGTATCAGAGCGTGAACTTTAGGGTCCAAGGGATTAGGAATATGGAATGAAACTAGATTACACGAGTCAAAAACCAGTCGTACCTAATGTGAGCTTGGGTAGAGCCATGGGAATAAAAGTCACATGTGATATATTTAGATGACTAACTTACATTATTATCTTGAAGGTGATTATTACCTCAATGGCCGCAGAACGTGCCCAGGCTAGGGACATGCAAAGAACCATACAGAACTTGACTCAGGCTATCTTACAAGCCACCCAGGGTGGAGGTAATCGCGGAGCCGGTGAGCTCCACCGGAATTTTCAAACATGGATCCACCTAGGTTTGAAGGGAGTACTAACCCAGATGTTGCTGAGCACTGGGTTAAAGAGATTGAAAGGATATTCAGGTTATGCAATGCACAGACCAGAACAAGGTACTCCTGGCGACTTTCCAGTAGGAAAAGGATGCCAGGGCATGGTGGGAGTCGGTAGAAGCAACCCTCAATGGACAACAACTTACATGGGCTCAGTTCATTGAGCATTTTAACGCCAAGTACTTTTCTGAGAGGGTCCAAGAATGGAAAGCAGCCGAATTTGCGGCTTTGAAGCAGAGAGGACTTAATGTGGCTGAGTATGAGGCCCAATTCTCTCGGCTGTCCCGATACGCTGTTCACTTGATTGGGACAGAAAGGATGAAGGCGAAACGCTTTCTGAATGGCTTGAGGCCCCAGTTCATCACCCAACTGGCGCCAATGGACATTCAAACTTATGCTGAAATGGTTAAGAAGGCTCAACTACTGGAAGATGCAATGGAGACTGCTGAAAGGATTAAGGGAAAATCCGTGAAACGGGAACAAGTGTCTTCTGCTGGGAGGTATCAGCCGACTATTGGGAAGAAAAGGCCCAGTGGCGGGGTAAATGAACCAGCGGATAAAAAGCCGAAGGAGCTAGGTAAGCAAGTGATAGTGGCAACGGGAGAAAGGTGTAGACATTGTGACCGAGCTGGTCATCGGACTGAAGAATGCTGGAGAGCGCAAGGGAGATGCCTACGCTGTGGGAGTCGTGACCATAGGATCTCGGACTGCCCAATGTTGAAAGAACAAGCCCCTCATGACAAACGTCAAAATGGACAGAAGAGGCAAGGCCGACTGCAAGCTGTCCAGGAACTAGAAACTGCTGAAGAAGGAGGTATCGTGGAAGGTACACTTACTATTCTTTCCCGACCTGCTTATGTTCTCTTTGATACGGGAGCTACGCACTCCTTCATTTCTCAAACATTTGTTGATACCCTATCTGTGAAACCAGTCCCAATGAAATCCGGAATAGTTGTGTCAACCCCGATTGGTCCGGGTACCAATCTTACAAACCATATACCATCCAGTGAGGTGTTGATTGAAACCCAAAACCTACCAGCAAATTAATATGTATGGACATGGCAGGGTATGATGTGATACTGGGAGCAGACTGGATGTCTGAACATGGGGCTAGTATAAATTGCAGGAGAAGTAGGGTAACTTTTAGCCAGTACCCAAAACTAGTGTTCACAGGGGATAGAAACCGCAGGAGATTGTCACTTATCTCTGCACTGCAAGCCAAAAGGATGATGAGGAAAGGTTGTATGGCCTTTCTTGCTGCTGTAGTCATTGCAAAGAAGGAAGTCAAGGTAGAGGACATCCATGTCGTCAGCGAATACGCTGATGTTTTCCCCGAAGACTTTCCAGGAATTCCTCCGGAGCGAGAGGTCGATTTTACCATCGAATTGGTCCCTGGTGCAGCACCGGTATCTAGGGCACCATATAGAATGTCCCCCGCAGAACTGAAGGAATTAAAAGAGCAACTGATGGAACTGTTAGAGAAGGGTTTCATCCGACCAAGCACATCGCCATGGGGTGCACCTGTCCTCTTCGTCAAGAAGAAAGATGGGTCGATGAGGCTATGCATAGATTACAGACAACTGAATCAGTTAACCATCAAGAACAAATACCCTCTGCCGAGAATTGATGAGTTGTTTGATCAATTATCTGGAGCTAGGTACTTCTCAAAATAGATCTCCGATCTGGTTATCATCATTGAGGATCAAAGGAGAAGACATTCACAAGACTGCCTTCCGAAGCAGGTATGGGCATTATGAATTATTGTTATGCCTTTTGGACTAACAAATGCCCCTGCAGTTTTCATGCAGCTGATGAATAGCATTTATCACCCATATCTTGATAAGTTTGTGGTAGTATTCATCGATGATATATTGATTATTCTAAGACAAAGGAAGAGCATGAGGAGCATTTGAGGATTTCATTGCAGATTTTGAGGGAGAACAAACTATATGCCAAGTTAAGTAAATGTGAATTTTGGCTTGAGGAGGTATCCTTTCTAGGCATGTGGTGACCAAAGACGGTATCGCTGTTGATCCATCAAAGGTTGAGGCTGTGTTGAAATGGGAAAGACCGACAAGCGTCACAGATATCAGGAGTTTTCTGGGATTAGCTGGGTATTATCGAAGGTTTATAAAGGATTTCTCAAAGATTGCAGTACCATTAACCAAGCTGACCCGGAAGGAAAATCCGTTTGTGTGGAATGAGGATTGCGAGGAAAGTTTCAACAACTTGAAGAAGTGTCTGACTACTGCTCCTGTCCTCGCCTTACCCACTGAGAGGGAGGATTTGAAATTTATTCAGATGCTTCTGGTACTGGACTGGGATGTGTCTTAATGCAACAAGGGAAGGTAATAGCTTATGCTTCCAGACAGTTGAATATCCACGAAGTGAACTACCGGTTCATGACCTGGAGTTAGCCGCCGTAGTATTCGCCTTGAAGATCTGGAGGCATTATATCTATGGTGAGCAATTTAAAGTCTTTTCTGACCACAAGAGTTTGAAATACCTGTTCTCACAGAAGGAGCTTAACATGAGACAAAGAAGGTGGTTAGAGTACCTTAAGGACTTTGACTTTTCTATCCAATATCACCCTGGGAAAGCCAATGTAGTGGCAGACGCTCTAAGTAGACAACCAGGAACTGTGCTAGCTAGTATGATGCTGGGCGAATGGAAGTTACTGGAGCAATTTGCAAGTCTGAATTTAGACATGGAAAAGAAGGAGAAACAAGTAATGATTTCCAATCTCCAGATACAATCCGGTCTACTGACCGAAATCAAGGAGAAACAGGGAGAAGATCCATTCTTAGTTCAGATCAGGGAGAAGCTAGAACAAAGACCTGACTTTACTCTATCAGCAGAGGAAGATTATTATTCAGAGGTAGAACATGTGTCCCTGATCATGAAGAACTCAAGAAGAGGTTACTGAATGAAGCTCACCAGTCCAAATATACGATTCATCTAGGATCAACAAAGATGTACCAAGATTTAAAAAGGTCGTACTGGTGGCCAAACATGAAGAGGGATGTGGCCGATCATGTGGCATACTGTTTAACATGCATGAAAGTCAAAGCCGAGCACTTTCGTACAGCTGGTGGACTACTACCACTAGAAATCCCGGAGTGGAAGTGGGATAGTATCGGTATGGAACTTTATCATGGGATTGCCCAAGACTAGAGGTGGTATGGATGCAATTTGGGTAATCGTTGATCGATTGACTAAGTCGGCTCACTTCGTGCCGATCAAGAGTACATGGTCAATGGATGTGTTGGCCGCTCTATATGTTAAGGAAGTAGTTAGACTGCATGGGGTTCCATCAAGCATAATATCAGATCGGGATCCTAGATTTACTTCACACTTCTGGAAGGGCTTACAAGCAGCAATGGGTACTAAACTAAACTTTAGTACTGCCTTCCATCCTCAGACTGATGGACAAACTGAAAGGACCAATCAAATTGTGGAGGATATGCTTCGTGCTCTGGTGCTGGATTTCAAAGGTCGATGGGATGATCAGTTGTACTTGATGGAGTTTGCTTATAACAACAGCTATCAGGCTAGTATCAAAATGGCTCCATTTGAAGCCTTATATGGCAGGAGTTGCAGATCACCCCTTTGTTGGGAAGAGGTTGGGGAGAACCAATGGGTTGGACCCGACTTGATTGAGGCAATTGTCCGGAAGGTTCAGATTGTCAGGGAACGTCTGAAGATAGCACAATCCAGCAGAAAAGTTATGCAGACAAGAGAATGAGAGAACTAGAATTTAGGTTGGCGAGCATGTTTTCTTGAAGGTCTCACCTTCAAGGGGAATACAAAGATTTGGGGTCAAAGGAAAACTAAGTCCCAGATTTATAGGGCCATTTGAAATTCTGGAAAGAATTGGTCAGGTGGCGTATAGACTTGCACTACCTCCGCAACTGACAAACGTGCATAATGTGTTCCACATATCCATGATGCGGAAGTACTTATTCAATGCCGACCATGTAATTGACCACGAGGACTTGGAGATTCGGGAGGACCTGACTTATGAAGAGAAGCCGATCAAACTGTTGGATCGGAAGATTCAGCGACTCAGGAATCGTACCATACCTATGGTGAAGGTTCAATGGAGTCGAGACGGAGTTACTAATGCTACCTGGGAAACAGAGGAGAGAATGAGGAAAAATCACCCGGAGCTATTCTCAGGTACGAACTACACCATTATGCGTAAATTTGGGGACCAAATTTCTTAAGTGGGGGAGGATGTAACACCCCAAAATTTGCAATTTAAATTTTTTTTCAGAATTATAGATGGATAAAATAAATAAACGTATTGGAGAGACTTCCAATACATGTGTTAATGACCTATTAACAAGATTGGGACTAATAGAGCATATTTGGCCCAAGGGATGAATAAACTAGGACAGGAAATCGCCCAGAAATTCGTGTATGTAATTATGCAGTAATTACTGAGGGTAATTTAGAGTCATATTATGGATGAGTAGTCATGTAAGGTAAGCCAAAACCGAACTCAATCCCAATTGGTGGTTTTCTAAACCTTGACTACCTCTTTAAGTAAAGGAATCCCAGATTTTCTGAAAACTAGGAAACAGAGCTCGTAGCCCCTTTCCTAGTGTCATTAGGACTCTTAACTACGTCCTAAAACTATAAGAACTCATCCCTAAACTCTTGGGGAAGTTTAACAATGAAGTTGGAGTCGTTTGGAGGCAAGCAAGAACTTCTGAGGAGCAGGAGAAAGGCTGGGAATCCGGAGCTTCATCCCCTGCATCCTCTGTTGCGTCCAAAACATCAACAGGTTTTAGATCTTCGTAAAGGTAGGTGTTCTCGGGCCAAGATTAAAGGAAACCAATGCCAACATGTAGTTCTTTGAGTCTAGGATCATTTGCACTTGATTTTCCCAAATATCATAGACTATTCATCGTGTATTGGTGATTTTCCCGAAGTCTTGCACAGTTAGGGCTTTTTCTCGTTCATCTTATTGTGCACACAATTCAAGACCAAATTTGACTAAACTTTCTTCATGAAAGTTCTTCTATTTGAAGTCACGATCATCTTCTATGTTGGACGTTTTGTCGAAAGGTTTTTCCTTAGAGAGTTAGGAGCATGATAAGAGAGTCTCTGTTTGATACTGTGATTTCGGGTTTCACTTGATTTTTGTTCTTCACATGATTTCTCAAGATTCGAGACCGAATTTGATTAAACTCTCAACATCAACATTCTTCTACTAGTTGTCTTCTTCATCTTTATGTTGAACGTTTCCAAATGTCAATCGTTAGAGAGTTATAAGGGTTTGAAGTGAATCGCTGCATGGCATGTGTTTTCGGGTCTCACATGACCCTTAAGTTTTGTTCTGGAAGGACTCTATTGTCGACACTACTTGGACTAGTGTCAACACACTGTCCCAAGGCAGCCCAGAGAGTGTTCTGGGAAGCCCTCTAGTGTCGACACTGCCTCAGCTAGTGTCGACACACTGTCCCAAGCAGCCAGAGAGTGTTCTGGGAAGCCCTCTAGTGTCGACACTCCTCACTAGTGTCGACACACTGTCCCAAACAACCCAGAGAGTGTTCTGGGAAAGCCATCTAGTGTCGACACTACTGCTCTAGTGTCGACACACTGTCCCAGTTTTCCTGAAAGTTCTGGGAAAGCTATCTAGTGTCGACACTACCTGTCTCTAGTGTCGACAACTGTCCCATGTTTTCCAGATGGGTTCTGGAATCTGTCTCTAGTGTCGACACTACCTGAACTAGTGCGACACTACCTGACCAGTTTTGCCTGATTTTGTCTTGGGTTTGGAGCATGGTGTCGACACCACCTGATCTAGTGTCGACACTATCCTTACAAGATTTTTGTATAATTTGGGTCTAATCATTTCATGATGTCTTCAAGCATGTACATGATGTTATATAGTATGCATGGACTTAAAATAAATCAAACCATTAAAGGAAATGGTAATGAAATGAATATGATTCTAATGTGTAATTTTGATAGTTCTTATGATCATTGGATTATCTTGTGATCTTGCTTACTGTCAATTGATAAGATAAGAATATGATATGAATGTGGGGATGAATACATGATTAGTATGGACATGTTAGTGGTGATTTGCATATGAGTTTCATGGTTGCATGTTTTCCGGTGTTCAATTGATTATTTGTCATATGCATACATGTTAGGAAAGTACATGTTCTACATATGATCTGTCTTTAGAAACACCCTCATGTCAAGACATTAATGAATTATGAAATATAAGATACGTCGTTATCCTGCCTTGTTCTTTTGAGCTGTTTGTCATTCCTTGACTCTATGAGTGATCATGTTCTTTTTACTATGAGCTTGTCATTGAAACTCTGTGGCCATAATATGAATATGTTTGTTCGGCACATCGTGGGACTCCGGTCCAAAACTTGATACAATGCCTGTGCAATAGGGCCCTGTCCGGTCCTGGGGAGGAGCGCCCAACGTACTTGTTAACCGAGGGAGTATGGACTCTTGGTGTTTGGCATAGCACACCTGACATGCAAGATTGTGAATATGTGCCTCCTGTTTGACTTGATAAGTTTGACTTGACATGATATGATAAGTTTGTTCTTGTGAACACATGAACTCTGCTTGAATATGGCCAATCTTTTCTGACATGATTTTATTCTGAAATATCTGTCCATTGTATATGGAAAAGCAGCTTGTCACATACTATAAGCATATTGCCTATATAAAATGTTAATCCTGTATACTAGTGCCCGCACGTGATTGAGATATAAATCCTACTGAGCTAGTTCGCTCACCCCTATCATCCTGCCCTTTTTCAGGTAGTGATGAAGAACCAGTGGAGTCGGATGGGACTGGGCAAGAGTGACGAGCACCCGTCCTAGAATAGATGACAGTTTAGAAATAGAAATTTGAGTAGTCTATGTAATAGTGAAACTTTTGTGGAAGTTTATTTGAATGATGGACCCTTTGGTTAATTCTTCTTATGTGAGGTTGTATCTAGTTGAATGAAATGAATTAAAGTATACTAATGGTGACCATATTATAGTCTTGAATGTGTTATTATATTCGATTGTGACTCTGCACTATTCAACTGTGATACGCCGGTTTGTATCGTTCACGTCCCCCGGTATTTATTCCGCTGCTAAATATTCGGGGCGTGACAAAGCACCTCCCAACGAACTGGGGATTCTATTGGGGCCCACCAGGAAGATTCCATATGCCGATCAAAAAGGGACGCTACATCCCTTTCAAGAAAACACACACAAAGATAGAGCATAGCGTTTGGGAGCTGAGAAGAGAAAAAGAGCAGAGAGTTTGAGAGCTGAGAAGAATAGGCTTTGGTACACAGGTTGCTCATCAAGAAGAAAAGATGTCGTATTGCTTCTTCAACCTGTATGAAGACCTGTTGCTAATCAATTGAAGCAGATCATAGAAATTCCATTCAATTCAGAGACAATTGATTCTTAAGCTACGGCCAGAAGAAGAGCCTGATGAACTCAAGCCTGGGGAAGTCGCAATTGGGAGTTTAAGCAGAAATCTGATCAGATCCCAACTCCAGTGAAATAGAACAAAGAGTGTTTGCTAAATTTCTGCATGCCTTTAGCAATTTCTCTTGTGTGATTTTTCTTATTTTTTCTTATTACCAAACTGCTTGGTTGTCTGCTCCAGTTGGAGTAGAAGGACCGATCCTACACTTTGTGTGTGAGGATTGTGAGATTGATACAATCTTGAAGCTATGATTAGTAGGCTGTATGAAGCTGTGAATCAGCAGTTGTGTGAGTGTTTCACATTTTGGTTTGTTGAGTGAAGCCTCACTTAATTTAGTGAGGGGTGGAGTAGGTCTCCACACTGGAGCCGAACCACCTTAAAAATCGTGCTTGCATTATGTGGCATGTTGTGCATTTGCTCAATTGCTCTATCTGGTTTGATATAAGTAGCTCTTTCATATCTTATGGTCTGGTTCAAGTTCTTAAATTTTAAGTGGTCAATACCTATTCACCCCCCCTCTAGATATTCATTCCATACCCAACACGTGGTATCAGAGCTTGTCTCTCCAATTTTTGGTTTAACAACCATGAGAGATCTGTGTGGAATGGATTCTAGAGGATATATTACATAAGGTCATTCTGTAAACAGACCCCCCTATTTTGATGGAACTAACTATGCTTATTGGAAAACTCGCATGCAGGTGTTCTTGCGAGCACATGATCATCAAATCTGGAGGGTAGTCAATAATGGACCCTATGAGCTATCGGAAGATGAAGAAAAGTGGACTCCATAAGAAATGAAGAAGTCAAATGCAAATTGGAGTGCTATGAACATTATGCAATGTTCACTTCATCCCACAGAATTTTCGAGGGTCTCCTTTTGTGCTAGTGCAAAGGAGATATGGAATTGCTTAATGGTCATCTATGAAGGTACGTTTGAAGTGAAAGAAACAAAAGCTATCATGCTAGTCTCTGAATATGACGTTTTAAAAATGAAGCATGATGAAACCATTTTAGAGATGTATGGTAGACTGACCTTGTTGACAAGTGGTTTAAAAAATCTAGGAAAAAGTTATACTAAACAAGAAACTGTTAGAAAAATTCTTAGATCCTGGACCCTATATGGCATACAAAGGCCACTGTAGTGGAAGAGTCAAGAAATTGTCAACTACAACTGTCGATGAGCTAATTGGTTCTTAATGACCTATGAGTTGGGCTTACAAAGAACAGAAGAAGATGTCAAGAAAAGAAGTCACTCGCCCTCAAGGCAAGTCAAAGCATCAAGGAACCTACTGATGAAAGTGAGTCATCTACTTCCGAAAATTACTCAGGTGAGTTTGCTCTTATCACAAGAAAGTTCAAACAATTTCTGAGAAAATAAGGTAAGGGATTTCTGAAGAAGAAATCACAAGTCAATAATTTTTCAAAGCCTAAACAATATGTGAATAGAAGATCTGACAGGGTTGTATTCTATAATTGCAGAAAACTAGGGCTTGTTAAATCTGAATGTCCTGAGCCTTTGAAGAAGACTCAACCCAAATAGACGAATAACAAGCAAAAGGCTATGGTTGGTACTTGGAGTGAAGAGGAAGATGGTGATGAAGAAGAAAGCTCAGAAGCTGATGACAAAATTACCAAAATTTGTTTGAGGGCTAGAGGAGAAGAAGGAGATGAAGAAGAGGTAGTATCTCCATTTAAAGATTTTCATTCAGTGATTGAGAACATGTCTATTTTGAATTACTTGATCAATATGATGAAATCAAAAAGGAAACCGAAGTGCTCAAAAGAAAAATGAATCATATTGTTCATGATGCCTCAATGGAAGAGAAAGAAAAAGAACTTGTCCAAGGAATTTTTGTGTTAAAAGAAAATGTAAGTGAATTGAAAGTTAAGGAGATTGAGTATGTCAAAGAAATGAAACTGATTGCTGAAAAATATGATGCCATCAAAAGTGTGAATACTGAAATGAAGAAAGAAATTGAAAATCTTCAGAAAGAAGTAACCAATAGACAAGAGGCTCTGAAAAGATTTGTGAGTGGTAAAAATAATTTAGAAGCCTTGTTGGGAACAAAAGTGAACTTCAAGAAAGAAGGGTTGGGCTTCAATCCCTCAAAATAAAAGGAATAGGTTTAAAGACAATAACATTTATTTCTTCAACAAATTCAGAAGCCTCCTCATCCAGAAATCAACTCAATGGGAGAAAACTCAAAGAAATGTGAAAAGAGAAAATGTTAAAAATTCTAAATTTGGAAAATTCAATAAAAAGGGCAAGGTAAGTGCTGGATTCAGATCAAAGAAAATACCTCAATGGAAGAAATTTTGACAACCACATGACTGGGTAGATCGACACAAACATATAGTAGGTCAACACCTTCATTCACCAGATCACAGAAAATGTCCAGATGGACTCAAACAGGTCGACACTATCCTACAGAGTGTCAACACACTATCACAGTTTTTTTAGATCTGGTCATTCAGGATATCCCAAAAGGTCTAGTTATCATAATTATTCTTGGTTTCCTTAAAAGAACAATGGAGGCAAATTTGAACGTAATTTATGAAAATGAAAAGAAACAGTGATTCAAAATTCTTGGAAACAACAGAAAGAATAAAAAACAACATGAAACCAAAAATACCGTTCAACCCACAATAAAAAAGCAACCATGGATTCCAAAAAGTCTGCTTTCATATGTTCTTGAATTGGGTGATTTGAAGGGACCCAAATGTACTTGGGTTCCAAAGATCTTTCTTTGAATGTGTTGCAGGTATGTTTTACAGCCAAAAACAAATATAGAGTATTCTGGGACTTAGAAAATTTTCAAGGGTGTTAATACAGTATTGTATAAATATGTTCTCTATGATATGTTGCAGTAGATTTGATGTAAGAAGTCTTTTAAAAGGCTTTGTCATAGCAAAATCACCATGTTAAAATAATTTAAAGTCTTAAATAATTTTCTTAGGGGATAGTTGCTCAACAAAATTATTTGAGAGCGAGTTGTGTAAGGGAAAGTCGATGTGATGGCAAATCGTTCTGAGTGTAAGTCGTTGTTTACAACGATTCTAAAGAGTCAATGTTCACAACGATTCTGAAGGATTTGATGTTCACAACGATTCTGAAGGAATCGTTGTTCACAACGATTCTAAAGAGAGTCGATATTCACAACGATTCTGAAGGAATCGATGTTCACAACGATTGTGAAGAGAGTCGACATTCACAATGATTCTGAAGGAATCGTTGTTTACAACGATTCTGAAGAAATTCGATATTCACAACGATTTTGAAGGATGTCAAAGTTGGATCGATTTCGACCCGAATCGATGTAGGATCAGTTCCATCCTTCAGTAACTCAGAGAACACTACTGTCTTACACGAACATGTTTATAACTTGAAATATGGGGATTTTTGGGCAAACCCCTGAACATGAAAAATGTAGAGGACAACAAGTAGAAGGGATCCAGGGTTTTGGTTTGACCCAATCGAATCTTTGTTTGTGTGCAACACCGGAAGAACACAATGAGCCTTCAGTATTGCACGACTCCTTGGAAACACTTAAAACACTATGCACACTCGATCAAACTTAGGGGAAACATACACATGTGGAACTAGACTCCTCTGATCTCTGATACCACTGTAACGACCGACCTCTCAGACCCCCGCCAGGGACCCATGAAGGTCGCGCCGCCACCATAGATCGAAGACCCAAAAAGGGTTATAATTTAGTCCAATGAGATAAGCAATGAATTCAAATAACTATAACAGAAGTTCGTACATTTAATAAAGAAATTATGTACAACATGTCCCAAATAAAAGTACATATATAGAAAGAAAGGTGCAGTCCTTAAGGGGCATACCCCGAGGACTTGCAAAAAGGCCACTCTCAACTCACGCTACAAGCGCTCATGCTCACAACTCACACTGCTGGCAACGCAAGGTGCAACAAACCGCCACCACGACCGTCCGGCAACGAACTCCTGCGACAGCGAGACCCTACCTGGAGAGAGTAGGGGGGGAGCCTCGCGAACAAAGGTCAATAGGGATTACCAGTCCCTTACCAGCCAGAGCAGTAGGAACTCCAACAAAGCGAAAGCAAAACTACTTACAAAGAAGTAAAGCGAGAAACGCCTCGACCACAACCCGGGTCAGGCCAAACACAACTCCCGCAGAACCAGCGGAGTCAAACACATGCGGAAGAAACTAGAGCAACGCCATGACCCGCAACCGGGGTCGGTCCAGAGCAACACAACGTGGAAGCAAACCCTCAGCACACACCTGCCGAGACAACGAAGCTCATAAAACACCGGAGCGAACATGTGAGACCAGAGTCTCCCGACACAAGCACCCAACATCCCAGACCTCCACGAGGTCGGGAAGGAACAACCAGGTGTCACCTCGAGAGACACCAAGCAACCAAGTGAGAACGAATGTCTCACCACAAGCACGGCCACTTCAGACCTCCACAAGGTCGAGGGCCCACAAACAGAACCACCCTGCACCTCGGGCACTCCACGAGGTCAGGGAACTACAAACTCTGGTGCCACCACAGACGGCACCAAGGAATGGATTACTGAAAGAACAGTTGGGTGTCTAAAAAAAACACCCCGAGAGAACCCACGAACGAAACCCACTAAACACGGCCATGAGGCCAACCGACAAAACCCAAGGCAGCGAGACACGGCTAGGCTACAACCACCGTGTAAACCAGGGCAACAAGAAACACAATCTTGGAAACAGCGTGAAACACCGTCACAGCAAGAGCAACCAAGCCACCGCCACAGGCAGCTAAGAGGAGGACACACCATCCAAACCTCAAGAACGCCGGCCGCCGACTCCGCCTACAACCTCCCCGGTAGAGCGAGGCTAGCGAGTCATAGCCAAGAAAACACAACCACAACACCGCAGTCCGTCCGAACTGCGGTCCCATGCCTGACCTCCCTACATGGCTCCGGAACCAACACAGAGCGAGGCAGTGAGACGGACTAGCGGTCTGTACCGAACGAGCACCACAACAACCTCGGCGTCCCAGACCTAGCTAAGAGAGCTCTACAAATGACAGAAGCCGCTGTCCCCACCGTTTTCCCCTACCGCTCCAAGTCCGTGACTTGGGCACGCCCGCCGACGGGAGCAACACCCTCTGACACAGGTGCGCGGGGATGGGGGTCCCAGGTAACGGTAACAACTATCTCGTGGACAAGCCTCAAGTGCTGAGCACTAGGCGAATAGAACAAGAACTGGAGGGGCAACCACCACAGAAACGGTACAGCTGGCTTGTAACCAAGACAAGCCTAGCAGGCACAGGCATGCACGGCACCCTTCCAGAACAACCTCTAGAAGGGTCGTCGACCAAACGCCGGCACACACGGCACGGCCCGAGAAACTCAGAACACCACCAAAGAGCACAGCAACCAACGCTCTACTAAAAATCAATTGGAAGCCAGACCATCGATTATTAGACAGACACGAGCCTCCTAGCGACACCGCTAGAACACGGCCACGAGGTGTCACCTTCAGTCACTGAACACAGCGAGCCAACCTGCCGCGTTCCCTACCAGAAGGTCCTAAGGGCAACCCTGCCCTAGGGCACAATCCGACACGCCAAACGGGCCAAAGAAACACACAAAGCAACTCAGGTCTTGTCGCGCCCTCCTAAGCCATCGCGATAGCATCGCGACGGGCAGGGAAACCGCGATAAGAACCGAGTCGCGATGGGCCCACGCGTCGCGACAACAAGCTTGTCGCGACGGGGCAGCTGTCGCGACAAATGACTTGTCGTGATGGCCAACCAGGTCGCAACGCGACCCTTATCGCGACGGCCAACCGCGCCGTGATAAGGTCGTGACCGACCCGGGCGACGCCTCCTCTGATGTCACGACGTGCTTGGCGGTCGCGACATCAGCGAGAAGCCCGACCGCGGGATGCTCCATCTCAGGGTCCCCCAAACGCTACAATCAAGCACACAATGGGGAGGGGAGCATGGTGAAAGCTTCTAAAGCAACCAAAGGACCTTCCAATTACTCGGATTGGAAAGGGGGGGGTGACAAGAATCCCTACTTCTTTTGAAGACCAAAACCTCCGAAGGAGGCCTTCTCACATACACGGACGCCTCCTCCTCGCTCCCACGATGCCGCTCCACGCTCCGCACAAGCTGTCGGCGCGACCACGAGCCGAACGCCGGAGAAGATGAGAGGGGAAGCCTCTCCTCCTCGGAGAGAAGAAGGAAAAGGGGAGGAATGCCAAAAGAGGGGAAGGGAGAGCCGGCCAAGGCTTTTAGCTTGCGGCTCCCCAAACGCGACGGGGCGGGGGGGCGTCGCGTTACCAACCGTATAATGTTCATTTAATGTGCACTAAGGAACTATGCGACCTTGGATGCACACTAGGACACGCGTATGTGCTTATTGTATCTAGCATTCAACACGTAAGTACTCCTAGCACAAATGCAACACCAGTAGTCATTATAACCCCTGGTTAACATTATATTTGCAACTCTCTATCGTTGGGGCTAGATTGGAGCTCTTGGACACTTACCGTGCCCGATCTGCATCTCAAGTAATTTCAAATGTAGATAGCCATAGTCAATCATCACCAATAAGAAGAGTTTCAAGAAGTATACATTTCAATATCATGTTCATGATGATTTCAAGAAAGACAAATCATGTGAACATGATTTCACAATAACAATAGTCGAGATGGAATTTCGGCAGCATGATGACGCAATTTACACTTTTAGTTAAATCTTACTTTAATAGCTTGGTTTCATGTTTTCAATGCCACACTCCCGAGAAAGAGACGAGAAAGAAGTGCACTATATCTTTTGAGAACTTCAATGGTACAACCAACTCAGTCTCCATGAGGGAATCATAGAGTACGGAGAATTACAAAGATCTTAGTGGAAAGGTCCCTAGTCTACTAGAACAGAATGTCCAGTAGAGGGTTCCAATCCCCTAAGAAAGGGCTGCCTATTTGTCCAAGAGTGTAGTGTAGAACGTAGCTCAATATCACAAGCCACTGGTTTAAAACAAGTGGAAAGCGTGCAACATGATGACATATTATAAAGCAATACTAACAAGATTTTATTAACATGGTTTCTACAATTTTAACAAGATCAACTTTTAGTTTAAAAGCAAACTAGAGCATGAAGATGAACACATCAATCTCAAGATGGATAGATCGTATGATTAAGAAACAATTAGAATAGACTTTAAGGTTGTTATGACTTTCACATGGATGAACAGTTTTTAAGCCACTAGATAGACACGGAAAACACAAAGAATTAATGTAACATACAACACTTTAATCTAAACACTAACTGGCTGGTGTCTGGATTACTATGGAAATCGCGAAAGGTTCAGTCGTCACTTATTTCCAAGGCTTAATCAGAAGAAAACAAGACTTCAGGATGACAAAAAAAATGACGACGTGGGTACTAGTCATGTTCAAGACAATCGATGTAACCAATCAATTATCGGACAGAAACGCGACGGTCTCCAGGTCGTGTTCAAGGCAATCAATAGGGGGTGCCGATTGGTGACTACCAAAATTCGACAGTATCCACGGTCGCATTCAAGGCAATCGATAAGGGGTACCGATGGTGACTACAGAATTGCGACATTATGATACGACGCATTCACACAACTCTCTTAAACATGAAATAATCACGAAAAGCAAGGGCAGGATAAATATCAAATCGTGACACTTTTACATTCGTGACTTGGTCATGCACTGAAATCTAAGTGGCGTACGGTTTGATGCTATCAGATCATGTCATAATGAAAGTAAAACACGATGGTCTATGTAGTCACTTTTTAGGTAATCGCGACAGGTATGCCTGTCGCGATACCATCCTTTAAAGCATGACGTCTGCAGTGGTCGCGTTTTAGGGTTCAACCCAAAAACTGTAAAAATGATGTAGTCTTGCATGTTTGGCCTATAACTCGAGATCTAGGGCTCTTTGAACAAAACTATGAACATGAAAGTTGTAGAGGACGATGTGTAGAGAGAACTACACTTTGGGTTGACTCAATTTGATGTTGGGATGCACGAAACATGTTATGAACACTAAAAGCCCTAACCTTGCATGATGTTTGGAAAACACTTAATACTCATAGCATGCTTAGTAAAAATTTGGCAAAATAGGTGCATATGAAACTAGACACAGAGAGCTTTTAAATGGTATATGGTTTGTTGAGATTTGGCCCGAGAACACCTACCTTTGGACGACACTAAGAAAGGTCTTTTGCAGGTCTATACAGAACACTGGTTGGGAGGCCGAAAGGCTCCGGTTAGGGGTGATCTCCTCTACCGCGGGTGCTCTAGCTATTCTCCTCATGACCCAAGCAAGTTGGTAACTCATCCCCAAGGGGTTTATGACGAGTATTTATAGATTTAGGGTGGTTTAGGAGTCCTAATGTGTCTAGGAAGGGGGGTTGCAGTTTTTGCTTGATCCCTTCCAAGTTTTGAGGATTCTCATCCCAATTGGAGTAGGAAAGCCTTTAGAAAATAGTATATTATGGTTGGGCACGAATTTGGGTTAATATGGAAGTCTAATTGCCTTAGATTTTGCCCTAATTGCCCTTTCTAATGTATGCCCAATTTATGTACGAATTTTCATGATATTTTCTTATTTGAATTTATTTGTGGCCCAATGGACATCCTATGGTCCATTTCTTACATTGGGTTGTCGATACCCATTGTTTGGAGTCCATTCAAGATTTTTATTTTATTTTGGACTCCCTTAAGTACAGCGATAGTGATTTTCCGACTTATTCCCTAATTACGATCATCAGTCGCAAAATGCCTTAAACTTGGCCAATCGAATTTTCCTTTGCACAAATTTCTTCATGGGTCATTAGAGAGTATTATTTAGAGTTGAACTATGATTTTTATGAAATTTGTTGATGTGTTTTTGTACATATAATAATGGCACGTACATTTTACTATTTCGATAATATTGAATTTATCATTTTCAATTATTTCTGATTTTTCAATTACTAAATTTTCGGGTTGTTACACCCTCCCCACTTAAGAGAATTTGGTCCTCAAATTTACACAGATCATCTAGTGAATCTTGGTAATTGGGGTCTGAACGCGGCATTGCTGATTGTACACTTCTGTTGTCCACAATTCCATGCACAAATCAATATGCTCACCTTCTCTAAACTGTCTCACAAATTTAAAATCACAAAGATGAACTAATACAGTGGTGAGAACAGGTCATATCCACAGAGAGGCTGAATAGAATTTGACTTAAGAAACTACTTTTGGGACACTCTATCGACAATGCATTAAAAGTAAAATATGTAAACAGCACCGACCAAATCCCTTACAATCTTGACAGATCAAACTTAATGAAAGAACAAGTTGAATTGAAATTAAAAGAGGATGATATCAATGTACCCTCACAATTGAGGGAGAAATCTGAAATAGAAATTAAACTAAGACTGCACAAAGATGCAACTCTAATTCTGAAATGGTCTAAAATTCAAGGAAATGAAAAAAATGGCAGAACAAGAAATCTCAAAAGAACATTATCAAACCAATGTACCCCTACAGCTCAGGGGATGAACAGTCATAACTCTCCACAAACACCAGACCGTATCCTCACAACTCAACGATCGGACAGAAAATAAGAAACAAAAATTTATAATTGCTAAATCAGATTTCTACTGCTATTACAGAAGAACATAGATCAAAATGAGACAGAGAAGACATTAAAGAACTCAATCAAAGACTTGCACGGAGAATAATATGAACTAAAATTTCAGATCAATGTGCCTGCACACACCTAGATCGATCTCACTATCTCTCACAGCAGAACCTCCCGTAGCCCACAATTTGAAATCAAAACTCTCCAAACCCCCCTAAAAATACCAAAATCATCTCACAGTTGTAGGACTTCACAGCAGAAGAACAATCTCACAGTAGCACAGAAGAGATGGAAGAAAATGGAACTAGCAGCTCCTGGAGTTCTGCACGAAGAAGGGAGAAGGAGAAAATGCCCCTGGATCACTTAACAGTAGCCGAAATCCCCAGATCTGAACAGAAGAAAGGAAGAAGAAGATCCCCAAAAAACAATTCTAAACAACCCAAAACTCCCTGGAATCCCAGACTCCAATCCTCACAGCAGTAGCCCTCAATCTCTCACTGCTCAACCATTAAATCGAGAAGAGAAAAGATGAACAAATGCATTGGATCGAAATGTAAACATTGAAGGAATGAACAAATAGTTGCAGAAGAAATAAAAAATCCCTCTGGAGCCGACCCCCCTGGAATCTGAACCCCTGCTGCTGTAGATCTCCCCGATGTCTTCACACAACACAGAAGAATGAAGAACACTGAATCTAACTCTTTAACACGCACAAAAATAAATCCACACAGACGAAATGGCAAAATTAGATTCCACTGGATCCTCCTCACAGCAGCAAAAGCAAAGAAGAAAAACAGTAACCAATGGGAAATAAATGCACTGGATCAATTCCTCATAGCAGTTTGCAATGCACAGACAAAAGAAAAAATGAAGCACTCGAATCCCTTCTCAGTAGCTACAGAAGAACAGAGGAAAGAACTCCAAAAATGCTGAAATCCCCTTCCCGTAGAAGAAACAAGAAAGAGCTCCCTGGAATCCCTTACAGCAACAAAGGAAAAACTAGTCTAACCCCGCCCCAACAATCGAACCAAGAAGAAAACACAAAAAAATACAAAACCTAAAACCCCTGAAATTCTGAACTTCGAAGCCCCAACAATACTGAACTGGCGAAGAAAGGAAAAAACTAAGGAAAACTAAAACTCGAACTCCCTTGCACTGAGGACCTTCGGGTCCTTTATAAGCGCCTCCCAGATGCTTCCAGGCGCCTCTTCTCCCCCAACCTTATCAGCAGCCGCGCACGCCCGGGATCCATCTCAGTAGATCCTCGTGCTCAGCATGAACTGCACCAGCACCATCGCCCAACTGGCCGCTCACAGAAGCTCCTCCAGCTCACCACAGATCGCACGCCCCCATCGCACACCAGGGCGCTGGCCGCCCTAGCTCACACGCGGCAGCACTGCCGCGCACCCAGCTCAGCTGCATCGCACGGCCAGCTTCCCGCCTGAGCTCCTCCAGCTTCAAACCACCACCTCTGCCTCCATCCCTGCGCACCAGAGCCGGTCCGCCCCTGTATCGCCCATCGCCCAGAAGCTCCCACGCAGCAGTCGCTGCGCACCGCCTGCTCTGCACAGCAGAGCTCCGCCTCCAGCAGCTTCTAGCCGCTTCCGTCGATCCAGTGGAGAAGAAGAAGAAGAACAAGGGTTTTAAATGGAGTTAAAGGGGTACGTGGCCAGTTCTTGGTGAGATGTGGTTGGGGTGTTTAAAAATATATTTATTTAATGGGATTAGATGGGATATGTGGCATGATTTATTTAACTACAAATTTGATTTATTTACAACTACTATTTACAAGAATTGAAGATGTTTACGAAAACATAAAAGTAATAAAAAAATGGTTATGTACAATGTACTTATAAAAGTGAGAACACTTTACTATTGAAGAAGTATTGACTTTATTCAATGAAAATCTAACTATATATGTGTTCTACCCAAAATTTAACTAAAATGTTCAAAAATTTATTTATGGATGAAATGAAATTTAAAATCAAACTGCACATTATTTACAGACAAATGATGTCTAAAATCAACTATATGTATGAAATTTAACACTAAAAATTGTGCAGTTATCAGGGTCCTCGATGTCATCTCAGATTTGATCCTTCCAAATCTCCCGCTCGTATCAACATCCTTGTACCCTTATTATCATAGATGCCAATTCATCTTCACCTATGGGCCACTAATACAATTCATTTAATTCATTCCACTCATGCCTTCTTCTACAGTTAATATGACTCCTTAATTCACCAGATGAGCTATGGTAAGACTACTAGATTATTTTTTTCAAACTTTTCCCTTAATCATCTACTCCAATAAGGAATATACCAATAAGAAAGGCATCATAAGATCAGTCTAAGGTTTAACAAGAATAGCATCTTTCACCATACCTCCTCCTCCAAGAGTTCCGCTCGGATTACCGCATTTATGCACCGTTGATGTTTTACCACTCCTTGGTCCTTCCAGCTTGATCTTTCAGCATGGGGCAATGGGTATATGGTGATCGTGACTTCCACATCGCAGGCAAGCTCCGGCCTTCTTCCAGCACTCGTCTGGTTGGTGTCCAGGCTTATCACAAATATTGCAATTTTCCATGACTAGTTGCTCTCCACCTTGATCTTCTTATTATTATGACGTTGTTTCCCCATTCGATCTCTTTTTACCATTGTTTCGTGTTGGGTATAGAATGAAATATCAAGAGGGGGGTGAATATATATTCACCACTTAAAAATTAAGAACCTGAACCAAACCTTAAGATATGAAAGAGCTACTTATATCAAACCAGACAGAGCAATTGAGCAAATGCACAACACACCACATGATGCAAGCATGATTTTAAGGTGGTTCGGCTTCAGTGTGGAGACCTACATCCACCCTCACTAAACTAAGTGAGGCTTCACTCAACAACCCAAAAGTGTGAAACACTCACACAACTGTTGATTCACAGCTTCATACAGCCTGCTGATTTACAGCTTCAATACATCTGATTCACAGCTTTGAGATTGTATCAATCTCACAATCCTTACACACAAAGTGTAGGATCGGTCCTTCTACTCCAACTGGAGTAGACAACCAAGTAGTTTGGTATTAAGAAGAAATAAGAAAAATCACACAAGAGAAATCTCTAAAGGCATGCAGAGATTTAGAAAACACTCATTGTGTTGTTTCACTGGAGTTGAGATCTGATCAGATTTCTGCTTAAACTCCCAATTGCATCTTCTCCAGGCTTGAGTTCATCAGGCTCTTCTTTTGGCCGCAGCTTAAGGATCATTTGTCTCCGAATTGAATGGTCCCGGCCTGTGTTTGAGTTTTGCCTTTCCGTTTGGGAGCGAGGGTGCTCGGTTGGGGTACCTTGTTTCGGTTTGGATCCCCTTGAGGTTGACGTGCTGTCCTCGACCTCTGCTGTTGTTTCAATTTTCGTGCGATTTGTCGACGTCTCGAGCTGCTTGGCTTTGCCAACCTCTGACGTCTTCTTTGGTTTTGCCTCTGTGCGTGTGCCTGTGGAGCAGTGTTTTAGCTTCTGTAGCTCCACGGTCGTTGTGTGTCCTAGTCAAACCACGAGGATGATCTAGGAGAGATCTAGTGGTGTCTACGGACACTGCCTTGCTTACCGTGGTTTTCTCCACATGCATGCTATCGCTTGGTTTTGGGTTGCCATTAAGAAGCTCTCGTTGGCTGTGCCATAGGCGCTAGCTGTTGCTAGTTGTGCGGAGCCATTCAGCAGAGTCTTGTGGATGACCTCTTGGCATTTTCCCTCGGTTGTCGTCAGTATCTAGGACCTCTGTCTTGTCATTGGTGACAGAGTGAGTTACTGACCGGTTGGTCTCAACGGCGTGGTCTGTTGAGGGCTCAGTCGCGTGTTTTTCGACTGGCGGTTTCTGTGTTTCTGGTCGGCTTGGTGCGCGCCGCATCTATGGAGTTGTCGACATCTGCTTGTGTGCTCTGCGTCGTTGTTGTGCACTCTGTGAGCTATCGGATGTCTAGTTTGGCACTCCTTTTGTGGCGAGGTTGTGGTGTTGATCACCGGGAAGTTGTGGTACGACTTAGTGGTCCCTTTGCACTGTTCCTTTCTCCGATCGGGTTTCGTCGTTGATTTCGAGGAAAAAATTATTTTTTTGTTGGATGTATTGTAACATCTCGGGTTTCTGGCTTTCCGTTTGTGTGGGATGACTGGCCATGTCGCGACGGAGGTTTCGGTCACGACAGTCATCCCTGTTGGGACTACTAGGTGTGTCGTGTTCTTGTCGCTCCCGGTCAACGGGTCGCGACAGGGTTCTACTTTGGTCTTCTGACACGCGTCTGCCGCCTGTCAGGGTGGCAGGTGGGTCAGAGCGACCTGTCAAGCTGTCGCAACGCCCAGGTGGGGCGCGTTCTGGTCACAGTGTGGCGGCGCATCGTGTTACGGTTGGTAACGCGACGCCCCGCCCCGTCGTATTTGGGGAGCCGCAGGCTAAAAGCCTTGGTCAGCTCTCCCTCCCCTCTTTTGGCATTCCTCCCCTTTTTCCTTCTTCCCTCCGAGGAGGAGGCTTCCCCTCTCATCTTCTCCGGCGGTTCGGCTCGTGGTGGCGTCGGTGGCTCGTGCGGAGCGTGGAGCGGCGTCGTGGGAACGAGGAGGAGGCGGTCGTGCGTGGAGAAGGCCTCCTTTGGAGGTTTCAGTCTTCAAAAGAAGTAGGGATTCTTGTCACCCCCTTTCCAATCCAAGTGATTGGAATCTCCTTTGGTTGCTTGGTTGCTTTAGAAGCTTTCACCATGCTTCCCTCCCCATTGTGTGCTTTATTGTAGCATTTGGGGGACCCCGGGATGGAGCATCCCGCGGTCGAGCTTCCCGCTAATGTCGCGACCGCCAAGCGCGTCGCGACATCAAAGGAGGCGTCACCCCGGTTGGTCGCGACATTATCGCGGCACGGTTGGCCGTCGCGATAAGGGTCGCGTCACGACCTGGTTGGCCGTCGCGATAAGTCGTTTGTCACGACAGCTTCCCTGTCGTGACAAGCTGGTTGTCGCGACGCGTGGGCCCGTCGCGACTCGGTTCTTATCACAATTGCCCTGCCCATCGCGATGCTATCGCGAAGGCTCAAGAGTGTGCGACAAGACCTGAGTTGCCTTGTGTGTTTCTTTGGCCCATTTGGCGTGTCGGCTTGTGCCCTAGGGCAGGGTGACCTTAGGACCTTCTGGTAGGGAACACGGCAGGTTAGCTCACTGTGTTCAGTGATCGAAGGTGACACCTTCATGGCAGTGTCCTAGCAGTGTCGCTAGGAGGCTCGTGTCTGTCTAATAATCGATGGCCTGGCTGCCAATCGATTATTAGAAGAGCATTGGTTGCTGTGCTCTTTGGTGGTGTTCCGAGTTTCTCGGGTCGTGCCGTGTGTGCCGGCGTTTGTCCGACGGCCCTTCTGGAGGTTGTTTCTGGAAGGGATGCCATGCGTGCCATTGCCTGCTGGGCTTGTCTTAGTTACAAGCCAGCTGTGCCATTTCTGTGGTGGTTGCCCCGCCAGTTCTTGTTCTGTTCGCCCGGTGCTCGACACTTGAGGGATTGTCCTTGAGATAGGTTGTTACTGTTACCTGGGTCCCCCATCCCCGTGTGCCTGTGTCAGAGGGTGTTGCTCCGGGCGGCGGGTGTGCTCAAGTCACGGACTTGGAGCGGTAGTGGAAAATTGTGGGGACAACAACTTCTGTCGTTTGTAGAGCTCTCTTAGCTGGGTCTGGGACGCCGAGGTTGTTGTGGTGCTCGTTCGGTGTAGATTATCTAGTCCGTCTCACTGCCTCGCTCTGCGTTGGTTCCGAAGCCACGTAGGGAGGTCAGGCGTGGGGCCACAGTTCAGCCGGACTGCAGTGTTGTGGTTGTGTTCTTGGTGGTGACTCGCTAGCCTCACTCTACCAGGGAGGTTGTAGGCGGGAGTCGGCGGCCGGCGTGCTTGAGGTGTGGACGGTGTGTCCTCCTCTTAGCTGCCTATGGCGGTGGCTTGGTTGCTCTTACTGTGATGGTGTTTCACGCTATTTCTGAGATTGTGTTCTCGTTGCCCTGGTTTACACGGTGGTTGTAGCCTAGCCATGTCTCGCTTCCTTGGGTTTTGTCAGTTGGCCTCGTGGACCGTCTTTAGTGGTTTCCGTTCTGCGGGTTCTCTCGGGGTGTCTTTTTTAGACACCCAACTGTTGTTTCAGTAACCCATTCCTTGGTGTCGTCTGTGGTGGCACTGGAGTGTGTAGTTCCCTGACCTCGTGGAGTGCCCGAGGTGCAGGGTGGTTCTGTTTATGGGCCCTCGACCTTGTGGAGGTCTGAAGTGGCCGTGCCTGGTGTGAGACGTTCGTTCTCACTTGGTTGCTTGGTGTCTCTCGGGGTGACACCTGGTTGTTCCTTCCCGACCTCGTGGAGGTCTGGGATGTTGGGTGCTTGTGTCGGGAGACTCTGGTCTCACATGTTCGCTCCGGTGTTCCGTGAGCTCCGTTGTTTCGGTAGGTGTGTGCCGAGGGTTTTCTTCCGCGTTGTGTTGCTCTGGCCTGACCCCAGTTGCGGGTCCTGGCGTTGCTCTAGTTGCTTCCGCATGTGTTTGACGTTGCTGGTTCTACGGGAGTCGTGTTTGGTTATGTACTTGTTGATGACTTTTCAAGATTTACTTGAGTATTCTTTCTTTCTTACAAAAGTTATGTGTTCATGGAATTTCAAGAATTCTATAAGAAAATCCTTCAAGAAGGAAAATTCAAAATAATATCAATCATGTCTGACCATGGTGGTGAATTTGGGAACACTGATTTCGAAAATCTTTGCAAGGAAGAAGGAATACCTCACAAATTTTCATCACCCAGAACCCCTGAACAAAATGGAGTGGTAGAGAGGCGCAATCGAACACTGGTTGAAATGGCAAGAACAATGTTGATGGGAGTGCGTTGCCTAGAAAATTCTGGGCAGAAGCAGTAAACACTTCTTGCTACATCATAAATCGTGCAATGGTATGGCCTCTAAGCAAAAAAACTCCTTATGAACTTATGAAAGGTAAGAAACCTTCCAGTGCTCATTTCAAAGTGTTTAGTGCAAAATGTTTTATTCTGAACAACAACAAAAATAATTTGGATAAATTTGAACCCAAGAGTGAGTTGGGAATTTTTCTTCACTACTCTAATCATTCTAGAGCATATAGAATTTATAATGTCAAAGATCAAATTGTTGAAGAATCCCCTCACATAACCTTTGATGAACTCCATGATGGTGTCTGTTGGGAAAATGATGATGGAGATTCTTTAGAAAAAGAAGACTCAAACGACCAGCAAGGAAAGGAATCTGCAAGAAGCAAAAATTCAGGTGATGAAGATGGGCAAGAAACAACAACTGCCAATGAAAAAAAAGATCAACTGAACATCAGAATGCTAAGGGATCACACTCAAGAAAGTATCATTGGTAATCTACTTGAACCCCCTAGATCAAGATCTCACCTCAAACTTACTGCACTAGTGTTATCACACATTATTGGGACACATCCAAGATCTACTTGGTTTCTTGGAGATAGTGTTTAATCCATAACACTTGAGTGTCACAACTCCCTGCAGCTACATATTCTGCCTCTGTAGTAGAGAGAGCAACCGAGTGTTGTTTCTTGGAAGCCCAAAAGACTAAGCACCCTCCCAAAAATTGTCAATAACCACTAGTACTCTTTCTATCCAGTTACAGCCATCATAATCCGCATCATAACAAGTACTCATAAACTTTGGGAGTAATTGACTTGTGGTATCTAGCAGTACACTTATAAGCTATGTGTGATAAGTTATGATGAATATGATATGATATGATATGATAGAATATTCCATGTACATGGCCACTCCCTATATCTATATGATATCCTTGTTGCTATGTTATAAGGCCCCGAAATTTCCTTTCTTTTCCCCACTTATATTTTATGTATATGATGGTTGCTCATTCTTGCATAAATGGCGTGCATGAAAATAGTGCATGTCATAATTATAAATTTTGCATGTGTACATGCGTGGATGTATGTTATTTTATGCGTGTGATAATTGTATACCTAATTCTACATACATATTACCTTGGTATACTTATGTATGCATGTGTATGTTTAGTTGTAAACGTTGTTCATTTGCATGGCATAGTTAATGTGTACATTGTACTTTGTACATTGTATGTACATATAGAGCGCAAGTATGGTAGGTGTATTTAGTAGTGTATATTATAATTCTATATTCCTCATGAATAACATGCATGTATCCTTATGATATTTAGGTGAGAATAGGCCATTAGCTAAATTGTGCATATTGTGTATATTAAGAATCCCATGCATATAGTACTTAAGAAATGTTGTGCAAGTTTAATCTAATTACCGGTGCGCATGTTATATCTATCTATTTCATGCATAATGTACATAAGTATGTTACCTCCGTGTGTGTGTATGCTATATATATGCCAAATCAAGTGAGTGCAAGCAAGAACTATTTTATTGAATAGATTATTCCTAGCTAACTTAATTCATATTGCCTCCTAATGATTTTGAAACCCTCGCAATTCTTGTCACTTTATTTTGCCGCATGTTGAGTCATGCTTATGTAAAACATCACGGACGCGTAGGTAGATATCTACGTACGTATTAGCTAGTTGTGCTTATGTATGCATGTGAATATTATATGGTAAACATGGTTTGAATGCATGGTGTGATAGTGTGTATACTATGCTACATACATTGTATGTATATATGTATAAGCTGAACATGGTTCTGCATGATTTTAAGTTCTGGAAGAAGAGTGTCTTGGCGTCAACATGGATGGACGCCCATGATATGTCAGCGTCCATATCGATTGACGCAACCCTAATGTAGCCGTCCATGGATGTGGACGTCTAGCTCCCTGAAACTCAGTGCGCAGCAGACCCGAAATCCCGGGGGCAAGCAACCCCAGCCATTGGGGAGATGTCCCCAACGGCTATCAAGCCCTCACATCACCATCTGCGTGGGATGAGAGGTCTCTCTCCTATAAACCAACCCTCCTTGCAACCCCAAGAGCTCTCTTTGGCTCTTTGCAAAGAGGAGAGAAAACCCTAGCTTTGCATGCCTTGATCCGGCGGATTGGAGCTTCATCCGGCCATCTGCAGCAACCAGGAGCTAGCTGAAGCTTAGAGGGAGGCTTCCCCGACCCCAACCTGCTGAGGAGATCGACTGAGAAACCGGAGGAAGGAAGTTTTGGAGACTTCTTGGGACTGCCCAAGGAGAGCTTCAACAACAACATAGATCCCTTTGGAGGTTTTTAGAAAGGCAAGTAACCTATAGATCTCAATCCTATACATGTGCCCTAGGTCCCAGCAAATTTTGTGGATTTTAAATCGTGTCCTGGATCCTCCTTTTCACTCTGTATTTGGAGTTCGGTCTGTGCTCTTGCACAGACAGGAACTTGGCGTCAATGCCCTTGACGCCAAGATCTCGAGTCGGCGTCCAGAGATCGTGCCGTCCAAACCCTTGAACGGCCAGAGGCTGCCGCTAAGTTCTTCAGGATAGAACAGTGAGCTGTCTTCCTGGTAGATGATTATTTTCGATGTGTTTTCGCAATGAGGATATAGTGTAATTTTTATATGTTATGTAAAATAGATAATGTGATGTGTGTGGAAATTTCTGTGTTTTTCTGTGGATGGCATAAATTTTTAGATTATTGAAATACATGTTGGGAAAAATGGATTATGCATGTTCACCTACTGTCTACATGATTCCTGAGGAATTAAATGCCCTAGATTTTTCTATACCATGTGTACATGTATCAGTCCATGCCCTGAAATTTTGAGAATTTTTCCATGACTGTGGGATTTACTGTAAATTTTGTTTTGGAAATAGAAGACATGCGTAGGATTTGTAAAATTTACAGTAAATTGTGTATTTGCAATAAATCTGGGGAAAATTTTTGTGATGATGAGTATGTTAGGATCAGGGCTGTGAACTGTTAAACCTGATGTTCATGTTATGTTCCATGTTAAATTGAATTATGAATAGCATGAAACTGAATGTTTTAATTTCTGTAAATGTAATATGACTCAGAAAAATCTGGAAATTTGTATGTACGATTATAAACCTGAAATTTGTCTGTGGTTAAAATCTCATGTTATTTTGATGACAGTAAGTATTGTTATGGATTTTAATGAGAAATAACGACTATGTGAGCATGTTAATTGTGATTTGATGTGATTCAGTAAATTTCAGTATGATTAAATCTATATTATGATTATTTGGCAGTTGCAACAGTGAGGTTAAAATCAGTAAATGAGGACTTATGTGTGTATGAATTATGTATGAGTGTGTGCATGGGACGTGAGAGAACAAGTGGTATAGGTGTGTAAAATGGTTAATGTGACAAGATAAACAAATATGCCCATAAGACACTGCCACCTTAGATGCTTGGAGTGTACTGTAGTAGTGCCCCTACGGGAAAGCTCAATATGTTATGTGATACCCTAGAGAAGGGTCTTGATAAATCGTTATATCCTGGCAAAGGGTCTTGTGAAATCCTGGAGGTGGACAAGTTCCACTGGTAATGGTGGGAAGGGCTTTCCCCGGTTTCTGCAGCAACTAAGACTTATCACTATGCCGGTGATTAAGTACGTGAATGTGAATGTGTGTGTTATGTGATCGTCTAATGGTGGTTTGGGCTGTGTCTTGGCATTATGTATAAATGAGCATGAGTATGTGAATGTGAAAAGTGATATGTGTTCATGGCACAAGGTATGTGCAAGATATGTGTAAATGTGGCACATGTTATGTGCAAAGGTGAAATGATAAGAAGTATGTGAATGTGAAAAAGGAAATAATGGGAAAATGTGTATAAGTATTGTGTGATAGAACAAAAGTGAGTGTATGTGAAAGCCAAGGTTTATCATATGGTTGTATGTAATGAGAAAATAGTATAAGTGTAAATGACAATAGTGTTAATTGATATTTTGTTTATTGATGTGTATAAATGTGTGTGTGTGTATGTGTTGATATATTAATTGTCAAGTGTTAAAAGTGATGTTACTGTTAGTACCAAAATGTAAGTATATGCTTTCATATTCATGAAATTTGAATTATTGGATGTACCTGTGTTTAGTATTATGTTGTGTAGTTAAAAGTGATCCCTATGCAAAGGAATATGAATATGATAAAATTGGTATAAAATCAGCAAGCTAAATGTGGAGTAAATTGTTATGATTGCATGCAAAGTGAGTTAGAAATCATGCTAGAGTGATACCTATCTTGTATATGTTTTCCATGACTTAGTTGTGAAGTTTTACAATGATGTGAGTAAAGTATGAAGGTATGTGAATGTGTATTTGTACTTATGTTAATGACACCATGTTATTAGTAACCTTGTTTAGATTACAGTTTTACATGTGTTAGAATAGTTGTTTAATACAATTCCATGTGAATTTATTTTGTTATAGCATAAGCATGTATGATTTAATTGCTGAAATTCTATTGTGTTAAATTGTTAGAAAATATGTATGTATTGAATCTTAAGTTACTTGCTAAGTCTATTGTGTAGACTCACTCTTGCTAAACATTTCAGGAAATTAGCAGCGGAGGAGCCAGCAAGATTTGAAGTGGAGTTGGACTAAGTGATTGAAGATTTGTAATTTATATTTCATAAGTATGTAATGCTACAATTGAAATTTGAATTTTGTTCAAATGTACTTGGAGTCGGCTATGTATTTGGAATATATTGCGCTTATGTTATCTCTTGTTAAACTATATAGACTGTGGTATGTGGATTTAAAAGTTGATGGAATAAGATTCATTTAAATTCCGTTGCAATTATTCAATTCTATTTGTGTATATCTCAGCTCACTTGTTACTTGTTGGGGTATTCTCCCCTGTAGCGGCTTGCTCTCATCCGATGTGGGTTAGTATAACCGTACCGGGTGGAAGTGGGTCGTTGCAGAGATGGTATCAGAGACCTTTGGGTTGAGATTATACATAAATAGCCATCAACTAAATCACATCTCTAAGTCTTTGTAGTGGATAGCCAGAACCAAGAAAAATTAAGACAGTACTAGAAAAGTAGCAAGATAAATACATGATAACATGTTAGGTATAGGGATAAATGGAGTTTAACTTGATGTTTATTTTGTAGCAATGGCTAGAGGGGTTCGACGTTCGAGCTTACCTATTCGGGATGAAGAGTTAAGTAGGACTGACAGAGAGCAGCATGAAGTACCAACACCTCAAGGATCGCCTGCGCCACCCCCGCCACCGTTGGCTGATTATGGTACGGTCATGCAAGGGATTGTGCAAGCAATACAGACTCAAGCGCAAACACAAGCGGCTCTTCAAACTCAGTTTGAGGCTCAGGTTCCAGCACCAACTCAGCAGGACCGTGGTTTAGGAGGTGTATCAGTCATGGAGAGGTTCAAGAGGATGGCTCCACCCTCTTTTAAGGGGGAGAGTGAGCCGTTAGTTGCAGAAAGTTGGCTCAGGGAAATCGAAAAGATATTCAGAGCCATCAGGTGTGCAGAGAATGAAAAGATCAGTTTGGCGGCATACATGCTTCAGAAGCGAGCGGATGTGTGGTGGTCTTCCGTTCTTCGCACGCGGGTTGAGGGAGTGGAGCTAGAAGTTACTTGGGAAGATTTCGTAAGGATGTTTCAAGCCAAGTATGTTCTGAACATATACTGGACAAAATGGAGCAGGAATTCTTAGCATTGACTCAGGGATCGATGACAGTTTTGGAGTATGAGGCTAGGTTTGCAGAGTTGTCTAGATATGCACCACACATAGTTGTCGATGAGAGGCGCAAGACAGGGAAGTTTGTAATGGGGCTTAGACCGTCAATAAGAGCCAGACTGGCGGCGTTTGACCTTAGAACTATGGATGTAGCTCTTAGCGCGGCGTGCAGACAAGAGAGTGAAATGGAATTGTACTTGGCAGAGAAGAAAGCCCGATTAGAAATGTTACCAGAACCATTTCAACGGCAAAAGAGGAAGATGAAGAAGCTCATGAAAGGACAACAACCAACTATGATACCAATAGAATCGACCTTTCAGTCAGTAGTTTCAGCCGGCAACGAGAAGCCCGTATGTGTGCATTGTGGCAAGCGCCACGGCGGAGACGTATGTTGGACGAGGTCGGGAAGATGTCTCAAGTGTGGTAGCAAGAATCATCGGATTAAAGACTGTCTGAATCAGATAAAGAGGGTTATTCCCCGAGATGTTCCAGTAGTAAGGAAGCCACCGGTAGGAATTTAGGCACCGGTCTGAGTGGACTAGAAGCGGCAACGAGATGTCATCAAGGGTACGTGATCCGATCTTCGAGGACGAAGATCTCTTTTAAGGGGGAGAGGGTATAAGGCCCCGAAATTTCCTTTTCTTTTCCCCACTTATATTTTATGTATATGATGGATGCTCATTCTTGCATAAATGGCGTGCATGAAAATGGTGCATGTCATAATTATAAATTTTGCATGTGTACATGCGTGGATGTATGTTATTTTATGCGTGTGATAATTGTATACCTAATTCTACATACATATTACCTTGGTATACTTATGTATGCATGTGTATGTTTAGTTGTAAACGTTGTTCATTTGCATGACATATTTAATGTGTACATTGTACTTCGTACATTGTATGTACATATAGAGCGCAAGTATGGTAGGTGTATTTAGTAGTGTATATTATAATTCTATATTCCTCATGAATAACATGCATGTATCCTTATGATATTTAGGTGAGAATAGGCCATTAGCTAAATTGTGCATATTGTGTATATTAAGAATTCCATGCATATAGTACTTAAGAAATGTTGTGCAAGTTTAATCTAATTACCGGTGCGCATGTTATATCGATCTATTTCATGCATAATGTACATAAGTATGTTACCTCCGTGTGTGTGTATGCTATATATATGCCAAATCAAGTGAGTGCAAGCAAGAACTATTTTATTGAATAGATTGTTCCTAGCTAACTTAATTCATATTGCCTCCTAATGATTTTGAAACCATCGCAATTCTTGTCACTTTATTTTGCCGCATGTTGAGTCATGCTTATGTAAAACATCACGGACGCGTAGGTAGATATCTACGTACGTATTAGCTAGTTGTGCTTATGTATGCATGTGAATAATTATATGGTAAACATGGTTTGAATGCATGGTGTGATAGTGTGTATACTATGCTACATACATTGTATGTATATATGTATAAGCTGAACATGGTTCTGCATGATTTTAAGTTCTGGAAGAAGAGTGTCTTGGCGTTAACATGGATGGACGTCCATGACATGTCAGCGTCCATATCGATTGACGCAACCCTAATGTAGCCGTCCATGGATGTGGACGTCTAGCTCCCTGAAACTCAGTGCACAGCAGACCCGAAATCTCGGGGGCAAGCAACCCCAGCCATTGAGGAGATGTCCCCAACGGCTATCAAGCCCTCACATCACCATCTGCGTGGGATGAGAGGTCTCTCTCCTATAAACCAAACCCTCCTTGCAACCCCAAGAGCTCTCTTTGGCTCTTTGCAAAGAGGAGAGAAAAACCCTAGCTTTGCATGCCTTGATCCGGCGGATTAGAGCTTCATCCGGCCATCTGCAGCAACCAGGAGCTAGCTGAAGCTTAGAGGGAGGCTTCCCCGACCCCAACCTGCTGAGGAGATCGACTGAGAAACCGGAGGAAGGAAGTTTTGGAGACTTCTTGGGACTGCCCAAGGAGAGCTTCAACAACAACATAGATCCCTTTGGAGGTTTTTAGAAAGGCAAGTAACCTATAGATCTCAATCCTATACATGTGCCCTAGGTCCCAGCAAGTTTTGTGGATTTTAAATTGTGTCCTGGATCCTCCTTTTCACTCTGTATTTGGAGTTCGGTCTGTGCTCTTGCACAGACAGGAACTTGGCGTCAATGCCCTTGAAGCCAAGATCTCCAGTCGGTGTCCAGAGATCGTGCCGTCCAAACCCTTGAACGGCCAGAGGCTGCCGCTAAGTTCTTCAGATAGAACAGTGAGCTGTTCTTCCTAGTAGATGATTATTTTCGATGTGTTTTCGCAATGAGGATATAGTGTAATTTTTATATGCTATGTAAAATAGATAATGTGATGTGTGTGGAAATTTCTGTGTTTTTCTGTGGATGGCATAAATATTTAGATTATTGAAATACATGTTGGGAAAAATGGATTATGCATGTTCACCTACTGTCTACATGATTCCTGAGGAATTAAATGCCCTAGATTTTTCTATACCATGTGTACATGTATCAGTCCATGCCCTGAAATTTCGAGAATTTTTCCATGACTGTGGGATTTACTGTAAATTTCTGTTTTGGAAATAGAAGACATGCGTAGGACTTGTAAAATTTACAGTAAATTGTGTATTGTGCAATAAATCCGGGGAAAATTCCTGTGATGATGAGTATGTTAGGATCAGGGCTGTGAACTGTTAAACCTGATGTTCGTGTTATGTTCCATGTTAAATTGATATATGAATAGCATGAAACTGAATGTTTTAATTTCTGTAAATGTAATATGACTCAGAAAAATCTGGAAATTTGTATGTGCGATTATAAACCTGAAATTTGTCTGTGGTTAAAATCTCATGTTATTTTGATGACAGTAAGTATTGTTATGGATTTTAATGAGAAATAACGACTATGTGAGCATGTTAATTGTGATTTGATGTGATTCAGTAAATTTCAGTATGATTAAATCTATATTATGATTATTTGGCAGTTGCAACAGTGAGGTTAAAATCAGTAAATGAGGACTTATGTGTGTATGAATTATGTATGAGTGTGTGCATGGGACGTGAGAGAACAAGTGGTATAGGTGTGTAAAATGGTTAATGTGACAAGATAAACAAATATGCCCATAAGACACTGCCACCTTAGATGCTTGGAGCTGTACTGTAGTAGTGCCCCTATGGGAAAGCTCAATATGTTATGTGATACCCTAGAGAAGGGTCTTGATAAATCGTTATACCCTGGCAAAGGGTCTTGTGAAATCCTGGAGGTGGACAAGTTCCACTGGTAATGGTGGGAAGGGCTTTCCCCGGTTTCTGCAGCAACTAAGACTTATCACTATGCCGGTGATTAAGTACGTGAATGTGAATGTGTGTGTTATGTGATCGTCTAATGGTGGTTTGGGCTGTGTCTTGGCATTATGTAAAAATGAGCATGAGTATGTGAATGTGAAAAGTGATATGTGTTCATGGCATAAGGTATGTGCAAGATATGTGTAAATGTGGCACATGTTATGTGCAAAAGTGAAATGATAAGAAGTATGTGAATGTGAAAAAGGAAATAATGAGAAAATGTGTATAAGTATTGTGTGATAGAACAAAATGAGTGTATGTGAAAGCCAAGGTTTATCATATGGTTGTATGTAATGAGAAAATAGTATAAGTGTAAATGACAATAGTGTTAATTGATATTTTGTTTATTGATGTGTATAAATGTGTGTGTGTGTATGTGTTGATATATTAATTGTCAAGTGTTAAAAGTGATGTTACTGTTAGTACCAAAATGTAAGTATATGCTTTCATATTCATGAAATTTGAATTATTGGATGTACCTGTGTTTAGTATTATGTTGTGTAGTTAAAAGTGATCCCTATGCAAAGGAATATGAATATGATAAAATTGGTATAAAATCAGCAAGCTAAATGTGGAGTAAATTGTTATGATTGCATGCAAAGTGAGTTAGAAATCATGCTAGGAGTGATACCTATCTTGTATATGTTTTCCATGACTTAGTTGTGAAGTTTTACAATGATGTGAGTAAAGTATGAAGGTATGTGAATGTGTATTTGTACTTATGTTAATGACACCATGTTATTAGTAACCTTGTTTAGATTACAGTTTTACATGTGTTAGAATAGTTGTTTAATACAATTCCATGTGAATTTATTTTGTTATAGCATAAGCATGTATGATTTAATTGCTGAAATTCTATTGTGTTAAATTGTTAGAAAATATGTATGTATTGAATCTTAAGTTACTTGCTGAGTCTATTGTGTAGACTCACTCTTGCTAAACATTTCAGGAAATTAGCAGCGGAGGAGCCAGCAAGATTTGAAGTGGAGTTGGACTAAGTGATTGAAGATTTGTAATTTATATTTCATAAGTATGTAATGCTACAATTGAAATTTGAATTTTGTTCAAATGTACTTGGAGTCGGCTATGTATTTGGAATATATTGCGCTTATGTTATCTCTTGTTAAACTATACAGACTGTGGTATGTGGATTTAAAAGTTGATGGAATAAGATTCATTTAAATTCCGTTGCATTTATTCAGTTCTATTTGTGTATATCTCAGCTCACTTGTTACTTGTTGGGGTATTCTCCCCTGTAGCGGCTTGCTCTCATCCGATGTGGGTTGGTATAACCGTACCGGGTGGAAGTGGGTCGTTGCAATGATTATTTGAATTCTATCAATCTGATCTTAAATCTTAGTTATTGTTAAGTTATATATGTGATCTTACTATTATGTTATCCCTAACTTGATACATTGCTATTCATATACATTAGTGATTTCCATGACTTGTTACATGTTACTTGTATATTCATTTTGCATGTTAAACTGTTAATTACGTAAACTAATGTCTGGCTATGAGATATAAATCCTACTAGGTGTTATGCTCAACCAATTGTACTTAACATTTCTCAGGTAAGTCGGATGACAGTGTTCATGACAATGGGAATGATCAAGAGAGAATAGTATCTCAGATGAACCTCATGGCATAGAAGAGTCACCATGGCATCGTAGTAAAGTCAAGTTAGATAGTTGTTTTTTGTTCTTCCAATGTAAAATGTCGTATTGGTCTTATGTAATCGATCCGAATTAGTGATTCTATTATGCTTAGTAATGTTATCAATAAAATTAATTGTTCATACTATTCTAATTATTGTCTTTAGTTACTCTAAATTACTCAGCTGCTTGTTATATCATATATTTGCTCACACTTCTAGTTATTCCTTTGCTAAACTGGGGGTATGACATATGTCCACTTCAAACCTTACATTGTGTGCTTTGTCAGAAAGTTGGATGATGTTCAATCAATTTTGCCGCATGCCTTCAACATATAAAACTTTTTTAATAAGGTCTACTCCATTGTAACCAATTATTCTTGAATCGATAACCTCTCCTTCTCCATTGTCTTCGTAGGTGATACATTCTCCTTTGTTTATTGAAAATTTTTTATAGTTGACAAATGTCTTAGGCAACCGCTGCCTTGGTATCATTTGTTGTTTGTCATCTCAAGACAACCCCACATCAATAAATCACTGAGCATGCTTAATTAGATACCCAACTCTCTTGGGGTTTTTCATGTTAGCCCTTGAGTTCTTTACCACTTGAACCACCCACTTCTTTTGTGTTTTAGGGTAGTTCCAATGAATATGATTCAATATGCCATAGTTAAGACATGGTTCATTATTTTGACTCAGGCAATATTACAAGCCACCCGGGTGGAGGAAACTGTGGAGCCAGTGATCTCCATCGGAATTTCTGTAGCATGGATCCACCTAGGTTTGAAGGTAGTACTGACCAGGATGCTGCTGAACATTGGGTCAAGGAGATTGAAAGGATATTTAGGGTCATGCAATGCACTGACCGAAACAATGTACTACTGGCGACCTTCCAGCTGGAAAAAGATGTCAGGGCAAGGTGGGAGTCTATTGAAGCAACCTTAGAAGGACAGTAGTTAACGTGGGCACAATTTGTGGAACACTTCAACAGTAAATACTTTTCGGAAAGGGTGCAGGAGAAAAAGGCAGCCGAATTTGCAGCCTTGAAACAACGGGGACTGACTGTAGCTGAGTAGGAGGCTCAGTTCTCACGCCTGTCTTAGTATGCCACTCATTTGGTTGGGACCGAGAGGATGAAGGCTAAACGATTTCTGAATGGCTTAAGACCCCAGTATATCACCCAACTGACGCCAATGGACATACAAACCTATGCTAATATGATAAAGAGAGCCCAGTTACTGGAAGATACTATGGAGACTGTTGAAAGGATAAAAGGAAAGAATTAGAAGAAGTAACAAGTATTTGCCACTGGAAGATATCAACCGACTGTTGGAAAGAAGAGGCTCAGTGGTGGTTTTATTGAACAACAAGATAAGAAGCCGAAGGACTCAGACAAGCAGTCAGCTTTGGTACCCTTGGAGAGATGCAAACATTGTGACAAGGCTAGTAACCGGTCTGAACAATGCTGGAGAGCGCAAGGGAGATGTCTACATTGTGGAAGTCGTGACCACAGGATCTCTGATTGCCTGATGATTAAGGAACAAACTCCACAAGAGAGGCACCCAAATGGACAAAGAAGGCCAGGCCGCCTACAAGCTGTTCTAGAACAGTCAACAATGGAGGAAGGAGGCGTAGTAGAAGGTACCCTTCAAATACTTTCACAGTCTACCTTTGTTTTATTTGATACTGGTGCCACACATTCATTTATATCGCAAGAGTTTGCCGATACCTTATCCACCAAACCAGTATCATTGACTTGTGAATTCCCTGTCACAATGCCTCTTGGGCAAGAAACCAAACTCAACCGATATTTTCCCTCTGCTGATTAGATCATCGAAGGGAAGAACCTTCTGGTCGACCTTGTATGCATGCCCATGGATCACTATGATGTAATTCTGGGAGATGATTGGTTAACCCAACATGGGACTAGTGTAAACTGTAGGAAGAGTAGGATAACTTTCAGTGAATATCCAAAGATGGTTTACTCGGGGGCTAACAACCGTGGACATCTATCACTTATGTCTGCCTTACGAGCTCACAAAATGATCAGAAAAGGGTGTGTAGCCTTCCTTGCTTCAGTGGTCAGGGAGAAAGAGGATGTAATACTCGAAGACATCTCTGTGGTAAAGGAATTTCCTGATGTGTTTCCAGAGGAGTTACCAGGTATTCCTCTCGTGAGGGAAGTAAAATTTTCTATTCCTTTAATACTGGGTGCTGCCCCAGTCTCTATAGCCCCCTATAGGATGTCACCTGCAGAGTTAAAGAAATTAAAGGAATAACTGATGGACTGATTGAGGAAAGGATTCATCAGATTGAGCACCTCACCTTGGGGAGCTCTAGTGCTTTTTGTTAAGAAGAAGGATAGGTCAATGAGGTTGTGTATTGATTATAGGTAGCTAAACCGACTCATAGTCAAGAATAAATATCCCCTGCCAAGAATTGATGAACTGTTTGACCAAATTGCTGGAGCTAAATATTTCTCCAAGATCGATCTCAGATCAGGCTTCCATCAATTAAGGATTTCAGAGGAGGATATATACAAAACGGCCTTCAGGAGCTGGTATGGGCATTATGAGTTTGTTGTCATGCCTTTTGGACTAACAAATGCCCCAACAACCTTCATGCAGTTGATGAATGACCTATATCAGCCCTACCTTGATAAGTTTGTGGTGGTTTTTATTAATGACATCCTAATCTACTCCAACACTGAAGAAGATCACGAGGAACATTTGAGGGTAGCCTTGCAATTGTTGAGGGACAATCAGATGTATGCTAAGTTGAGTAAATGTGAATTTTGGCTGAAGGAAGTATCTTTGTAGCAACCTGGATTTTTTGAAAAATAAAAATTTAATAATATAAAAAGAAAACTAATTAAATTAATTAGAAAATAAAATAAAAGAGAATTAAATAAAACCCATTAAATGAAAAGAAGTAATGGACTTTGTTAAATGGACCCATTAGAAATTAGTGGGCCAAAATAGGGATTTTTAAAGGAAGAATAATAGGAAAATACCCTAAATTCGTAATTAAATTATTATTTAAAAAAAAGGGGTATTTAATACATTAAAAAACTAATTTGAGTTAGATTTGGATTTCTAAACCTACACTAATAGGTTGGCCACGAATTTGGGTCCCAACCTAAACCAAAATAAAAGTTCTCATGCTTAGGAAGGGGAGAGGAAACATGAAATTCAGAATTAATGGGAATTAGAGTCCAATTAGGAAATGGAAAGAGAGAAAGCATAAATACTCTCTTTAAACCCCCATGGCTGGCCCTAGCTCATTGCCAAGGGTTTCTGGACCAGGAAGAGAAGCCAAGGAGGAGGAGAACTCGTGGGGAGAAGGAGCTCTCAAGCCATCAACCTCGTTCTTCAAGTTCTAGCCCTAGAGGAGTAAAACGACCAAAGGTAGGCATTCTCACGAGCAAAACTAAATTAATTTCATCTGTAGGTTGATCTAAACCTCAGAAATCAAAATCCTTTTGTCTCATATTTTTCCCTCGGGCAGATCTTTTGTTCTAAATTTTCAAAGTTCTGTGAACTTCATGACCCCGAACCCTCTTCTTAAATTCATATCTCTTTGTATACTCGACCCCATGCCACAAGATTTTTACTATAGGAATTGATGCATGTTAGGCATCTTTTGCCTCTAAAAGCCCTAATTTTGATTCATCCTATCTTGCGAATTTAATCGTTGATCTCAACTATGTATTGTTTCATGTTCATCATGAATACCTGTGTTTAAAACATGTCTAAACCATGTTTGTTTTCAAATTCCTATTTACTGTAAGTACCCATGCATGTCTAGATCAATTTGCAACTGGTTTCATGATGTTTCATCACTTGTACCATTAGTTATGATTTTCTGAATCACCTTGTGTCAAATAGGGTAAGTTCTTGCCCGCAATCCCATGTAATGTCTTTTCCCTGTTGGACTCGGGCACAGACCCTATGAACGCGACGGCCTGATAGGCCACGTTCACAAGGGCCATCGCAACAGTGCCCTCTGTCGTGATCTGATCGTGATAGGGCCTGTCGTCGCGATCTGCTGCCTGATCCGAAGAGCCTGTCGCGACCTTCAAACGACCCCGTCACGATCTGTCTGCTTGAACCCATGAGCCCGTCGCGACCTGTACAAGACCCTGTCGCGATCTCAGTTGACCCCATCGCGACCCTCATTAGGGTACGTCGCGATCTGAGTTTTTGCATAAAAACCCCCAAATTTCAATGCTCTAACTCTATACAGTGCATGTACACTTTGTTAACAGTCATATACATAGAAAATTACACTTGTCATAAATTAACTATTTATGTGTGATAAAATACATGCACATGATCTTTCTCTATCTATAATTTCTCTTAACACATGCACACACTTGAACCATCAAATATGGCTTAATTTGGCATGAAAATATTTCATAATGTATATGGTAATTTATGTTATTAAATTGCCATATCTTGAATATACTTGTCTATCGTTTCTCGCGTTGTTTTGGGAATACCGTTATCGACGCTCCACTGTTCTAGAATTCCTCTAGAATGTCGAGCACTTGTTTCTATATACACACTCTCTCTTGACTTGGACGAACTCTCCGTCGGATACTCCTTCTGCCGGACTAGTGAATCCTTGTTCAAGGCCTCCATAAGTCTCCTCTGTCCATAGATTCCCACATGGTCGACGAGCCGGTTGTACCCTAACACCTATTACACCCTTTAGGGATCAATATGATCCAAACGGCTATTAGAAGTTCGCTCTTATCTTGAATCACGCCGGACCTCTGGACCTGTGCTTAAATTGGCCAGTGGAAGAGTCGTGAGTTCCACCTGACTGCTAACACCGAACACGCGTGTTGTGCAACTGTTACTATCGCTCGTTACTCGACGTTTCATGTGCAATGTCCACTAGCTCTCATCTATACTCTACTCGCTCATCTATTCATGTTCACTCTACTATATCGTCTATTCATCTAGTACTCTCATCTTTTCTTGGTACTCTATATTGGCCATTGACCGATTGTCTAAAGATAAACAATATAACCAATGCCTGGCAATATATAAAGGGCCTGATCTGGTCCTGGGATGTGCGCCCGAAAGTGCTAGTGCCCATGGGAGTTAAATGATCAGAGTGTTTGGCATTACACTCGAGTGCTATCTATCTCGACTATCTAAATGACAATCAAAAGTGCTATATTCTTTCGTTGAAAAAAGTGCTATGTTCTCTCGTTGTCCGTTGACAACAAAGTGCTATACTATACTCATTGTGCTATTGATATACTTGTGCTATTTATGCTATGGCCATCTTGCTATTTTGTGCTATACTCGACACTTGTGCTATATTTGGAAACTTGTGCTATTTCGTTCACGTGCTATCATGTTGTCTCTTACGTTACTTGACTCTCTCGCTCTATCATTAGTTACTCTGCCTTTTAATACATTAATTATTTAAAGCCTGCTTGACTATTGAGATTTAAGTCCTACTAGACGTTATCGCTCACCCTGCGTTATTTGTCGTTGTGTTCTCAAGTGAGACCGAGGATGAACTATACACTCAAGAGGACGGGAATGACCAAGAGTGATGTCATGAGTACCCTAGCGTCCTAGCATTATATTCAAGTCGTAGTTTAGTCTTTTGCTTATTTCAATGTAATTGGGCCCTATAGATTAGCTCTGATATTAGTGGTTGTAACTAGACATTGGAAAGTTATTAATGAGAAGAATTTTCTTTAGTATTAATCATTGTGTAATGGTTTGATGTCTAGTACTCGCTCTATACCCGTTTACTTGCAACTGCCTCGCGTTCCGATATTCCGTGTCGGGGTGTGACAATCTTTCTTGGGCATGAAATTTCATAAGAAGGTCTTGCAGTTGATCCATCTAAGGTCGAAGCCGTGATGAACTAGGAGACACCCTCTAGTGTGACCGAAGTAAGAAGCTTCCTGGGATTGGCAGGGTATTACAGAAGATTTATAAAGGACTTTTCCAAAATTGTTGTGCCTTTGACTAGATTGACCAGGAAAGAAAATCCATATGTGTGTGCAGAAGATTGTGAAAAGAGCTTCTGTACACTGAAGGAGTGTTTGACTACAGCTCCTGTTCTCACCCTACCTATTGAAGGGGGAGGATTTGAGGTATACACAGATGCATCGGGTATTGGTCTGGGATGTGTCTTAATGTAGCTAGGTAAGGTGATAGCTTATGCCTCTAGGCAGCTGAAGGTGCATGAAGTCAATTACCCGGTTCATGATCTACAATTAGAAGCGGTGGTGTTCGCATTAAAAATTTGTCGACACTATCTTCATGGCGAACCATTTAAGGTATACTCAGAGCACAAAAGTCTGAAATATCTCTTTTCCCAGAAGAAGTTGAACATGAGACAACGAAGATGGTTGGAGTACCTAAAGGACTTCGACTTTTCTATACAATATCACCCAGGTAAAGCCAATTATGTGGCAGATGCCTTGAGTAGAAAGCCGGCAGTGTCACTAGCCAGCTTAATGGTTGGGGAGTGGCAATTGCTAGAGCAATTTGTAAGTCTGGATTTTAAGATAGACAAGGAAAGCGACCAAGTATTGATTGCCAAAGTCAACATACAATCAGATCTCCTAACTGAAATCAGAGAACAACAAGACAATGATCCTTTCTTAGTGGAGATTAAGGAGAAGATTGATCAAAGGCTAGATTTTTCCATAACTGAGAATGGCAGACTAGTGTTTAAAGGAAGAACCTGTGTATCGGATAATGAAGAACTCAAGAAAAAGCTGATGACTGAAGCTCACCGATCTAGATATACAATTCATCCTGGAGCCACTAAGATGTATCACGATGTGAAGAGAACTTATTGGTGGCCAAACATGAAAAGGGAAGTAGCCGAATTTGTTGCACGATGTTTGACTTGCCAACATGTCAAAGTAGAACATCTTAGGCCAGCAGGTGTTCTACAACCCTTAGATATACCTGAATGGAAATGGGAAAGCATAGGAATGGATTTCATTATGGGTTTGCCTAAGACTAGAGGTGGGCTTGATGCAATATGGGTAATCATAGACCGATTAACTAAGTCGGCTCACTTCTTGCCTATAAGGAGCAAATGGTCTTTGAATGTGCTTGCTACATTATACATTAAAGAAGTGGTTAGTGTAGACACCCGGTTCTGGCTAATTGGCTGAGCTATATTTCTTGTTATCTTAGTGGGCCCCTAATTGGTCACTCACCTTGAGCCCATCTTTAGCCTTGTTTTGAGCCCATTAAACCATTGAAATGCCTTGAAATCCCGCACATTATCACTTTGAGAGAGTCCTTGAGGCTCAATAACTCTTATCTTATCATGTGATTGGCTGATAATTCACGATTATTTCAGATTTATTGTCGCGACGCATCGTGGCGACGCGTCTCTATGTCGTGACGGTTCTGGCTGCCGCGACAGCCCATGCATTATCCATGCACGTGGGTAATGCTATCGCGTCGACCCGCCCCGTCGCGTCTTAGTCGCGGTCCTACGATACGCCGCGACAATGGCCGAACCCTCTGGCCATCATAACTGCCCCTATTTATCCTCCCATGGCTTTATCCTTATCCCTAGGGATTATCTCCACCCCTTGGGGCGAGATTCCGGCCTTAGGGACTCTCCTTGGCATTCCTAAGGACTCTCTATCCATTTTTAATGAGGCTTTATCTCCCATTTTAATTTCTGAGCCATTTCAAGGAGATAATATCACCATTTTCTCACTCCAAGCTCTATATAAACAAGGCTCCTCCTCAAGGACGAAGAGAGCCTCATTACCACCCCGAAGGGCTGCCGAAATTCCCTCTCACCCATACTTAGCATTGCAGCCACTCATTTTTACCATTTCCCTTCACATTCCACTCCACAAAGCTACACCTTTACCATCAATGGAGTGCGGAGCGTGAAGAGGGCGACCCCAACAATCTCCTGGAGCATTTGCACATCTTTGGAGCTGTACCCAAGCCAGGGAGTCGCCCCAATGGGGCTCATCTTCTTCTTCCTTCCTTCCTCCTATTTCTACATGCATTTTTATGTTATTCCTAGATAGAGCACACTTACTATCCACCCACGTTTTCCCACACCCATAGGGGTTCAAAACCACCCCAAGTGCGTTTCCACCATGATCCCCCACTTTCTTTCATCTTTAGAATAGATACTGTGCTTAACATATTCTAATGGGGTGTTTTCTTTGTGTTTATCTTTGATAGGCAAGCAAGCAAGTGAAATCTACGAGAAGCTATAGTTCTCTGGCCGGCTAGAGGACGAGAAGAAGGTCCATACCTAGATTTCTCTCGCATTCAGAGAACGCGACGGCGGAGGGTGACGCGACCTTAGACGCGTCAACATAAGCCGACGCGATACCAGCTATCGCGGCGGCCATGGCGACCGCGACACCAGGTCCGTTTTTGTTCTCTTTCCTTTTCCTAGTTTAAGTCAGCCATTATCTTATTCTTATTCTTAGGCGACTTGCTAGGTGGTGATCACATCCATGTTTTCATGCTACTAGTTTTAGTATTCATGTCTGTGTTGAGGGGGGTACAATCCCTGTGATTACACCTTTTAGCGATCACGGTGGGACCTTCACTGCCACCCTCGTGGATTTTAACTGCTTGTTTGCCATACTTTCTTCTTTGCTTGCCTCTTTAGTGTCTTGTTAGTCTTTTGTTCTTTGTTTCCTGCATTCTTTTCTGCTCTGTTATTGTCGCGACAGATCGCGACGACGCGACCTTGTCGCGTCGCATCGGGAAGACGCGTTCTCAGGTCAGTGCTCTTTACTCCCATGTTCACTTTATCCAATGCCCATGAGATCATGTATCCTTGTTCCATTGCCTACATCATGTGTTCTCGTGTTTCTGTCTGTTAGAATCCTGTCAAGGTTCAGATTTTCCTTTTATTTTCATTTGTAAGTTTTCGGTTCCGATCGCGGCAGCCGGAGAGGACGCGAACAAGTCGCGTCTTGTCAAGACGTCGCGTTATCAAGTTTGCTTTGTATGTTACTATTTTTATCCATGAATCAGTTTCTTTGTGCTTCCTGACCCATGTTGTACTGATTTAGTGCCTTTTGCTGTTTCTCATTTTGGTAGGGTAGTCTGTTTGAGTTTGAGTTGGTGACTTGTTGTGTTTTCGGGCCTCTGTCAGTATCACGACAGCCCGCGCTGTCGCGATATGGTCGCGGGGTATACGACCGCAGCGACTTTGCCCGGGGACTTGTTTTGTCACCCTGTTTGCTCCTCACCTTCATTCTTGCATACATTTCGGGCCTCTTGGTCCCTTGCATACGCCATTCATCCCATCTGTTCAGGTTCCCTTTTGGTTGAGTGAGTCCTCTCACCTACGAGCACTCGTAGGCTGACTCGGGCCCACCTTCCGAGGACCTCCGTAAGTCCTCATGACCGTACGCACGTTGCGGTTCACCGGGCCGGTTGTACCCGTTGCACCCATAGTTTGAGCCACCCCCGCATGTGAGTGTGCACCACCCTTAGCCACACCGAAGCACTTGAGTTCATTCCTACTAGGGACCTCTTGACCGAGTGACATCCCTTTAATCAATTCATTTAAAAGGTCAAGTTCAAACCTTAAGGAATTTGCGCTTTAAACATGACAACTTGAGTGCTTTGGTCCACCCCTCCTCATCTTAGTCTTTCTTGCTGTGATAGAGTTTGGGTGTGTCTGTATCACTCTCCCAATTGGTTGGGGAGGTGCATGCGTCGTTGCCTAGGGAGATCGAGTCAGTCCCCTCCGACTCTTGTCCTTTATCATAATCCTTTGTTGGATATGGACCAATTCCATGTCCTTTCCAATGATACCTTGCCTATCGGGCTCCTTGAAGATGTGGCCCAATCCACTACGGCCATACTTCCGGCCCCTGTTCAGTCTCCCCTCATCATTGGGGGTCAATCTCGTCCTCCTTCCCCTCCAAAGGGAGATGACCCCCATTCGTAGTTCAGTCAGCTACTTCCTCATCTGACTTCAGAACAAGTTCGAGAGTTCATTGCTATTGCCAAAGGCAAGCAGCCCTTGTCTCCGTCTGCTCGTAACTCAGCTCGGTCGATGGACTCCCCTGCCTATGTTGCCTCAGCACCCCATCTTCCTTCCTCAGGGGCAGATCCTACACCCCTCCGTCCTCGGGCCATTCACTTTTCAGAGCCAGACTACCTTCCAGCACGAGAGGTTCGGCCTCGGTCCCCTCCAATTTCAAACTACTATGCGGCCGAAGCTGCTTTTCTGTCCCGCGAGAGGTCTCATACTTTCGAGCAACCTCGCTCCATTGTCTCTACACATCACGTTCAAGCCCCCTCCGACTTCCTTGCGGAGTGGGCCGTTATGAAAAAGGAGCTCCATGACCTCAGAAAGCAGATAGACCCTCGAAAGGTAGCCGACATCGCTCTCCCGTCATTCCAATACCTCCGGGTGCCACCTTAGTCAGAGCTCCCTATCTATCGGCGATACTCTGGGATAGGGGACCCCTATGTTCATTTGAAGGATTTTGTCTATGAATCTGCACCTCACAAGTACGACCGCCACCTCATGGCCTACTTGTTCAGAAAGTCCTTGGATGGTCTAGCTCTAGAATGGTTTTATTCTTTACCCCCTAAGGAAGCGGAAGATTTCAGAATTGTCCAAGAGTGGTTCCTGCAGCAATTCCAAGATCGGGTTGGACCCGAATATTATTTTGTGGATTTGGTAGCCGAAAAAATGAAGCCTGATGAGGAATTCTCTACTTATGCTGATCGATGGCGCGCACTGTCTTCTAAAGTCTGCTGCCCCATGCCGGAAGAGGAGAAAGTTAAGTTGCTGATCTCCAATGCCACTCCTACCTACCGAGCCATCCTGGCCATGAATGACATTACCACCATGCACCAGCTGTATAGCCGAGCCCGCTTTATTCAGACCCAACTCAGAGACTCGCCTATACACTCCATATTCGAGACCCCTAAAGCCCGTTATGCCAAGAAACCCCAAGGTCCCGTCACCGAGGGAATCCAAACCAACGAACAGGTAGGTGCAGTCAATAATCCCCAAGGCCCAGTAGGTAGATCCCAGCAACCTCAGCAACCTCAACAGCCATGGAACAACAATAGACAACCTCCTCCTCAAGGTCAGAATCCTCCCCAAGATCAGCGCCAATACTCTCAGGTCCCTCCACCCCAGAATGGTTTTGCACCTAGGAAACCCAACGGACCCAAGAGAGCCCAATATCCTCCTCTGCCCGAATCTTTGGCCGATGTCTTCGCAGCTCTCATGTCCTTGAATGCCCTCCGACTCCCTCCTGAGAAGCCGAATTGGAATATGGCAGCGGACCAGACAAAGTACTGTATGTATCATCGCCACCCGGGCCACAATGTGTCAGATTGCTTCCAATTCAGGGACATCATATATGATCTTCATGAGTAGAATCAGATCGATTGGGTAGAGATGAAGAGGTTAATCCAGACACTAAGAGACCAGTAGGGTCAGAGGCAACAACAACAGCAGCAGAGGCGACAGTAGCCACAGCAGCAGCAACAGCAGCAACAGTACCAGCCCTTCCAGCAACAGTATCACCAGCAACAACAATAGCGACAGCCGCAGCAACTGCAGCAGCCGGCGAATGACCTTGGCATAATCCGCAATCCCATGCCCCAACATCCGGTAGCTCAAAATCCTCAGCCTGCTCCACCGCCTCCTCCACCCGCACAAGTCAATCCAGTTGTCCATCACCCACCACCAGACGCTCAATGGGCCTTTGACGATGAACACGAAGTGGGCCAGCTTTTGGCTATTTCTCACATCACGCCCTCCACTACCACGTCTTTACCCAATGAACCTCCCTCCTTCACACCCACCATTGCCACCATCACCTCACCTCCCTACAACTCCCCCATCATATCGCCCATTACTCCCCCACTAAACAACATCCCGATATCCCCTGCGCCAGCACCTTTACTAGCCAACCCCTCCATTCTGGACACCTCACCTTCTCCCCTCCACCAAAGCCTTGCCTTGCGGAGCGGACGGATGTTCCACCGGATGTACCCTAATGCGTCCGTGGCCATGCCAGGTCAGCCGGTACAACAAGCCAACACTCAACAGCAGTAAGATGCAGAAGAAGTAGAGCCGATCCCGGGAACCCAATATGATATTTTGAAACATCTGGACCAAACTCCCGCCAAGATCTCTATTTTGGAACTGATCAAGAGATCACAGACTCATCAAGATGCCCTTAGGGCCTTCCTACAGAGGGTCATGGTTAGTGAGGACATGAACCCCGACAACCTGCCCTCCGTGCTTTCTATTGTGAACAAAGGGCCCACAATCACTTTCTCTGATGGCGAATTAGCTGCTCCTAAAGCCAGGAAAATGCCCTTATGTGTAACACTCATGATAAATAAGGTAGCCATTGATGTAGCGTTAGTGGATACAGGAGCTTCCATCAACGTATGTCCACTAAGCACCCTAAGAGCCTGCAACATCTCAGAACGCCAGTTGCAACCTACCCCCACTACAATAGCTGCATATGACAATTCCTGGCGGGCTTGTCACGGGGTCATCACATTGCAGGCAGAGTTGGGGCCACTTGCTATGTCAGTCAAATTATATGTGTTGGACATCGATCACACTTATAAGGCCATTCTGGGACGCCCGTGGATCGAGTCACTAGGGCAGTGCCTTCCACAGCTCATCAATGTTTGAAATTTCCCTTTTAAGGAAGGATAGTCAAGGTCAAGAGTGTAACAACAACCCACACCATAGAAGCGGTTGAAAGAATTTTGCCCTCAGTCTAGCCCCCAATAAACCAGTCATTTGTATACTTGACGTGAACTACCCCTGGGCGTATAACTTCTCCTCCAACCGTCCAATTGTGTCCCCAACAGTAGCAGCAGTCAGGAAGGATGGGTCAGCAAATGCAAAAGGATGGGATATCATGTTCAGAATTGGCTACCAGATTGGAAAAGGGTTGGGTGCTCACCTCCAAGGCCGAGTCAGAACTGTCACTGGCACGAGGAAATTCACGAAGCATGGTTTTGGGTATGCGGTATGGGCAGCATCCACATCCCATTCACAGTCAGATCAACAACCTCTTGTTTGGACACTTTATGATCACTTCGTCAGAGGACCTGTACAGCCAGGATATAACACTATGGTGAAAGAAATACCGAATTCTGCATATCAAGCTCTAGAAGCACAGTGTCCTGGCAAGAAGAAGAGGGCAGAGGCAGAAACCAAAGAGTCAGATATCGAAGATCTGATCTTTGCATTTAGTCTGTTATTCAAAGAGGATAGCAGCATTTCCGCACTAGAAGCTGAGACAGAAGAGCCAGGAATGGAAGGCCTCAACCGCTTGTTCAGTAAGGAGGGAACATCGCAGTCTCAAGTGGCAGTATCAGTATCAGCAACCACCACCAAGCGACAGTTGCTTGGATTCGGTGAGGAAATTGAAGTTGTCAGTTCAACCAAATCAACAAGGGAGCTCTGGCCAGGGTTTTCCCGGTTTCCCCCTCATTTTGTTTCATCCATCTTTATCTGCAAATTCCATTTTATTCCCTTATCCCCTCCCCTCATTCTCCAATTCTCCCCCGACGCTGTAGAAGCGTTACTCCGCCCTTCGACCTTCTTCACCATCCTCTTTAATGGCTCGGTTCTGTCCTTCTCCCGAAGCCTCCCGAGTTAGTTTAATGTTTCCTTAAAAAAAAAAAAAAAATGTGTCTTCCTTTTCCCCAGACGGCGATCCCCGTCTCCTCCTGCTCCTGCTCCCGACGGCGATCCCCGTCACCTCCCTGCTTTCTCCTGCTCCCGACGGCGATCCCCGTCACCTCCCTGCTTTCTCCTGCCCCCGACGGCGATCCCCGTCACCCCCCTTATTCCTCTCGACGGCGATCCCCGTCACCTTTCACGCTCCTGCTCTCGACGGCGATCCCCGTCACATCTGCTCCCCGGCGGCGATCGCCGTCCTTCTTTCGCTCAATTCGCGCCTTCGCCTGGTGGCCAGACATGGCCATTTCGGGCGATTCGGGTGAGGGGCCTTCTGTTTCCCTACACCCCGATTTTGTTGCCGGCACCCTGAGCTCGGGTGGCCCGTTTCCTCCTCCAGTCCCATCGGAGGACCTTCGCGGCCCTGCCGCACCCTTTGTTTTCCGTTCCAATAAACCTCTGGACACTTCTCCAGAGCCTCCTATAAATATCAAATCTAGTTTAAGTCCAGGGGTAGATCCTTGCAAGTCCCTGTCCCCGTCTAGGAAGAAGAAGGGTAGTGGCATACCCCGTAGATATCTGTTGGACTTAGTGCATAGGTGTGGCGCTCTTCTAGCTGTCGAAGAGTTCGTACAGGAGGTAGTGGTTCTGAACATAGGGGATCTGCATTTGGAGGAAGGGCTAGACGATGAATTTGGAGTATACGAGATTCTAGCCGAAGATGACCCATCAGATGAAGGGGATTGTGAGATAGAGGATGCCGCTGAGACGTATGCTAGTGGAATGAGGAGATTCGATGAACCTACCTCAGCAGTTGATGAGCCCACTAAAGATGTAAATGTGGGAACCAAAGAGGATCCCAGGCTTTTAACCATAGCTTCCAGCCTTCCTCCAGAAGAAGAAGAAGCGCTCATAGAATGTTGAGGGAGTTTAAGGATTCTTTTGCCTGGTCCTACGATGATATGCCTGGCATTGACCCCAACTTGGTAGAGCATAGGTTGATCTTGAAACCAGGGGCAGTTGCCAATAAACAGAAGCTAAGAAGATTCCTCCCCCACATAGCTTTGAAAATGAAAGAGGAGATTGATAAACTACACAAAGCCAAGTTCATTCGTGTAGTCCTCTATCCTTTGTGGGTGGCGAACATTGTCCCGGTGATGAAGAAGGACGGAAGAGTGCGCATCTGCATAGACTTCCGGGACCTGAATAAGGCATGTCCAAAGGATGATTTCCCGCTACCTCACTTGGATGTTTTGATTGATAATACCGCAGGGTTCGAAACTCTATCATTCATGGATGGGTATTCCGGCTACAATCAGATTCGTCTAGCCCCGGAGGATCAAGAGAAGACCTCCTTCACCACCCCATGGGGAACATATTGCTACGTGGTCATGCCGTTTGGACTAAAGAACGCCGGCGCCACTTATCAAAGAGCAATGTTAGCTATCTTCCACGACATGATACATATCGATGTTGAGGTTTACGTGGATGATATCGTGGTGAAGTCTCGAACCCGAAGTGAACATTCCTCCGTGCTTGCCAAAGTGTTCCGTCGCGCGCAAGAATATCAATTGAAGATGAATCTAAGAAAGTGCGTGTTTGGGGTTTCCTCAGGAAAATTGCTAGGCTTCATAGTTAGTAAACGGGGATCCAGATAGACCCGCATAAGGCCAAGGCAATCAATGAGATGCCTCCTCCTAAGAACATATCTGAACTTCGAGGTTTGATTGGTCGACTGCAGTTCATAAGGAGATTCATATCTCAGCACTCTCAAAGGTGCCGTCCCTTCTACGAACTGTTGAGAGGAGGAGTCAATTTTGAATGGAACGATAAGTGCCAAGAGGCCTTCGATGAGCTCAAGAGTTATCTTATGAATCCGCCCGTGCTTCAGACACTTATCCTTGGGAAACCCTTAATCCTATATCTGTCAACAATTGAGGACTCCCTAGGAGCTGTCCTTGCTCAGCATGACGAATCCGGAAAAGAAAGGGCAGTCTACTACCTATCTAGGGTCTTCAATCCTGCCGAGCTCAAACTCACCACAATGGAGAAAACCTGTGCAGCGCTAGTCTGGGTAGTGCAGAAATTGAAGCACTACTTCCTAGCTCATAAGGTGAGTTTGATTTCTAGAATGGACCCTATTAGGTATCTCCTTGAAAAGCCAGTCCTCGCTGACAGATTGGCACGGTGGTAAAGTTTCCTCTCTCAGTTTGATATCTCCTTTATTGTTCAGAAAGCCATAAAGGGTATGCCATTGCTGAGCACCTTGCTCACCTCCCACTTCCTCATAGTGATACGGTTCAAGAGGAATTCCCCGATGAAAACCTATCACTTATCTCTCATGATCCCTTCTGGTCACTCCACTTCGATGGAGCTCTCAATTCTAGGGGACGGGGCATAGGTGCTGTCTTGCTCACCCCAGAAGGGGTCACCATTCCTTTGGCTTATCAACTCCAGTTCTATGCCACCAACAATATCTCCGAGTATGAGGCTCTCCTAGCCGGTCTTAAGCTTGCCTACCTCCTATGCGCGCGTCACCTCAAGATCGTAGGAGATTCTCAACTCGTCCTTCGGCAAGTTATTTCTACCTATCGCACTCGTGACCCTAAGCTCAAGCCTTATCAAGATCTGGTCACGCTCCTGGCCAAGCAATTCCGTTAACTTATCTACATCCATACTCCTCGCTCTCAGAACATTCTGGCCGATGCTCTGGCATCGTTAGCTTCATCTCTCTCCTTCCCTCTCAGCCGTATTGCTGAGACTATCACTGTCCAAAGGTTAGAAGCTCCTTCCACTCAGGATCCTTGGTTCTTGAACCTTAGGAGCTCTCTAGTTCTGAAGGCAGAGAAGAAGGAAGCAAAGGAGTTATTGCAGGTTGAATTAGGAGAATTGATAGAAGAAGAAAGGCCGTGGTACCATGAGATTGAGCAATATTGTAGAGACGGTACCCTCCCAGAAGAAGCTGAAGCAGAGGATAGGCGAGCTATTCGTAGGGCGGCGCTAAAGTACACCCTCATTGGTGAAGTGCTTTACAGACGCGCTCTAAATGGAATGCTCCTTAGATGTGTGACAGATAAAGAGGCTTAGAAGGTAGTGGAAGGATCCCACTCCGGTGAATGTGGAGGGCATGTGAATGGTCAGATGTTGGCTAAAAAGATTCTTAGGCAGGGCTACTACTGGCCAACCTTAGAAGAAGATTGTGCCGCCTACGTTCGTAGGTGTGTCAAATGCCAAATCCATGCCGATAAAATCCATGCTCCGTCTTCCTCTTTGCATCCACTATCTTCTCCTTGGCCTTTCTCCATGTGGGCCTTTGATATCATCGGGCCCCTTGGTGATCCTAATTCTCAGATAAATAAAAAATCCTTCATCCTCACTGCTACTGAGTATTTCACCAAGTGGGCCGAAGCAGAAGCATTTGCAGAAATCAAAGGTTCGACCGTATGTAGATTCATCAAGAAGAACATCATTGCGCGGTTTGGAGTGTTAGTTATGGGTGTCCTCAAGCCAATCATAACTTGTACAATCTTGTTCTTTGATAATAATAATAAGGCTTTTATATTCATTATGTGTAATTCGTTTATCGTTTCATTCTGAAGTCCATGAATATACGCAATGGATGTTAATTATGATGAGATCATAACAATGAGGTTAATATCCTTTAAACGTATATTATTAATTGTTCCTAGTCGGAGGATATTCGAGAAGGACATCGAATATCCGGTTAGACTAGTACAGGTTGCACCTGCTCATATGATGAGGGTGACTGGTCTCATAGTCACTTGTGTGGAGACACTAAGGTGAATCTGTAGGTGCTCATTGGAGAATGAGTTCACTGAACTGATCCGTTATGAATCGCTGGATGGTAAAGTTACCTAATTGTCAACCAGCTAGATTCATTGTCACAGTGGCGTGATTGGTCCTTAGACCTGAGACACCAAGGACACCTTGTTGGTGGACTTCTAGGTTTTGACCTTGACTTATAGATCTCTAGACATGGGGTCTTAATCAGTTAAGTGTTCGGATCTAGCGGAATACCTTCGAAGGTGATTGTGTGGTCAACATGGGATCGCTAGCTCTCGGTAATAAGAGAGTGAATACTCTAGAGAAAGATGCCTGATAGTCCCTGGCCAGGGCAAGACTACTTATCAGAAAAAGGAGTTTTCTGATAATGTTATGCGGCATCTAAACCAAGTGAGTGCGCACATTAGGGTTTGACAGTTGACCATACCCTAAGTGCACTCGAGAGCATTGTACGAGCGAAGGATTTTAGTCACGTGGTAACTGATGACAGAAAAAGGTTCCTTGATTGGGTTGCTGAACCCCAATGCTTTCCAGGATCAAGTGGTGTTGCTTGGAACCCAACTTGATTGGAAGCATGGTCAATTATCGTGAGACGATAATTGATTGTGTAATTAATAATATGAGATATTATTAATTACAGTAAGTCAATAAAGAGTTATTGGGCTTAATGGGCTGAAAACTGGTGTAACACCCCGGAAATTTGCAATTTAAAAATTTTAGAATTATAGAGGGATAAAATAAATAAACGTATTGGAGACTTCCAATACCATGGGTTAATGACCTATTAATAAGATTGGGCCAATAGAGCATATTTGGCCCAAGGATATGAATAAACTAGGACAGGAAATTGCCCAGAAATTCGTCTATGTAATTATGCAGTAATTACTGAGGGTAATTTAGAGTCATATTATGGATGAGTAGTCATGTAAGGTAACCCAAAACCGAACTCAATCCCAATTGGTGGTTTCCTAAACCTTGGCTACCTCTTTTAAGTAAAGGAATCCCAGATTTTTTGGAAACTAGGAAACAGAGCTCGTAGCCCCTTTCCTAGTGTCATTAGGACTCTTAACAACGTCCTAAAACTATAAGAACTCATCCCTAAACTCTTGGGGAAGATTTAACAACGAAGTTGGAGTCGTTTGGAGGCAAGCAAGAACTTCTGAGGAGCAGGAGAAAGGCTGGGAATCCAGAGCTTCATCCCCTGCATCCTCTGTTGCGTCCAGAACATCAACAGGTTTTAGATCTTCGTAAAGGTAGGTGTTCTCGGGCCAAGATTAAAGAAAACCAATGCTAACATGTAGTTCTTTGAGTCTAGGATCATTTGCACTTGATTTGCCCAATTTTCATGGAGTATTCATCGTGTATTGGTGATTTTCCTGAAGTCTTGCACCGTTAGGGATTTCTCTGGTTCGTCATATTGTGCACACGATTCAAGACCAAATTTGACTAAACTTTCTTCATGAAAGTTCTTTTACATAAAGTCACGATCATCTTCTATGTTGGACGTTTTGTCCAAAGGTTTTTTTTTAGAGAGTTAGGAGCATGATAAGAGAGTCTCTGTTTGATACTGTGATTTTGGGTTTCACTTGATTTTTGTTCTTCACATGATTTCTTGGGATTCGAGACCGAATTTGATTAAACTCTCAACATCAAAATTCTTCTACTAGTTGTCTTCTTCATCTTTTATGTTTAACGTTTTGTTCAAATGTCAATCATTAGAGAGTTATAAGAGTTTGAAGTGAATCGCTGCATGGCATGTGTTTTCGGGTCTCACATGACCCTTAAGTTTTGTTCTGGAAGGACTCTAGTGTCGACACTACTTGGACTAGTGTCGACACACTGTCCCAAAGCAGCCCAGAGAGTGTTCTGAGAAGCCCTCTAGTGTCGACACTGCCTCAGCTAGTGTCGACACCCTGTCCCAAACAACCCAGAGTGTGTTCTAGGAAAGCCATCTAGTGTCGACACTACCTGTCTCTAGTGTCGACACACTGTCCCAGTTTTTCCTGAAAGTTCTGGGAAAGCGATCTAGTGTCGACACTACCTGTCTCTAGTGTCGACACACTGTCCCATGTTTTCCAGATGAGTTCTGGAATCTGTCTCTTGTGTCGACACTACCTGAACTAGTGTCGACACTACCTGACCAATTTTGCCTGATTTTGTCTTGGGTTTGGAGCATGGTGTTGACACCACCTGATCTAGTGTCGACACTACCCTTACAAGATTTTTGTATAATTTGGGTCTAATCATTTCATGATGTCTTCAAGCATGTACATGATGTTATATAGTATGCATGGACTTAAAATAAATCAAACCATTAAAGGAAATGGTAATGATATGAATATGATTCTAATGTGTAATTTTGATTGTTCTTATGATCATTGGATTATCTTGTGATCTTGCTTATTGTCAATTGATAAGATAAGAATATGTTATGAATGTGGGGATGAATACATGATTAGTATGGACATATTAGTGGTGTTAATGTTATGATTTGCATACGAGTTTCATGATTTCATGTTTTCCAGTGTTCAGTTGATTATTTGTCATATGCATACATGTTAGGAAACTATATGTTCTACATATGATCTGTCTTTAGAAACACCCTCATGTCAAGACATTAATGAATTATGAAATATAAGATACGTCGTTATCCTGCCTCGATCTTTTGAGCTGTTTGTCATTCCTTGACTCTATGAGTGATCATGTTCTTTTTACTATGAGCTTGTCATTGAAACTCTGTGGCCATAATATGAATATGTTTGTTCGGCACAACGTGGGACTCCGGTCCAAAACTTGATACAATGCCTGTGCAATAGGGCCCTGTCCAGTCCTGGGGAGGAGCACCCCAACGTACTTGTTAACCGAGGGAGTATGAACTCTTGGTGCTTGGCATAGCACACCTGACATGCAAGATTGTGAATATGTGCCTCCTGTTTGACTTGATAAGTTTGACTTGACATGATATGATAAGTTTGTTCTTGTGAACACATGAACTCTGCTTGAATATGGCCAATCTCTTCTGACATGATTTTATTCTTGAAATATCTGTCCATTGTATATGGAACTCGACAATTGATCTGATATGATATCCATTCTACTTTGCTATTCAATTTGTTAGAAAAACATGCATTGTCAGCATACTCATAAGCATATCTGCCTATATAAAATGTTAATCATGTATACTAGTGCCCGCACGTGATTGAGATATAAATCCTACTGAGCTAGTTCGCTCACCCCTATCATCCTGCCCTTTTTCAGGTAGTGATGAAGAACCAGTGGAATCGGATGGGACTGAGCAAGAGTGACGAGCACCCGTCCTAGAATAGATGACAGTTTAGAAATAGAAATTTGAGTAGTCTATGTAATAGTGAAACTTTTGTGGAAGTTTATTTGAATGATGGACCCTTTGGTTAATTCTTCTTATGTGAGGTTGTATCTAGTTGAATGAAATGAATTAAAGTATACTAATGGTGACCATATTATAGTCTTGAATGTGTTATTATATTCGATTGTGACTCTGCACTATTCAACTGTGATACGCCGGTTTGTATCGTTCACGTCCCCCGGTATTTATTCCGTTGCTAAATATTCGGGGCGTGACAACTGGACTAGCACTTGGGCCTAGAGGGTCACACGCAATAGAGTTCCGAGCAGACTGGGCAGGATGGTCGTTATAGACAATAACTGGGTTTTTGTGAAAAACCGCAGTGTCTATAAATATTAGCGGAGAGTCAAACCCTGGGCCAAGCTCCAGGCTCTCTTCCTGGCCGCCACCTCCTCTCTCTCTCCCTGAACGCCCCCACCTTCTCTCTCTCCTCTCTCTGGCACATGGTGGAGTTGAGATCCGGGAGACGCATGGAGACCGAGGAGAACCTGTCTGCGTCTGGAGCTCACGTGGATATGTCTAGAGGCCGGACACCTGAACGGCTTGAAGCACCAGCGCCTCCAGCGCCACTTCCTCCCCAGATTTGGGAGTTTTGCAACCCCGCAAAGGTAAAGATAAGATCTTCCTGCTCGCGGGTTTACGTTTTTGTGTTCGATCTGACCGCCGACAACGATATCTACCTGAGAGATTCGCGTTTCCGCTGCGATCTGTACGAAACCTTTCAGTGGTATCAAAGCCAGGTTGCTGGTTCGGTCGGTATCGGCGTCATATGAACGTCATTTCATGTGTTTTTGTCGATTCGCGTTCTGCATGAATCCCTAATATTTACCTCGTTCTTGGGTCGCACATGGGATGTGCACTTCCCGTTTGGTACATGGAAGTTGTTCCCGGTACCAAGGGCTTCGAGAAGAACCCATCGTGGCGTCGTTTGGCTCTCTGTGGAGGCCACACGACCCCCTGCAAGATGCCACCGCCATGTTTCTTGGACAGTCCAAGAAAGGGGTGTTTTCTATAATTTTGGGTTATTCCAGGGCTTTTCTGGGCTTTTGGGGCGGTGGGAAGGGGCTTTCCGGCGCCGCCAGCGCCGTCCGCGGCCACTGGAGGCGGCGCGGAGGGCGGCGGGGCCGCACCGCACCGGCGCTGCGCTGGTGGGGGCGGCGGCTAGGGTTTCCCCAACCGGCCGCGGGCCCTGTCGGGCGGGAGGGGAGACCCTCGTGGGTCGCCCCGCGGGCCTGCCCCGTCCGGGTCGACTTACCCGGACGCGGGCGGGGCCCAGGCCACCCGCGCGGGTGCCCGCGCCGGTCCGCCCTAGGCGGACCGGCTACCGGATCCGGTCCGGCCCTTCCCCTTTTCCCATTTTTAAAAGTTTTTAAATTGTTTTAAAATCCCAGAAAATTCTGAAATTAATTTTAAGACTTTTTAAAATTGTTTTAACTCTCTGTAAATTAATTTTTAGATATTTGACCCAATGTTTAATTAGTTTAAGGAATTCTAAAATTGTTTTAGTTATTTCCTACCATCTAATTAATACATGTTAATTAATTAAAGAATGTGATTCTTGTTAAATTAATTAACAGTAAATTTTGGCGAATTTATGCAGCAACGGTGAATGGCGTTTATCAAATGTTGATTAGATGTTATCCATGTTAGCTAAATTGTTTAGTTAATTGATTTTAAAATATAATTATTATATTTTTGAAATAAAAGTTATTTCAGAAGTAATTATGTGATGATTGCTTATTGATGCATGTAATGTGTTGATGTGTGGATGGATGATCATGGACTTAGATGTCATGTGATGATGTTTATGGTTAATGGCATGTGATGTAATTTATGAGGACTGCGTGCCTCCCTTTCTCCCTCTTTTAAATCCGGGTTGTACATTCTATCTCCCTCCTGTTATGTACTCCCCTTGACTTGTTCAAGGTTTCTTATTATTATCTGATGTACATTTATGGGCCTGCGAGCCCAATTTAAATATTACTTGTAATTATACGAAGCGGATTGGCGGAGATGGAGGAGAGTACCATGCAGGACCTTCATGGAGATAGAGTTACATCAAGCAAATGCATTCGATGCGGGGCTGCCATTTATTCACCGTGTTTGTGGATTACCAACTGGCTCTGGTAATGCCACTCTAGGTTAAAGTCCATGATCATCCATCGTTTTTTTTCATATATATGATATATGTGGAATGTGCTTTGATATATATAATTAAATATATGATATTCCAAATTCTATATATCAATAGCACGCAGATATAGAGACCAAGATAAAATATATCAAAATCCCTCCTTGTTTAAATTTTAAGCCGTAGCGTAATCATTAAGAATGAATTATGTGGTCCTCCATCATTATAGTTTTAGGATTGCCATTAGATCAGGCAAGTTTGTTGTGCTATCCACAAGGCTTGCCAAATCTGATGACAGACAAAAACTATGGCATAGTGATGCCTTAAATGGGATAGAGGACCGGTGTAGCTTTGTTGTGCTATCCACAAGGGCTACATCCAAATCTATGCTCGTTACGTAATGATGGTACTGCTTAGATTGGATTTAATGACTTGTTGTGCTATCCACAAGGTCATTAAAATTCAGGGGCCAAAATAAGATCGGATATTGCAAGAGTTGCAAGTGTCAAGAGTTGACCGCTTTCAGATCATAGTATGGTTTGTTGTGCTATCCACAAGATCATGCTATGAGTCTGTAAGATTCCGATCCCCACTAGGAGACCGTCGGAGTCTCCCATTCTGTATATCTGAGGGTTACACAGTCTGTCGGAAAATAGTGGGAGCTAATCTTGATTAAAGTCCCAATCTAGATTTTAATTATTATTATGAACATCTGCTAATTGTGTTTACATTTCCTTTACAGGCAAAAATGTTGTCAGGTAACCCACTCCGTGGCATACTGGATGCCAACAAATTGACAGGCCCGAACTACTCGGATTGGCTCAGGAACCTGAAGATTGTCCTCAGGTCTGAGCGCATTGCCTATGTCCTGGAAGGTGAGATCCTAGCTGAACCACCCCTAGACGCACCAGAAGGGGAAACACTTGAATTTGCAAAGTGGAAGGAGGATTCCACTCTGGCCCAATGCTACATGCTTGCCTCAATGAGCAATGAGTTGCAAAGGCAGCATGAGAACATGGATGCTAGATCCATCATGCAGCACTTGCAGGAGCTCTTTGAAGAGCAGAGCAGGGTAGAGAGATATGAGATATCCAAGGCCCTGTTCAGAGCTCGCATGGCAGAGGGGTCTTCAGTACAGACTCATGTGCTGAAGATGATAGAGTGGATTGAGAGGCTCGAGGGGCTTGGTTTTCCTCTTGACAAGGAACTGAGCACGGACCTCATTCTCCAATCACTTCCAGATTCATTTTCCCAGTTCATTGTGAACTTCACAATGAACAAGATTGAGGTGAGTTTAGCTGAGATGCTCAACATACTGAAGACTGCTGAGGGCAACCTTAAGAAGGAAAAGCCCACTTTCTCATGGTTGGAAAGTCCAACAAGAAGAGGAGAGCAGTGCAAGCCTTTAAGAAAGGCAATGCAAAGAAGCAGTCCAAGCAGAAGCAAAAGAAGGACATAAGCAAATGAGAGGAAAAGGGTGAGTGCTTCCACTGTAAGAAGAAGGGGCACTGGAAAAGAAATTGCAAGGACTACCTTGCAATGAAGGCTCAGGAGAAGCAGAAGCTTGGCGAAGCTTCAGGTATCTATATGATAGATCTTCACTTGTCTATTAGAGATTCTACATCTTGGGTTTTAGACACTGGATGTGCTTCTCATGTCTGCAATGATCTGCAGGTGCTGACAAGTAGAAGGAAGCTGAGCAAGGGCGAGGTGAACTTGAGGCTTGGAAACGACGCAAGTGTTGGTGCACACACTGTGGGGACATGAAGCTCAAGTTACCCTCTGGAGATTTGCTTTTATTAGATGATTGCTACTTTGTGCCTAGTATCATTAAGAACATTATTTCTGTTTTTTGTTTAGACAGAATTGGATACAAGTTTACCATTGAGAACAATAGTTGTTCAGTTTATTTGAGAAATAAACTAGTTGCTTTAGCAAATTTGGTGAATGGTTTGTATCTGCTTGATGTTTCTTATGAAAATCTCCATGTTGATATTTCTCCTAAGAGAAGTAAGAATAGTGTGAACACTGCCTACTTATGGCATTGTAGGCTTGGTCACATTGGCGAGAATAGGCTTCAAAAGTTGCATAAGAATGGATACTTGGATCCATTTGATTATGAATCATATGCAACTTGCGAATCCTATTTAATGGGTAAGTTGACCAAATCTCCATTTAGTGGACATGGAGATAGGGCCAAGGACATATTGGAACTAATACACTCGGATGTATGTGGTCCAATGTCTACCCAAGCGGCTACTCATACTTCATTACATTCACGGATGACTACTCAAGGTTCGGATTTGTTTACTTAATGAAGTACAACTCTGAAGCCTTTGGGAAATTCCAAGAATTTAAGAATGAAGTTGAGAAGCAAACTGGAAAGAGCATTAAAATCCTACGGTCAGACCGAGGAGGTGAATACTTGAGTACAGAGTTCACACAATTCTTAAAGGCTAATGGTATCCTTTCTCAATGGACTCCTCCCTATACACCACAGATGAATGGTGTATCGGAAAGGAGAAATCGAACCTTGTTGGACATGGTACAATCTATGATGAGACGTTCACAGTTACCAGTTTCCCTATGGGGATATGCGCTAGAGTCAGCGGCATATCTGCTGAACAGGGTTCCCAGTAAATCTGTGTCTTCTACTCCATATGAGATATGGAAGGGTAGAAAGCCTGATTTTAAACATGTTAAAATCTGGGGCTGTCCTGCCCATGTAAAGAAACACGACCCAGATAAACTGGACTCCAGAACTGATAAGTGCAGGTTTTTTGGATACCCAAAAGAAACATTTGGGTACTACTTTTACCACCCTGGTGAACAAAGAGTGTTTGTTGCCAGGAGAGCTGTCTTCTTGGAAGAGGAGTACCTTACCCAAGAGGACAGTGGGAGTAAGGTAGATCTAGAAGAGGTTCTAGATCCACAGACTGTGCAAAGTCCACCAGTTGAAACATCATTTCTGGAACCTGTTCAGGAATATACACACATTCAGTGTAGGTCTGGTAGAGTACCTAGACAGCCTGAAAGATATGTTGGACATATCAGTGAAGGCATGTCTTATAATGAGGATGATGATCCAAAGACCTACCAAGAGGCTGTTGATAGTCCTCAGTCAGAAATTGGCGAGATGCCATGAATTCTGAGATGCAGTCCATGTACACCAACCAAATTTGGAACTTGGTAGACTTGCCTGAAGGTATTGTACCTATTGGGTGCAAGTGGATCTTTAAGAGAAAGATCGGTGCAGATGGACAGATCGACACTTATAAGGCAAGGTTGGTGGCAAAGGGGTATCGTCAAAGGCAAGGAATTGACTATGACGAAACTTTCTCACCAGTTGCCATGATAAAGTCGATCAGAATTCTTCTCGCCATTGCTACATACTTTGATTACGAGATCTGGCAGATGGATGTAAAAACTGCTTTCCTCAATGGAAACATTGAGGAAGAAGTGTATATGATACAGCCTGAGGGTTTTACATCCAAAGAGTGTCCAGATAAAGTATGCAGCTTCAAAGGTCCATCTATGGATTGAAGCAAGCTTCTCGTAGTTGGAACATAAGGTTTGATGAGGCTATCAAATCTTATGACTTCATTAAGAATGAAGATGAACCATGTGTGTATAAGAAAATCAGTGGGAGTGCTATCACTTTTCTCATACTTTACGTTGATGACATCTTACTCATTGGGAATGATGTAGGGATGTTATCATCAGTAAAGGTTTGGTTGTCAAAGAACTTCTCCCTGAAGGATTTGGGAGAAGCATCCTACGTATTGGGAATACGTATCTATAGAGATAGATCCAAGAGGATGCTTGGCTTAACCCAATCAATGTACATAGATACCATTGTCAAAAGGTTTGGCATGGAAAATTCCAAGAGAGGTCTCATACCAATGAGACATGGGATTAATCTCTCTAAGGAGCAGTCTCCTAAGACTCCTGAAGAGAGGGCAGTCATGGATAGAGTCCCCTATGCTTCGGCTATAGGGTCTATCATGTATGCCATGCTATGTACAAGGACTGATGTGGCATTTGCTCTAAGTGTTACGAGCAGATATCAGGCTAATCCAGGTGAAACACACTGGATGGCAGTGAAATGTATCCTTAAGTACTTGAGAAGGACTAAGGATATATTTCTGGTTTATGGAGGAGGGGACTTGAAACTTCGGGCATACACTGACTCGAGTTTCCAGTCAGATCCAGATGATAGCAAGTCTACATCTGGGTTTGTGTTCACCTTAAACGGAGGTGCAGTGAGCTGGAAGAGTTCCAAGCAAGAAACCACTGCAGACTCGACGACAGAAGTGAGTACATTGCTGCAGCTGAAGCCGCCAAGGAGGCAGTGTGGATGAAGAAGTTCATCACCGACCTTGGTGTGGTGCCGGGTGACTCTGATCCGATCCCATTGCTGTGTGACAACAATGGGGCCATTGTACAAGCGAAAGAGCTGCGGTCTCATCAGAAGTCAAAGCACATTCTGAGGCGATTTCACCTGATCAGGGAGATTATCACTAGAGGAGATGTACTGGTGGAAAGAGTTCCTTCAGTTGACAACATTGCAGATCCACTGACGAAGCCTTTGACTCAAATTGTGTTTGAGCGCCACCTAGAGTCTATGGGTCTAAGACATAAAGGTGATTGGCTTTAGTCCAAGTGGGAGATTGTTAGTTATGGGTGTCCTCAAGCCAATCATAACTTGTACAATCTTGTTCTTTGATAATAATAATAAGGCTTTTATATTCATTATGTGTAATTCGTTTACCATTTCATTCTGAAGTCCATGAATATACGCAATGGATGTTAATTATGATGAGATCATAACAATGAGGTTAATATCCTTTAAACGTATATTCTTAATTGTTCCTAGTCGGAGGATATTCGAGAAGGACATCGAATATCCGATTAGACTAGTACAGGTTGCACCTGCTCATATGATGAGGGTGACTGGTCTCATAGTCACTTGTGTGGAGACACTAAGGTGAATCTGTAGGTGCTCATTGGAGAATGAGTTCACTGAACTGATCCGTTATGAATCGCTGGATGGTAATGTTACCTAACTGTCAACTAGCTAGATTCATTGTCACAGTGGCGTGATTGGTCCTTATACGTGAGACACCAAGGACACCTTGTTGGTGGACTTCTAGGTTTTGACCTTGACTTATAGATCTCTAGACATGGGGTCTTAATCAGTTAAGTGTTCGGATCTAGCGGAATACCTTCGAAGGTGATTGTGTGGTCAACATGGGATCGCTCGCTCTCGGTAATAAGAGAGTGAATACTCTAGGGAAAGATGCCTGATAGTCCCTGGCCAGGGCAAGACTACTTATCAGAAAAGGAGTTTTCTATAATGCTATGCGGCATCTAAACCAAGTGAGTGCGCACATTAGGGTTTGACAGTTGACCATACCCTAAGTGCACTCGAGAGCATTGTACGAGCGAAGGATTTTAGTCACGTGATAACTGATGACAGAAAAAGGTTCCTTGATTGGGTTTCTGAACCCCAATGCTTTCCAGGATCAAGTGGTGTTGCTTGGCACCCAACTTGATTGGAAGCCTGGTCAATTATCGTGAGACGATAATTGATTGTGTAATTAATAATATGAGATATTATTAATTACAGTAAGTCAATAAAGAGTTATTGGGCTTAATGGGCTGAAAACTGGACTAGCACTTGGGCCTAGAGGGTCACACGCAATAGAGTTCCAGCAGACTGGGCAGGATGGTCGTTATAGACAATAACTGGGTTTTTGTGAAAAACCGCAGTGTCTATAAATATTAGCGGAGAGTCAAACCCTGGGCCAAGCTCCAGGCTCTCTCCCTGGCCGCCACCTCCTCTCTCTCTCCCTGGGCGCCCCCACCTTCTCTCTCTCCTCTCTCTGGCACATGGTGGAGTTGAGATCCGGGAGATGCGTGGAGACCGAGGAGAACCTGTCTGCGTCCGGAGCTCACGTGGATACGTCTAGAGGCCGGACACCTGAACGGATTGAAGCACCAGCGCCTCCAGCGCCACTTCCTCCCCGGATTCGGGAGTTTCGCAACCCCGCAAAGGTAAAGATAAGATCTTCCTGCTCGCGGGTTTACGTTTTTGTGTTCGATCCGACCGCCGGCAACGATATCTACCTGAGGGATTCGTGTTTCCACTGCGCTCTGTACGAAACCTTTCATGGAGTACCGAGCAGCCTCGTCACCGACAATGGACCCCAGTTCATATCCCAAGAGCTTCAAGACCTATGTAAGAGATTCAATATTTCCTTGCATCATTCGTCTCTGTATTATCCACAGGGCAACGGCCAGGCCGAAGCCACAAACAAAACACTTTTGAAAATTCTAAAGAAACTTGTGAGTCTAATAAATTCGCTGATTGGCCAGAAAAGCTAATTGAGGCTTTGTGGGCCTACCACACCTCCGTCCGCACGCCCACCGGGCAAACTCCTTTCTCACTTACATATGGAATGGAAGCGGTATGTCCACATGAAATCCCCATCCCTTCGCTGAGAATTCAGTTAGACAAGGAACTTAATCCCGATGAACATCGGGAGGCGTTGCTTACACAACTAGAACTCTTAGACGAACGGCGCCTGGTTGCAGCCGATCATGTGCTTTCATATCAAAATAGACTCTCAAGATCTTTTCAAAAGAAAGTGATTGAGTGCAAATTTCAAGAAGGAGACATGGTTTTGAAGCATATTTTCATAAAACCTGGAGGTCCAAGGTCCAAATTGTCAGCAAACTGGGAAGGGTCGTACGTCGTTAAGGAAGTGTACCCGGGGAACGCGTATAGGCTAGTTAATGCCGATGGCGATGAACTCTCTCACCCATGGAATGGATTATATCTTAAAAGATTCTACCCCTAATATTGATAACAACACCTATTTGCAAAAGTTAAGGTTGTTGGCCATTTATCTCACCCCCCTCTTGGTGCTAAATGATCTCTATGTCCGGCTACACACACACGACACGGCAACCTAAGGTTAATTCCCCTTTTGACCATGGTGTTTCTGCTCAGCCCTAGTTAGGGAACCTAAGGTCAATTCTCTTCTTACTCGGACGAGGTCCAGGGGCAAAGGGAAAGCTAGCCTATAGACAAGCAAGCGGTGTAGATCATGTGTATGAAGTCTCAAAGAGGGACGGTCAATTCAAAAAAAGAGAAAAAATGAAAGAAACTGATAAAAGTTAAAGAATCATGAGAAAATAGGGGCATGTCAAAGAGTGGCAGTATAGTTCCCCGCGGGACGCCCTTGAGCCCGGTCGTACGCATGCCCCCAATTCAGAAAGAGCAATGACCCTAAAAGTCCCTGGACAACAGACAGATTGCACATGTAACACACCAATTGCGAATCTTATAAGCCAATAACCCCGACTCCAAGACTAAGTCTTGTCTCATAGCTAGTCTTCTTATTCTCCCTAAAAGACCGAAGGATCTCCGCACCCGGTCTGTGTTGGAACATCAATGTTCAAGGGGCAAGGGACCTTAGTAAGCCAAAGATAAACGCACGCTACACATAAATATTATTCGCCGAACAAGAGATGGGAATGAGATCAGTGGCTAATTACCCGAAAGCAAGAGTTGTTGTTATAAAAAATAAAAAAAAAAATTTAGAAATCTAAAAAAAAAAAAATCAGAAATCTCAAAAAAATCAAAAAATCAGAAATCTCAAAAATCCAAAAAAAAAAAAATTAGAAACCCTCAAGAATCTAAAAAAAATCAGAAATCTTTCAAAAATCAAAAAGAATGTGTGTACATATCGCTTTTCTTTAGCATGCATTATTTTCATTTTCTTTTCGCCTATTTAATAAGGCTCAGCCCCTTGACAATTACGAAGTTAGATTTTATCATTTTAGCGCAAGGGGCTGAGCCTAAGAACAGATCTAACTTGTTCTTCTAAGTGTGTGCAGGAACATGCACTTCAAAAGGGAGTACAGTGTCGCACTCAGAACTCCCTATCTCTCTCGCTTGTTTGAAACTCACCTCACACTCGTGTCAATCACAAACCATTCTTTATCACAAACATTGACATGAAAGTAAAGCTGCACTAATTTGAACAATATGTACAAAAGATGAAGGGGAGGTGGCTCACATATCTCCTCACTATCCACCACCACTCTCCCTGGATCCCTCCTGCCTATCCGAAGGTGGCAGCATCTCGCCACCATCTCTGTCGCCATGGGCGCTACCCTCGTCCTGACGGCGCCTCCCCTCCTCCTCGTTCCTCCGAAGACTGGAGGAACTCGCTAAGTACTGCCCCACTGTACCCCCCGTCGCCCTGCTACCGCTCGCTACACTCCTGCTCCTACTCCGTGAACGGCCTATGTCCGTCACGATCTGCTGGAGACTCCTCGCCACTGCCTCCTGTGCCTATAGCGCGATGCGCAGTCGCTCCACCTCCTCTCGGTCAGCAGACGGCCCCTGCACCCGCAATGTCGCTAGCTCCCTCGTCATCTCCGCCACCCGCGCCTCAGCAGCCTCCGCTCGGATGCCCAGCTGGTCACGCTCGTCTGTCGCCTCTACAGACCGTGCCTCAGCTGCTTCCGCTCGGATGCGCAGCTGGTCTCTCTCACTCCGAGTGGACTGAATCTCCCCCTGAAGCTGATCTCTCTGACCCTGGTACTGGTCCCTCTGAGCCTGCAGATCCATGGCGTGCTCCGTAGTGAGCTGCAAATCTCTCTCCTGCACAATAAGCAATCAATCAGTATCAATTAAAATGATCAACTCGAAATCTTCAAATACACTTACCCGCTCCTCCAGGTGCCTCTGAGCCTCCTCAGCCCTCAGCACCGCCCCACCAGTCGAGCCTCCAGAAGTGATGGAGAGCCCCCTGCGCTCCGAGAAGAGGAAGCACCGCCTGCTCCGGTGCTCCTCACTTTCTCCAGCTCACTTCGCTGCGCACAACAGCATGTCAGTTTCCAAATCTGTTTAAGTTAGATTAAAATACTGAAGTTGGGCGAGGTACTTACCAGCTCCGCTGCCTGCCTCTGTGCTACCTCCGATCCTGCATCGCCGAATACAATAGTGCTCGAAGCGACGCGATCTCACCAGCTACATCCACCTACAAGCATTTTCAACTCATCAGCTCAATTCCATAATTCCTAAATTCATTGAGTCATGGTTTAGGAGTTTTACCTGGTGTCGAGCGCTCTTGTATACCTTTCCTCCATACTTCAAGGCGTACGCTTGGAGGTAGGCATCGTCGGTGGTCGCGTCTGACTTGATGGCCTTCCCTTGCGTTCCCAGTTGCTGATCTGTTCCTTCGCTCGCTCGCACCAATCTGTCGTGTCGTGAAGTCCCCGGAAGCTCCGACCCGGTCGGCGGTAGCGATCTTGGACGGGGAACTCCACGGCACTCTGTCTGAGTCCGAGGGAGCGCTGGCAAAGGTGCAAGTGAAGAGGTAGCACAAGGTTTAGTGCATGCAACCACACCGACCTACCGAAGTAGGGGCGGGCCTGCACTAACCATGGATGTCCCTCGTCACTCTCCCCCAGGTATGGCTGCCAAACCACCTGCAAAAAAGGGCAAATTTGATCAGTCATCAGGCAATTGGATCAAGCAAGTAATTTATGCAAAGGGAAAGATTAAGGGTACTTACATCCAGGTAGGGGTAGCTGTCGATGGCCTCTTGCAAACGCTCCAACTGATCAACTAGATGGCGGGGTCTCGGCGAGAGTCCCAGCGGCGTGCAATGGGCACGAGGCCCAGCCGTGCGAGATCCCCTCTCCCCAGGACTGGAAAGTGTAGATAGGCCCAGACCTACAAGATAAAAAAACAAGTCAGATGGCAGTTTGAGGAAATGCAATTTAATTCCAGGAGGGATAGAGAAGCAAGTGTACCTGAAGGAAAGGGTAGAATCCGCTGGTAGAAGTCTGCCGCCCCGAAGCACCCAGGCCGTCGTACTGGTGCGCTAGAAAGGCTGCCCCCCAAGCATACCCCCCTACCTCACCTAAGTCCTCCAGCAAAGGCAGGAAGCGGCAGTGGACTGCGTCACCTCTAGTGGTAAACAAAAGTCTACCAACGAAGAGAACAAGAAAGCGGCGCAACTCCAAGTCCGCCTGCGGCCTGGGCTCACTCGCTAGCTCTCTCCGGCTGACCCTGGCTAGCCTCTCTAAGTACTCATCCTCACTCTCTCCGGCGTTCTTCCCTGCATCATACAATCCTAGACTCTCCTGTAATGCTACCCTCTGCACTAGGGAAGACTTACGCTCTACCGGGAGGTCTAGGAGTCGCTCAGCTAACTCATGGTAACAAGGATAGGTATAGCCACTCACCGTCGCCCATAAATTTTGAGCCCTGTGATCCGGCTCACATCCTCCAGACTGGGGATCATGTGCCCCCATGGGAATGCGAAGGCGGTCGCCTCCGCGTCCCACCTGCTCCGCAAAGCCTGGGTGAGGGCCGGATCCACTCTCATCCTCTCCATCCTAAGGATCTCTCCAAATCCCATCTCCTCTACCCTCTCTCTCTGAAAAAGGGGGATGGCCAGGAAGACAGCCAGTACTAGCGTCCAAGACACTCGGGCCCTCATCTCACCCTGCAGATATGTTCAAGTTCAGTTAAAATCTTTTTTTCTGTTGGGATCGCGGCAGCCATGGCAGCCGCGACCATGTCGCGTCAAAGCGGGCCACCGCGGCCTTATCGCGTCACCCATCAAGGCCGCGATAAGGTCACGTCGACCTGGGACGCCGCGACATGGTCGCGACACCTCGCCCTGCCGCGACACCATGTCGCGGCGGATCGGGCCGACGCGTTCTCAGAACCAACCGGTCGGAGCCTCCTTTGTTTGGTCCTTTTTTCCTTGGGTTTTTTCGCCCTACATACGCCCTCTAGGGACTCTATTCTACTATCATTCAAGGTTTTGGGATCAAGATACTTACCGATTTCATCGCCTTGGCCTGTTTCTTCCGCTCCTCCTCCACATTCACAACCGGAGCCGTCTCCTCCTCCTCCTCCTCCATCTCGACCTCGGGCATCTCCTCCTCGACCGAAGGCTCCTCCGCCCATCGCAGAGAGCTCCGACGCCCCACTTGACGCTTCCTCCGCGATGAACCCTCGCCGTTTCCTTTCCTCCTTCCATCGCAATGGGGGTTAGTTTGGATGAGTTTGTAGGCTAACAAGCAGGCTAGAGTAATGCAAGATCGTGGGTTGGGGGGAAGGCTCGGAGATGAGGAGATTTGAATGTTTGTAAGCCAGAAGGGAAGAAACAAAGAGCCGTTTGGGTTTTGAATGAGTTGGTTCTTAACGCGACGTAGCGGGCGGTCGCGTTCATGTCGCGTCACTCAGGACGTCGCGACATAGTCGCGTCGCCCCGCTGGGGCGCGACATAACGGCGACACAGACTACCGTCGCGACATCAACAGAGCCAATGCGTTTACAGAAAAAATTCAGTTCTATTCATTCAAACCCAAGTCATTACATGCTCTAATTCTTTCTATGCAATCAAGTAATATGTTACAAGTCCTTTCCTAGCTACCATCTTGCTTACAAATCAAATCAAATCAAATCAATTGTTCTCGCCACTGGCTGAATTTCCTTCAAGGCTTCGATATATTCTCTGATCACGTCATCATCCTCCTCCACCTCAGCTTGAACTACGCTCATCGCGCATCCCTCCCAGTGGACGACGGCGCTACGCATATCGCGCTCGTTTTGTGCATCACCTCTTTTCCTCTCTTGGATGGGCAGGAAGTGTGAGAGGATCGGGACCACCGTCCGAGCCGCACCGCATTGAAGATAGCAATGGTCCGGATTGTAGGAAACTAATGCTTCGTTGCCCAGCAGCCTCAAGGCGAGCCCGGTGCGTTGAGGGAGGTAGATTATCCGGCCATGCATGAATCGGGGGCGCATGTCAAACTCGGCTACGGTCAAATTGCGGAGGTACTCGCGCCATGCTCGTATTCCTTTCACTTGAGCTGTTTTGCACCAAGCTCGAGCGCTCATGTGAAGTTGCCCTCCCACGTACGCCAATGGATGGTTCAACATCGTTTTGCATTCCATAGTCAGGTCCCCCGCCGATCGGAATTGGATGTGCATTCCCATCCATAACTCGAGGGCGATAACCGATCCATAGAAAGGACCCCCGAGCACTGCAGAAGTTAGGCCGGCATACAAGAAACCCAAGACAGCTTGCCCAATTTTCATACCTTCAGAAATGGAGTCAATAATGCTAAGGTTATCGAAAGAGATGGCGCCGTCAGATTCCGGAAAGAGTATGATGCCGCAAATGCATATGGCAGCTGCCTTGGCAATGGCAGCGTAGTTTTTGGTCTTCCCCTTGCACTGGGAGGTAATCCACTGTGCGATTGGAAGAAGGTGGATGTGCATACCGCTCGTCATGGAGTAGAGGTCGGTTTCCTTGTGGTAATGTACGCCAAGATGCTCCAAGAGTTGATTTGCTCCACTGTGTAGGAAATTGTCGGTTCTTCGCCCCTTTGATGGCATGGGAGGCCAAGCATGACCTCCAGTTCCTCTACAAGAATCGTCGCTTCAAACCCGGGAAGACAAACGTGTTTGTTGCGGATGCCACAGCTCCGTCATTGCCGTGACACTTTCCCACACGTGCACCATCTTGTTGTAATTCTTGGCCAGCACAAGACGGTGGACAGCCCCCACTCCTTCAAGTGGCCAATAGACGTAGGCGGCAATAGCTCGAGCATAGGCACTAGCCATGGCACTTTTGAGAACCGCCTTTGGCCTGGGAGGATCTGAAATAGAAGAAGAAACATGAGGAACGGAGGGAGAAGAGGAGAAAGAAAGAGCAAAACAGGGGAAAACAGAGTATAGTGCAGAAAGTTCAGAACTTGAGAAGAAAAAGGCACTTACTTGGAGCTCCGGGCGCGTGTAGATGTGCCCCGGGATGGCGGAGAGTTGCTTCAGATCGGCATATGAGTCCCTAGCAGCTTTTGGCCGGAGTAGGGAGGAATGTCCTCCTGGAATGCAGAAAGCTTCCTCTTCATGTCTGCAAAAGAGAGGGAAAAACTTGAATCTGGAAGAAAGAGGAGAGAGGAGATTAGCTGCGGGATTAGCACTCCCAACTCTCTATTTATAGAGTCTTAAGAGTTAGAAACCCACTCTAATCCTGAACTAGGTGTTATGATAAGATTAGATAAGGTTTAGGAGTCCTAGTGTTAGTCTAAGAGTCCTAGGATGAGGAAACTCTGTTTCACTGGTCTTTCTGAGCTCTGTTCGAGTCGCGACACTGCGATCTAACGCGACCTTGTCGCGGCAGGGCGGTGCGACGCGACTTGGTCGCGGTCGTCTAGGAAGTCGCCTCTCTACCCGAGGATTTATTTTATGTTTATGCTGTGTTGTTTGATTGTCTTCAATTTGTTGCGTGCTTGTTACCTCATTTTTATTGTTTTGTTTTTGTCAATGTCAAATACCAAAATCCAAAAAATATATATGAAAACCAGAATCAAAAGAGATATCGTTACAGGTAAGTCAGGTATTGTATTTCTTTCCCTACTCCTCGCATTACTATATGATACTCTACCTATTATATCGCTTCAAAGACCGGCTGGTTCTCAATGTGCTCTAGGATTTGAGTTCCCCTTTAACCAAAAACAGTGATAATCTACGTGCACATTGTTAGTCGTCGGATAGGCCATTGAGCTAGTTAAGTTCAGGACGATGGATTCAGGCCTGCACTGCGGTTGCAAGTAGTCTCTTGACCTATTCTTATCCAGCTTAATAGTATTATCCTTGATATATTTCTATTTTCTCCTTTTCTTTTGCATTTGCTTTGATGATTTCTTTTATTTTAGCCCAACATGCATCATGTAGGACTTTGAGCTCTCCTGACTCATTGTAGACTTTTGATGAGCCCTTGTTGAGTGCCCGATCATACCGAATTTCCAAAACAAAAATCCCAATTCCACTCCGAATCGGAAGGTTCGCCTTCGAGTGAGTTGTTCCCGTCGGCATGACAAAGAATTTCCTGTCTGGATTATCTATCCGAATTTTCTTTTTCCTTTGATCCGTTTTGGTCGCGAACCGCTCCCAGGACAGAGTCATGAGTTACCTGCCTGGCACGCACATGTCCCTCCAAAACGAAACCTGCAGGCCAATCGGCTAGGGTACCTCTCAATCGAGGGGTTGATCGTCCTCTTTTCTCCTTCTCGTCTAGACTTGTGTTCTTCTTGGCTCCTGCTCGAGCAGCTGACTCGGGACTTTCACGAAGATTCCAATTGCCTGTTAGTTAGACCGGGTGTCTCTTTACCTTGGCTCCCACTTTTCAGTCCACTCCGCGTCATCTCCGTTCCGCCGTCACTTCGTGACACCTCCACTCCACTTTCGATTTGCTACCCTGCAAAGTGGAAACCAAGGAGGGGCAATCTGTAGACACCCGGTTCTGGCTAATTGGCTGAGCTATTTTCTTGTTATCTTAGTGGGCCCTAATTGGTCACTCACCTTGAGCCCATCTTTAGCCTTGTTTTGAGCCCATTAAACCAATGAAATGCCTTGAAATCCCGCACATTATCACTTTGAGAGAGTCCTTGAGGCTTAATAACTCTTATCTTATCATGTGATTGGCTGATAATTCACAATTATTTCAGATTTATTGTCGCGACGCATCATGGCGACGCGTCTCTATGTCGCGACGGTTCTGGCTGCCGCGACAGCCCATGCATTATCCATGCACGTGGGTATTGCTGTCGCGTCGACCCGCCCGTCGCGTCTTAGTCGCGGTCCTACGATACGCCGCGACAATGGCCGAACCCTCTGGCCATCATAACTGCCCCCTATTTATCCTCCATGGCTTTATCCTTATCCTTAGGGATTATCTCCACCCATTGGGGTGAGATTCCGACCCTAGGGACTCTCCTTGGCATTCCTAAGGACTCTCCATCCATTTTTAATGAGGCTTTATCTCCCATTTTAATTTCTGAGCCATTTCAAGGAGATAATATCACCATTTTCTCACTCCAAGCTCTATATAAACAAGGCTCTTCCTCAAGGACGAAGAGAGCCTCATTACCACCCCGAAGGGCTGCCGAAATTCCCTCTCACCCATACTTAGCATCGCAGCCTCTCATTTTTACCATTTCCCTTCACATTCCACTCCACAAAGCTACTCCTTTACCATCAATGGAGTGCGGAGCGTGAAGAGGGCGACCCCAACAATCTCCTGGAGCATTTGCCCATCTTTGGAGCTGTACCCACGCCAGGGAGTCGCCCCAATGGGGCTCATCTTCTTCTTCCTTCCTTCCTCCTATTTCTACATGCATTTTAATGTTATTCCTAGATAGAGCACACTTACTATCCACCCACGTTTTCCCACACCCATAGGGGTTCAAACCCCCCAGGTGCGTTCCCTCCATGATCCCCCACTTTCTTTCATCTTTAGAATAGATACTGTGCTTACCATATCTAATGGGGTTTTTCTTTGTGTTTATCTTTGATAGGCAAGCAAGCAAGTGAAATCTACGAGAAGCTCTAGTTCTCTGTCCGGCTAGAGGACGAGAAGAAGGTCCATACCCAGATTTCTCCGGCATTCAGAGAACGCGACGGCGGAGGGTGACACGACCTTAGACGCTCAACATAAGCCGACGCGATACCAGCTATCGCGGCGGCCATGGCGTCCCGCGACACCAAGTCCGTTTTTGTTCTCTTTCTTTTTCCTAGTTTAAGTCAGCCATTATCTTATTCTTATTCTTAGGCGACTTGCTAGGTGGCGATCACATCCATGTTTTCATGCTACTAGTTTTAGTATCATGTCTGTGTTGAGGGGGGTACAATCCCTGTGATTACAGTTAGGTTACATGGAATACCCTCGTCCATTGTATCTGATAGGGACCCTTGGTTCACGTCACATTATTGGCAAAGTGCAAACAACACTTGGCACTAGGTTAAATTTCAGCACTGCCTTTCACCCCCAAATCGATGGCCAAACGGAAAGGACAAACCAAATTGTAGAAGATATGCTTCGAGCCTGTGCGCTTGACTTTGAAGGATACTAGAGTGAACAATTATCTCTGGTTGAATTTGCATACAATAATAGCTATCAAGCAAGCATAAAGATGGCACCCTTCGAAGCATTGTACGGAAGAAGTGGCAAATCCACCTTGTGCTGGGAAGAAGTAGGAGAGAAGCAATGGTTGGGACCAGAGATAGTGCCTGACACCACTCAGAAGATCCAGGTCATTCGTGAGCATCCTAAAATAGCTCAGTCTAGACAGAAGCTACATAGACAGAGAAGAAGGGACCTAGAGTTTCAAGTTGGATCACGTTTTGTCTTGAAGGTCTCACCTTCGCATGGGATACATAGGTTTGGAATCAAAGAAAGTTGAGTCCAAGGTTATCAGCCCTTTTGAGATTCTAGAAGGGTTAGAGAAGTGGCCTATCAATTAGCATTACCTCTACAATTAGCAACAGTATATATGTTTTTCATGTATCCATGTTGAGGATTATGTATATGATGCCGATCATGTGATCCAGTTTGAGGATCTAGAGCTGAGGAGAGATACGACATATGAAGAAAGCTTATTAGGTTCTGGATCGAAGTCCAGCAACTGCGAAACAAAGTATACCTATGGTCAAGGTTCAATGGAATAGGCAAGGTGGAAGAAGCTACTTGGAACCTGAAGCATAATAAGGCAGAACTATCCCGACATATTTAGTAAGATACTATCCCTGAATTCTGTCCATATGAATTTGGGGACAAAATTCTTTTAAGTGGGAGAGGGTGTAGTACCCCGAAAATTAAGAAGAATTGAATTTTGAAATAAATGGAAAAGTTGGAAATTTCAATACTATCAAAATAATAAAACACACATGTGATATCAACCGTCGATTTCCATGTTGTTAGTAGTTAGCGGGAAGGTTTGGCCTTGGCATGCGTAAGGCCCGCTTGAACCTTTTGTCGTCTCTTGCCCCTTCTGATTGGAATAAGGAAAAAGGGTCCTGAGGGTAACCAAAGACCCCTTAAATAGGCCACATGACGCTTCTTGCCAAACTTCATGCCCTTCCGCAAGGGATGTCTTGAGCTTGAGCCTCTTTGCCCTTTCCAAGAGCGTTTGTTAGAGAGGTTTGGAAGTCCGAGTCTGTGGAGAGCTCCGAAGCTGAAGGATAATCCTGAAGTTTGGAGCTTGGAGGACTTGGAAGTTCTCATCCATCAATTGCTACTTCGATCTACTTGGAGCTAGACTTCTAGGAGTTCGCCTTCCCTAAGCTTGGCATCGACGGCGGGAGTGGAATTCTAGAGCAATAAAGAGGTAGGTTTCTCGGGCAAAAAATTAAATCTTTCATTCCCACAGGGAAATCCTCAAGTCTACTTCCACATGTGTCTGTTTCCCCTAAGTTTGATCGAGTGTCCATAGTGTTTAAGTGTTTCCATGGAGTCGTGCAATACTGAAGGCTCCCTGTGTTCTTCTGGTGTTGCACACAAACAAAGGTTTGATTGGGTCAAACCAAACCCTAGATCCCTTCTACTTGTTGTCGTCTACATTTTTCATGTTTAGGGTTTGCCCAAAAATCCCCATATTTCGTGTTATAAGCCTGTTTGTGTAAGCCTAGAGTGTTCTCTAAGTTACTGAAGGATGGAACTGATCCCACATCAATCGGGTCGAACTCAATCCAGCTTCGACATCCTTCAGAATCATTTGTGAATATCGACTTTCTTCAGAATCATTGTAAACTCGATTCTTCATAATCATTGTGAATGTTGACTCTCTTCAGAATCATTGTAAACATCGATTCCTTCAGAACGTTGTGAATATCGACTCTATTTAGAATCATTGTAAGCATCTCCTTCAGAATAACATTGATTCCTTCAGAATCATTCTGATATCAACTCTCTTCAGAATCGTTGTGAACATTGATTCATTCAGAATCATTGTCAACATCGTTCCTTCAGAATCGTGGTAAATATCGACTCTTTGAGAATCGTTGTAAACAACGACTTACATTCAGAACGATTTTCCATCACTCAACTTGCCCTTACAACGACTCGCTCTCAGAACATTTGCCATCACATCGACTTGCCCTTTACAATGACTCACTCTCAGAACGATTTGGCATCACATTGACTTGACCTTACATGACTCACTCTCAGAATGATTTTCCATCACATCGACTTACCCTTACAATGACTCGCTCTCAGAATGATTTGGCATCACATCGATTTCCCTTACAATGACTCGCACTCAGAACGATTTGCCTCTCATCGACTTTGCCCTCACCCGACTTGCTCTCACATAGACTTGTTTCCCCTCGACTCTATTGTGAACATCGACTCTGGTCATAATAACGACTCTAATCATAAGCATTGACTTTGGTTGTAAACATCGACTTCTGTTGTAGTCGCTCCTACATCAATTTCGGTTGGTAATGGTTCCCACATGCAACTCGATGGAAAATCCAGATTGTTTTACTGAGTTATCCCGTGAATCATACACATTCCCTATTGACATATCATGTTATGTGTAACACTGCGAAAATTCAGTATTTAAATTTAAATAAATGGGAAATAATTAATTTCCTTATTATCAGAATGGTAGAACTACGCACCACTATCGTACGTGCAAGAACACATCGGAAAATTCCTAAAAATTATAATGAACCCAAACATTATTCCTAAGTGTTCCACAAAGAAATCCATTCAACAAAATCCGATTGTCTAGTGTACGTCACATGTGACTAATTATCCAAATTACGAAACTAAGTCGGAAAACCGTTAACACGGAAATATACCACGATCACAAATTAATAAACATGTTAGAGAGACTTCCAACATAATTTAATGATGACCCCTTATCAAATTGGCCATGGATCACGTTTGGCCCAAGAATAAAATGGAGCAAGAAAAATACCTAAAATTCTTTACCCTAATTAAGCTGAAATTAGAGATAGACAATTAGGGTAAAACTTGAGGCAATTACTCACACATAGCACCAAATATTGTGCCTAGCCATAATAGAGAGTTTTCCCTAACCTCCCACACCCTAATGGGGTGAGAAATCTCAAACCAAGGATAGTGAAAGTCCAAAACCGCAACCTTTCTTTCCTACACCCATGGGACTTCTAAAAACCCTAGATGCTTAAATACTTGTCATGAAACCCTAGGGATGAGTTTACCTAGTGTTGGGGTTGTGGTTAGCTGATTGTGAGCACAATAGGTGGAGGGAAATGCCCCAAGACGAAGCTTTTCTTCCCTGCTGCGTCTACTCACTTGTGTAGAGTGCTCTCTTGGAGTCGAGCAAAGGTAAGCCAAACCTTAATCAAACCGTGCAAGACTTATACCCCTTGAAGAGGGTCGAGTCTAGCTCCTAATGGCACTAGTTTGCCTATTTTTCATTCAGTAGTTCGGGTGTATTAAGCGTTCTCCTCTAAGCGTTTGACGAGGGTATTTCTAGGTCGAGACTTCTTCAACCAAAAGGTAGGTGATCTCAGCCAAATCTAAATATACCTCTATCAATGTGTTTGGGCATCGAGTCTAATTTTATATGAAAGTGATTTTAATGAATTTCATTCAGTACATCTTGAGAATTAAGCGTTTACTCTTCAACCCAAAAGTAGTGTGATCTCTCAAGCCAAATCTAATATATCCTATATCATGTGTTGGCATCGAGTCTAATTTTATATGAAAGTGATTTTAATGAATTTCATCAGTACATCTTGAGAATTAAGCGTTTTTCCTTAAGTCGCGTAGGTCTAGGGCTTTTTCATTCTTCATACATTTCATTGCAAACCAAGGTCGATTTGGGTAAAACCCAAACATGAAACTTCTTCTAATAGATGTCCTAGTCATTTTTATGTTAAGCGTTTTGTCTAAATATCCTTAGATTTCATGTTATAGGTCAATCATGAAGAGTGTAACAATGTTTTCTACGTTTTTGGGTATGATCAAGAACCACAATGTATCTAGACGTCACGATTCTGCATGCATGATGCGATGTACTAGTACGTCGTGATTCAGTAAAAGGCGACGGGTATTACGTCGTGATTTGATGTCTGGACCGGTCAACCATAGTGCATAAAACTGTGCGCTGCATGGTTTTCAGCGCAGGTCATGAACGCGATGGCATAGGCCGTCACGATTAACCGTTTCCCGCCCAAAGATTTTTTGTAATTTTTATATTCGATTTTTAAATTATCTCTTGAACGCGACGGTTTGACCCATCCCAATTCAGAGAGAGGTTTGCATGAACGCATCAGTGATTCCGTCGCAATTTAAATGAGAAGGGTAAGTACGTTGCGATTTAGATGGTTGATACCAAACTGTATTTTGTCTGTGTACTGTAGCAACCTGAATTTTTGAACGAAAAAAAAATTTACATAATATTAAAATTTGTTAGAAAAATTAATTAAAAGAATAAATGACCTAGGAAATTAATGGAAAGGGATTAAACGAAAAGAAGTAATGGGCTTTGTTAAAGGACCCATTAGAATTTAGTGGGCCAAAATATGGATTTTTAAAATGGGAATAAGGGAAATTACTCTAAATTCGTAACTAAAATAATGCTTAATTATAAAAGAAGCATTAATGCATTAAAAAGGAAGTTTGAGTGGGAATGAGATTCCTAAACCTACCCTAATGGGTTGCCCACGAAATTAGCTCCCATCCTAACCCAATTAGGAGATCTCTTGCTTAAAAATGGGAGAGGGAAAATAGGAAATTCGGAATTTAATAGGAGTAGACTTAAACTAGGAAAGGAATAGAGAGAAGCTTAAATACTTCTCTTAAACCCTCATGGCCGGCCCTAGCTGTGCCAAGAGGTTCTGGACCAGGAGGAGAGGCCCAGAGGAGGAGAATTCGTGGAGAAGAGAGATCTCCCAGTTCTTCCAAGTTCTTCAAGTTCTTAACCCTAGAAGAGGAAACGATCACAGGTAGGCATTCTCATGAGCATAAACCATGAAACTTTTTCTATAGGATATCTCCTCTGTTAGGAACAAAGGTCGTGGTTTCATATTTTCCATCGAGCAAATCTTTAGTTCTCAATTTTCAAAGTTTGGTAAACTTTATGACCCCGAAACCTCTCTTAAATTCATATCTTCATGTATACTCGTCCTCATGCCATGAGATTTTTACTGTAAGAACTGTTGGATGTTGGGGGTCTTTTACCCCTGAAAGCCCTAATTTTCGTCCATCCTATCATGTGAATTAATTCGGTGATCACCTCTGTGTACTGTTCTAGTGCTTCACGATTACCTTGATTAAACCATGTTGAAACCTCATTGTTTGCAAATTCCTAATTATTGGAATTACCCTTGCATGTCGGAGACGATTGAAATTGGTTCATGATTTTTCATCGACTGTGCTGATTGTTCTTATTTTCTAAAGTCTCATGTATCAAATACACTCAGTTTGGCCCGCAATCCAAAGTCATATCTGAATCCTGTCGGACTCGGGTACGACCACCAGAACGCGACGGCCGGATAGGTCGCGATCTGGTGTCTGGTTGTGACAGACTGTCAGTTGCGTTTGAACGCGACAGCATCGGCGTCGCGATCACTGTGTCTGGCCTGACAGACCCGTCGCGATCCGTCTAAACACCTGTCGCGATCCGCCCTGTACCCGTCGCGACCCTTACTGGGGTGCGTCGGTTCACAGTTATTTTGCAGAAAAACCCCTGATTAGAAACGCTCTAATCATCTATTGTGTTTATACCCTTTTATTCCAGTTATACCCACATTAAATTCATTCAATATAAATTGAACACTTATAGGTGATTAAAATACATACCGGACTAATTTCCATCTATGATTTCTATGACACAAGCCACACTTTGAACCATCCAAATATGGCTTAATTGGCAAGAATATGATACATAAACCCATCGGTACTTATTGAAAATTTTAAATCAATTTGCTCGCGTTTCTCGCATTGATTTGGAACACCAATCTCGACGCTCCACTGTTCTAGAATTCCTCTAGAACGTCGAGCCTTGTCTCTATATTTACACCTCTTGACTTGACGAACTCTCTATCGGATACTCCTTCTGTCGGACTAGTGAATCCTGTTCAAGGCCTCCGTAAGTCTCCTCTGTCATGGATTCCCAATGGTCGACGAGCCGGTTGACCCTAACCCTATGTTACCCGATAGGGATCAATATGATCCAAACGGCTATTAGAACTTCACTCTGTCTTGAATCACGCCAGACCTCTGGGCTGTTTGCTTAACATGGCCAGCGGAAGGGTTGTGAGTTCCACCTGACTGCCGAGACCACGTGCGCGTGTTGTGCAACTGTTACTATCGCCTGTTTACTCGACGTGTTATCGTTCACTCTACTATCTCTCTATTCTCTAGTGCTCTCATCTACTTCTTGGTACTCTATATGGCCATTGACTGATTGTCTAAAGATAACAATATAACCAATGCCTGTTAATAATAAAGGCCCGATCTGGTCCTGGGATGTGCGCCCGAAAGTGCTAGTGCCATGGGAGTTAAATGATAAGAGTGTTTGGCATTACACTCAAGTGCTATATATCTCAACTATCTAAGTGACAATCAAAAGTGCTATGTTCTCTCATTGTCCATTGACAACAAAGTGCTATGCAATACTCGTTGTGCTATTACTATACTTATGCTATTGTGCTATGGCCACCCTGTTATTCTGTGCTATTCTAAACACTTGTGCTATTTTTGGAAAGTCTATATTTGGAAGTCTACTATTCGTTCACGTTCTATCCTACTATCTTTTGCAATACATGACTCTCTTGCTCTATCGTTAGTTACTCTGCCTTTAAAGCATTACTTAAAGCCTACTTGAGCCTGAGATTTAAGTCCTACTAGGCGATGTTCGCTCACCCTGCGTTATTTGTCGTTGTGTTCTCAAGTGAGACCGAGGATGAACCATACACTCAAGAGGACGGGAACGACCTGGAGTGATGTCATGAGTACCCTAGCGTCCTAGCCCTATGCTTAGGGTTGTAGTAACTAAGTTCAGTCTTTTACTTTATTCACAATGAAATTGGGCCCTATAGATTGCTCTGATATTAGTGGTTGTAACTAGACATTGGAATGTTATTAATGAATTCGCTTTAGTATTTTCACTATGCAATGGTTTGATGTCTAGTATTTTCTCTATACCCTTTACTTGCAACTGCCTCACGTTCTGATATTCCGCGTCGGGGCGTGACACTTTTGTGGTATCAGAGCCTAGGTTATTCTTAAGTATAGGATGATCTAGGTTAACCTGCCTCGATTAGAGTCAATTATCCTACCTATGTGAGAGGTGGTTAGAGCCAAGGGTAATTAGCTAAAATAAACTCACACACGCACAAATTAAATCTCACATCGATATCATGACAATAAATATTCTTTTGTAGGAACTAAGCAATCAAGATGACTGCTGAACGTGCTCAAATGAGGGGCATGCAACAAACCATCCAAGAGTTGACTCGTGCCATCATGCAAGCTACCCAAGGCGGGGTAATCGTGCCGGTGCTGGCGATCTGCATCGTAACTTCAGAAGTCTGAACCCGCCTAGGTTCAGTGGATCCACGGATCCGGATGAAGCCAAACACTGGCTGAAAGAAACTGAAAGGATTTCCGTGTCATGCAATGCGCAGTAGGAGATAAGCTGCTACTAGCCACTTTTCAACTAGAGAAGGACGCCCGCGCTTGGTGGAGTCAGTGGAAGCAACTAGGGAGAACGGTCAATTCACCTGGACCGAATTTAAAGAAGCTTTCTGTCACGCCCCCGACGTGGAATATCGGAACGTGAGGCAGTTGCAAGAAAAGGGTATAGAGCGAGTACTACATCAAACCATTGCACTTGAATAACACTAAAGCAAATATTTCTCATTAAACTTTTCAAATGTCTAGTTACAACCACTAATATCAGAGCCATTCTATAGGCCCAATTATATTGCAATAAAAGGAAATAACTAACTACAACTCTAATAACATAATACTCGAGGGTACTCCTGGCTTCACTCTTGGTCATTCCCTTCCTCGTGAGTGTATGTGTCATCCTCGGTCTCACCTGAGAACACAACATCAAATAACGTAGGGTGAGCGATAACGCCCAGTAGGACTTAAATCTCAGGCTCAAGCAGGCTTTAAATAATTAACGCATTTAATGGCAGAGTATCTAAAGATAGCAGGTACAAGAGAGTGAAAATATAGTAAGAGATAGCACAACAGGTAACAGGATAGCACAATAGCACGAGATCGAGTATAGTTTCCAAAAATAGCACAACTATCCAGTATAGCATGAATAGCAGGATGGCCATAGCACAACTAGCACAAGTATAATAATAGCACGACGAGTATAGCACTTGTTTGTCATTCTAGACATCGAGAGAGTATAACACGTATTGTGTTTTGATTGTCATATAGATAGTCGAGATAGATAGCACTTGAGTGTAATGCCAACACTCTGATCATTTAACTCCCATGGGCACTAGCACTTTCGGGCGCACATCCCAAGACCAGATCGGGCCCTTTATATATTTGCCAGGCATTAGTTATAATGTTTATCTTTAGACAATCAGTCAATGGCCAATATAGAGTACCAAGATAGATGAATAGACGAGATAGTAAAGAGAACGTGAATAGACGAGCGAGATAGAGTATAGATGAGAGCTAAGGGTTATTGCACACAAAACTTCGAGTAAACAGGCGATAGTAACAGTTGCACAACACGCGCACGTCGTATTGGCCGTCAGGTGGAATTCACGATCTTCCCACTGGCCATGTTATGCACAAGTCCAGAGGTCCGACGTGATTCAACGTAAGAGCGAACTTCTAATAGCCGTTTGGATCAATCGATCCCTAAAGGTGTCATGGGGTTAGGGTACAACGGCTCGTCGACCTGTGGGAATCCATGATCAGAGGAGACTTACGGAGGCCTTGTGCAAGGGTTCACTAGTCCGGCGAAAGGAAATCCGACAGAGAGTTCACCACAGCCAAGTAAAGTGTGTATATAAAACAGGTAGAGGAATTCTAGAACAGTGGAGCGTCGATATCGGTATATAAACAACGCTAGAAACGAATACAAGTCCTTTAAAATAGGGAAATTAATATACTTTATTGCAATAAATTACCAGATACATTATGAGATATTTTATGCCAGATTTCAGCCATATATGGATGGTTCATGTGTGCATGTGTAAGAGAAATCATAGATAGAAAAGATCATGAATATGTATTTTAAAGCATTCAATATAGCTCCATTTTAAAACAGGTGTTTTTACGGCGTATGTGACTGTTAGAAAGTGAGAGTAACAAATTTTATGGTTTTCATGCAAAATCCTGTGAACGCGACGTAGACCAGTAAGGGTAGCGACAGGGTCACGGCAGATCGTGACAAGGCCTGAAAAGGGTCGCGACAGGGCTGCTAGACAGAAGGCCAGAACGCGACATAGGGTGCTGGCCCACGTTCAGAACGCGACAAGAAGAGGGCGTCGCGTTCTCAGGTCCGTGGACTGAGTCTGACAGAGTTCTGCTCTCTCTTGGATTGCGGTCCAGAAATATCAGATTTTGATACAGGGTCGTTCAGAAATCATACTAATTGTATACACGATGAAAATCATGAAAACAGTGGCAAATGAAACTAGACATGCGAGAGTACTTCCAGTAAATAGGAATTAGAGAGAAAGCATGGTTTGAACATGGTTGAGCATGAACAATAACGAGTAACACAGAACATGATACAGAGAGCAAGATTGATTTAATTCGAGCAACATGCTCAACAAAAATTAGGGCTTTCATGGGCAAAGGATCCTAACAGCATGAAGTATCTACAGTAAAATTTCGTAGCATGGGATCAAGTATACATAAGATTTGAATTAAACATGACATCTCCGGGTTATCATGTTTGCAGATCTTCTAAAATCAAGAACAAAAGATTGGCTCGATGAAAAAGAGGGAATCAAGAGGGCTTTTGTTCCTGGTGATTGGAACTACCTACATACGAGTTTAATTTAATTTTGCTCGTGAGAATGCCTACCCTTGACTCGATTTTATCTTCTAGGGCGTAGGGGCCGGCCATGAGAGTTTAAGAGGTAGTGCCGGCCATGAGTTTGATGGATCTTCCTCTCCCTCTATTTCTCCTCCTCCTTGGCCTCTTCTCCACGTCCAAGAACCCCTTTGCACGAGCTAGGGCCGGCCATGAGAGTTAAGAGGGTATTTATATAAATACAAGTTCCTATTTCTACTACTACTCAAATTCCTCTTAATTACGAATTTCCTAACTCCAACCTCCTTTCTTGCTTTCCAACCTCTATTAGGTTAGGATGGTTCTAAATTCGTGCTAGACTATATGGGTAGGTTTAGAATCCAATTCCAACTCTTATTACCTCTTTAATGCTTAAAGAGTCCTTTTCTATTTAGAGATATTAAGACTCCGAATTTAGGGTATTTCTTTTATTTCCTATTTGTAATTCATTTTTGACCCAATAAGTTCTAGAGGATCCATTAAGCAAAGCCCATTACTCTTTTCCATTTAGGTTTTATTTAATGTTCTTTTCATTAAATATCCCTTTAGCTGAGTTTTTAATTTATTATTTAATTTTTTTTTTCTTAAAAATTCAGGTTGCTACACTTTCAACTCCAAGTACTTCTCCGAGCGTCTACAAGAAAGGAAGCTGCGAATTCGCTGCTCTGAACAGAGGAGCCTGACTGTGGCTGAATACGAGGCCCAATTCTCTAGGCTGGCAACGTATGCGGCACACCTGGTAGCTACTAAAGAATGAAGGCTAAGCGCTTCCTCAACGGCCTTAAGCCACAATACATCACCCAACTGGCACCTCTCAACATCCAGACCTACGCCAAGATGGTAAAGAAGCTCAGCTACTGGAAGATGCTACGGACTTCACTGAACGTATCAAAGTGAAGTTCGGGAAAAAGGAAATGACCTCTGGTCAATCATCTGCTAAGCCTAAAATGGCAAGAAGCGTCCCTTCAACATCACGGAGGGATCTAGCCAAGAAAGAAACCGAAGGTCTTTGTACCAACACTCCAGCCAAGAGCAACTGAAAGCATTGTGACAAGCCAGGTCACACCGCTGACAAGTGCTGGAGGAAAGTCGGCGCTCAACACATCACGGAGGGATCTAGCCAAGAAAGGAAACCGAAGGTCTTTGTACCAACACTCAGCCAGAGCAACTGAAAGCATTGTGACAAGCCAGGTCACACCGCTGACAAGTGCTGGAGGAAAGTCGGCGCGTGTCTGCGCTGCGGAAGTCGCGAGCACCGCATCCCCGAGTACCCGCTACTGAAAGAGAATGAGAGGCGCCCTAATGCGCCTAAGAAACAGGGCCAACTGCAAGCCCTGCATGATGAGGAACCTGTTAGTTATGGGTGTCCTCAAGCCAATCATAACTTGTACAATCTGTTTTTTAATAATAATAATAAGGCTTTTATATTCATTATGTGTAATTCGTTTATCGTTTCATTATGAAGTCCATGAATAACCAATGGATACTAATTATGATGAGATCATAACAATGAGATTAATATCCTTTAAGCGTATATTCTTAATTGTTCCTAGTCGGAGGCTATTCGAGAAGGACATTGAATATCCGGTTAGACTAGTACAGTTGCACCTGCTCATATGATGAGGGTGACTAGTCTCATAGTCACTTGTGTGAGACACTAAGGTGAATCTGTAGGTGCTCATTGGAGAATGAGTTCACTGAACTGATCCGTTATGAATTGCGGGATGGTAATGTTACCTAACTATCAACCAGCTAGATTCATTGTCACAGTTGCGTGATTGGTCCTTAGACCTGAGACACCAAGGACACCTTGTCGGTGAACTTCTAGATTTTGACCTTAACTTATAGATCTCTAGCCATGGGTTCTTAATCAGTTAAGTGTTCGGATCTAGAGGAATACCTTCGAAGGTGATTGTGTGGTCAACATGGGATCGCTCGCTCTCGGTAATAAGAGAGTGAATGCTCTAGGGAAGAGATGCCTGATAGTCCCTGGCCAGAGCATGACTACTTATCAGAAAAGGAGTTTTCTGATATTGTTATGCGGCATCTAATCCAAGTGGCCTGCACGTATTAGGGTTAGACAATTGACCATACCCTAAGTGCACTCGAGAGCCTTGTACGAGCGACATTATAGTCACGTGGTATCTGTTGACACAAAATGTTCCTTGAATGGGTTGCTGAACCCCAATGCTTTCCAGGATCAAGTGGTGGTGCTTGGCACCCAACTGATTGGAAGCCCGGTCAATTATCGTGAGACGATAATTGATTGTGTAATTAATTAATATGAGATATTAATTAATTACAGTAAGTCAATAAAGAGTTATTGGGCTTAATGGGCTGAAAACTGGACTAGCACTTGGGCCTAGAGGTCCACACGCAATAGAGTTCCGAGCAAGACTGGCAGGATGACCGATATAGACATTAAATGGGTTTTTGTGAAAAACCGCAGAGTCTATATATACACGTGGAGAGTTAAACCCTGGCCCAAGCTCTAGGTCTTCTCTCTGGCCGCCTCCTCCTCTCTGCGCCCCCACCTCCTCTCCATCCTGGCACATGGTAGAGCTGAGATCTGGGAGACGCGTGGAGACCGAGGAGATCCCGTCTGCGTCTGGAGTTCGCGTGGATACGTCTAGAGGCCGGACACCTGAACGGCTTGAAGCACCAGCACCTCCAGCGCTACCTCCTCCCCGGGTTCGGGAGTTTCGCAACCCAACAAAGGTAAAGATCGGATCTTCCTACACGCGGGTTTTACGTTTTGTTCAATTCCGACCGCCGGCAACGATATCTACCGGAGGGAATCGCGTTTCCGCTGCGCTCTGATCGATTCCTTACAGTGGTGTCAGAGTCAGGTTGCTGGCTCGATCAGAATCGGCACCATTTGGATGTTATTTTATGCGTTTTCTTCGATTCGTGTTCTGCATGAATCGCCAAGTTTGCTGCGTTCTTGGGTCGCATATGGGATGTGCACTCCTGTTTGGTACATGGGAATCTTTACATGTAGCAAGGGCATCACGAAGAACCCTTTGTGGCGTCGTTTGGTCCTCTGTAGAGGTCACACGGCCCTCTGCAAGATGTCGCCGCCATGATTCTTGGACAGTCCAAGAAGGGCGCTTTCTGTAATTTTTGGGGTTTTTCGGGATTTTCTGGACGTTTGGGGCGATGGGAGGCGGCCTCCGGCGCGCCGGCGTCGTCTGCGGCCGCCGGTGGCGGCGCGGGGGCCAGCGAGGCCGCCTTGCGCCGGAGGGCGGCGGCGGCTAGGGTTTCACCCTAGCCGCGCGCCCCCTCCGTTCGGGCGGAAGGGGCGACCCCACGCGGGCCGCCCGCGGGCCGCGCGCGGGTAAGTCACGAGCAGACTTCCGCGGGTCCCACGCGGGCCGCGTCGGATCCGGCCCGCGCCGGATCGACCGGCCCATCCCCCCCCCCCCCACGCCTTTTTACGTTTTTAAATTGTTTAAAAGCCAGAAAAATTCTTAAAAATACCAAAAAAAATATGAAAATTAGTTTTAAGAGTTTAAAATGTTTTAACTCTCGTTAAATATTTTTCATATGTTTGACCCCTTTCTAATTAGTTTAAGGGAAATCGAAAATCGTTTTAGTTATTTCCTCTCATCTAATTAATGCATGTTAATTAATTTAAGAATGTGATTCTTGTGAAATTAATTAACAGTAAATTTTGGCGGATTCATGCATAACGGTGAATGGCGTTTATCTAAAGTTGTTTAGATGTTATCCATGTTAGCTAAATTGTTTAGTTAAATGGTTTTTCAAAATATAATCATTATATTTTTGAAATAAAAGTTATTTCAGAAGTAATTATGTGATAATATGGTGATTGATGTGTGGATGGATGATCATGGACCTAGATATCATGTGATGATTTTTATGGTTTATGGCATGTGATGTAATTTTGAGGACTGCGTGCTTCCCCTCTCCCTTATTAAATCTGGGCTGTACATTCTATCTCCTCCTGTTATGTACTCCCTTGACTTGTTCAAGGTTTCTTATTATTATCTGATGTATATTTATGGGCCTGCGAGCCCAATTTAATTACTTGTAATTTTAAGAAGCGGATTGGCGGAGATGGAGGAGAGTACATGCAAGACCTTCATGGAGATAGAGTTACATCAAGCAAGAGCATACGATGCGGGGGCTGCCATATGTTTGCCATGTTTGTGGATTACCAACTGGCTCTGGTAATGCCACTCTAGGTTAAAGTCCATGATCATCCATCGTTTTCTTCATATATATGATATATGTGGAATGTGCTATGATATATATAATAAATATATGATATTCCAAATTCTATATATCAATAGCACGCAGATATAGAGACCAAGATAAAATATGTCAAAATCCCTCCTGTTTAAATTTAAGCCGTAGCGTAATCATTAAGAATGAATTACGTGGCCCTCCATCATTATAGTTTTAGGATTGCCATTAGATCGGGCAAGTTTGTTGTGCTATCCACAAGGCTTGCCAAATCTGATGACAGACTAAAACTATGGCATGGTGATGCCTTAAACGGCGGTAGAGGAACGGGTGTAGCTTTTTTGTGCTATCCACAAGGGCTACATCCAAATCTATGCTGATTACGTAATGATGGTACTGCTTAAACTGGATTAATGACTTGTTGTGCTATCCACAAGGTCATTAAAATTCAGGGGCCAAAATAAGATCAGATATTGCAAGAGTTGCAAGTGTCAAGGGTTGACCGCTTTCAGATCATAGTATGGTTGTGTTGCTATCCACAAGATCATGCTATGAGTCTGTGAGATTCCGATCCCCGCTAGGAGACCGTCGGTGTCTCCCATTCTGTATATCTGTGGGTTATACAGTCTGTCGGAAAAATAGTGGGAGCTAATCTTGATTAAAGTTCTAATCTAGATTTAATATATTAGGAACTTCTGCTAATTGTGTTTACATTTCCATTATAGGCAAAATGTCGTCAGGTAACCCACTCCGTGGCATACTGGATGCCAAACAAATTGACAGGCCCGAACTACTCGGATTGGCTCAGGAACCTGAGATTGTCCTCAGGTCTGAGCGCATTGCCTATGTCTAGAGGGTGAGATCCCCGCTGAACCACCTCTAGATGCACCTGAAGGGGAAAACACTTGAATTTGCGAGTGGAAGGAGGATTCCACTCTGGCCCAATGCTACATGCTTGCTCAATGAGCAATGAGTTGCAAATGCAGCATGAGAACATGGATGCTAGATCCATCATGCAGCACTTGCAGGAGCTCTTTGAAGAGCAGAGCAGGGTAGAGAGATATGAGATATCCAAGGACCTGTTCAGAGCTCGCATGGCAGAGGGGTTCTTCAGTACAGACTCATGTGCTGAAGATGATAGAGTGGAGGAGAGGCTCGAGGGGATTGGATTTCCTCTGACAAGGAGCTGAGCACGGACCTCATTCTCAGTCACTTCCAGATTCATATTCCCAGTTCATTGTAAACTTTCAATGAACAAGATTTCTCATGGTTGGAAGTCCAACAAGAAGAGGAGAGCAGTGCAAGCCTTTAAGAAAGGAATGCAAAGAAGCAGTCCAAGCAGAAACAAAAGAAGGACATAAGCAAAGGAGAAGAAAAGGGCGAGTGCTTCCACTGCAAGAAGAAGGGCACTGGAAAAGAAATTGCAAGGACTACCTTGCAATGAAGGCTCAGGAGAAGCAGAAGCTGGCGAAGCTTCAGGTATCTATATGATAGATCTTCACTTGTCTATTAGAGATTCTACATCTTGGGTTTTAGACACTGGATGTGCTTCTCATGTCTGCAATGATGTGCAGGTGCTGACAAGTAGAAGGAAGCTGAGCAAGGGCGAGGTGAACTTGAGGCTTGGAAACGGCGCAAGTGTTGTGCACACATGTGGGGACAGTGAAGCTCAAGTTACCCTCAGGAGATTTACTTTTATTATATGATTGCTACTTGTGCCTAGTATCATTAAGAACAGTTATTGTGTTTAGACAGAATTGGATACAAGTTTACCATTGAGAACAATAGTTGTTCAGTTTATTTGAGAAATAAACTAGTTGCTTTAGCAATTTGGTGAATGGTTTGTATCTGCTTGATGTTTCTTATGAAAATCTCCATGTTGATGTTTCTCCTAAGAGAAGTAAGAATAGTGTGAACACTGCCTACTTGTGGCATTGTAGGCTTGGTCACATTGGCGAGAATAGGCTTCAAAAGTTGCATAAGAATGGATACTGGATCCATTTGATTATGAATCATATGCAAATTGTGAATCATGTTTATGGGTAAGTTGACCAAATCTCCATTTAGTGGACATGGAGATAGGGCCAGGACATATTGGAACTAATACACTCGGATGTATGTGGTCCAATGTCTACCCAAGCCAAGGGTGGCTACTCATACTTCATTACATTCACGGATGACTACTCAATGTTCGGATTTGTTTACTTAATGAAGTACAAATCTGAAGCTTTTGGGAAGTTCCAAGAATTTAAGAATGAAGTTGAGAAGCAAACTGGAAAAGCATTAAAATCCTACGGTCAGACCGAGGAGGTGAATACTTGAGTACAGAGTTCACACAATTCTTAAAGGATAATGGTATCCTTTCTCAATGGACTCCTCCCTATAACCGCAGATGAATGGGTATCGGAAAGGAGGAATCGCACCTTGTTGGACATGGTACGATCTATGATGAGCCGTTCACAGTTACCAGTTTCCCTATGGGGATATGCGCTAGAGTCAGCGGCATATCTACTGAACAGGGTTCCCAGTAAATCTGTGTCTTCTACTCCATATGAGATATGGAAGGGTAGAAAGCCTGATTTTAAACATGTTAAAATCTGGGGCTGTCCTGCCCACGTGAGAGACACGACCCAGATAAACTGGAATCCAGAACCGATAAGTGCAGGTTTGTTGGATACCCAAAAGAAACGTTTGGGTACTACTTTTACCATCCTGGTGAACAAAGAGTGTTTGTCGCCAGGAGAGCTGTCTTCTTAAAGAGGAGTACCTTACCCAGAGGACAGTGGGAGTAAGGTAGATCTAGAAGAGGTTCTAGATCCACAAACTGTGCAAGTGAAACATCGGTTCCGGAACCTGTTCAGGAATATACACACATTCAGTGTAGGTCTGGTAGAGTACCTAGACAGCCTGAAAGATATGTTGGACATATCAGTGAAGGCATGTCTTATAATGAGGATGATGATCCAAAGACCTACCAAGAGGCTGTTGATAGTCCTCAGTCAGGGAAATGGCGAGATGCCATGAATTCTGAGATGCAGTCCATGTACACCAACAAGTTTGGAACTTGGTAGACTTGCCTGAAGGTATTGTACCTATTGGGTGCAAGTGGATCTTTAAGAGAAAGATCGGTGCAGATGGACAGATCGACACTTATAAGGCAAGGTTGGTGGCAAAGGGGTATCGTCAAAGGCAAGGAATTGACTATGACGAAACTTTCTCACCAGTTGCTATGATAAAGTCGATCAGAATTCTTCTCGCCATTGCTGCATACTTTGATTACGAGATCTGGCAGATGGATGTAAAAACTACTTTCCTCAATGGAAACATTGAGGAAGAAGTGTATATGATACAGCCTGAGGGTTTTACATCCAAAGAGTGTCCAGATAAAGTATGCAAGCTTCAAAGGTCCATCTATGGATTGAAGCAAGCTTCTCGTAGTTGGAACATAAGGTTTGATGAGGCTATCAAATCTTATGACTTCATTAAGAATGAAGATGAACCATGTGTGTATAAGAAAATCAGTGGGAGTGCTATCACTTTTCTCATACTTTACGTTGATGACATCTTCTCATTGGGAATGATGTAGGGATGTTATCATCAGTAAAGGTTGGTTGTCAAAGAAACTCTCCATGAAGGATTTGGGAGAAGCATCCTACGTATTGGGAATACGTATCTATAGAGATAGATCCAAGAGGATGCTTGGCTTGACCCAATCCATGTACATAGATACCATTGTCAAAAGGTTTGGCATGGAAAAAATCCAAGAGACATGGATTAATCTCTCTAAGGAGCAGTCTCCTAAGACTCCTGAAGAGAGGGCAGTCATGGATAGAGTCCCCTATGCCTAGCTATAGGGTCTATCATGTATGCCATGCTATGTACAAGGCCTGATGTAGCATTTGCTCTAAGTGTTACGAGCAGATATCAGGCAAATCCAGGTGAAACACACTGGATGGCAGTGAAATGTATCCTTAAGTACTTGAGAAGGACTAAGGATATATTCTGGTTTATGGAGGAGGGGACTTGAAACTTCGGGCATATACTGACTCGAGTTTCCAGTCAGATCCAGATGATAGCAAGTCTACATCTGGGTTTGTGTTCACCTTAAACGGAGGTGCAGTGAGCTGGAAGAGTTCCAAGCAAGAAACCACTGCAGACTCGACGACAGAAGCTGAGTACATTGCTGCAGCTGAAGCCGCCAAGGAGGCAGTATGGATGAAGAAGTTCATCACCGACCTTGGTGTGGTGTCGGGTGACTCTGATCCGATCCCATTGCTGTGTGACAACAATGGGGCCATTGCGCAAGCGAAAGAGCCGCGGTCTCATCAGAAGTCGAAGCACATTCTGAGGCGATTTCACCTGATCAGGGAGATTATCACTAGAGGAGATGTACTGGTGGAAAGAGTTCCTTCAGTGACAACATTGCAGATCCACTGACGAAGCCTCTGACTCAAATTGTGTTTGAGCGCCACCTAGAGTCTATGGGTTTAAGACATAAAGGTGATTGGCTTTAGTCCAAGTGGGAGATTGTTAGTTATGGGTGTCCTCAAGCCAATCATAACTTGTACAATCTTGTTCTTTAATAATAATAATAAGGCTTTTATATTCATTATGTGTAATTCGTTTATCGTTTCATTATGAAGTCCATGAATATGCGCAATGGATACTAATTATGATGAGAATAACAATGGGATTAATATCCTTTAAACGTTATTCTTAATTGTTCCTAGTCGGAGGATATTCGAGAAGGACATCGAATATCCGGTTAGACTAGTACAGGTTGCACCTGCTCATATGATGAGGGTGACTGGTCTCATAGTCACTTGTGTGGAGACACTAAGGTGAATCTGTAGGTGCTCATTGGAGAATGAGTTCACTGAACTGATCCGTTATGAATCGTTGGATGGTAATGTTACCTAACTGTCAACCAGCTAGATTCATTGTCACAGTGGCGTGATTGGTCCTTAGACCTGAGACACCAAGGACACCTTGTCGGTGGACTTCTAGATTTTGACCTTAACTTATAGATCTCTAGCCATGGGGTCTTAATCAGTTAAGTGTTCGGATCTAGCGGAATACCTTCGAAGGTGATTGTGTGGTCAACATGGGATCGCTCGCTCTCGGTAATAAGAGAGTGAATGCTCTAGGGAAAGATGCCTGATAGTCCCTGGCCAGGGCATGACTACTTATCAGAAAAGGAGTTTTCTGATATTGTTATGCGGCATCTAATCCAAGTGAGTGCGCGTATTAGGGTTTGACAGTTGACCATACCCTAAGTGCACTCGGGAGCATTGTACGAGCGAAGGATTATAGTCACGTGGTATCTGTTGACACAAAAAGTTCCTTGAATGGGTTGCTGAACCCCAATGCTTTCCAGGATCAAGTGGTGTTGCTTGGCACCCAACTTGATTGGAAGCCCGGTCAATTATCGTGAGACGATAATTGATTGTGTAATTAATTAATATGAGATATTAATTAATTGCAGTAAGTCAATAAAGAGTTATTGGGCTTAATGGGCTGAAAACTGGACTAGCACTTGGGCCTAGAGGGTCACACGCAATAGAGTTCCGAGCAGACTGGGCAGGATGACCGATATAGACATAACTGGGTTTTTGTGAAAAACCGCAGAGTCTATATATACACGTGGAGAGTTAAACCTGGCTCAAGCTCCAGGTCTCTCTCTGGCCTCCTCTCTCTCTCCCTGGGCGCCCCCCACCTCCCTCTCTCTGGCACATGGTGGAGCTGAGATCCGGGAGACGCGTGGAGACGAGGAAATCCTGTCTGCGTCTGGAGTTCGCGTGGATACGTCTAGAGGCCGGACACCTGAACAGCTTGAAGCACCACGCCTCCAGCGCTACCTCCTCCCCGGGTTCGGGAGTTCGCAACCCCGCAACGGTAAAGATCGGATCTTCCTACGCGTGGGTTTTACGTTTTTGTTCGATTCCGACACCGGCAACGATATCAATCTGAGGAATCGCGCTTTCCGCTGCGCTCTGATCGATTCCTTACAGAACTGCTATGGAAGGTGCGTGGTAAGGTACCCTTCAAGTTTTCTCATTATCAGCATAGTTTTATTTGATACTGGAGCCACTCATTCATTTATATCTCAAAACTTTGTTGATACTGTGAATGCTAAACCTATATTCATGGGTGGTGAGTTCTCTGTCACAACGCCACTAGGGGAAAAGGAGAAATTCAACAAATACTTCCCCTCTGCCGATGTAATGATCGGAAACCATAACCTAAAAGCCGACCTGGTGTGTATGCCCATGGAAGGCTATGATGTAATTTTGGAGCGACTGGTTGTCGCAATGGGGCAAGTGTCGACTGTAAGAAAGGGAAGGTTACCTTAGTGACTTTCCTAAATGGCATTCTTGGGATTAGACATAAGAGACGGATGTCTCTAGTCTCCGCCATAAAAGCCCACAACATGATGAGGAAAGGTTGTATTGCTTTCCTAGCAGCCGTAGTTGTGGAAAGAAGGGTGCAACGTACCACAAAGGACATACAGGTAATCAGAGACCACTCAGATTGCTCAATCCAGACAGAAGAGCTATGCCGACAAAAGAAGGCGAGATCTGGAATTTCAAGTGGGTATCATGTATTCTTAAAGTGTCACCTACTCGTAGCATTCAAAGATTCGGTGTAAAGGGAAAGCTCGACCCTAGATTCATCGGTCCTTTTGAAGTACTCGAAAGGGTTGGTGAGGTTGCATACCGGCTGGCATTGCCACCGGATCTGTCATGTGTACAAAATGTGTTTCATGTTTCCATGCTTAGGAAATATGTGTACGACCCCACGCACATCATTCGCCACGAGAAGTTGGTGTTGAACAAGGATGTGACATACGAAGAGAAGCCGTCAAGATATTGGAACGGAGGTACAACAGCTCAGGAACTGTCCCATTCATGTGGTGAAGGTCCTATGGAATAACCGCGGAGTGGAAGAAGCCACATGGGAACCAGAAGGAATCATCAGACGCAACTACCCGATCTTTTCGGTAAGACATTCCTCCTTATGATCATATGAATTTGGGGACCAAATTCTTTTTAAGAGGGGAGAATGTAGCAACCTGAATTTTTGAACAAAAATAAAAATTTACATAATATTAAAATTTGTTAGAAAAATCAATTAAAAGAAAATAAATGACCTAGGAAATTAATGGAAAGGGATTAAAAGAAAAGAAGTAATGGGCTTTGTTAAAGGACCCATTAGAATTAGTAGGCAAAAATATGGATTCTTAAAAGGGGAATAATGGGAAATTACTCTAAATTCGTAACTAAAATATGCTTAATTATAAAAGAAGCATTAATGCATTAAAAAGGAAGTTTGAGTTGGATGGGAATTCCTAAACCTACCCTATGGTTGCCCACGAAATTAGCTCCCATCCTAACTCAATTAGGAGATCTCTTACTTAAAAAGGGGAGAGGAAAATAGGAAATTCGGAATTTATAGGAGTTAGACTTAAACTAGGAAGGAATAGGGAGAAGCTTAAATACTTCTCTTAAACCCTCATGGCCGGCGCTAGCTCTGCCAAGAGGTTCCTAGACCAGGAGGGAGGTCAAGAGGAGGAGAATTCGTGGAGAAGAGGGATCTCCCAAGTTCTTCCCGAGTTCTTCAAGTTTTTAACCCTAGAAGAGAAAACAAAACAATCACAGGTAGGCATTCTCATGAGCATAAAACCATGAAAATTTTTCTATAGGATATCTCCTCTGTTAGGAACAAAGGCTCGTTGGGTCATATTTTTCCATCGATCAAATCTTTAGTTCTCAATTTTCAAAGTTCGGTAAACTTCATGACCCCGAACCCTCTTCTTAAATTCATATCTTCATGTATACTCGTCCTCATGCCATGATATTTTTACTGTAAGAACTGTTGGATGTTGGGGTTCTTTTGCCCCTGAAAGCCCTAATTTCTGTCCATCCTATGATGTGAATTAATTCGTTGATCCCCTCTGTGTATGTTCTATGTGCTTCACGATTACCTTGATTAAACCTTGTTGAAAACCTTTGTTGTTTGCAAATTCCTAATTATTGGAAGTACCCTTGCATGTCCGGAGATGATTGAAATTGGTTTCATGATTTTTCATCGACTATGCTAATTGTTCTTATTTTCTAAGTCTCCTGTATCAAATACACTCAGTTGGCCCGCAATCCAAAGTCATGTCTGAATCCTGCGGACTCAGGTACAGATCACCAGAACGCGACGGCCCGATAGGTCGCGATCTGGTGTCTGGTGCGACAGATTGTCAGTCGCGTTCTGACACGACAGGCATCGCCGTCGCGATCACTGTGCCGGCCTGACAGACCCGTCGCGATCCGTCTAAACACCTGTCGCGATCCGCCTTATACCCGTCGCGATCCTTACTGGGGTGCGTCGTGTTCACAATTATTTTGCAGAAAAACCCCTGATTAGCAACGCTCTAATCATCTATTGTGTTCATACCCTTTTATTCCAGTTATACCGCAGTAAATTCATTCAATATATTGAACACTTATAGGTGATTTAAATACATACACGTGACTAATTTCCATCTATGATTTCTATGACCACAGCACACACTTTGAACCATCCAAATATGCTTAATTGGCACGGATATGATACATAGCCCATCGGGTAATTATTGAGATTTTTAAATCAATTTGCTCTCGTTTCTCGCATTGATTTGGAACACCGAACTCGACGCTCCACTGTTCTAGATTCCTCTAGAACGTCGAGCCTTGTCTCTATATTTACACCTCTTGACTTGGACGGACTCTCTGTCGGATACTCCTTCCGTCGGACTAGTGAATCCTTGTTCAAGGCCTCCGTAAGTCTCCTCTGTCCATGGATTCCACATGGTCGACGAGCCAGTTGTACCTTAACACTATGTTACCCTTTAGGGATCAATATGATCCAAACGGCTATTAGAAGTTCACTCTCGTCTTGAATCACGTTGGACCTCTGATCTTGTGCTTAACATGGCCAGCGGACGGGTTGTGAGTTCCACCTGACTGCCGACACCACGTGCGCGTGTTGTGCAACTGTTACTATCGCCTGTTTACTCGACGTGTTACGTGCTGTAACGACTCTTCATACCGGTACGATTATACTAATCCCATCGGTATAAAGGGCGTCGTCACAGTGGGACATATACCCAACACTAGTCGATAGGTTGATATGTACTTAGATAGCAATAGAGTACAGTGGAAAAAAATAAATAACTCAACTTTAACCCATCACCAACACACATTCCACAATCTAAATAACGAAATAGAAAGACAATGTCCACATTAATACAAGATAAAAGAACTACATTGTCCAAATATTGTCCATACAATAATTCTTTTCATACTACAAGAAAAAGAAAAGTACAACTAGTAGCAGCTCCACAAAATAGTCTTCTAATTGGCGATCCTCACTAAGCTTCCTTCTAGTGCATGATACCTGTCAACCTGTACGCCGAAGCAAGAGTGAGTCCAAAGACTCAACAAGCAAACCAAAGACTTAAACTTAAACATGTCACACTCACAATAAGACATTAACATTAAAGAGATGCACACTACCATCAAATCACGAAGGTACTCATGATCCTTACTCTTAACTAGCAACACATATTATATTCACATGAGCATGCTTTAGTCTATCATATTTCTATTCTAAACCATGAGCATTACATCATACACATGTACATATTTCATACACCTAACATGTAGCATGATTCGTCCACACATTCTTTTTCATTCCATAGATATCTCTATCACTAAAACATAAATTCGAGCATAAGGGAAAAGAACAAGCTAGCATGATGACTACTTTCTTTTCACGTGCACTTTTGTATCTAATTAAACAATTTACTTGCTGTTTTAACATAATAAAATCACATGCACATAGATTCACATTTTTATAGAATGAATTGAAGGTTAAAACATGGTAAAACCATTTAGCAACAATAAGCACTTAGTATGAAACTTTATACTAATTGAGCATTTTAACTAGCATGGAATCCAAATATTATTCATACATTTACCATGTTCATAATCACACTTTGCTGTTGTTCTTATATGCATTACATTCAATTACATGGATCTATATTAGTCAAATTTTACCTTATCCCTTCGACAAGTCTACATGTTCATATTTTGGTGTTGCATAAATAACATAGTGGTCTAAGTTTACTCACATACACCATTACATGATGAATTGTAATCTACAGTTATGATACTAAGCATGGCATTTCAATTTAGATATATCATATGGAAAACATAAACGTAGCATGATAAAAACTAGTTCTCACATGCAGCACCCTCTCATTTGCATTAACTCTTCCTCACATATCCTTTCACAAAATTATCATATCATTTACTCTTGTTTTCGCTTATCACATATCGCATTTGCACTTACCATGGCCACATTCACATATCATTTCACTCTTTATTCATATTTCATTGCTTAAATAAATTGCCATGACACATAGTCCTAACTACCAGTAGAGGACACTAACAAATATCTCATTTTCATAACTCATCGCATAACACAACGCATAACACATAACACAACTCTTAATCACATACCACCACTAGGCAATACAGTGGTGAACCCTGGTAACTGCGCAGACCGGGAGAAGCCCTCTCCACCCTATCCAGTGGTACTTGTCCACCTCCGGGATTTCCTAATGCCTTTAGGACGAAACTTTTCTCACATAGAGTTTCCATAGGGACTTTTTATGTACAACTCTCGAGGCCCCTAGGGTAGCAGTGTCATTTCGGCCCATTATTACACATTATATTCACTTTATCGCATTTTTACAATTATTCACATGTTTTACTTATTCTGTTGAATCGTTTAATATGTTACATCCATAAATTCTACATGTCTCAGTTAACCCTACATGGTACTACTGTTAACAAAAATCGAACATTCAGTACCTCATACTAATCAGGTTGGAACATACATAATCAACCATGTTCATATTAGCATGCGTTGAACACTCTGTTTTCGCATGGAAATTTCATAGAGCACTTTCAGTTATCCAAATAACATGAGAATTTAACCACAGACTAATTTCAGGTTTATGATCACACATGCAAATTTTCATATTTTTCTGAATCATATTTCATTTACAGGAATTAAAACATGCAATCTCATGCCGTTCATAATTTGATTTAACATGGAACATAACATGAATATCCAATTTGACAGTTCACGGCCCTGAACCTAACATACTCATCATCACAGGAATTTTCCCTGGATTTTTTGCACAACACACAATTACTGTAAATTTTACATACCTACGCATGTCTTATATTTCCAAAACATAATTTACAGTAAATCCCACAGTCATGGAGAAATTCTCAAAATTGTAGGGTCTGGACTGATACGTATATACACGGTTTAGAAAAACTTAGGGCATCCATTCTTCAGGGTCATGTAAACAATGGGTGAACATGCAAAAATCCATTTTCCAAACATGTATTTCAATAAGTTTAACAACTCATGCCATTCACCAAAAAGCACAGAAAATATCACATGCATCCCATGGTCTATTTTACATAACATATATGATTACACTATATCATCATTCGAAAACACTTCGGAAATTAATCATATAGAAGGGAGAACAGCTCACTGTTCTGCCTGAAGAACTTAACAGCAGTCTCTGGCCGTTCAAGGAGTTGGACGGAAAGATCGCTAGACGCCTACTGGAGATCTTGGCGGCAAGAGGCCTTGACGCCAAGTTCCTGCCTGTGCAAGAGCACAGACCGAGCTCCTAATACAGGGTGAAAAGGAGGATCTAGGACACGATAAAAACCCACAAAATTTCCTAGGACTTAGGGGACATGCACAAGCTTAAGGTCTAGGGTTTACTTGCCTCTATAAAATCTACAAGGATCAGAATATGCTGATGAAGCCCTTTCGGCCCTGCCAAAGAGGTGCTCAGAAACTCCTTCGATCTTCTTCTCCTGTCGATGTAGATGGCACTCGGAGTTGGGATCCCTTCTTGGATGTATGGCTGTCCTCCAGACGTTGCAGCTCTTGGGGAACACTCCAGTCGACGGATCAAAGGCCACCACTTCAGGTCTTCTCTTGTTCTCAGCTAGGGTTTCCTCTCTTTGCAAAGAGTCAAGAGAGGGTTTTGGGGTGCAAGAAGGGTTGTTTATAGGAGAATGGGTTTGGGATAACCGGAGGGTGATGTGAAGGCCTGATAGCCGTTGGGGACATCTCCCCAATGGTTGGGCTTGCTTGCCACCGGAATTCGGGGTCTGCAACGCATGCGGTCAGAGAAGTAAACGTCCACCTATATGGACGGCTACTTAAGGCCTGGCGTCCATCGATTGGACGCCGACACCTCATGGGCGTCCACCCATGTTGACGCCAATTGGCCCTTCCGCCAGAACTTAAAATCATGCAGAACCATGCTTAATCCATACATATATGTACATGAAACCTATGTAGTATAATGTATACACCACTACACCATGTAAACATCCAATATTTATACTAATCCTACACATACATACAATGTATAAGTATAACATGTATATTACTACACCATGCAATCAATAACATTTATACCTAGGCATACACATGCATACATGAGTACCCTAAGATAAGATGTACGTAGATATCTACCTATGCGTACATGAGGTTTTACATAAGCGTGACTCAATCACGCGGCAAAATAAATGACAAGAATTGCGAGGCTTCACAATCATTAGGAGGCAATATGAATTAAGTTATCTAGGAATAATCTATTCAACAAAATAGTCCTTGCATGCATACACTGATTTGACCTCCACATAGTATACACACACGGATGAACATACTTAGGTACATTATACATGAATTAGATAGATACAACATGCGCACCGGTAATTAGATAACTTGCACAACATTACTCAAGTACATATGCATGGGATTCCTTAATATGCCAATATGCACAATTTAGCTAATTGCCTAATCTCACCTAAATATCATAAAATACATGCATGTTATTCATGAGGAGTATAGAATTACAACATACACTACTAAATACATCCACCATACTTGCGCTCTATATGTACATGCAATGTACGAAGTACAATGTACACATTAACTACACCATGCAAATGAACACGTTTACAACTAAACATACACATGCATACATAAGTATACCAAGGTGTTATGTACGTAGAATTAGGTATAAAATTTTCACACGCATAAGATAACATACATACGTACATACACATATGCACTTCATACACTCTCACACAATATCCATGAAATAGGTAGTAAGGATATTCTTCGATATTTAGATAGTAAATGCATAAATATTCAAGTATTCTAAGTCTGAGATTCTTAGTATTCATAATACACCTAATTTAGTTAATTGCTCATTTCCACATGAATTATCATATATATATATATATATATATATATATATTATATATATACGTGCATGCATATGCTCAAAAGAAATACAAAAATTTATAGTAGGCACAATGTGTCACGCCCCAAGCGGAATATCGGAGCGCGAAGGCAATTGCAAGAAAAGGTATAGAGCAAATACTAGACATCAAACCATTGCACATTGAATAATACTAAATCAAATCTGTCTCATTAATAACTTTTCAAATGTCTAGTTACAACCACTAATATCAGAGCCAATCTATAGGGCCCAATTGCATTTCAATAAAAGGAAATAACTAACTACAACTCTAAGATAACATAATGACTCGAGGGTACTCCTGGCTTCACTCTTGGTCATTCCCTTCCTCGTGAGTGTATGTGTCATCCTCGGTCTCACCTGAGAACACAACATCAAATAACGTAGGGTGAGCGATAGCGCCAGTAGGACTTAAATCTCAGGCTCAAGCAGGCTTTAATTAATTAATGCATTAATGGCAGAGTATCTAAAGATAGCAGGTACAAGAGAGTCAAATATAGCAAGACATAGCACAATAGCACGAGAGCGAGTATAGTTTCCAAAGTAGCACAAGTATCGAGTATAACACGAATAGCAGGATGGCCATAGCACAACTAGCACAGTATAGTAATAGCACGACGAGTATAGCACTTGTTTGTCATTCTAGACATCGAGAGAGTATAGCACGTTTTGTGTTTTGATTGTCATATAGATAGTCGAGATAGATAGCACTTGAGTGTAATGCCAAACACTCTGATCATTTAACTCTATGGGCACTAGCACTTTCGGGCGCACATCCCAGGACCAGATCGGGCCCTTTATATATTGCCAGGCATTGGTATATTGTTTATCTTTAGACAATCAGTCAATGGCCAATATAGAGTACCAAGAAGTAGATGAGAGCACTAGATGAATAGACGAGAAAGTGAGTGAACGTGAATAGACGAGCGAGTAGAGTACAGATGAGAGCTAGTGGACATTGCACGTAAATGAGCGAGTAAACAGGCGATAGTAACAGTTGCACAACACGCGCACGTCGTATCGGCAGTCAGGTGGAATTCACGATCTTCCCACTGGCCATGTTATGCACAAGTCCAGAGGTTCGACGTGATTCAAGGTAAGAGCGAACTTCTAATAGTCGTTTGGATCATATCGATCCTAAAGGTGTAATGGGTGTTAGGGTACAACGGCTCGTCGACCATGTGGGAATCCATGATCAGAGGAGACTTACGGAGGCCTTGTGCAAGAGTTCACTAGTCCGACGAAAGGAATATCCGACGGAGAGTCACCACAAGCCAAGTAAAGTGTGTATATAAAACAGGTGCTCGACGTTCTAGAGGAATTCTAGAACAGTGGAGCGGCGATATCGGTACATAAACAACGCGAGAAATAAATACAAGTCCTTTAAAATAGGGCAATTAATGTACTTATTTCAATAAATACCAGATACATTATGAGATATTTCTGCAAGATTTCAGCCATAAAGGGATGGTTCATGTGTGTGCAAGTGCAAGAGAAATCATAAATAGAAATAAGTCGTGAAGATGTATTTAAAATTATTCAATATTGCTCCTTTTAGGCAAGGTTACTGGGGGTATAACTGTAAAAAGGCGTTTTTCACGACAGAGGCGTATTCCTTTCGCCGGACTAGTGAAATATTTTTATGGGTTTTTCACCAAAATTCCTGTGAAGGCGACATAGGCCAATGAGGATTGCGACAGGGTAGGCAGATTGCGACATGGGTACTGTCGCGACGGCCTTGTGACGCGACAGAGGCGGAAAAGGGTCGCGACAGGACAGGCACAGGGATAGCGACGGCTTACCTGTCGCTTTCTGAATGCGACGGGTAGGCTGTCGCAATCAGACCTCAGAAGGCGACATATTGGCCTGTCGCAATCTGGTGGTCTGCGGCTGGCTCTGACAGGAATCAGACCAGGCTTTGGATTGCGGGCCAACTTGAATCAAATTGATACAGGGTTGTTCAGAAAATCATAACTATTTGTATACACGATGAAAGATCATGAAATCAGTGAAAATGAAACTAGACATGCGAGGGTACTTCCAGTAAATAGGGATTCGAGAGAGAGTATGGTTTGAACATGGTTGAGAACGAACAAGAACGAGTAACATAGAACATGACACAGGGAGCAAGATGGATCTAAATCGAGTAACATGCTCACAAAAATTAGGGCTTTCGGGGTCAAAAGATCCCTAACAAGATCAAGTATTTACAATAAAAATTTCATAGCATGGGATCAAGTATACAAGGAGATATGGATTTAACATGATGTCTCGGGGTTATCATGTTTGCAGAACTTCAGAAATTAAGAACAAAAGATAGGATGGATGGAAAATTATGAAACTTGGGGGTTCGTTCAGAGGCTAGGAAGAACCTACAGAAAAAGTTCATGATTTATGCTTGTGAGAATGCCTACCTTTGACTCGATTTGTCTTCTAGGGCTAGAACTTGAAGAACAAGGGAAGAAGCTTCAAGCTCTTCTTCTCTCCACGAAATCCTCTCTCCTTAGCCTCCTCTCCACGTCCAGCAACTCTTGGCAACGAGCTAGGGTTGCCAAGAGAGTTTAAGAGGTGTATTATGTAAGTATGTATTTCCATTCCTACTACTACTCTAATTCCTCTAAATTACGAAATTTCCTTACTCCCACCTTCCTTCCTTGCTTTCCAATATCTATTTAGACTTGGAAAAGATCCAAATTCGTGCTAACCCATATGGGGTAGGTTTAGGAATCCAATTCCAACTAACTTCCTATTTAATGTATTAAATATCTTTTTTATTTAGGTAATAATTTAGTTACGAATTTAGGGTATTTTCCTATTATTCTCCTTTTGTAAATTCATATTTTTGACCCAATAAATTCTAGAAGATCCATTAAGCAAAGCCCATTACTCTTTTCCATTTAATGGGTTTTATTTAATGCTCTATTTAAATATCCATTTAGCTAGGCTTTAATTCTTATTTAAATTTTATTTTTCACAAAAATTCAGGTTGCTACACAATGAATTTCACATGCTATGAACACAACAAGTGAATATCCTCTCACCATATAAAAAAGAATAAAATTCGGGGGTCATACGTGCAATGTCCACTAGTTTCATCTATACTCTACTCGCTCATCTATTCACGTTCCCTCTACTATCTCGTCTATTCATCTAGTGCTCTCATCTACTTCTTGGTACTCTATATTGGCTATTAACTGATTGTCTAAGATAAACAATATAACCATGCCTGGCAAATATAAAGGTCCGATATGTCCCCGCGATGTGCGCCCGAAAGTGCTAGTGCCCATGGGAGTTAAATGATCAGAGTGTTTGGCTTACACTCAAGTGCTATCTATCTCGACTATCTAAGTGACAATCAAAAGTGCTATCTTCTCTCGTTGTCCATTAACAACAAACTGCTATGCAATACTCGTTGTGCTATTACTATACTTGTGCTATTGTGCTATGGCCACCCTGTTATTCTATGCTATTCTCGACACTGTGCTATTTTGGAATGTCTATATTTGGAAAGTCTTACTATTCGTTCACGTGCTATCCTACTATCTTTTGCAATACATGACTCTCTTGCTCTATCGTTAGTTACTCTGCCTTTAAAGCATTCATTACTTAAAGCTTGCTTGAGCCTGAGATTTAAGTCCCTGGGCGATGTTCGCTCACCCTGCGTTATTTGTCGTTGTGCTCTCAGGTGAGACCGAGGATGAACCATACACTCAAGAGGACGGGAAGACCTAGAGTGATGTCATGAGTACCCTAGTGTCCTAGCCCTATGCTTAGCGTTGTAGTAACTAAGTTTAGTCTTTTGCTTTATTTCAATGAAATTGGGCCCTATAGATTGGCTATGATATTAGTGGTTGTAACTAGACATTGGAAAGTTATTAATGATTTGCTTAGTATTATTCACAGTGAAATGGTTTGATGTCTAGTATTCGCTCTATACCCTTTACTTGCAACTGCCTCGCGTTCCGATATTCCGCGTCGGGGCGTGACAGTACGGCTTCGTGAAGTGCATCGACTGATTCCGATGCGATTTCAAGGCCGACCCGAGACTGTTTTAAAGAAACATTCAGTCTCGTATATGGATGTTCTTGTATTACATCGTGTC
>CM024758.1:40985651-41223559 GCA_014218235.1 Colocasia esculenta | reverse complement strand
TTTGTGAGTGTGGAGACTTCTCTTCTTTCTTGTAGTTGTATAACACTCACTATATCTATCTTGTATTTCAAACTTCAGCTCCTTATATAACCTTCAAAGTCTTCAGCTTCCCGTTTGAATGTAGTCGTTGAATTCTGGACGTTGTGACTAGAAGATAGCTTGAGAGGTCCATCAGATCTTGAGCTTCTTAACGGCTTCGAAGCTACTTGGATAGCAGCATGGTTCTGTAGATAGTTGTAATAAATGCACACACCATACCCATGCAAGTCTTTTCTCTATCTTGTGGTTAGACTTGTAAGAGATATAATAATAATAGAAAGTAAGAGACAAGTCATTTATAAAAGAATTTATCAGTTCTAGAGAGAAAGTCTGTCCTTTGAAAAGTACCGGGTTAGGTGAGTATTCAAAGAGGAATGGACACCTGCTTGGCACGCAGTGTACCTGCAAAAAGCTTTTCCTTAAAACGGGAAACTTGTCAATTTAAAGGACACATGCAAATAACTTACAGAGCAGATCATTGTCAGAAACATTCTTAAAAACAGTACTAGATATGTTTTCATAAGTAAATGTTAAACTAAAATGCAGAGAACATAAGGTACAATGTGTACTGCTACTGAGTTTCAGAAATATTTTAAAGAATGCTTTTTAGATTAGAGAAACTTTGCAAGAAACGAAGTGACAGATTAAGAGTCAAGATAGTAAGTTTAAAGATATTCAAAAGATTATTAACATATTATGATTGTTTAACAATCGATGTTCAAAACTTAAAGACAATCGATATTCATAACAGTAATCGATGTTTAAGATAATGATGTTTAAAGCAATCAATATTTGATTAAAGGCAATCGGTGTGAAACTGGTCAAATCATTGTGGCAATCGATATTCAAGTCATAATAGCAATCGATGTTTAAAAGATATCGATGTTTTAAGCAATCGATATTTTGATTATATAGTCAATCGAATGTTTTTAAGGAAGATTCAGCAATCGATATCTATGAAGGCAATGGGTAAACAATGGATATGATCAAAACTAGCGATCAGAAGTGGTCAGTAATCGATAGGTTTAAAGGAAATCGATATACATAACACTGTGGAGAAGTCGGAGTGAGACTTTCGACTGATGGAAATGGTCAGCAATTGATATCACACTTTGACTTCTTGGGAGTCGGAGTTAGTATGATATAGTTACGATGTGTACTTAGAAAATTTTCTTAACGAGTGTGTCGACACCTAGGCTTAGTGTGTCAACACCAACTGACTAATGAGGTTTACAGTATAATACATGCATGCCTTGCTTTAACACAACAATTACAATACAAAGTAAAGTGTGTTATAATCAAATGAATTGTTCAACAAAGTTGAAAACATAGTCGGTCGAAGTTAAAACACGTAGTTGGTCGAAGTGAACTTCAGATATGACGAAGTTAACTTCATATATGACGAAGTTGGACTTCGACTAATCATGACCAAAAACAGCATGACGAAGTGTAGCTTCGTATATGACGAAGTGGACTTCGGATATGATGAATGTAGCGTCAGATATGACAAAGCTAGCTTCGACTAAACATGATCAAAACATGCATGACGAAGTTGAATTCCAAATGTCTAAGTTACAGATCAGTGTAAACCTTTATGAAGTGATGAAAAAACAATATTCATGAGATAAAGAATGATATTGAAATATATTAAGGACGATTATTATAAACACGAGTGTCGTTATCACCAAAATAAAAGGAAAATATATAAAAGTGGTTCAAAAATCTTGAAGATTTGACAATCATCAACTGAGGGGGAGACTCGCATCAAGGGGGAGCAAGTAATTGGGAGATGATAATTCATGACAAATATTGTCAAACCCTCTCTCTCAACTCATACCAGTTATGGTATGAAGTCTCTACAACTAAAGGTGAGACACTGGTGCACACACCTGCCTCACAGCATGTCGCCCAACAATCTCCCCCCCCCCCCCCCAACGACACCCCTGGTAATCGAACCCACGACATGCTCTGATACCAGGTATGTATATAGGATCTCAGCATTATCGTTACAACAAAACTCGAGTTATTGTGTAAGGATACCATCCTTCCTTATAAACCACATGGTACTGTCCCCCTACAGGACAGTTCAACAACACTCGTAGGCAGGTCCACACCCGGACCTAGGCACGACTTGGCCAACCTGGCCTTTGCCACACCCTCATTCCCAGATTGCCCCAGGGTGAGATGCTGGCACACGCATCTTCGTCACAGCATGCCGCCCAGCAACCATATCATGTTCATTATATTAATTATGACCATGTGATAGAATAGTAAGTGTTAATTGTAAGCCATGCATATGTGCAATAGATATAAGCTTGTGATATGAAAAAAAAGAGTAAGTATAATGTGAATGCTTTCATGTTAGTGAAATCATGTTAGTGATCATGTTTACATGAATTAGCGTAGCTTTACTCAAGTAGATTCCATGTTTAAGTTACCTATGTTGATGTAAGATGAGCATGACCATGTGTTAGTTGAATTGTTAATCATTAGTAAGTTAATGATATAGTGAAAGTTGGTAAGTGTTTGACTTGTTAGAAAGCATGTGTGATAAGTGTATGGTTTGCAATTTTAAGTTGCTTGCTAAGTTTATTATATAAACTCACCCGTACTAACATTTCCGGAAGAGTTGGAGATTTAGAAGCTAAGTTAGCGAGATCTAACATGAAGAGTGAAAAGTAGATTGATTGAGGACTTCTGGTTAGCATTTAATATGTGGTGTAATTTGGACTTTTGGCTTTATTGTACTTAGAGATTGGCTATAGGATATGATTGTTATTTCTTTCACTTGGACTATATAGACAATGATATGTGGATTGTTAAATTGATGGACTAAGAGTTGTTTATTTTCTGCTGCAATTCCCTTCTCTATTTGTGTATATCTCAACCTATGTGTCTATCGTAGGGGTCTTTCCCCCTGTGATATCTCTCTTTTGACCGACGTGAGTTGGTGTAATTGTATAGGGCGGGAGTGGGCCATTACAAAGATGGTATCAAAGCAACAAGGTTGAGATTGTACATGAATAGCCATCAACTTGATTCACATCTTGAAGTCTTTATTGTGGATAGTCAGATCTAATGAATAAGTAAGATAGGTATAGAAAAGTGATAAGATGAATGTATGAGAAATATACTGGGTGTAGTAATAAATGAAGCGTGTACCCATTCAAGATGAGGAACCAAGAAGGAATGCAAGTGAGAGGCAGAGAGTACCAGCATAGGAGGGACTACCGATACCACCACCACCACCATTAGTTGGCTACGACACATTAATGCAAGGGCTTGCACAGGCGATGCAGACTCAAGCATAGACAAAGGCAGCTCTTCAAACACAACTTTAGGCTCAGATTCAAGCACCAGCTCAACAGGAGCATGGTGTTGGAGGAGTGATGATCATGGAGAGGTTTAAGTGGATGGCTCCACCTTATTTTAAGGGGGAGAGCCATCCATTGATTGCAGAGAGTTGGTTGAGGGAGATCGAGAAGATATTCAGAGCTATCAGATGTGTAGAGGATGATAGGGTCAACTTGGTGATGTACATAGTTTAGGAGTGAGTAGACGTATCATGGTCTTCCATTCTACACACGTAGTTCGAGGATAAATATCTAGAGGTGACTTGGTAGAGTACGAGGCCAAGTTCACGGAGTTGTCCAAGTACGGACCACACATCATTGCAGACGAGAGGTGGAAGGCCAAGAAGCTCGTGATGGGGCTTAGACCATTGTTAAGGTCCAGATTTGTAGTGTTCGACCATAGGACATGGATGCAGCCCTTAGTGTGGCGTATAAGCAGGAGAGTGAGATAGAGATGTACAAGGAAGAGAAGAGGGCTCAGTTGAAGAGGTTGCTAGAACTATTCCAACGACAGGATAAGAACATGAAGATGCAAGTGGAAGATCAGCAACAGGCTCTTACACTAGTGAAGACAACACCCCAGTTAATAGTTTCTACAGCCAGTGAGAATCCTTATGTGTGCATTGCGGCAAGCGTCATAGAGGAGACGTGTGTTGGACGAAAAGGGGAAGATGTCTCATGTGCTGCAGCCTAGATCACAAGATTAGAGACTATTTGAAGCTGAAGTCATTCATCCCACAAGGTGTTCAGCAACAGTAGTAGCAAAACCAGTCTTCATACCACAAGCCCCAGCCAAAGTGTACGCGTTAGCCAGGGATGACGACGAGCGAGCCAAGGACATCACCGAAGGTACTTACTCCGATCTTTGTGGACGAAGATCCTTTTAAGGGGGAGAGAGTGTTATGCCCTATATTTTACTTTGCTTTGACTTTATTTGGTTATTTTCTTGATTTTTTCCAAATTATCTGAAATTTTTGGGTGCTGGTTTCTGGACGGCAGGACTCCCTGATGACAAAAGAGGCTACCGTCAATTACCATTGATGGAAACAAATGGTGCTATCAATAGTCTCTTGATGGCAACAGATGTTGCCGTCAGGACTGTCTTGACGGCAGGTCACTCTTCCGTCAATAGTGTTGATGGCAATGAACTTGATGTCAACTTTTTCTTCATCTAGTTTCTGGGTTTTGCTCCATTAGACTGCAAGATCAATTGCCATCTAGTTTCTGCTTGACATCCACTAATGTTGATGTCAATCTGTCTGCATTGGCTTTCCATGTTTGCTATGAAACTGACTCTTTCGTGCATATTCTTTTGGCAAGTTAGAGTCCTAACTGAGCATAGATTCTACCCCAACCTTGACCACAAGCTCTATATATATGTGGCTGCTCCATTTGGGGAAAATCTTTGCTTAAGTTAGGGCTTTGTTCTCTTGGAGAGAGAGGAAAGAGAGATGGTTAATCCGTAGAGAGATTGCTCGTGTTGCTGCTGTTTCAGATAGCTTCTGTGAAGAGAAAGCTTCCACAACTTGAGGAGAAGGCTCAGGACATGAAAATCATGGCGAATCGTCCACAAGAAGGTAGATTTGATTGTGCTTGGAGGATACCTTTTTTGGTGGCAAAGAGGGCTTCATTGACTTAATTCTTGTGTTGTGGGAGGTTTTAGAGACAAGTAACTTAGGGTTTCTCTCCATGTTCTTGCTACTTAGGGTTTTCCTATTTTTTAAGATTTTTGGAAAATCATTTCTATGCATGTTTTCCATGATTTCATGCCTCGAGACTACACTGTATGCAGTGCAGTCAGGAACTTGACGGCAAGGGCTACACCATTAACCTGAAGTTAACAATAACTTATGTTAACGCAAAGTTCATCTTGTCTAGAAACTTACTGCTTGACCTGTGTATTAAATATGTGGATTCTATGATGGTCTTGAGGTTCTTTTGGTTCTGTCATGAGGTATTAACCATCATGACATGATTGGGTAACCCTAGTTTTATTTTGGTGAACTATGGTAATTATTTGGAATTTCCATTATATGAAAAAGCATGTAAGTAATTGATGATCTAATTTTCATGAAGTATGCATGTTAGAAAAAATGATCAGCTTTGCATTTCAATTAGTTAGACTACTATAAGCATGATTGAGGGTGTTTTAACTCTGTTTAATTCTTGTTAAATAATACTTAGTGCTTTTGTGAATAATAACATGAATTTTGTTTTAAATTAAGAAAAATAGTTTTACTATTCTAAAAATTCTTAAAAATGACATATGTGTTCTATTTTGCATAATCATCCTTTTGTTAAAATATGAACATCACTACAAGAAATCTTAGCTCTGGCTACGAAAGTTTCTTACGGTTCAGTATATTCGTAAGCTATTCATATGGATAGACATATCTATACTTACGAACTGTACGTGTCGTAAGTATATCAGACGAACTTTGTTCTTAAACTTTTAAGATATACCTATCCCTATGACGTGATATTGTAAGCATATAACAAAATCATATACCTACGGAGTTTGATACAGTAAGTATATAATAAAATATTATTATTAACTTTGGGCGTGCATCAAATTAAGGCCTCTCGTGCAAAGATTGAAGGGCAAAAAACCCCCTCCTTCCCCTTGCCTCCACTCTCCACTTTCCTACAAGCAACGGTGAAAGGGGTTGAGGGCAAGCAAGCAACGGCCCGTAGGAGATTTGCAGCGGCAGCAGGTGGCGTCTGTAGTGGAGAAGAACTTGCGGCGATGTCGGCAGGTAGCGTACCCGTAGTGGAGAAGACTCGCGGCGATGGCAGGCAACGTCCGCACTGGAGAAGACTTGTGGCAGCAGCAGCAGGCAGCATCTGCAGTGGAGAAGACTCGCAGCGGCAGCAGGCAGTGTTCGTACCCTACCCCTCTCTCGCACGTAAGTACATTATCATTCACACTCGATTTGGGTACTTGCCGGTAGGGTGGGGGTAGGCGGTCACTGGATTGGTGATTGGGAGGTGGAGCAGGCACCGAAAGGGCTGGGGTTGGTGGTAGATGTGAGGGGGAGTCGGATTGTGAGGGAGATGGAGGGGATGAGCGGAGGGGAGGAGGTGCGGCGATAGGGGATGTTGTTGGATTTGAGGGGGGAGGGGTGCTGGTGGTGGTTTGTGGGGGGTGGGGGAGGGGCAACATATTGGGGGGAATGGGGTCGCCAGACTGGGCATTGGGAGCGGGATGGAGGGGATGACCGTACACATACTGGTCTTTTCTTCTTCTTCTTTTGTTCTAGTTGCTTACCTTATTTTTTCCCCTTTTAATCCTTGATGGGGCATAATGAATCCCCACGTACTCTACCTTGTGCGTTGTTGTTCCCTATCCTTTCTTAGTAATTCCATGTGCCGTAGAAGTTGTTCATTTCATTGTGGTGCTGGACTCCTGTTTCCAAGAATACCAGTTTGCCTTATATAAAATTACAGCTACCATGAATACATGTTTGCCTAATTTGACCGTTCTACGAGTACACTTGTGTTTTGATGATCTGAACATCTATAGTTCATACTCCACCAAATGGTGTCACGTTAAAACTTCTTGTCCTGTCATTAGACAATTCATTGGAAATCTTGCAACATTTATAGTATGCTGAATATAATGTAAATGAGCCTTTTTTTTGTAGTGAGACGTTATGGATTGGAGTTGGATGGATAAATTGAAGAATACAAGGAATATATGGATGGAGTTGACGCATACATTCAAGTTGCTTCTGCTCACTCTACTCCATCAACAAAGATTATGTGTCCTTGTTTGGAGTGTGTATGCCTCTTGAGACATGAAAAGGAAATAGTAAGACAACATTTGTTTCAATATGGAGTCATTAAAGACAAACAATTTTGGAAGTTCCATGGGAGTAGTTCTTCTTCTAGGCAAATGTCTACAGATTTTGCACACACAACACTTTCGAATGATGTTGGTCTACATTTGATGTTGGAGGATGTTATTGGTGAGGAAAATTCAAAACATGTAGAAGTGAAGTCAATGGATGATAATAAAGGAGAGTATGATGAATTTCAACAGTTGTTGGCAGATGTTGAACGGCCTTTGTACCCTGGTTGCAAGACATTCAACAAGCTTTCATTTATAGTCAAATTGTTCAACATAAAATGCAGAGGCAAAATGAGCAACAAATCTTTCGACATGCTTCTGAAGCTGTTGAAAGAGGCTCTTCTAGAAGGTGATGTGTTGCCAGCTACGTTCTATGAATTGAAAAAAAATCATTGGTAAAGTGGGATATGATTATCACAAGATTGATGCATGTCCTAATGATTGTATTTTGTACCGGAAAGAGTATGAGTCTTATGATCATTGTCCTAAATGTGGAGAATCTATATGGACGAAAGGAACTGAAAGAATTGATCATAACAACAAGATTAAGGATGCAAAGAAAGTTCTTCAGCATTTTCCATTGATTCCAAGACTGCAAAGATTATACACTTGCAGTAAATCATCTGCAACTATGTGTTGGCATAGTGATGAATGCCAAGAAGACAACATTCTAAGGCACCCAGCTGATTCCCCTTGTTGGAAGGCGTTAGATGCAATTGATGGTTTTGGTTTAGAACCTCATAATGTGTGCCTAGGCTTGGCAAGTGATGGTTTCAGCCCCTTTGGGGTAATGAGTACGAGTCATAGTACATGGCCTGTGTTGTTGACACCATACTACTTACCTCCATGGTTGTGTATGAAGCCACAAAGTATTTTGTGTTGTTACTCATTCCGGGTCCTAAAGGTCCGAGTAATAATATTGATGTCTATCTTTAGCCACTTATTGAAGAATTACAAATTCTTTGACATGGAGTTGAAACATTCGATGCTTATAAGGGTGAAATATTTTCTATGCGTGCTGCACTACTTTGGATGATTAACAATTTTCCTACATATGGTTATCTGTCTGGTTGGAGCACTAAGGGCCTATTAGCTTGCCCTACATGTAATGCAGATACATCATCTTTGTGGTTAAAAGGCAGTAGAAAATTCTGTTACACTAATCATCATCTATGGTTAGGTGTGGGTCATAAGTTTCGTTCTATGAAACGAAGGTTTGATGGAAAAGAAGAAATGAGAGCCAGACCAAGTGTGTTATCTGGGGTTGATATATTTAAGCAGTTGCATCCACTTAAATTTACTTTTGGGAAAGTTCCCAAATTTAAAGTGGGGGTGAAAACGAAAACGAAAGGACACTGCAACATCATCATCCACTCTTGAGTGTCATACCAATTGGAAGAAGAAAAGCATTTTTTTTACTTACCATATTGGTAGTCCTTACTATTGAGACATAATATTGATGTCATGCATATCGAGAAGAATGTTTGTGATAGTATTATTGGAACTTTGTTAGATGTTGATGCCAAAACAAAAGATGGTTTGAAAGCTCAACATGATCTCCAACATTTGGGTATAAGGGCCACTCTTCAACCTCAAACTCTGGATTCTAACAGATTGCTATTGCCACCTACCATGTTCACTTTGAGCAGGATGGAGAAGGATACAGTTTGCAAGGTTTTGAAAACTATGAAAGTTCCAGATGGCTATGCATCAAACATATCAAAGCATGTAAATCCCAATGATCGTAAGAAATTTTGGGCTTCAAAAAGTCATGATTGTCATGTCCTCATGCAACAATTGCTTCCAATAGCAATGAGGGGAGTGACACAAAAGGAACTGAGATCTGCAATTAACGATGTATGCAATTTTTTTCTCTAATATGTTCCAAGACTTCATCATCAAGTGATTTCTATAAGCTTAGACAAGAAATTGCAAACATATTGTGTCGATTGGAGATGATCTTCCTGCCAAGCTTTTTTGATATAATGGTACATCTTCTCATCTACTTACCTGACGAAGCAAGGCTTGCTGGCCCAGTTCGGTATAGATGGATGTACCTATTGAAAGGTTTGCATTAATCTTATGCTTGTGCCTGACGGTTAGACACTATTGCTAATAATACTTGATTTCATTTTGAATCTCCACTAGGTTTTTGGTGAAACTTAAGTCCTATGTACGGAATAGGGCACGTCCAGAGGGGTCAATGGCAGAAGGGTATATAGCAGAGGAGACTCTTATCTTTTCTTCGAGATATCTAGACGATGATGTTGAGACATGGCTTAACCAGCCTTTAAGAAATGAAGATGAAGGGGTTGAAGAAGTGACACAAAAAGGATGGGATATTTTTTCAAGAAATGGTCGATGTTTAGGTGGTGGAACTGCTTGTCATCTTAGCAATGATGAGTTGAACCAAGCTCATCTCTATGTACTATTTAATTGTGAGGACATATCTCCTTACATAAGATAAGTCAAATGACAATCCATTAATGTATTGTTTCTCAATACCATACCATTAATGTATTATCCACATTTTGTATGCAGTATGCATCTTGAAGAAATAAGGAAAACAAAACCACGAGCAAGTTAAATGGAAATTGAGAGATGTCATACATTACAGTTTCAAGATTGGTTTAAGTGTAAAGTAAGTAAACGCTTCCATATATTATTTTAGTCTACATGACATAATTTTTAATGATAACCAACATGTAACCTTTTTTTTTAGGTTATCTCTTTACAAGGCAAGTACAATCATGGGTTAGATGCAAACATAATTGCGCTGAAAGATCGACCATTGAATGTGGGGAAGAAGTTTAATGTATGTTTAGTAAATGGGTTCTGTTTTCAAACTCGGCATATTGAACTTCATAGGAAGACACAGGATAGTGGGGTTGTTATGTCTGCAAAACTTCAAGTTTTTCCAGTGTTAAAGACAAGGCTCATATCCGAGATGAGGTGACATATTATGGTGTTCTTCAAGAAATATTAGAGTTGAACTATTATGATCAAAGAAAGGTATTACTTTTCAAGTGTGACTGGGTTGATATTCAGCGGCGGTAATTAAAGAAGAAGGTTTCACATTGGTCAACCTAAAATATAAATTACGTACAAATGAACCAAATGTTTTGGCCTCTCAAGTGGAACAAGTATGGTATGTGGAGGATTCCAAAATGGAAGGATGGTCTGTTGTGAGGAAAACAAAGTCGAGAAATTACTTCGACATGCAAAATGAAGAAATTACTGAAAATGATGCAAAAGATGTAAACATTGATGATGATGTTACTTTTTTTAAAGACATAAACATCACATGGGAGAGAGACGACATTGATGGTGTAGAGATCCCAATTTGAAGACATATGTACCTATACTTGTAATATCTTCTTGATTTTGAATCAGGATATTGGTATTTTGCTGTTCTCTGATACTTTTTTTTAAATCAGGATATATTTTAACCATGCTATATTTTCCCCTTGGTATCTAGAATTAAATGACAGGTATTTGTCCCAATGGAAGGGACAGATAAATGCTCAAAGCCTGTGGGTAAGAGTTCAGGCTATACTGTGAAATGAAGCTGACGGCACCCTAGCTGACCAGAGAAGAGTTGTGGACAAGTTGGATAAGCTTTCTTTCAAAAAATTCTTATATCATTCTCCTCTTGTTGTCACAGTGCAAAAATATCTCTAACTCTTGTGATCGCATTACTCAACTTTTGTTGACAATCTTCTACTGTATTCAAGAACTGTTGATCTTTGTTTTCTTCAGACAATGTTTCTACAGATCAAGACTTTAATTACATCATTTCATTATGATTCAGTCAAATATATAGGTGGTTCATCATTTTTATATTCTATGGTGCACTTAATTATGAGCTACGTCACTCCTTTTGTTACCTTTAAGTTCTTGATTTAGTGAGTTGCTTATATATATATATATATATATATATATATATATATGTGTGTGTGTGTGTGTGTGTGTGTGTGTGTGTGTCTGTCTCCTCAAGTACTTCCTGACTAATCAGTTGGGCATGCATACATGTACAAGGACACACCAGATCGACCTAAAAAAATACACTTGTTCTCTTTTGTTGGAAACATCCCACAGATATAGAGTTATTCTCCCGCTATCCTCATCTTGAGAATGGAACCCAATATTTTTGTATCTGAGTTCTCTAAATTAATTAGAAAACATCTTCATACCTGGGGCTGTTGGAGTTTTTTCGTTTGAGGAACAGGTGACTTCGAACTTGCAGGTTTAGATGATGAATTCTGAACTGACAACTGCACTTAAAAGCCTCTAATAGCACTACCAATTTATCTTTGTCCATGATATTTAGTGCATGCAACTTTCTATTGTAAACCTCTTTTTGCCCTCTAATTTCTCAATTTATTCTTAATATTGCAGTTTACAAGTTGAAAAGGCTACAACATCAAACATGTAAGCATATGTTTAATTTTTCTGACTGAATATGTTAATTGTTTTTTTTTCATGTTGTTAACATGTTCTTTACAATTTGAAGGGGACGAAGGAAGAGATTTACAGTGGTGGACTCCAAACAAAAAAAGAGGCTTCGCCGAAGAAGAGAACAGGGCCATCAAAAAGTACCAATGCGAAAAAGGCAAGAAAGAAAACAATGAAAGAAGTGTATGAAGGGGAGGCCGAGATGTTGGACACATTAATATTTCAAGAACATGTTGAGTGAGTATTTGTGTGTTTTTAGTTTTCTTTAATATTTTTCCAAGGCTAGCATGCTTCACCAATATAGTATGTCTACTGTGTTTTAAATTCCTTTAAACTTGTAGGTATTTGTGAGGTGTCATCCCATCAACGCTTTTAAAGCGTTTTGAGATATTCGATAGTTTGTGGTTTAACTTTTGTAGATTGACATCTGATGGTGTAAACAGAATTAAATCAATTGTACAGAAAAATTCTTTGTTGGAGAAGTCATAGTCTCTACTTCCAATCTGTATATGGTATGCCTAAACTGTTTTACCTATTAAGTATCCAATAATGATCCAGTAACAAACCATCATTGTTTATTTTTTTTTTCATTTGTAGGAATCATTGGCAGCTTGTAGTCATATGTAACAAAGGGGATAATGACATGTCGTTCCTTATGCTCCTTGACTCCCTTCATATGGGGGAACCAACTAGGATCGAAAATGAGTTGAAAAAGTAATATCTTCTATTTTTTATATGTTCTTTTTGAAACATATATATGTATAAAAAGTATATTTGGTATGATGGTGCCGTTTCTTAAAGATTGCATATGAAGGGAAGGAGATGAGAGCAGTGACCGATGAATTGAAAGTAATTGATCTACACGTGCCGAAGGTAATCTTTCAAATTTGGAGTGTTTGAATTGTATATCTATTATGAATAAAAGTATCATTAATATCTTTAACGATGTAGGTGCCCCAACAAAAGGGGAACACAGAATGTGGATTCATGGTTCTTTATTTCATATTCCATTTCTTACTCGCTGCTCCTGCATCCTTTAGCACAGATGACTACCCATCTTTTGTAAGTTGAATAACGTTAATTGTTCTTTTTTCACACTATATATGTACTTTGTTCAATGGTTGAATATCTTCAATGTTTTATTTTTTGCAGCTCACAGCTGATTGGTTCTCAAGAGAAGAGTATGAGAAATTTAGGGAGGACCTACAAGGGAAAAGAATTCACATAGATGCTCAGTCTGCTTCCACTTCTAAGGTAGTTAAGAGAGGCCCAACAATGTTAAGATCTGTACATGGATTGCAAAGTAATGAACGCATACCAGTGAAAGTTAATCAGTTGGGGCAGCCACTAGGAGGGGGGGGGGGGCAGCTACTGAAACAATTCGTGGGCACCGTGGCAAGGATGGGGGATAAACTGCCAATCGATAGCATTTCTTGGAGGCTAATGCCATTGTCCAACAAGGACGATGTTTAGGATTTTATCCAGGTGATGTAATGAGTAATACATATGTTTGTTTAATTTTCTATTCCACTTGATTACATTTAACTTTTTATTTTAAAAATGTAGAGAAAATTTGATATTCCCATCAGCGTGATTTTGTAATAAAGGATCTAGATCAAAAATAGAGGTCTTGGAAGTATGACTTGAGAACGAAGTTCTTCACGGCATATCAAAAAGTGCAACAACACTTTGCATGTTCAGACACAAGAGTAGTTGAAGAACAATGGAAAAATCTTGTTCAGATATGGTCTTCGGAAGAATTCAAGGTAATTGGAATTGGATTACAATTAGTCTAAATATAGTGATACTCCATAATTATTCTAACAGTTGTCATTTTGATTTGTAGAAACGCAGTGAAACAAACAAGCAAAATAAGTCCAAACACACATTTTTTCACTACACTGGTAGTAAAAGTTTTGCTGACATATACCACGAGGAGGTAACATATATACTCATCATAGCATCTAAGTTGATCTATTAAAAATAATTTTGTTTATGTCTAAGTTAACTTGTGTACAATGTTGTAGTTTCTAAAAACTAGGGCCACTCTTGATCGTGGGGACTTGTTCATAAGGACCCGTATGAAGAAAGCTGGCGGTCCAATTAATGAAGAGAGTGCTGCAATGATTATATAATGAATTAACTATCTTAATTGTCTAATGTTGACATAATTCTCATTATGTATGGATATTCTAATGTTGACATAATTCTCATCATGTATGGATATTCTAATGTTGACATAATTCTCTTTATGATAGTGCTGCAATGATTGTACTTGTCACGCCCCGACGCAGAATATCGAAACGCGAGGCAGTTGCAAGTAAAGGGTATAGAGCGAGTACTAGACATCAAACCATTGCACAGTGAATAATACTAAAGCGAATTCATTGCATTAATAACTTTCCAATGTCTAGTTACAACCACTAATATCAGAGCCAATCTATAGGGCTCATTTACATTGAAATAAAGCAAAAGACTAAACTTCAAACCTAACTACTACAAGGCTAAACATAGCAATAGGACACTAGGTACTCATGACATCACTCCAGGTCATTCCCGTCCTCTTGAGTGTATGGTTCATCCTCGGTCCCACCTGAGAATACAACGACAAATAATGCAGGGTGAGCGAACATCGCCCAGTAGGACTTAAATCTCAAGCTCAAGCAGGCTTTAAGTAATTAATGCATTAAAGGCAGAGTAACTAATGATAGAACGGGAGAGAGTCAAGTAAATATATATATATAGCAGGACAGTACGTGAACGAAATAGCAAGACTTTCCAAATATAGACTTTCCAAAATAGTACAAGTGTCGGGAATAGCACAATAATAGCAAGATAGCACAAGGTCAAGTATAGCAAGATGGCCATAGTACAAATAGCACAACGAGTATAGCATAGCACTTTGTTGTCAATGGACAACGAGAGAACATAGCACTTTTGATTGTCATTTAGATAGTCGAGATAGATAACACTTGAGTGAAATGCAAAACACCCTGATCAATTAACTCCCATGGGCACTAGCACTTTCGGGCGCACATCCTAGGAACAGATCGGGCCCTTTATATATTTCCAGGCATTGGTTATATTGTTTATCTTTAGACAATCTGTTAATGGCCAATATAGAGTACCAAGAAGTAGATGGGAGCACTAGATGAATAGACGAGATAGTAGAGTGAACGTGAATAGATGAGTGAGTAGAGTATAGATGAGAGTTAGTGGACCTAGCACATGAAACGTCGAGTAACGAGCGATAGGAACAGTTGCACAACACGCGCACATGGTGTTGGCAGTCAGGCGGAACTCACGATCTTACCACTGGCCATGTTAAGCACAGGTCCAGAGGTCCGCCGTGATTCATGACGAGAGTGAATTTCTAATAGCCGTTTGGACCATATTGATCCCTAAAGGGTGTAATAGGTGTTAGGGTACAACCGGCTCGTCGACCATGTGGGAATCCATGGACAGAGGAGACTTACGGAGGCCTTGAACAAACACTTACTAGTCCGGCATAAGGAGTATCCGACGGAGAGTTCGTCTAAGTCAAGAAAGTGTGTATATAGAAACAAGTGCTCAACGTTCTAGAGGAGTTCTAGAACAGTGGAGCGTCGATATCGGCGTTCCCAAAACATCGCGAGAAACAATAGACAAGTATATTTAAAATATGGTAATTTGATTGCATAATTTACCAGATGTATTATGAATATGCCAAATTACTCCATAATTGGATGGTTCAAAGTGTGTGTAAGTGTCATGAAATTGTAGATAGAAAGGATCATGTGCATGTATTTTAATCATACATAAATGGTTAATTTATAACAAGAGTTATTTTTTGTATGTATGACTGTTAAACAAGCGTACAAACACTGTAGATAATCAAGCATTTGCTGAGACAGGGGGTTTCTTGCATAAACCCAAATCGCGACGTACCCTAATGAGGGTCGCGACGGGGTCAACTAAGATCGCGACGGGGTCTGGTATAGGTCGCGACAGGCCTAGTCAGGTCGGGTAGCAGATCGCAGCGACAGGCCCTGTCGCGATCAGATCGCGACAGAGGGCACTGTCGCGACAGCACTTGTGAACGCGGCCTATCGGGCCATCGCGTTTACAAGGTCTGCGGCCGAGTGCGATAGGGAAAGGACGTTACATTGGATTGTGGGCCAGAACTTACCCTATTTGACACAGGGTGGTTCAGAAAATCACAACTAATTGTATAGTCAGCAAAAAATCGTGAAACTAGTTGCAAAATGACCTAGACATGCATGGGTACTTACACTAAATAGGAATTGGAAAACAATCAGGGTTTAGACATGTTTTAAACACAAGTATCCATGATGAACATGATACAGTACATAGTTGAGATCAACGATTCAATTCGCCAGATAGGATGAATTAAATTTAGGGCTTTTAGGGGCAAAAGATGCCTAACATGCATCAGTTCCTACAGTAAAAATCTCGTGGCATGGGGTTGGGTATACAAGGAGATAAAGTATTAAGATGAGGGTTCGGGGTCAGGTAAGTTGCAGAACATGAACAATCAAGAACGAAAGATATGCTCAATGAAAAATTATGAAACAAAAGGACTTTTGTTCCTGATAGACGAGACATCCTATAGAAAAAGTTTCATGGTTTATGCTTGTGAGAATGCCTACCTTTGATCGTTTTCCTCTTCTAGGGTTAAGACTTGAAGAACTCGGGGAAGAACTTGATAGATCCTTCCTCTCCACGAATTCTCCTCCTCTTGGCCTCTCCTCCTGGTCCAGGAACCTCTTGGCACGAGCTAGGGCTGGCCATGAGGGTTTAAGAGAAGTATTTAAGCTTCTCCCTATTCCCTTTCCTAGTTTAAGTCTAATTCCTATTAAATTCTGAATTTTGTATTTTCCTCTGCACTTTTTAAGCAAGAGATCTCCTATTTGGGTGGGGGAGAGAGAGGATTTCGTGGCCAATCAATTAGGATAGGTTTGGAATCCAATTCTAACTCAAACTAGCTATTTAATGTATTAAATATCTCTTTTCTATTTTAGTAATATTTCAGTTACGAATTTTGGGTATTTCTTTATTATTCCCCTTTTTAAAATCTCTATTTTAACCCACTAATTTCTAATGGGTCCATTTAATAAAGCCCATTACTTATTTTCATTTGATGTGTTTTATTTAATTCTCTTTTCTTTGATTTTCTAATTATTAAATTTTTATTATTATTTTATTTTTTATTTATATATATATTTTTTGAAAAATCCAAGTTGCTACATCCTCCCTCTCTTAAAAAGAATTTGGTCCCCAAATTCATATGATCGAAATGAAGGGAATGTCTTACCGAAAAGATCGAGGTAGTTCCGTCTGATGGTTCCTTCCGATTCCCAGGTTGCTTCTTCCACTCCATGGTTATTCCATAGGACTTTAACCACATGGATGGGACAGTTCCTAAGTTGTTGTATCTTCTGTTCCAGTATCTTGACTGGCTTCTCTTCGTATGTCACATCCTTGTTCAATACCAACTTCTCGTGGCGAATGATGTGCATGGGGTCGTACACATATTTCCTAAGCATGGAAACATGGAACACATTGTGTACACATGACAGATCCGGTGGCAACGCCAGCCAGTAGGCAACCTCACCAACCCTTTCGAGTACTTCAAAAGGACCGATGAATCTAGGGCTGAGCTTTCCCTTTACACCGAATCTTTGGATGCCACGAGTAGGTGACACTTTTAGGAACACACGATCACCGACTTGAAATTCCAAGTCTCACCTTCTTTTGTCGGCATAGCTCTTTTGTTTGGATTGGGCAATCTTGAGCCGATCTCTGATTACCTGAATGTCCTTTGTGGTACGTTGCACCATGTCTGGGCCTAGCCATTGCTGTTCTCCAACCTCATTCCAGCATGCAGGGGATCTACAATTCCTTCGTAGAGTGCTTCGAACGGTGCCATCTTGATACTCGCCTGGTAACTGTTGTTATAGGCGAACTCAATTAGAGATAGATGTTCGTTCCAATACCCTTGGAAATCTATGGTGCAAGCTCTCAACATGTCTTCTACTATTTGGTTGGTTCTTTCAGTTTGCCCATCGGTTTGAGGATGGAATGCGGTACTAAAGTTGAGTTTAGTACCCAGTGCACCTTGCAATCCTTTCCAAAAATGAGATGTAAATCTCGAATCTCGATCCAAAACAATAGATGATGGAATGCCATGTAGTCTTACAATCTCCTTGACATATAAGGCAGCTAGTACCTCCACGAACCACTTACTCTTTATAGGCAGAAAGTGGGCGGATTTGGTTAGTCGGTCCACAATGACCCATATGGAGTCGAGTCCACCACGAGTCTTGGGTAAACCCATGATGAAGTCCATGCCAATGCTTTCCCATTTCCATTCCGGAATATCTAGCGGTCTGAGTACACCGGCAGGGCGCAGGTGTTCCTCTTTTACTTGTTGGCAAGTAAGGCAGTGAGCAACATGTTCAGCTACCTCTCTTTTCATGTTCGGCCACCAAAACGTTCTTTTCATATCTTGATACATTTTGGTACCTCCTGGATGAATAGTATACCTTGTCTTGTGAGCTTCATCCATTAGTCTTCTCTTTAGCTCTTCATTGTCGGGAACACATGTCCTTCCTTGAAAGACAAGCCTTCCGTCTTCAGTGATTGCAAAGTCCTGTCTTTCAGTTAGAGTTTCTTTGACGCGAACTAAGAATGGATCATCGTCTTGTTGAGCTTTGATATCCTCTACAGATCAGATTGAATCTTGATATTGGCAACCAAGACTCGATCATCTCTATGTTCGATACTTAAGTCTAACCTTGCGAATTGTTCTAGTAGTTGCATCTCGCCAAGGACTAGACTTAAGACAAATGCTATTGGCTTCCGACTAAGAGCATCAGCCACGGCATTTCCCTTGCCGGGGTGGTATTGGATGTGGAAGTCGAAATCTTTCAAGTATTCCAGCCATCTCCTTTGTCTCATGTTGAGTTCCTTCTGAGAGAATAAATACTTCAGACTCTTATGGTCTGAGTAGACAGTGAATTGCTCGCCATATAGATAGTGTCTCCAAATCTTCAAGGCGAAGACCACGGCAGCCAGCTCGAGATCATGTACAGGGTAGTTGACTTCATGTGTCTTCAGTTGTCTTGAAGAATAGGCGATGACCTTCTCCTTTTGCATGAGTACACAACCTAGCCCAATTCCTGAGGCATCGGTGTAGACAGAGAAACCTTCTCCCTCTATTGGCAGAGCGAGAATAGGTGCTGAGGTAAGACAGTCTTTGAGGGTTTGGAAACTTTTCTCACACTCTTTAGTCCAGGAGTATGGATTCTCCTTTCATGTCAAACGCGTGAGAGGAACAGTGGTCTTTGAGAAGTCCTTGATGAACCGCCTGTAATAGCCAGCCAGTCCTAGGAAACTTCTGATTTCGGTGACATTGGTTGGTCTCTCCCAGTTGAGTACAACTTCGACTTTGGAGGGATCAACGGAGATGCCGTCCTTTGAGATGACATGGCCCAAGAAGGATACTTCTTTGAGCCAGAATTCACACTTGCTAAGCTTTACGTATAGCTTGTTGTCTCGCAAAACTTGTAGTGATGTCTTCAGGTGTTCTTCATGCTCTTCCTTGGTCTTGGAGTATATGAGGATGCCGTCGATAAAGATGACCATGAACTTGTCGAGTTAGGTCCGACATATGCTGTTCATGAGTTGCATAAAGGCTGCAGGAGCATTGGTTAGCCCAAAAGGCATAACGACGAATTCATAATGTCCATACCTGCTCCTGAAAGCCGTCTTAAAGATATCGTTCTCCTTGATCCTCATTTGGTGGTAGCTAGATCGAAGATCGATCTTGGAGAAATATTGAGCTCCCAATATTTGGTCGAACAGTTCGTCGACTCTGGGCAAAGGGTACTTGTTCTTGATGGTGAGTTGATTGAGTTGTCGATAGTCGATGCACAGCCTCATCGATCCATCTTTCTTCTTTACGAATAGCACACGTGCTCCCCATGGGGAAGTACTTGGTTGATAAACACCTTTTCTAGTAGCTCCATCAGTTGCGCCTTCAATTCCTTCAGCTCGGCAGGTGACATCTGGTACGGTTAACGCGATACCGGTGCGGCTCCAGAATCAGCTCAATGGCGAAGTTGACATCTCGTTCAGGGGGAATCCCTGGCAGGTCTTCGGGGAATACATCTGGGTAGTCCAGTACTATATGTATGTCTTCTATTTTGGAACCCTTCTTTTCCACTACTACGGCTGCTAGGAAAGCAATACAGCCTTTCCTCATCATGTTGTAGGCCTTTATGGCGGAGACTAGAGACATCCGTCTCTTATGTCTAATCCCAGAGAATGCCAGTCTAGGAAAGTCACTAAAGCTAACCTTCCCTTTCTTATAGTCGACACTTGCCCCATATACGGACAACCAGTCGGCTCCCAAAATTACATCATAGCCTTCCATGGGCATACACACCAGGTCGGCCTTTAGGTTATGGTTTTCGATCATTACATCGGCAGAGGGAAGTATTTGTTCAATTTCTCCTTTTCCCCTAGTGGCCTTGTGACAGAGAACTCACAACCCATGGATATAGTTTAGCATTCACAGTATCAGCAAAGTTTTGAGATATAAATGAATGAGTGGCTCCAGTATCAAATAAAACAAATGCTGATAATGAGAAAACTTGAAGGGTACCTTCTACCACGCCACCCTCCATAGCAGGTTCCTCATCATGCAGGGCTTGCAGTCGGCCCTATTTCTTAGGTGCATTAGGGCGCCTTTCATTCTCTTTCAGTAGCGGGCACTCGGGGATGCGGTGCTCGCGACTTCCGTAGCGCAGACACATGCCGGCTTTCCTCCAGCATTCATCAGCCGTGTGGCTAGGCTTGTCACAGTGTTTGCAGTGGCTCTTTATTGGAGTGTTGGGTACGAAAACCTTGGGTTTCCTTTTTTGGCTAGATCCCTCCGTGATGTTGAAGGGACGCTTCTTGCGTTGATAGGCTTAGCAGATGACTGACCCACGGTCACTTCCTTCTTGACGAACTTCCCTTTGATACGGTTGGTGAAGTCCATAGCGTCTTCCAACAATTGGGCTTTCTTTACCATTTCGGCATAAGTCTGAATGTCGAGAGGTGCGAGTTGAGTGATGTAGTGGGGCTTAAGGCCATTTAGAAAGTACTTAGCCTTCATCCTTTCAGTGTTCACCAGATGTATAGCATAGCATGCCAGTCTAGAGAACTGGGCTTCATATTCGGCCACAGTCAAGCTCTGCTGTTTAAGAGCAGCGAATTCTGCAGCCTTCTTTTCATGAACACACTCAGAGAAGTATTTGGAGTTGAACGCTTCTTTAAACTCATTCCAGGTGAATTTCCCATTCTCTCTAGTAGCTTCCATTGACTCCCACCAAGCGCGGGCGTCCTTCTCCAGTTGGAACGTGGCCAGTAGCAGCTTGTCCCCGCTGCACATTGCATGACACAGAAAATTCTTTCCGTCTCTTGGAGCCAGTGCTCAGCTTCATCCGGATCCATGGATCCGCTGAACTAGGTGGGTTCAGACTTCTAATAGCCGTTTGGACCATATTGATCCCTAAAGGGTGTAATAGGTGTTAGGGTACAACCGGCTCGTCGACCATGTGGGAATCCATGGACAGAGGAGACTTACGGAGGCCTTGAACAAAGACTTACTAGTCCGGCAGAAGGAGTATCTGACAGAGAGTTTGTCCAAGTCAAGAAAGTGTGTATATAGAAACAAGTGCTCGACGTTCTAGAGGAGTTCTAGAACAGTGGAGTGTCGATATCGGCGTTCCCAAAACATCGCGAGAAACAATAGACAAGTATATTTAAAATATGGTAATTTGATTACATAATTTACCAGATGTATTATAAATATGCCAAATTATGCCATAATGGGATGGTTCAAAGTGTGTGTAAGTGTCATGAAACTGTAGATAGAAAGGATCATGTGCATGTATTTTAATCATACATAAATGTTTAATCTATAACAAGAGTTATTTTCTGTATGTATGACTGTTAAACAAGTGTACAAACACTGTAGATAATCAAGCATTTGCTGAGACAGGGGGTTTCTTGCATAAACCCAGATCACAACGTACCCTAATGAGGGTCGCGACGGGGTCAACTGAGATCGCGACGGGGTCTGGTACAGGTCGCGACAGGCCTAGTCAGGTCGGGCAGCAAATCGCAGTGACAGGCCTTGTCGTGATCAGATCGCGACAGAGGGCACTGTCGCGACAGCCCTTGTGAACGCGGCCTATCGGGCCGTCGCATTCACCGGGTCTGCGCCCGAGTGCGACAGGGAAAGGACGTTACATTGGACTGCGGGCCAGAACTTAGACATGACTAGGGTACTTACACTAAATAGGAATTGGAAAACAATCAGGGTTTAGACATGTTTTAAACACGGGTATCCATGATGAATATGATACAATACATAGTTGAGATCAACGATTCAATTCGCCAGATAGGATGAATCAAATTTAGGGCTTTTAGGGGCAAAAGATGCCTAATATGCATCAGTTCCTACAGTAAAAATCTCATGGCATAGGGTTTGGTATACAAGGAGATAAAGTATTAAGATGAGGGTTCGGGGTCAGGTAAGTTACAGAACATGAACAATCAAGAACGAAAGATATGCTCGATGAAAAATTATGAAACCAAAGGGCTTTTGTTCCTGATAGATGAGACATCCTACAAAAATGTTTCATGGTTTATGCTTATGAGAATGCCTACCTTTGATCGTTTTCCTCTTCTAGGGTTAAGACTTGAAGAACTCGGGGAAGAACTTGAGAGATCCTTCCTCTCCACGAATTCTCCTCCTCTTGGCCTTCCCTCCTGGTCCAAGAACCTCTTGGCATGAGCTAGGGACAGCCATGAGGGTTTAAGAGAAGTATTTAAGCTTCTCCCTATTCCCTTTCCTAGTTTAAGTCTAATTCCTATTAAATTTGAATTTCCTATTTTCCTCTCCCCTTTTTAAGCAAGAGATCTCATATTTGGGTGTGGAGAGGGGATTTTGTGGCCAATCAATTAGGATAGGTTTGGAATCCAATTCTAACTCAAACTAGCTATTTAATGTATTAAATATCTCTTTTCTATTTTAGGAATATTTCAGTTACGAATTTGGGTATTTCTCTATTATTCCCTTTTTTAAAATCTCTATTTTAACCCACTAATTTCTAATGGGTCCATTTAATAAAGCCCATTACTTATTTTCATTTGATGGGTTTTATTTAATTCTCTTTCCTTCAATTTTCTAATTATTAAACTTTTATTATTATTTATTCTTATTTATATATTATATATATATATTATTTTTTTGAAAAATCCAAGTTGCTACAGTACTCATTCCTGATTATTTTTTCATTCAAATTGTAGGATAAAATTTGAGACATTAAGCTGACGCCGCAATCAAGTACATCAAGCTCAATTGCAAGCGTGGGGGACGCTTATGAGCAAGTTCTGGAAAGGGACAGAACTGGAAGAGTCCATGGCATAGGCACGGGTCCTACCCCACAGAGCTTGTGGGGTTTAAGAAGTGAACAAAAGCTGCATCAGGACAATGAAAGCCTAAAACAACAAATTGATGCTCTCGAAGAAAGAATGAAAAAAAATTGAGTCTCATGGCAATAATGAGGTAATGAGAATCTGTTAACATACTTCAATATTAAAATTGCTTAATGTTGACAATCTATCTATACTTGTGCAGAGTTCTGCAAGTGTTTGTCGTGCTCAAAGGAAAAAGTAAATAGAATCTAACTGATTTAATATGTTGGAATGCATGTATATCTGACATCTATATCCAAAATTTTTAACAGGATTCATTGGCGGGGAGGAGGGTGAGGATCCTAAATTTCTCTAGACAAGTAGTTGTCAGTGGCATTCTAATGTCTGATGATAATGATAATGTGGTCATGGGGAAGAAGTTAGGTGGTGAGTACTATGAGGTTTCTATACTCATAGCCCATGACCCGGCTGCATCTTTGTTTATCAAAGATGCAGATAGAAAAAATATGAACGATGTTGTTGGGAGTCACATATATGGTTCAGAGAATATGTAAGTTTATTTATATTTATCTCATTCTTATTTATATGTTGCTAATTGTCAACTCTGATGTTATTTAAATTTTTTACATGTAATAGGTTGAGCTTGAGGATAATTGATCATCACCTCCACCCTTTTTGGTAAGTATCCAAATTTTTTACATTCTATAGAGCAACCCAAATATACCTAAAACATTTGAACTGCACTATTTATGTCAAAAAAGAATGAAGCATGTTACAAATATGGCATATGGCTGGCCATATCGAAATCTGATCACACTCAACGTAGTTTGGGAAAGAAGTGAGCCATGCACATTGTTTACCTGTGATAGTCTGAGTAGAAGTGGATTTAAATACGACTATATAACATGGGATAGAAAAAGACACACATCAACTCAGGATAACCCCCCTTATCAGGACTGTTAACCAAAAAGGGTGTGGTAACTCTGACTAAAGAATCCTAGGATTGCTTACATGGTTTATCCTATCCAGCAACCAAACATGGTTTTATCCTGTCCAGTGATGGAGATCAAAAATCAAATAAAGAGAACTTTGAGCAGGAATTTGAACAAAATTTTAAGCAGCAAGTTGATATGGAGATAGATCGTTACATCTCTGAGCAAGGTCCACCAGCTCAAGGAATCATGATAGATGAAATAGCCTCCCAACCAAATCAGCTGGAAAAGGAAGTTGACAATCCGAAAGTCACGTGAGCATCTGCCATTTAAGTTGCAGATGCTTTTCACTTGCAGATGTTTTTCATTCAAAGATGTTTTTCATCCAAAGACATGAAGTCTTAAAAGACAACAACATTTAAGTTGTAGAGGGCCATCAAGTTAGATTGTGAGGATCTTTTTCTTTTAACCCCTAAATAGGCTATTTGTTAGGGTTAAAATATAAAAAAAACTTTTTTTTTGCGGGGAAGTAATATAAGAAAAAAACTTGCATACAGTATATTTTAAGTTTTTAATTTCATCATTGATGATGTTGCTACCACAGAAACTATTCAAGAAAAAAGCTACGCGTGAATTTACTTGGAAATTGTAGATAGCTTAACCTCGTGACCTTGGTGCAAAGGTCCCAAGGGAGAAAGGGTGCTCAAACCAACCAAGATCACCTAAGACACAGAAGTCAGATCATGTGAATATAGGTCTCTACCAAAGAGAATAATCTCATGTCGGATAACTTTTAAGTTCTGCTCTCATAGGGAGTTAGTGAGTTACCCTCGGGTTAACTAGAAAGAAGAAGGGAATTCTGTGTAATTTCCCACCCATTCTATGCCCTTCCACTTTGATTGCCATCAAAGCAACTGCAATAGCTTCATAAGATATGTGACCACCACCATCACCGATATCACTTGAAAAGAACCTGAACTGAATTGTTTGTAGGAGAATTTACCAAGTTGACAAAATTAATTGGTCTCACTTCAATCAATATCCACAAGTTTCTCTGATTACAGACGCCTTATCCTCGGATCCCAGGTTAAGTTCCCACTCCCTTGGTAGGCACATTTTCCCTTCCCCAAGTTGTCCCCATCCAACAACGTTTCTAAAACTTGTTGGACATCATTAGCAAATAGGGGTGGTAAATAGCTCGTGCACATGTGTAAAGTTGCCTTATGAGACTTGGAATATGTGGTTTACTGGACTTCCAAATTTCTACTAATAGAAGCCAGTTGCAAAACTGCAAAACAAGCCAATTGTATGAAGAATTGATATGGTAAGGATAGTGATCAAGTATTAATGTTACTACTAGGCACAAAAGTGAGTTTTAATTGAGCCATGCTTTTCTGTGATAAAGCTTAACTTGTTTATTAAGCATATTGTTTCTTTTGTTATACATATCCTCACACAGTACTTATTGACCACATAAGGCATATTGTTGCTCAATGTCCCTTAATTCAACTTTCTTACCTCATTTAGTGTTGCTCTTGTAGTTCGTCTGCTGCAACCTGTCTTGGTCCAAGGAGAAAGCAAGCTGATTTGGACAAATCACAAATCTCCTCCCATCACATGTGAACAATTTGATTTACTAACAATTAACTTCCTCTTCTGAATAGATCTTTAGCACCAGTATGTGAATGTGAACAATGATGTTTGATGTAATGATTTACTTTCATCAACATTATTGTTTGTTAAACTTTAATGTATTTTATATTATTAATGTGTTGTGTATTGTGAATGAGTGGGTGTGAATGTGTGTGTGGATGTCAATGTGTGGATGTCAATGTGAATATGGATCTGAATGTTATGTGAAGGTGGACTATGGATCCAAATGTGAATGTGTGGATCTAAATGTGGATGTGTATGTGTTGATCCAAATGCTTGTGAATGTGGATCCAATTATATGTAATGTGTATCCCACTAGTATGTGAATGTGGATCCAAATGTATGTGATGTAGATCTCTAAATGTAGGTGAATGTGGATCCATTTGAATACATTACTATTTTTTTTTTTGCTGAAACAAAACTGATTATGGTATACATGGTCGTAGGGAAACATGCTTATGGTTTACATAGCCGTAGGGATGTACGCAGCCGTAACTGAGTCTATCCTTACAAAAAATATGACTACGGTTAACATCGCCGTAGCGGAAAGAGGATATGCTTATGGTGTTAATTATGGCTACCAACACCGTGACTAAAGTTCTATACTTACGGAGTTTAAAACACCGTAGCCCTAGGCCTTTGCCGTCGGACCTTAGTCGACGAAACCCTATCGTAGGGTAACACCGTAAGCGAAGGCTATGCTTACAATTTTTGGTTCTCTACTTACGGTGTTTGGACGTAAGTAAAGCCTGATTTTCCTGTAGTGCATGATCTGATTATTATATAGTTAGTTATATATTTTGAAGCTTTTAGTATCATGTTAAGATAATATGTCATAAATTGGCTTAAAAACATGATTAGCATCATGATTAGGTTCTATTTCATTACTGTCTAATAGTAATATAAGTTTTGAAAGTTATTCAAGCATGTTTATGTGATGTGAGTGCATGTGCATGGAGAGAGAGAGAATATGTGACATGTGTGCATGAAATAACGTGATACCAAGATAATGTAAAAGATAAAAATCGTGCTAATGAGACAATGCCACCATAAATTGCATGGAGTCATATTGTAGTATTGCCCCTACAGGAAGGTTCAATTATGTTATGTGATACCAAAGGCAATAGGTCTTATTGAAATCTTGGAGGTGGGCATGTTCCATTGGTAATGGTGGGGAGGACATCCCTCCGTTCTATGCAGTAACCAAGAGTTGGTCGTTGTCCCTAGAGATTAAGTATGTGTTATGTGATCATGTGACTTTCTACTGGTAGTTTGGGCTGTGTCTCGACATGTGTAAAACTAAAGTGAACATGTGTATAATGTGTGAACATGGTATGTGCAATGTGAAAGTGAATGTGACATGCAAAATGTGAAATCTATGTGAAAGCCATGTGAAAGCAAGTGCAAATGAATGTGAATGTGATAAGTGTAAGAATGAGTGCATGTTTTTTTTTTTTTTAATCAAATGTCCAAAGTGTCAGCGACCAGGAGAGTGCACCCCAACCCAGAGGGTAGGAATGTTCTTACTCCACTAGGCGATCAACCAAGGACATAAATTTTATTTCATGAAAAATAGGAAGATACACCCAGCGCCAAAACAGTTACACCACCCAGAGGAAAAAAAGGAATAAAACATCAAGTACACCCGATCTGCCACAAGCAACCCAAAAACATCTAATAACTACGCCTGAAACTAGAAAGGCCAGCTTTGTCAATGATTAAAGCACCCCTTGCAGGCGAAGGTAAGTCACCAGGAGATATGAACACCGAATTCCTATCAAGGGTACAGGCCAGAGAAGCAAGTGCATCAACCACCTGATTACCCTCACGAAAAGTATGCACTATCTATGGATAATCTGTAGCATGTGACAAATACCCCGCCACCAAGGAAAGACCGTCCAATGAGGTAACTTGCCTTCATTGATCACTCTAACGAGAATAGCCGAATCAGAGTACACAACAGCAACATGAAGATGTTTTGCCAGCGCCAATCTAAGACCATCAGGAATGGCCCTAGCCTCTACAATAATGCTATTCCCCAAGCCATAGGCGAAAGCAAAACCACAAATAAAGTCCCCATTCCGATTCTTGAAGTAGCCACCACCACCACAAATACTCGGGTTACCTTTACAAGCGCCATCCACATTAAGACTTAAATTATTCTCAGGGGGAATCCATCTGACCATGATGTTTGCTCTTAGAGCGATATCCGCGTGCACATTAAAAGTTTTAAGAATATCATCTTGGTCCACAGAAATGGGGGGATTAAACTTGATATTGCCCAGAATTTTTCTAGCATGCAACAAAACTTTCTGCTTAATACTATCCAAAGTCACAAAAATTCCTTCCATGTGGGCTATGCACCTGTATTTCTAAATTTCCCATAGCATGACAATGATCATAATAAGGCCCGTAAAGTGGAAAGCAGATTTCAGATTGGTGTAAGTAAGAACACTCCAACATCTAACGGTAACCAGATGACTTAGATTAATCTTATTGCTCAGAAGGGGAGCAATCCAATTCCACAACTCAGCAGCAATGTCACCTGAAACAAAAAGATGATCCAGAGTTTCTTGCTCCAGCATCTTGCAACACACACACTTGGACACCAGAGGGATCCCACAGTCTACAACTTTAGAATCCACCTGAACCGGTCTGTGAAGGACCTTCCAAACAAACATAGCATCACGAGGGGCAATAGCATTGTGCCATACTTTTAACCAATTACTTCTACACACCCCTGGATGATAGGCGAGATGTTAAGCATATTTAACACTAAAAAGACCTTTCACATTTCCAATCCAAATGAATTCATCCTGAGTATCAGATAAGCTGTTTTGGACAAACTGACGAGTAACACCCATCCAATTCTAGATTATGTGATTATCATCCAAAGACATGTCCTTAACAGAAATTTTCAGCCAATGGTGATCATTAGGAAATTTGTTTCTGAACTCCTGCTGAATTGTTTTATCACCTATCCAAATGTCCTTGAAAATATCCACATTTGACCCATCACCTCCCATCCACCTAGAATTGTTGAGAACCAACTCTTTAGCCTAACAGAAAACTTTATTAGAGACGCCAATAGGGAATGGGGATACAATTTCCGAAAGGTGCTTCTGATTAAGATATCTCTACTTAGCATAGAGAGACCACAACGAAGTGCCATAGAGAACATTCCAAAGTTGTTTAGCCGCCAATGCAACTTGCAGAGATTCCAGGTTTCTAAAATTCAGGCCACCTTCCACATAAGGCTTCTGCAAGTGAGACCACGCCACCCAGTGCCTTCTATGGTTGCCATCAGTGCCCTGCCAACAAAAATTGGCACAGAGACTGTCAATCTGCTTACAAATCTTTTTCAGAATATAGGTTGAACTAGCCAAGTAAATAGGAAGACTCAGAAGAACTGATCTGATCAGGACAACTCACCCAGCTTGAGAAAGCATTTTCGATCTCCACCCAGAAAGCCTGTTAGATATGTTCTCAACCATGTATTTGAAATCAATGACCTTTAGTCTACCAGGCTTAATGGGCACCCCCAAATACTTCATATTGCCATGTTGTTGTCTGTACCTAGTAAGGTGATGTATACGAGATACCAAAACAGTAGGAGCTTTTGCAGAGATTTGAAAACAACTTTTGCTTGCATTGACTTGTTGACCAGAGCTCTGTTCATATTCTTGCAGAAAATTAGGCATTCTTTTCACATTCACAGTTCCAGCAATCATGAACACCAAAGTATCATCTGCATAAAGAAGATGGGAGACCTTCAGGTAACCACGCGGGGTACTATACGATTTGATGAACCCATGAGCAAACAAACGACGAAGCCCCATACTCAGCACTTCAGAAGCCATGATAAAGAGGATAGGCGCAAGGGGGTCTCCTTGGTGAATCCCTTGGATGATTTAAAATAGCCGGAGACAGCACCATTAAACTTAATAGAGGACTAGCAGTTGAACAACATCATGCCCACATAAGAAGTAAACCTGTTATAGAAACCAAATTTCTTCATCACCTGCAAAATGAAGTTCCATTCCATTCTGTCATAAGCCTTGGCCATATCAAGTTTAAAAGAAACATTATGCCCTCTGACTTTCCGATCAATATCTCTGATTAACTGGCAGGCGAGGGAGACATTATCAAGAATGAAACGCCCCTTCACAAAAGCACTTTGCTCTTCAGAAATAATCAAAGGCAGAATAGGAGTAAGACGCTCACAGAACACCCGGGAAATAACTTTGTATATAAAATTACAAAGACTGATTGGTCTAAAATCAGTAAAGGATCTTGGATCGGCCACCTTCGGAATAAGAGTAATAAGGGACAAGGAGAGCCCTCTAGGGAGACCATAACCAGCAAAAAAGCCTTGCATAGCAGAAACCACATCATGCTTGATAATATGCCAGCAATGAGTGAAGAATAATCTTGTAAAACCATCCGATCCAGAGGCACTTGAGCTGTCCATAGAAAAGACCATTGATTGAACCTCCTCCTCAGATGGAGATTTACAAAGAGAGTCATTCTGATCATTAGTGATCAGAGAAGGAATAACGTTCAGAAGATCCGGGTCAACAACCATGTGATCTGAAGTCAAGAGTTTCTAAAGAATGAAACAGCTTCATTTTTGGGTCTATCTTGATACCTTCATTATCACTAATTTTCAGTATGTGGATAAAGCTCTTCTGCCTATTACATTGCACAGTAGCATGATAAAACGAAGTATTTCTGCCACCATTCATGAGCCAGTCGACTCTAGACTTCTGCTTCCAGAAAGTTTCCTCCCTGCTCAAGGCAATATGGAGCTTCGCATTAGCCGCAAACAAGGCCGCCCGATTATCCTCAGAAGGAATCGCATCAAAAGCATCCTGCAGACATTGAACCACCTCTGTTGCAGCCCTAACCAGTTGAGAAACATGACCGAAAACCTCTTTGTTCTAGATTTTGAGTGCCTTCTTCACTTCCTGCAACTTGAGTTGGAGTCTAAGGAGAGGGTTGAGGGAACTATTACTCTTGGCCTCCCAAACCTTGGAAACCACCTCCAAAAAAGAATCATGAGAAATCCACATATCCTGAAATATGAAACGGCTCGGGCCACGAGTATTATCAACGTAAGACAAAACAAGCGGGCATTGATCCAATGGTCCTCTTCTGAGATGATTAACAACAAAATCAGGGAGGGACTCCTGCCACTTCCCATTAAAAAGCACTCGATTGAGACGGACACATATATTAGCATTACCCGTCCTATTATTGGTCCATGTATAAGAGGAACCAATAAAACCAGCATCAAATAACCAATGGCAGTAATACAAGCATTAAAATCTATCATACCATTCAGATTATTGAAAGCCCCTCCCTTTTTTTTTGAAGCTGAGCAATACAATTAAATCCCCTACCACGAGCCAGGGAATGTCAACCATAGATGAGAAGTTAATCAAATCCAAAAAAGAGTCCTCCTCAAAGCAAGATCACACGAAGCATACACACAGGTGATATAGCAGAAATATGAAAAATTCTTAGACAGCCCCAAAGTAATATATTGGTCAGTACTCTCCACTATATTGAGAGAAAGAGAAGAAGCCCAGAAGACCTAGATTTTGGAATTGAGATCGGAGTTACCAGCAAAATTCTCCAACTTAATGAACTTTGATAACTTGAGAGCTTTATCCAGAGGAAGTTTAGGTTCCATAATAGCCCAGAATGAGGGATGAAGTTGCGACACCAGCTTCTTCAGACTCCTGCAGGAATTAGCGTTCCCTATATCGCAGATGTTCCAAAAAATGGCCGAATTCATTTGGACACAGCCTCCTTGCCCCTGCCCACTGAATGAGCATGAGCTCTCGTAACCACTCGATCCCTGTGATCAATACGCCCTTCAAACTCGTCGACTGAATTCAAAGGCATGAGGAAGTTATCCATCATAGCTAGCTGATCCGTATCCAACTCCATGTCCTGGACCCGGTCCTTGAACTGGACGTGACCTTCTTTGCATGGCCGTACACTATTGACTTCCCCCGGATCGGCATCTTTGCCATTGATATGCAATTATCCTGGTAGCATGAAGGTCCAGTATTGACTTCTGGCGGAGCTTCCCCACTATTTTGAACTTCCATGCAAACACTATTTTTCCTGTCCTGCCTAACCCGATGACCCGTAGAATTATCAAAAGAAACAAGCCCGACATCTCCATGCAAAGTGGTGCAATTATTTTGAACATTAATAAAAAATTTCTCATGTTGCACTAAACTCGATCCTGCCAAGATGTTATTCTCCGTTGCTTGTTCCATCTCCTGAGACCCAGATGCAATAGGCATATCAGTGGAAACATGAACTTCACCTATTTCGCCACCATCAGGAAGGCCCACAGAACTCACAACTTCCACTCCCACCCCATGATTAACAGGAGCCTAGACTTTAGGAATAGCAAGAGCTATAAGGGCAGGAGCTGACGGAATACGCTTCACGGCCTACACTTTCTCTCCAGAGGATCGACAGTTTTTCTTTGCATGACCCAGTCTAGAGCACGAACAACCAGTAGTCCAGCAGTTAAGATAAACCACATCCTGCCAATACCCTCCAAACTCACCCATGCCAATCCAATGCCGCTCAGGCTTCGGCTTTAGAAGATCAATCTCAATGCAGACCCTAGCCGCCTTGGTGTTTAACAATAACTTAGTTGCATGCGCTATTTGAAAGACTGGACCAACATTAGCAGCGATGGAGAAAAGGAGGCTTTTTTGATACAGGTTGACCCGTAGAGCAGGGAAGTCTACCCAGACAGGAACGATAGATGGTTCTGCGGAGGGTTTAAACATGGGAGTCCACTTGAAAAACTGGAACAACTTACCTTAAACATACAAAGATTCACGCAGGAAGACACGGAGGTAATCATCTTGACACTTGAACCTCAGAAGGAGGTGCACGTTATCTATGGCACACTGATGAGAAACATGTCTTTGAGATTTCACCTTATGCTAGATGAGATCGTATATCAGGAATAACCAGCTTCCATAAGCAGTCTTCGCAACGACCGAGAACAAGAAGGGTTTGATCGAGGCATCCATCTCCTCCTTGGAAAAATACACTGCTGGTTCACCTTGGTCAGTGAATGCCGGAACATGCACATCTATGGGAACCGGGGGCAGCTCTAGAGAAGCAGCAACCGCCCTAGCGAAGGAGAGCCCAGCAACAGGTAGGGGCGTCACCCCCCCCCCCCCCAGCCCCCATGACCGGCCAGGCCCGAAGGGCCGGCGGCGCCAAATCAGGCAAGAATCCTCAGACCTTCTCTCTCTAGAAACCCTAGAGAGAGAACCTCATGTTGTGTGAAAGTAAAGGTAAGGGTGAATATGAATGTGCCATGAATGATTAAGTGCATGTGTTAATATGATCTATGATAATCATGATATCATGTTTAGTACCATGTGTTCGATGTATTCATGTTTAGTTTATGTTAAGCATGTTATATGTTATACATGTTTAGTTCATTATGTTAAGCATGACCATGTGATAGAATAGTAATTGTTAATTGTAAGCCATGTGTATGTGCAATAGATATAAGCATGTGAATGCGAAAAAGAAAGAGTAAGTATAATGTGAATGCTTTCATGTTATTGAAATCATGTTTAAAAGTTAATCATGTTAGTGATCTAGTTTTACATGAATTAGATAACTTTACTCAAGTAGATTCCATGTTTAGGTTACCCATGTTAATGTTATAAGATGAACATGAGCATGTGTTAGTTGAATTGTCAATCGCTAGTAAGTTAATGCTATAGTGAAAGTTCGTCAGTGTTTGAGATGTTAGAAAGCATGTATGATAATTGTGTGGTTTGCAATTTTAACTTGCTTGCTCAGTCTATTACATAAATTCACTCTTACTAACATTTCAGGAAGAGTTGGAGATTTAGAAGCTGAGTTAGCTAGATCTAACGTGAAGCTTGAAAAGTAGATTGATTGAAGACTTTCTAGTTAGCATTTAGTATGTGGTGTATTGTAATTTAGACTTTTGACTTATTGTACTTAGAAACTGTCTATAGATATGATTATTATTTATTTTACTTTGACAATATAGATAATGATATGTGGATTGTTAAGTTGATAGACTAAGAGTTATTTATTTTTCACTATAATTTCCTTCTCTTTTGTTATATCTCAACCTATGTGACTATCATAGGGGTCTTTCCCCTTGTGACATCTCTCTCTTGCCCGATGTGGGTTGGTGTAATCATACTGGACGAGAGTGGGCCGTTACATAGTTACTGGGCCAACATATGGTGCCTGCCCCAAGGTGGCGCTTCCTAGCATAGAGATTACATTCCATCTCCTAGGGTTTGCGACTACTGTCTGAGCATGACACCTCCCCCCCAACTGGTATTACATGCCCTGAGGAGGCTCTCTCCAGTGGAGATGTGACGTTTCAACACCCTTAGTGCGTGAAACAATGGGGGATGATATTCCATTTGTAGGAAAATGTGTAGGGGCATCAGATGCACAGTTGAATCAAATTTAAAACAAAAACACATTCCCCACAAGAACTTATCAATCGAGATGATGTTCGAGTGCATGACTTTCATGCAATCCATACAAGGGTGGGACTATCTCACCTAGGGGAACTTGTATATTTTCCTGACGTGTAGAACCCTAGCCCGTCGGATGAAGGAGCTCATGTGACCTCCCTCTAGTGGTGTCTACATGGCGGTTTCCGACGATGATGGCTCCTCCTCACGATGTTGTCCTCTCCCTTATGCACCTCCATGGTGCAGCCGCAGTAAGACCTAGCAGTAGTGTAAGGCCCTCGAATTTCCGTCGCATTAATTGTATTTGTGTGTATATTTGTGCTTGTGTATGTATATACATATTTACGTACGTATTAATTAGTACAATTACGTGTGCATGTGTTTATACTAGATGTAAATAATGCATGTATTGAATGGTGATAGTATGGATACATTACCATATACATATTGCATGTATATATGCATGGCATGCATAGTTTTCTGCATGATTTAGAGTTCTGGCCGAAGGCCCTATTGGCGTCAACCCCTAGCCGTATGAGGTGTCAGCGTCCACCCATGGACGCCAACACTAATCCTGGCGTCTAACGATGTGGACGCCTATTTCTCTGACCTGCATGCGTTGCAGAGCCAGAAATTCGGAAACAAGGAAGCTCACCCATTGGGGAGCTGTCCCCAACGGCTCTGAGAGCCATCTTGTCACCCTGTGAGTGGGAGAGAGGCCTCCCCATATGTCTGAACCCGGATCTGCCTTCCCCAACCCTCTCTTCACCCTTTGCAAGAGAGAAACAAGAGGAGAAAAACCCTAGAGAAGCTGTGAGAAAACCCCCACTTTGCACCCAAAATCTGACCTCTGAAGCTGGATCCGCCATCTTCCACGACAAGAAGCTAGCTGGAGTGAAGGAGAAGACTTCCCCGGCCGTACCTTGGAGCCATCTTCATCCAAGAGCCCGGAGGAAGGAGATCTTGGAGGACATTCTGCACTTCTTGGGACAGCCCAAGGAGAGCTTCTCCGAGCATTTAGATCCATTGGAGCAATTTCTAAAAGGCAAGTGACCCTACCATAAGGTTCCCGTATGAGTCTAGGACGGTTTTAACATTTTTGTGTATTTTTCTTCGTGTCCTTGACCCCCACATTCACCCTATCTTGAGAGCTCGGGTCTGTGTTCTGCACAGACCTGAATTAACGGCAAGGTCCCTGGACGCTGAGATCATGATTGGCGTCCATCGACTATGCCGCTGACATTGAATAGCGGCCAGAGACCGCCGCCAAGTTCATCTGGACAGAACAGTAAACTGTTCTGCCCTCCTATACGATTATTTTCGATGGGTTTTCCGTGATGAGGATATATGGTAACCCTATACACTATGTATATTGGTAAATGTGGTGTGTGGATGTGTTATGATGTGTGGTGGTGAATGTTAGAGATTTTTATCCCATGAAATTTCAAGCATGATTTGTTGATGATTCTTGCCAATCCATGTTTTATGATTAGGACTAGTCTGAGTGCCCTAAGTTTTGTCAGATCATGAAGTTAGTGGATTAGGATATGTGTACTCAAATTTTGATAAATTGTCCATGCTTGCATAAATTGCTATTAATTTCGGTTCGGTAAATAAAAAGGCATGCAAGAAAGAATTGTTGTGATCGATCTATGGTTGTATGATTTAGGGTAATTCTGTATTTTCAGATCATGCATATAACAGTAGTCTCTGTTCAGACAGTAAGTGGCAAAAATGTATGATGGTGTTTAGCTCCATGTCAACTTAAATTATGAATAGCATGCTAAATAGGTATTTGATTTTCTGTAAATTCCATTTAGCTCAGAAAAATCTGAAAAATTGAATGTATGATCTTGAACCCGAAAATAGCATGTGGTTAAATTTTCAGGTCATTTGGACCAGTATATAAGGAGTTATGCATTTTTCCATGTGAAATGTAAAAATTTATGCATGTCATCGTAAAGTGATTAGATATCGTTTAAACCCAACCTGATTGGTGAATTTACTGTGTGTTAAACTCCTGAAATCTGTAGTGTCATGTCAGGAAAACAGAGATATGCATGTGAGTGAGAAAGTGAATGAGATGAAAATGATATGTGTAAAACCATGTGTAAATCGGTAAAATGTGTAAATGTGTAACTGTGCCAATGTGACACTGCTTCCGTAGAGGGCAGTGGAACTGTATCAGGGAAAAGTCCCCCTGAGAAAGTTCAATGTGTAAGTGACCCTAAGGGCATTAGGGGGAAATCCTGGAGGTGGACAAGTACCACTGGTTAGGGTGGAGACTTGTTCTCCCGGTCTGCGCAGTCCAAGAGTCGCCATTGGAATGCCTAGATGGCGTCTATGTGTAATGTGATGTGTATATGTCCTTCTTTGGTGGTTTGGACTATGTGTCACGGCACCTAAAATGTGAATGTGTAATGTGTAATGTGTATGTGTTCATGTGTTAATGTGTAAGTGAACAATGTGAAATGTGTATGTGCAAAGTGCAACCATGTGAATTGGAAACTTGTGTAAAGAAAATGTGAAACTAAAAATGTGAGAATATGACATTGAAATCCATGTGAGACAAATCTGAAACCATGTGAAATCAGTAATTTCATGTTGTTATCATCATGTTTATATGTGCGAAAATGTCTAGAATCCATGTTAGGGATAATTGATGAGCACGTGTACAAAATAGCATGATTGGTTGTTCACATGGTATGTTTTAAACAACATTGTAGCTCTCATGTGTAGGTTTACAGCCATTAAACCATGTGAAACCAGCAACTTAAAGCATGTGAAAATGTCTATGTATGTGTTTAAAAACATGTAAGATCCATGCTAGTTGTGTTTTCCCTTCATATATGCACAGTGTTCATGTTGGTAGCTCTCATGTCTTGGTTCTTTAAAGGCAAAATTTCACAAGTAAATGGAATAGAGAGCATGTGATAGGTAAGTTTTATTCTTAGAAATCTGAAAGCATGATCCATGTATTAAATTGTAGAACTTTCATGATAGGTTGCAACTTTCAAATGACTAGCATGCCATGTGTTGAAATTTGTGAATGTGCATGTAGAAACCGCTATGACTTATACGTGTATGTTATGAGTAGTGTTGCTTGCTGAGTCTTTAAGACTCACTCCTTGCTTCGGCGTACAGGTATAGACGGTGACGAGACTCTCGTGGAGGAGACAGTAGAGACGGACTTCGAGCGCGGAGTTTAGATTGTTGGAGCAGTTGTACCCTTTTGTGCTTTCATAGTATGTAAAAGTGACATTGTACTAGAACTATCATGAGAAAATTGTATAAGTGTGGACATTGTGTACTTAATTTTCAGCAATTTAATTATGTGAACTTTTAGCTCTTAATGTAATTGCAAATTCATGTATGTTTAATGTGGATGATGAATGAATGAAGACAGTTGTCTTTTACTTCCGCTACTCTGTTCGTATATTCGCGTGTATCTCAGCTGTTTGTATCGTTTGGGTAAATGTCCCACTGTGAGGACTCTCGCTATACCGACGTGGGTTGGTATAACCGTACCGGTATAATGAGGGCCGTCACAGAGATTGGTATCAGAGCGACCGGTTGAGATTGCACATGAATATACCTAAGTCATCATCCCCATTGCATGCTAAGTATGTCCACATGTGTAGAAAACACTAATAAGAAGTGAAAGATAGATAAGAAAATGGTTAGAAAACTTAGTAACCTAGCTCTAATAGTGGCTGAAATTTTATTACAGCCATGGCTTCGAGAGGTAGGCGTGGTGGAGCGTCGGCCCGTGAGGACGAGCCGCGACGTGATGAGCAGGCGGAGCAACAGGCCCCGGCACCGCCGAGGCCCTGTACTTCCCCCACCGCCGCCTGTGGATTACGGAGTATTCATGCAAGGTCTGGTGCAAGCCATGCAGACGCAGGCTCATACCCAGGCAGCACTCCAGGCACAGTTGGAGGCCCAGGTAGAATAATGAAACAACTAGTAGTTGCTATTTAAATTGCATGATATTGTGTTTATTGTGTATTGCCTATTGTTTAATGTAGCAGGCTCAGGCACCAGCTCAGGACCATGGTGGACCTCCCATCATGGAGCGATTCAAGAGGATGACCCCACCCTCTTTTAAGGGGGAGAGTGATCCATTAATGGCAGAAAGTTGGTTAAGGGAGACAGAGAAAATCTTCCGAGCCATCAGGTGCCCTGATGAGGATAAGGTGACATTAGCCACCTACATGCTACAGGTAGACTTTTAATTTTGTATGTTTGTATGTTCTGCTTAATTTAGAATTTGTTAGTTGGTGCTTATGAAGGTGTATTGCAGGAGAGAGCGGATGTATGGTGGTCCTCCCTACTACGTACACGCTTTGAGGACGGAGCAGTAGACGTGGCGTGGGACGCGTTCGTGAGGCTCTTTCGAGCCAAGTTCGTCCCAGAGCATATCCAGGACAAAATGGAGCAGGAATTTCTCTCCCTGACGCAAGGCTCCATGACCGTGCTGGAATACGAGGCAAGGTTTTCTGAACTTTCTAAGTATGCACCGCATATCGTAGAGGATGAGCGCAGGAAGACGAAGAAATTCGTGATGGGACTCAAGCCATCACTGCGGACGAGACTCGTGGCGTTTGACCACCGCACGTTGGACGAGGCCCTCAGTGCTGCCTGCAGGCAGGAGGGAGAAATGGAGCAATATCTGGAGGAAAAGAAGGCTTCGCAGAAGAGGCCGGCAGCGACGTTCCAGCGGCAGGATAAGAAGAAAACGGTGTACCAGACACCGCAGCGATCCGTGACAGTCAGCAACTCTCAGGTACCTTCTGTACGTTCCCCTGGTGTGAAGAAAGAGTGTCCCCATTGCGGGAAGACACATGGTGGTTCCGAGTGTTGGTTGGTAGCGGGTAGATGCTTGAAGTGCGGGAGCAGCGACCACAAGATCAAGGATTGCCCAAGACTTCAACAGGGAGCTCAGCGTGGAGCGCCAGCCCCAGCAGTAGCGGCAGCCGCGCCAGCTACAGGAAGACCAGGAAGGCCTCGAGCCCCAGCTCGAGTGTTTGCTTTAGCTCGCGAGGACGCCGAGCAGGCGGAGCATGTCACCGAAGGTACGGTTTTGCTTTTAGGTGTGCACGCTCGGGTTTTGTTTGATACGGGTGCTACTCACTCGTTCATTTCCGAGCGGTTCGCTAGGCAGTTAGCCCTAGAGTCAGGCGTAGAGTCTGAGGATTTAGAGGTCCCTTGTCTGTGCACACCCCTGCGGGTACGGTATCGACTAGGAAGTGCATTCCGTCGTTACCTGTGTGCATTGAGGATAGAATCCTAGATGGGTGTTTCTTCTTGCTAAAGATGAAGGACTATGATGCTATTCTTGGTCTGGATTGGCTAGAGGAGCACTATGCGTTAGTGGATTGTCGTCGGAAGAGGATTGTTTTCCGCATTCCTGGTGAGGACGAGTTCTCTCATCCCTTGCCAAGGAACTTGGCTGGAAAGTTAGTCATCTCTGCCATGAAGGCGATGCGCATGGTAAACAAGGGTTGTGACGCTTTTCTTGCCAGCGTGGTGTTAGTGCCAGAGGCTGATGAGTCACTTACTCTTGCGGAGATTGAGGTAGTGCAGGATTTTCCAGATGTCTTTCCTGATGACTTGTCTGGATTGCCACCGGATAGAGAGATAGAGTTTACTATAGAGTTGCTTCCGGGCACCTCTCCTATCTCGAAGGCTCCATATCGGATGGCACCTGCGGAGTTAGCCGAGTTGAGGAGGCAGTTGCAGGAGTTGCTTGATAAGGGATTTATTCGCCCTAGTGTTTCCCCTTGGGGCGCACCTGTATTATTCGTCAAGAAGAAAGACGGGTCACTTAGGTTGTGCATTGACTATAGGAAGTTGAACCAAGTGACTGTGAAGAACAGGTATCCCTTACCTCGCATTGATGATTTGTTTGACCAGTTGCGAGATGCATCAGTCTTTTCTAAGATTGACTTGCGATCTGGTTATCATCAGTTGAGGATTCGGAGTGAGGATGTGTCCAAGACGGCATTTAGAACCCGTTATGGACATTATGAGTTCTTGGTCCTTCCTTTCGGATTGACCAACGCCCCTGCAGCGTTCATGGATCTCATGAACCGGGTGTTTAGGCCGTATTTAGATAGCTTTGTCGTAGTGTTTATTGACGATGTGTTGGTCTATTCTCCGGATGAGGCCACCCACCGTCAGCATTTGAGGTTAGTGTTAGAGGTTCTTCGTGAGCACAAGCTGTATGCAAAATTCAGCAAGTGCGATTTTTGGTTGCGCGAGGTTCATTTCCTCGGGCATGTTATCTCCGGCGCTGGTGTTGCAGTTGATCCAGCGAAGGTCCAGGCAGTTATGGATTGGGAGGTTCCCAAGACCCCTTCGGAGATTCGTAGTTTTATTGGGTTAGCTGGTTACTATCGGCGATTCATTGAGGGTTTCTCATCCATCGCCGCCCCCTTGACAAAGCTGACCAGGAAGGGTGAGAGTTCGTATGGTCTGAGGCATGTGAGCGTAGCTTCCAGCTATTGAAGGCTAAGCTTACTTCTGCTCCGGTATTGGTATTGCCTAGTGGTCTAGAGGGCTTTGCCATTTATACGGATGCGTCTCAGATTGGTTTAGGCTGTGTGCTCATGCAGCAAGAAAGGGTAGTGGCTTATGCTTCTCGTCAGTTAAAGCAGCATGAGAGGAACTATCCGACTCATGATTTGGAGCTCGCAGCAGTGGTTCATGCACTAAAGATCTGGAGGCACTATCTTTATGGTGTTAGATTTGAGGTGTTTACCGACCACAAGAGCTTAAAGTATCTTTTCTCCCAAAAGGAATTAAACCTGAGGCAGAGAAGATGGATTGAGTTCTTGAAGGACTATGACTTCGACCTTCAGTATCACCCTGGAAAGGCGAATGTCGTAGCGGATGCTCTTAGTAGAAAGAGGTCTTCGCTCCAGCAGGATTGGAAGATGTTGGAGGATGCGGCGTACTCTATGACCGAGTTAGAGCCATCGCTGTGTCAGGCTTTTGTAGCTCAGTTATCCCTTAGATCCTCTGTTTTGGATGAGGTGATCGAGCAACAGGAAGCCGACCCTAGATTGTTAGAATTAGTGGGTAAGGCGGGCATTGCTCGTGATGAGGACGGTGTGATTAGATTTCAGCACCGTGTCTGTGTCCCTGATTTAGTAGATGTCCGTGAGCATGTGTTAGCGGAGGCTCATAGATCGCGATTCTCTATTCATCCGGGTAACACTAAGATGTATCAAGACCTGAAGAGATCATTTTGGTGGTCCGGCATGAAGAAAGATGTTGCGGATTATGTGTCTAGATGTCTAGTATGTCAGCAAGTGAAGGCCGAGCGACAGCGACCATCCGGCCTTATGCAGAGGATGGATATCCCAGTGTGGAAGTGGGAAGCTGTCACTATGGACTTCGTTTCGGGTTTGCCTCGATCTAGAAGGGGCAATGACTCGATTTGGGTAGTTGTAGATAGATTCTCGAAGACTGCTCATTTCTTGCCTATGAAGAAGAAGCAGTCAGTAGAGAGTTTAGCTAGATTGTATGTTAGTGGTATCATTAGATTGCATGGTGTGCCGAAGTCGATATTTCGGATCGAGATCCGAGATTCACTTCGAGGCTGTGGAAGGGTCTTCAGGATGCGTTAGGTTCGGAGCTGAAGCTCAGTTCGGCGTTTCATCCCCAGACCGATGGACAGTCCGAGAGGACTATCCAGACGCTCGAGGATATGTTGAGAGCGTGTGTTCTGGATTGGAAGGATGATTGGGAGCGTCATTTACCTCTTGTGGAGTTCGCATACAACAACAGCTTTCATGCTAGTATTGGTATGGCTCCATTCGAGGCGTTGTATGGTAGGCCCTGCAGATCTCCGTTATGTTGGGAGGAGACTGGTGATAGGCAGTTGATCGGACCGGAGTTAGTTCAGGAAACTTCGGATAAGATCCAGCTTATCAGGAAGAGGCTTGTTGCGGCACAGGATAGGCAGAAGAGTTATGCCGACAACAGGAGAAAGGATTTGGAGTTCGAGGTTGGCGATCATGTCTTCTTGAAGATATCGCCTACTCGTGGTGTCGTTAGATTTGGCAGGCATAGCAAGCTAAGCCCTAGATTCATTGGCCCATATGAGATTCTCAGACGTTTGGGCAGCGTGGCGTATGAGCTAGCATTACCCCCAGCTTTGGCTAGCGTTCACCCTGTATTCCACGTATCTATGCTCAGGAAGTATGTCCGAGATCCGTCTCATGTGATTAGTCATGAGCCAGTGGAGATCCAGCCAGATCTTTCGTATGTCGAGCAACCAGTAGCTATTCTTGACCGGAAGGTTCAGCATCTCCGGAACAAGAGTATTGCGTCGGTGAAAGTTCTCTGGCGGAACTTCTCACGAGAGGAGGCTACTTGGGAGCTTGAGGATGCGATGAAGAAGAAGTATCCCCTTTTGTTTGAGTAGTGTCGTTCTAACTTCGAGGACGAAGTTTCTTTAAGGGGGAGAGGGTGTAAGGCCCTCGAATTTCCGTCGCATTATTGTATTTGTGTGTGTATATTTGTGCTTGTGTATGTATATACATATTTACGTACGTATTAATTAGTACAATTACGTGTGCATGTGTTTATACTAGATGTAAATAATGCATGTATTGAATGGTGATAGTATGGATACATTACCATATACATATTGCATGTATATATGCATGGCATGCATAGTTTTCTGCATGATTTAGAGTTCTGGCCGAAGGCCAGATTGGCGTCAACCCCTAGCCGTTGGTGTCAGCGTCCACCCATGGACGCCAACACTAATCCTGGCGTCTAACGATGTGGACGCCTATTTCTCTGACCTGCATGCGTTGCAGAGCCAGAAATTCGGAAACAAGGAAGCTCACCCATTGGGGAGCTGTCCCCAACGGCTCTGAGAGCCATCTTGTCACCCTGTGAGTGGGAGAGAGGCCTCCCCATATGTCTGAACCCGGATCTGCCTTCCCCAACCCTCTCTTCACCCTTTGCAAGAGAGAAACAAGAGGAGAAAACCCTAGAGGAAGCTGTGAGAAAACCCCCACTTTGCACCCAAAATCTGACCCTCTGAAGCTGGATCCGGCCATCTTCCACGACAAGAAGCTAGCTGGAGTGAAGGAGAAGACTTCCCCGGCCGTACCTTGGAGCCATCTTCATCCAAGAGCCCGGAGGAAGGAGATCTTGGAGGACATTCTGCACTTCTTGGGACAGCCCAAGGAGAGCTTCTCCGAGCATTTAGATCCATTGGAGCAATTTCTAAAAGGCAAGTGACCCTACCATAAGGTTCCCGTATGAGTCTAGGACGGTTTTAACATTTTTGTGTATTTTTCTCGTGTCCTTGACCCCCACATTCACCCTATCTTGAGAGCTCGGGTCTGTGTTCTGCACAGACCTGCATTAACGGCAAGGTCCCTGGACGCTGAGATCATGATTGGCGTCCATCGACTATGCCGCTGACATTGAATTAGCGGCCAGAGACCGCCGCCAAGTTCATCTGGACAGAACAGTAAACTGTTCTGCCCTCCTATACAATTATTTTCGATGGGTTTTCGTGATGAGGATATATGGTAACCCTATACACTATGTATATTGGTAAATGTGGTGTGTGGATGTGTTATGATGTGTGGTGGTGAATGTTAGAGATTTTATCCCATGAAATTTCAAGCATGATTGTTGATGATCTTGCCAATCCATGTTTATGATTAGGACTAGTCTGAGTGCCCTAAGTTTGTCAGATCATGAAGTTAGTGGATTAGGATATGTGTACTCAAATTTTGATAAATTGTCCATGCTTGCATAAATTGCTATTAATTTCGGTTCGGTAAATAAAAAGGCATGCAAGAAAGAATTGTTGTGATCGATCTATGGTTGTATGATTTAGGGTAATTCTGTATTTTCAGATCATGCATATAACAGTAGTCTCTGTTCAGACAGTAAGTGGCAAAAATGTATGATGGTGTTTAGCTCCATGTCAACTTAAATTATGAATAGCATGCTAAATAGGTATTTGATTTTCTGTAAATTCCATTTAGCTCAGAAAAATCTGAAAAATTGAATGTATGATCTTGAACCCGAAAATAGCATGTGGTTAAATTTCAGGTCATTTGGACCAGTATATAAGGAGTTATGCATTTTTCCATGTGAAATGTAAAAATTTATGCATGTCATCGTAAAGTGATTAGATATCGTTTAAACCCAACCTGATTGGTGAATTTACTGTGTGTTAAACTCCTGAAATCTGTAGTGTCATGTCAGGAAAACAGAGATATGCATGCGAGTGAGAAAGTGAATGAGATGAAAAATGATATGTGTAAAACCATGTGTAAATCGGTAAAATGTGTAAATGTGTAACTGTGCCGATGTGACACTGCTTCCGTAGAGGGCAGTGGAACTGTATCAGGGAAAAGTCCCCCTGAGAAAGTTCAATGTGTAAGTGACCCTAAGGGCATTAGGGGGAAATCCTGGAGGTGGACAAGTACCACTGGTTAGGGTGGAGACTTGTTCTCCCGGTCTGCGCAGTCCAAGAGTCGCCATTGGAATGCCTAGATGGCGTCTATGTGTAATGTGATGTGTATATGTCCTTCTTAGGTGGTTTGGACTATGTGTCACGGCACCTAAAATGTGAATGTGTAATGTGTAATGTGTATGTGTTCATGTGTTAATGTGTAAGTGAACAATGTGAAATGTGTGTGTGCAAAGTGCAACCATGTGAATTGGAAACTTGTGTAAAGAAAATGTGAAACTAAAAATGTGAGAATATGACATTGAAATCCATGTGAGACAAATCTGAAACCATGTGAAATCAGAAATTTATGTTGTTATCATCATGTTTATATGTGCGAAAATGTCTAGAATCCATGTTAGGGATAATTGATGAGCACGTGTACAAATTAGCATGATTGGTTGTTCACATGGTATGTTTTAAACAACATTGTAGCTCTCATGTGTAGGTTTACAGCCATTAAACCATGTGAAACCAGCAACTTAAAGCATGTGAAAATGTCTATGTATGTGTTTAAAAACATGTAAGATCCATGCTAGTTGTGTTTTCCCTTCATATATGCACAGTGTTCATGTTGGTAGCTCTCATGTCTTGGTTCTTTAAAGCAAAATTTCACAAGTAAATGGAATAGAGAGCATGTGATAGGTAAGTTTTATTCTTAGAAATCTGAAAGCATGATCCATGTATTAAATTGTAGAACTTTCATGATAGGTTGCAACTTTCAAATGACTAGCATGCCATGTGTTGAAGTTTGTGAATGTGCATGTAGAAACCGCTATGACTTATACGTGTATATTATGAGTAGTGTTGCTTGCTGAGTCTTTAAGACTCACTCCCTGCTTCGGCGTACAGGTATAGACGGTGACGAGACTCTCGTGGAGGAGACGGTAGAGACGGACTCCGAGCGCGGAGTTTAGATTGTTGGAGCAGTTGCACCCTTTTGTGCTTTCATAGTATGTAAAAGCGACATTGTACTAGAACTATCATGAGAAAATTGTATAAGTGTGGACATTGTGTACTTAATTTTCAGCAATTTAATTATGTGAACTTTTAGCTCTTAATGTAAATTGCAAATCTCATGTATGTTTAATGTGGATGATGAATGAATGAAAACAGTTGTCTTTTACTTCCGCTACTCTGTTCGTATATTCGCGTGTATCTCAGTTGTTTGTATCGTTTGGGTAAATGTCCCACTGTGAGGACTCTCGCTATACCGACGTGGGTTGGTATAACCGTACCGGTATAATGAGGGCCGTCACAAGTAGCAGCTTTGGCAGCAACAATAGTAGCTGCAGCAAGAGTAGTAGAAGCATGAAGCTGCACCAGCAGCTATGAGGGAGGGAAGACTACTACTCTCTCTCTTCTCTTTCTCTTCTTTGCTAGGAAGAGAATGGGAGGGAGGGAGGGAGAAGAAAGCAGAGAGGAAGAGAGTGAGGGGCAATGCGTAAAGCTTAGCTTGTAACTCTTCACACACCCGTCTACTTAATAGAGGTTGAGAGTTTCAAATCCCACATGGCCCGCACATCGTGAGGCCATCTGGCGTACAACCCAGAGTACAACCAGCCATACTTATCTTGATGGCAAGACATGATGTCGCCAATTAGTGTTGGCGACATAGGTCACTGTCTCTAAGACTCTCTTGGAAACATCGATTATCTCGCAAGGATTCCTAGCGACAATCGACCCTGTCGCTAGGACCATCCTAGCGACAGTGGACTCTGTCGCCAAGACCATTTTGGCGACAGTCAATCCTACTGCTAGGACCATCCTAGCGACAAATTGCCTTGTCTCCGTCCTGATCAGAAAAGAGCATATTGGATAACTCTTATCCAATTCTCTATCATCGTTGTGTCAACCACTTTTTATGTGTGATCCCTAGGCCCAATATCGAGCTGGCTGTGAGTTGCACCCGTCAGAACCCTTTTGACTCAAAACTCTTTTTAACTTAGTGAATTATTATCTCCATGATAATTTGCTCAAATCATCGACTGTGGACGTACTAAACTACTGAGCCATAGTTCCCAGACGGTATAGGGGGTCTAATCCATTGGACATATCTACCCTCAACTGCCATGTACTTTTAATCCCTTATCCATCTAATATCCCAGAGACTGTATACAAGGCATGATACTTTCAGGCCTATATAGAATCCATTCGATTTTTACTCTTATTAGATTCTCTCGGAGAACTCTTTCTCTCTCAATCCAATTGACCCTGACTAGGGATTTGTCTGAGTAAGAACATATAGGATATTCCTCTCATGATATCGAGAGTGGATGATCCTTTATTGACACATAATTACCTTCGTTAGGTTGGCTACCATTTCTAATAACCGGATGTACTAGATCTAAAACTTTCAGACTTATAAGTCCGACGTCAAAGAATGGAGTACTCAAACAAGGCATTTTTAGTGTCTCAAGTCTAAGGACCAGTTACATAACTAAGACTATGGAATCACTATCTGACATCAAGTATCGTCAACCATACAACATTCTAAGAGTAGATCATTCATAAACTCATTCTTTAATGAGCACCTGTACCATACCCCTGGTGTCTCCACACAAGTAGCTATGAGACCAGCTACCTTCATCATATGGACGAGTATACAACACACTGGTCTATCCGATTATCTCGATATCCTTCTCGAATAACCTATAACCAGAAGTATTTATGATATATTATTAAGGAGAACTGGTCTAATTATCATGATCTCATCATGATTCAATTCCATGCACAGACCCATGTACATCACAATATAAACATCATCTCATGTATGTGATATAAAGTGAGAAATGACATTAATATTATTACCAAAAGAGATTAGTACAATATTACAAGTGCCATCACTGCTGCGAGTAGGCTTGCAGAGCACTCATACTAGCAATCTCCCACTTGACCTAAAGCCAATCACCTACACGTTTGATCCCCATCAGACCTCGGTGTCACTCAAAACAATCTAAGTCAACGACTTTGTCAATAGATCTGCAATGTTATCTTCAGATGGAACTCTTTTCACTGCTACATCACCACGTGCCACAATCTCTTTGATCAAGTGGAACCTCCTCAGAACATGCTTGGACTTTTGATGAGACGTAGGTTCCTTTGCTTGAGCAATCACCCCATTGTTGTTGCAAAATAATGGAATTGGCTCTCCATGGCCAGGCACCACTCCTAGATCTACGATGAACTTCTTCATCCATACCACTTCCTTTGCTACTTCTGCTATAGCAATGTACTCTGCCTCAGTGTTAGAGTCAGCAGTAGTCTCTTGCTTGGAACTCTTCCAACTTACTGCTCCTCTATTCAAGATAAACACAAACCTCAAGTTAGACTTTCTATCATCGACATTGGACTGAAAACTCAAGTCCATGTAGCCTTCAACCTTGAGGCTACATTCTGCATATACCAATAAAAGATCCTCAGTCCTTCTTAAGTACTTAAGGATACACTTTAATGCCTTCTAGTGTTCTAAACCTAGATCCGCCTGATGCCTACTCGTAACACTTAGAGCATGCACTACATCAGGTCAAGTACATAGCATAACATACATGTTAGACCCTCTTGCAAAGGCATAGAGAATCATATCCATGTTTGCCCTTTCTTCTGGAGTGTTTGTGTAAGACCCGGCTTCCCAGCTTTCCATCCAGTGTCTGGGATGACTAGCCACTAATGCGTCTAGGCTGGGTGATGTGTTAGTGTCGCGTCGTGGGTGTCCAACGCGATAGTCATCCTTGTCGCAACGAGTCGTGCGTCGCGTTCTTGTCGCGCCCAACTTTCCCGTCGCGTCTTCATGTCGCGCCCGATCAACGGGTCGCGACAACTTTCTGTCATTTCAGTCGTCTGACGCCTGTCAGGGTGGCAGCTTGTCAGTACGACCTTTCGCGTTGTCGCGGCATCCTTGTGGGACACGTTCTTGTCATGGTGCGTTGACCCGTCACGTTAAGGTCCTTAACATGATGCGTCGCCCCGTCGCATCTTGGGTGCCGAGGGCATAAGGACTTGGCTGATGACCCTTTCCCCCTCTCTCCCCTTTTCCCCTCTCTTCTCCCCCTCCGACGGTGCTTCGCCTCCCCCTCTCCCCTTTGTGTGTTCAGGCGAGGAGGAGGGCCGTGAGTGGTGTCCCGGCATCATGGAGCTTGCATGGAGCGAGGAGGAGGTGGCCAATCCGACGTTAAGGGCCCTATTGGGGTTCGTTCTTCATTTAAGGTAGGGATTGCTTGAACCCTTCTCGATCCTGGTGGATTGGAGCCCCTCGGGGTTTGTAGATAGTGTTTCTAGATTCTCCATACTCCCCTCCCCCGTGTGGTATGTGTATGGCTTGTGGGTGGTGTTGGACCGAGCCCCTTACCGTTGCACCAAAAGCTCGAGCTGGTAGTGAAGGCGGTAGCCAAATCTTTAAGGCGGAAGCGCAAAGCACCACATCAACGCTGTGGTCGGCATGAGGGCTTTGCACAGGGTTTTACCCCTGTGGCGGGTTGGGTTGCCAGCCCCGATGTCACTATGCTGCCTCATAACAGCATAGTGGCAGCGATTCCCTAAGGGAGTCGATGGCAGTTAACCAACAAACTCCCCCCCAGCGGCACCTGGGGGAATCGAACTTGCAACCTCACTCTGATACCACTTGTTGGACCGAGCCCCTTACCGTTGCACCAAAAGCTCGAGCTGGTAGTGAAGGCAGTAGCCAAATCTTTAAGGCGGAAGCGCAAAGCACCACATCAACGCTGTGGTCGGCATGAGGGGCTTCGCACAGGGTTTTACCCCTGCGGCGGGTTGGGTTGCCAGCCTCGATGTCACTATGCTGCCCCATAACAGCATAGTGGCAGCGATTCCCTAAGGGAGTCGATGGCAGTTAACCAATAGGCGGGCCTGGGATGGAGCATCCCGTGGGTCTGCCTCTCTGCTGATGTCGCGACCGCGGTGTGCGTCGCGACACCAGAAGAGGCGTTTGCTTGGTCGGGCGCGACCTTATCACGACGCGTTGACCGGTCGCGATAAGGTCACTGTTGCGACGCATTTTCCTTTTGCGATAGGGTTTCCTGTCACGATGTGTTGCCTCGTCGCCACAGGGTTTCTATCGTGGTGCCTTTCCCCATCGCGATGGTATCGCAACGACCCAGGGGGACGTGACAGTACCTGTGTGTGCCTCGGGTGTTTCCGTGGTTCCAGTTGAGGTGTCGGCGTGTGCCCCAGGGCTGGCTTGCCCTCGGGACCTTCAGGTGGGGAATGCGTCAGGTTACCTGGCTGCATTTAGTTACTAAAGGTGACACCTTCATGGCCGTATCCTGGCGGCGGTGCGAGGAGGGTCGCATCTATCTAATAATCGATTGACTGGTGGTCAATCGATTATTAGCAGAGAGATGGGCATTCCATGCTTCTGGTAGTGTTCTGAGGTTCTGGCTTGCTCGTGCGTGCCTTGGTTGGTCGATGGCTTTCTCGAGGGTCCGTGCGTGCCTCTCGCTTGCTGGGCTTGTCGTGGGTTACAAGCCAGTGGTTTGGCATGGTTTTTGTTGTGCTTGCCCCATCTGTTCGCCCGGTGCTTGGCACTTGAGGGCTTGTCCCGTTCAGAGGTTGTCTCTGTTGTCTAGGACCCCCATCCTCGGAGCCTTTGAGGGAGCGTTCGGGGCTACAAGTGTGCTCGTGTTGGCAGCCGAGTTGGTGGACTCTAGAGCGGAGGGAAAATGAGGTTTGGACAGCGGCGCTGAGTTGTTTGTGGGTATCTCTTATCTGGGGTGGGACGCCGAGGTCGTTGAGGCGGTTCTCTTCCCGGCGCGGCCCAGATAGTCCTTTGTCTCACTGCCTCTCTCTACGTTGGTTTCAGAGCCACGTAGTGGTGCTAGGCGTGGGGCCGCAGCTTGGCCAAGCTGCGGTGTTGCGTGCATTTGTGTGTTTCTGTGGCGGCTCTGCCTCGCTCTTCCGCGGAGGGCAGGTAGGAGCCAGGCTGGCAAGCAAAGGGCGTGGACGGCGTATCCCCCTCTTGACTGCTAGCGGCGGTGGCTTGGTTGTCGTTGTTGTGACGACATTTCCTCACGACGCTTCCAAGTACGACTTGTTGTCCGAGGTTACACGGCGGTTATAGCCTGGCTGTGTCTAGTTTCTGTGGGCGTCGTTGGTCTGGCCTTGTGCGGACCCATACTTTTGGTGGTTTCCGCTCGGTGTCCTCTCGGTTCCGTAGTCCTGCTCTTGGGTGCCCGTCCATGGTGGCACTGGTGCGTGTGGCTTTCTGACCTCGTGGTGTGTCCAAGGTTCGGGGGTGGTTCTGTTTGTCAGCCTTCGACCTTGTGGAGGTCTGAGGTGGCCGTGCTTGTAGTGAGATGTCGTTCTCACCTGGTTGTTGCATGGTCTCAGCGGGTGTGCCGAGGGTTGCTTCCGCTTGGTGCCCGACTCCGTTGGTTTATGCGGGAGTCGTGTGTGTGTCACGACCTTGGTTAGTGGTGGTGGCATTGCACTATATGTTCCGCTACTTAGTAGTACCCTACTGTAGGTGTTCCTCTCTTTACAGTTTTCTAGGGTAGTTTCCTATTTTCGGAGTTCCTGCTGCTTTGGCTGGTGAGGGACTAGTAATCCCTACTGGGCCTTGTTCGTGAGGCTCATCCCCCTACTTCCTTCAGCTAGGGGCTCGTCGTTGCAGGAGCTCGGTGTCTGACGGGTTGCGGAGGTGGCTGTGGCGCCGTGTGTTGTCAGCAGCAGTGAGAGCGAGTGTTGTGAGCTCTTGTACCTGAGTGAGTAGAGAGTTGTGCTTTGCAAGTTCTCGGGGTATGCCCCTTAAGGACTGCACCTTTCTTCTTGTACTTGTACTTTTACTTGGGACACGTTGTACAATTGTTATATCTTGTTATAGTTATTTAAATTCAGTACATATCTCACTAGACTATTCTTCTAACCCTTTCGGGTCTTCGGATCCGTGGGTGGCAATGCGAACTTCGGGTCCCTGGCGGGGGTCCGGGAGGACGGGTCGTTACAGTTTGGGAACATACTCCTAGAAAGTGAAATTCCATGTCTCATTGGTATGAGACCTCTCTTGGAATTTTCCATGCCAAATTTTTTGACAATGGTGTCTATGTACTTGGATTGGGACAAGCCAAGCATCCTCTTGGATCTATCTCTATAGATCTGAATCACCAAATACATGATGCTTCCCTTAAGTCCTTCATGATGAAATTATTTGATAACCAATCCTTCACTATGGATAACATTCCTACATCATTCCTAATGATAAGATGTCATCCACATATAACCCCAAGAAAGGTGATACTCCCACTTACCTTCTTGTACACATAAGGCTCATCTCCGTTCTTAACGAAGTCATAAGATTTGATTGCCTCATCAAACCTTATGTTCCAACTTCTTGAAGCTTGCTTTAGTCCATAAATGAACCTAAGAAACCTGCACACCATATCTGGGCTTTCTTTAAAATAAATCCCTTAGGTTGTATCATATACACATCTTCCTTAAGGTTGCCATTGAGGAATGTGGTTTTACATCCATCTGCCAGATTTCATAATCATGGTATGATGCAATGGCCAATAGGATTCTGATGGATTTCAACATGGCTACAGGCGAGAAGGTTTTTGTCATAGTCAACACCTTGTCTTTGATGATATCCTTTAGCCACAAGTCTTACCTTATAGGTCTCTACATTTACATCTACTCCAATCTTCTTCTTGAAGATCCACTTGCATCTAATGGTTACAATACCCTCAGGTGGATCAACTAGGTTCCAAACCTTGTTGGAGTACATGTAATCCATTTTAGAATTCATGGCCTCTTGCCATTTCTTGGAGTCTATGGTCATAATAGCCTCCTCATAGGTCTGAGGGTCTATAATCTTAGTGTCATGTCCCTTGATATGCCCCACATATCTCTCAAGAGGGATAGACACTCTACTTAACCTACACAAAGTTGGATCTTATGTGATAGGTTCCTGAACAAATTCTTCTTGCAGAATGGTGGTTGAGTCAGGTTCTTCAATCTCACTCAATTCTATGATGCTCCTACTGTTTCCACCAAGAACATGCTTCTTCTTAAGAAACACTGCTCTTTTGGCAATAAAGACCTTTTGGTCCTCAGGGTGATATAAATAATACCCACAAGTTTCCTTGGGGTATTCCATGAATATGCATCTTTCCATCATAGATTCCAACTTATCGGGATTGTGTCTCTTAAAATGGGCAGGGCAGTCCCAGATCTTAACAACATTAAGACTGGGCTTCTTCCCTTTCCATATCTCATATAGATTGGATACTACCGCCTTGGTTGGAACTCTGTTCAGAAGATAAGTTGCGGTCTCTAGGGCATATCCCTAGAATGACACAAGGAGGTTGGCAAAACTCATCATGGACCGTACCAAGGCCAACAATGTGCGATTCCTCCTTTTCGATACACCATTGAGCTGTGGTGCATGAGGAGGAGTCCATTGGGATAATAACCCATAGTTTTTAGGAATTGGGTGAACTTTGTACTCAAGTAATCCCCTCCCTAATATGATCGAAGAGTCTTGGTACTCTTTCCAGTTTGCTTCTCCACTTCATTCTTGTATTTCCTGAATTTTTCAAAAGCTTCAGACTTGTACTTCATTAAGTACACATGTTCAAACCTTGAGAGGTTATCAGTGAATGTAATGAAGTACGAGAATTCACCTCTAGCATGTGTGGACATAGGTCTACATACATCGATATGTATGAGTTCTAATAACTTAGAGGCTCTCTCTCCAATTCCACTAAAAGGAGAGTTAGTCAATTTCCCTTGAATGCAAGATTCACAGGTTACATATATGATTCACAATTAAATGGATCTAAGAGTTCATCATTTAGCAACCTTTGAATTCTTCCTTCATGGATATGACCTAGTCTATAATGCCAAATGTATGCATCGTTCACCTCATCTCTCTTCCTCTTAGGGGCACTATGTATATTCATGAGATGTGAAGAAACATTTATTAAATACAAACCATTTTTCAAAGACCCCATAATAATGACCTCATCATTAAAAAACATAGAACAACCATTGTCCTCAAAAAGGAATTTGTATCCCATTCTTGTCATACAAGAAATTAAGATGATGTTTCTCATAATAGAGGGTACAAAATAGCTTGTTTCTAAAACAAAAGATTCTCTACCGGGCGCTCGTAGGGTGACCTCGTCAATGGCAACAACTGCAACCTTTGTGTTGTTTTGCATCCTCAGGTCCACCTTGCCCTTTACCAATCTCCTGTACCTTGTCAGGACCTACAACAAATTGCAGATATGAGATGCACATCTGGTATCTAATACCCATGCATTATCATAATTTTTTGACAAATGGAGATCAATCAAGAACAAACCTAAAGCTACTCCTAGCTTCTGCTTTGCCTTTTCTGCAAGGTATTTTTTGCAGCTCCTCTTCTAATGCCCATCTTTGTCGTAGTGGAAGCACTGTCTTTTGTCCTTAGTCAGCTTTTTCTTGGCAACCTTTGCCTTGCCCGACGGCTTGACTTTGCCTTTGCCCTTCTTAAGAATCTTCTTGGCCTTCCTTTTCTTGTTGATCTCACCAATATGGAAAATTGGTTTCTTCTTCTTGATGGTACCATTAGCTTCCATCAACATATTAAGTAGCTTAAGCAAGTGTAGATTCTACTTTTCGTCACCTCCAATGAGAAGAGACCACATGGCATCCACAAAGAGAACAAGAGACAAATGAAAATAATAAGAATGGAGCACAACTAAAGATAGATCTTGATCACCAAAGACAAGTTGGTCTCAAAGGAATATAAATAAAGAAAGAGATGCAGCAAAGTGCAAAGAGGGGTGATCGTGGAAAATACCTTTTGGAGTGGGAGATTCTGTATGGGAGATGTGCAAGAAGGCTTCTCGTTGATGATTACCCTAAAAGCAACATAAGAAAAGATAAACAATGGATTAGCCAATAAAGTGTAGTATCAAATTCTCAAATCAATGAAATGAAGCATGGAGTAGAACTCACCTTGTTTGGCTTTTTAACCCCTATGAATGATGGGTGGGTGTGTGCATGCATGAAGTGATTAAAATATGTGTGTGTTGAGAGATTGATAAAAAGGGAGAAAAGCTTTCGTGAGAGCAAGATGGAAGTGCTCTCGTTGAAGCTAATGGAGGGATGCAAGAATAAACAAAGTACAAACAAGAAGGAGAGTGGTTGGCTTCCCTTATAGTGGAAGATGGCGCATGGCCTGCTAGAGGTGCTTGCGTGGAAGATTCAAAGGAGAGGAGAAGGGTGTCGTTGGCTACTACATCTGCTGGTTCAGATGGTTGGCATTGAGGCGGAAGTCTAGCAGAGCTTCACTTCCAAATGACCCTTTCAACTATCAAAAAAGGGGTGCCTGGGGACTGGTCAACCTTGGGTTCCAACCTCCTGAACCAATGGACCAGAGGTATATTTATAGGGAATTGGGGCTCAAAGTCCAAGGTATAGTATGACCCTAAATCGCGTCAAACACAGAGGATGCATTTAAAGTACAATCGCGTCAGACCAACAGGATGCGTTAATGAAATTCCAATTATAATCGAATTCTGACAGAAATAGCAACTTGAATTGCGTCAGGAAGATTGAATGCGTTTATAAATTTCTGAATTTTATTTATGGGAACTTTCCAAAAAGGAAATTTCTAAAGTCTAATTGCGTCATGGGTTCAGGATGCGTTTCATAAAAGACAATATATATTTCTAAAAACCAAATAAGAAAATTGCTCACAAATATAGAAGTGCAAAATCATGTCGCATAAGATTGACGCTTTCAAAATGCTTATTTTAGTCAACAATCGATTATTGAAGAAACGCATCAAGTAAAACTGTCACGTTCATGATCTCACCAATCAATTATCAAAATCGTGTCCAGGTACCTTGACATGTCAATTATATTCATCAATCGATGTTGTTCACCACTCGATAGGGAAATCATGTCAAGATTACCTGACACGTTAATGAGTGTTCATCAATCTGTGGAAGTGTCCACCAATCGATAGGGAAATCGTGGCGGCGATACCTGTCGCGTTAATTATTGTTCATCAATCGATGGGGGTGTCCACCAATCGATAGGGAAATCATGTCGAGGTTACCAAACACGTTACTGACAAAAGGCGTTTGGTTGGTCTGACGTGTTCATGAAATGATAATAGCATCCACTAAAGCTGTAGTAAGAAGCTCCAGCAAGCCATGAAATATAAGGGGAAGCATCTCGAAAAATAGAGAAGATCCACAAAGATGGGGAAATGTACTCTGAGAGCACAAAAAGATAGCCACTTGTGGCATTATGGTGTAACGTGAGATTTGCTCACTGTGGTGTCAAATTTTACGTGTCTACAGCAAAGTGGCTTCAATCTTGTTCATATTGAGATTCATTATGCATGGAGAAAAGGAATCCAGCAGGAATTGGAGTATAAGGTCTCCACATAGCTCATTCTCTAGGACAAGTCCTAGAGATACTAATTTCTATATCCACTCAATCATCTTTAGGATATGGTTCTGAACTGATGCCCCTTTAGTCATCCTAGCCTGAAAAGGATTCTTTAATATCTCATATCGCTGAGTTTTCCCTTCCTCCTCAAACAATTTGTGGAGATGTAGGATAATGGATTGTGCATCCATCTTCTCATGTTGCCTCTGTAACTTAGGAGTCATAGAGGCCAACATGTAACGCTGAGCAAGACTTGAGTCTTATTTATACTTCTTATAGTGGGTGATTTCATCCTTGCTACCCCTTCCTCTCGCTCAAGCACGATCTTATAGAGGACATATGTGATTTTCTTCGATGTGAGAATAATTTTCAAATTTTGGAGCCAATCCGCATAATTTGGATCAGTGAGTCGGTTGACAACTAGTATGCCACGGAGTGGGTTTGCAAGCGACATATTTTTGAAAATAAAGATGCAGCAGATAATTAATAACATGCAGACTTTTGGATTTTTCAAAAAATTAAGAAATGTACTTTTATCTTAATTTACTCCCACTATTTTCTCTTGAGACACATGACACCCTCTAGCATATGAATCAGTAGTTTTTGGCAAACTTCTAGTGGGGATCGTGATCCAATTGGTATCTTGGCATGACCTCGAGAGACTTGACCAATCACACCAAGCCTAAAAGGTAGGCAACTCTTGCCAATCACAACTCTTTGTGATTCCCATCATATTTAGCTTCTGAATTATCATGGCCCAGAGAGACTCCACCAACCATGATAATCAGTTAAGTCAACACCATCATTACTTGATGTGCATGATTCGATGATATGCTCCCGAGGGACTCTGCCAAGCTTACCATGTCCTCAAGTCACTAATGACATCTTCATGTCGTAGGCTAGATATCAAGTCCCAATATAGGTGAGCCCTGAGTGACTTCGCCAACTTAATCCATATCAAGAAAATAAAAGACGTCTGCCCTATAATGATGGAAGGCCACGTGGGTCAATCTTATTATCTCACGCTTACTGACTTAATGTATTATTAATAGAGGGGTTTTGATTTTTTTTATTGGTCTCATTGCTAAATAATACGTGTCCCACACATATATTTAACATATATTTACATCGGATGTAAATATGTACCTAGTAGGTGTAGAAATGAATATATATCATACATATATAAATAACCACATCGGATGATGATGGACCAAATACTAGGTGATCAAGACTAAACCTAAAGACTTGACCATAAAGCCTATGTGTGTCTTCAGTGCATCCCTTGAATGCTGATCTTCCTTCTCAACCTCATTAGTCTTGCTGGTGACTCCACACTCCTGCTGTGCCTTCTAAGTCATTTCAAGTAATTTACTAAATTACAAATAACTATAGGCATGTAGGCTCAAAAATGTATTTTTTATTCAATTAAGAAACCTTGATTGTATCAAGGGGAGGAACATAATCGGAGGGAGGTAGAAGTACATAACGACTTAAATGATAGAGAGGGAGGCTCGTAGGCCCTAAAGAAACACCATTCACACACATACAACATCACATAATAGTCCATGATCCTATGTCCACATCATGCACATCACATGCATATATATAAGCTACTAGAAATTAATTAAACATTTTAATTAATAAAAAGTTAGATTAACTCTTATTCTAAAACTTTTTGGATTAACACTTAATCCAAGTTCCATGGTCTCCAACATGGAACCTGTCGCAGAACGAGAAAGATCTGCAGCCACTGGACTATTTTGGCGACATCAACTATTGTCTCTCAAACTTGGCGACAACATCCACTGTCGTCAAGAACACTTCTTGGCGACAGTTGATTATGTCATCAACATCTTTGGCCTCAACTATCCTATTGCCAAGAACACTTCCTGGAGACAATAGGTCTTGTCGCCAGGACATGTTGGTGACAACATATCCTATTGCCAGGACTTTCTGAGCAACAGTGCATCCTATCGCCAAGACATTCTTGGCGACAATCCTTGTTGTCATCAACTTCATAAATGTAGTAGAAATCAAAAAATATTTCTCCAGATGACAAAAATATTAGCCATCTAATGTGGATGACCAATGATATTGTCATTTGAACACTTCAAGCGACAAACATCATTGTCGTTCAAACTGAAATCGCAATGAAAAGGAACCAATTCGCATAAAAATGATTATAAATTGCATAAAAGGAAAAACCAGACATCATAGGCTCTGATACCATTAAAGAAAAAGTGTAGGGGCATCAGATGTGTATTAGAATCAAATTTAAAACAAAAACACATTCCCTACAAGAACTTATCGGACCGAGATGATGTCTCGATGCATGACTTTCATACAATCTATACAAGGGTGAGACTATCTCATCTAGGGGAACTCATATATCCCCTGACGTGCAGAATCTGACCTGCCAGATGAAGGAACTTACGCGACGTCTCTCTAACGATGTCCACATAGCGGTTTTCGGTGATGACGGCTCCTCCTCACAACGTTGTCCTCACCCTCGTGCACCTCCAACATGCAGCAGCAGCAAGACCGCAATAACAATACCTTTGGCAGCAACAATAGTAGCTACAACAAGAATAGAAACATCATGAAGCTACACTGGTAGCTACGAGGGAGGGAGAGAGGACTACACTCTCTCTTCTCTTTCTCTTTTTTGCTAGGAAAAGAATGGGAGGGAGAGAGGAAGCAGAAAGAAGAGATGAAGAGAGTGAGGGGATGTGTGTAGAGCTCACTTTGTAGCTCTTCATACACCCCCCTACTTAATAAATGGCGAGAGTTCAAATCCCACATGTATTGCACGTCGTGCAGCCATGCGACGTACGACCCAGAGTACAACAAGTCATACTTGTCTTGACGGCAAGATAGGATGTCACTAATCAGTGTTGGGGACATAGGTCAATGTCGCCAAGACTCTCTTAGAGACAATTGATTTTGTCGTCAGGATTCCTGGCGATAGTCGCCAGTCAATTCTATCACCAGGACCATCCTGGCGACAGACTACCTTCTCTCAATCCTTGGTCAGAAAAGATCCTATTGGATAACTCTTATCCAGTGCTCTGTTATCGTCATGTCAACCACATTTTGTATGTGACCCTCTAGGTCCAATACCGAGATGGCCTTGAGTTGCACCTGTCAGAACCCTTCTAACTCAGAACTCCTTCTGATTTAGTGAATTATTATTTCCATGATAATTCACTCAACTCATCAACTATGGACATACCAAACTACCATGCCATAGTTCCTAGACGGTACAGGGGGATCAAATCCATTAGACATTTCTACCCTTAGTTACTCTGTACCTTTAGTCCCTTACCCATCTAATATTCCAGAGACTGTATACAAGGCATGGTCCTATTAGGCCTACGAAATCCATTTGATTTTTGCTCTTATCAAATTCTCCTAGAGAACTCTTTCTCTCTCAATCCGGTTGACCTTGGCTAGGGATTTGTCTAAGCAAGAACACACAGGATATTCCTCTCATGATACTGAGAGTGGATGATTTTTTATTGACACACAATTACCATCGTAAGGTTGGCTACCATTCTCAATAACCGACTGTACTAGTTCTAAAACTTCTAGACCTATAAGTCTGATATCAAAGAATAGAGTATTCAAGCAAGACTTCTTGATGTCTCAAGTCTAAGGACCAGTTACACAATTGGGACCACGTAATCACTGTCTGACATCAGATATCATTTACCATATAGCATTCCAGAGCGAATCATTTAGTGAACTCATTCTTCAATGAACACTTGCACCATACCCCTAGTGTCTCAACACAAGTAGCTAAGAGACCAATTACCTCCATCATATGGACGAGTATACAACACACAAGTCTTATCCGGTTATCTCGATTTCCTTCTTGAGTAACCTATGACTAGGAATATTTAAGATCTATGTTTAAAGAGAACTTGTGGTCTCATTATCGTAATCTCATCATGATCTAATTCACATTGCACACACCCATGGACATCACAATATAAACATCATCTCATGTATGCAATATAAAGTGAGAAAATGCCATTAATATTTGATATAAGGGGTCCACACAGGCCAGCCGGAGCCTCGGCTAGGCTGACCACCCAGAGTACCAAAGCCGACGTTCTGAAGTGGCTTGGACCAAAGTTCATGGCGTCGTCTAGGCCGACGACTCATGTTAGCTAGAATGACCTCTTGACACTTCTTGGGCCGACAACCTCAGATCTGCCAAGGACGAGGATTACCCGATTTGGCCTTGACTGATAGGGAGCACGACGTGTCTGCGTGCTTCCCAGAGCATGGCCCGCATAATGGCCGATGCATCAACCGATGAGGCAATGCCCGAAGTGTTGGATCAAAGATGCGATGATATGCAAATATAGAAGGGGGGTTGAATAGATTTGCAGCGGAAACCTTATGCAACTAAAAATTATGTCAAATTAAAAACTCTATTCAACCAGGTACCCACTGATTTGATTAACTTATAGGAATCTAAAGCACATTAGATCATCTATCTATAAGTGTGTGAGTGCTTAGAAGGTGATCAAAATCCTATGCAAGCATTCTAGTAGAGAATCAACACAACAGACCACTACATAGGATATTTTTAAGGTGGTTCGGCTCCCAGATGGAGACCTACATCCAACCCTTACTTAAACCAAGTGAGGCTTCACTAACCCGCTGATTCACAGCTTCAAACAATTGCTGACGAATAGCTTGAGTTCTGCTGCCTCATAACTTGATCCGCTGACACACAACTTGACTGTTAATTCATAGCTTCTCTGCTGACTCACAGCTTGACCGCCAGATTCACACACATACACAGTGTGGGATCAACAATCCTAACCCCAGTAGGAGAACCCAAAGTGTTCATGATGAAGTTTAAAAGTGAAAAACAAATTCACATGAAGATCAGAGTTAAAGGAGACAAGTCCTCAAACACCAGTCCTTCGGCTTCACCCAATTTCCTCTGGACTGTTTTAATTGAACTCTGAATCTTCAGATTTTGAGAGTTGGAGTCATGCTTTAGATCTTATTACATGAATGCATCATCTGGATGTGCTCCACAGCTAATCTGACTTGAACTCCCTCAAATCAGCCTCAATTCGCGATACTCTATTTTAGATCTGATTTGCAAAGAAATTTAGATCTGAGTTGATACTCTTAAGTTCTTCTATAAATGCTGAGCTTCGTGCTTCTGCTCTTGCACTAGTTTCCTCTTCCACCTTCCTTCAAATCTGCTTCTTCTTCTCAGCTCTACTGCTTCTCCTTTGCACGACTGCTCCTTCTTCCTCTGCTACTCTTCTCCTTGATTTGCTCCTATTTCAGCACTCCAACACTCTCTTTCTATGCTTGGCCTTGATCCCCACATCCTCTGTGTAGAATTGCTGCTTCAGATGAGACAAGAGACCTTTTATAGCCTCAGTGCACTCTCTTGTACATGGAAGAGATGTGCACTAAAACCGAGGGTTCACCCAAGGTTGCCACGTGTCCAAAAGTCCTTCTTCTCATTGCCACTTGGATGAAAGGGTATTTTGGTAATAAGAGAATCTCCCAAGAGTCTTCAGAGTTAAGTCACACCCTTTGGAAATCATACCCTTTACGTTTCTAAGTTTTCACGCAATGTGTGTCGACACAAGTTTGCATGTGTGTCAACACTACTGACTAAGTATCAGTTCTGACTTACTGGGAGGAAACATGTGTCAACTTGATTAACAACTAGTGTCGACCTCCTGTGTTTTTCTTCAAACACAGCTCACTGGATGGACTATGTGTGTCGACCTGACTTGCAATGTGTGTCGACACTGATGTGACTTTGTTCTTCATGAGCTTACTGGGCAGACTATATGTGTCGACCTAATTTTCAAATTGTGTCGCACTTTTACAAAATTGTGTAAACTTGTATATATGAAGTGTGAACTATCAAAACATGTCATTATCATCAAAATATGAAATATGAAGTCATCATCATAATATGTGTTGCGGTAAGTGCAACATAGGTCGGCTCAGGCCGAGGTGACCGTTGAGGTGCTTCTTGCCGAATGGTGAGCTGAGACGACCAAGTCGATGAATCCTGTGTAAGGCGCGCTTGGCCGACGTGACGCTTGCTCCGAGCTCCCGTCCTGACCTGCAAAGCCCGCCAAGAGACCTCGACGGGGTGACACTCCGATGCTCTAGTCAGTTGCTAGCCGAATGGAATGGCCTAGCCTAGGGTGGAACAGCCTACCTGCGCCGGTGGAGTGTCTGCCATTTATATAGTGTTAGGACACGTACGTGTGAACTGGACGAGCCGCCAATCTCGCTAGGTGATTCTCGCCGGATTGGGCTTCACCACCTCCTTGCCAAGTTATCAAGATTATGGTCTTAACTATTGTGGTTACCGATCCATGATCTTCGGACATTCCTTTATTCACCTCATCCGCCACGTGACCAGCGCTTTGGGGAGCCTTTCAAGTGCGCCGAGCTCAATGTCGGCTTCTTGTGAGGAGGAGTTCATGGCCGAGCTTAAGAAGGCGGCCCAAGGGGAAGAGCTAATGATAATTCCGATCTAAATCGTCGAAAGATTGTTGTGGGCCACGTGCAAGCACCTGGCACAAGGTCGACTATGGCCGACCTTTGATATCGCCCTCGACCGAGCAGCGGGAGGGCCCAAAGAGGTCACACTAGCCGACCATGAACATCAGCCGACTAATGTTCTGCCTGCGAAGAACATCGTCAGCCTCTGCCTTTAATGAGGTCGGCTGACATCGGGAACAAAGCCGACATGCTGGGACATCCCCATAACATTGGCCCCCTAGGTTCACGTTGGACTATGAATGCGGGCCGAGGTGAAGTTGAATTTCCCTGCCGGAAGCATGTGCCTTGCCACGTGGCTTTGTTGGCCCATGTGGCCTATCAAACACCATGTCACCCTACTGTCAGACGCCGCCCTACCCTAAGGGTGCATAATGGTCTTGTCGGAGCCACCCTGTGCCAAACGTCGCCTCATCTGCCGTACGGCGCAGTCAACTATCCTGTCACCTTACCGTCCATGTGCCATCATGTTCTCCTCGCTGCTCGCGCTGATCAGAATCCGAGGGGTCGGTTCGGCGGCCAATCCGGCAGTGATACACGTGCAGATTTTAACCATCGCCTTAGAGGTTGGGTCTCTACCGTTGGATTCGATCGGCCCCCCGACCCTATAAATATTGGGGTCTGCTGCCGATAACTTGCCCTTGCTTTCGCGTGCGAACACCCATCAGACGACCAGCCAACGTGCCGACGATAGTTACGCCGACGTCCTTCGTCTGAGCTTCAACTGTTTCCGATCTCCACTTGCTTCCTTCAGAGGTAAGTGATGTCTTCTAGCTCTTTCATGTCTTCCTCTTCTGGTCCTCGTCTCCGCGAGGTTTCTGCGTCTGGGGGTTCCCCTCCTTCCGAGGACATCACTTCATCGTCATCTCAGCCAAACGATCAATCGTCGGATAACGCCGAAGAGTCTTCCCTCGAGGTCAATCTTGGGTCCTACATCCCCAAGAATCCTTCATCCCATACCTCAGGTTCTCGTCGGTAGGCCGACAATGTCGTCGATGCTAGTTGTGAGACCGATGACGAGACCGTCAAATGGATGAAGACTCACCCTGGTCTCGTCTTTCCCGAGGGGTTTACTGTGTACGCCTCGAACCAACTTCGTGCCCATTACATGATGGAGGGCGGAGTTTGTATTTACACCGAGGCTGCTAGAGCAGGCTTTCAGTTTCCTTTGCACCCTTTCATCACTCTCCTCCTCCTCAAACTAGGAGTCGCTCCGTCGCAACTAACCCCCAACTCATGGAGGTCGGTTGTCGGCTTCCTGGCTGTTTGTGCTCTTGCCAAGGTCCTTCCTACCACACGACTCTTCTTCTACTGCTTCTTGGTCAAAGCTTTTGGGGACTGGCTATATTTCGCAGCTCGGTCCGGTCGGAAAATCCTTGGTTGAATGCCTTCCTCTGTCCATAACTGGAAGAGGAATTTTGTCTTCGTTCACTATTCGGCTGCGTGGCCCTTTCTGACCTCATGGTCGTCGGTTAACATACACAGTAAAGTCTTCCGAGCTCTGACCCTTGTCGAATCCGAGCTTGCGGATTTTGATTCTTTACAGGTGTTGGATCCACCCGACTTGTATCAACCTTCAGATGAGCTATTCAAGTTGATTGCCAAGGCCGATAAAGGTCTGAATTACTGGCCGACGTCATCTTTATGCGATATGTGATTGAAAACTGACCACCCACTTCTTCTTGCACCAATGGCCGACAAGGGTACGTCGTTGGCTATTCCCGACGTCGGCTCAAGATGAGGAATCTCACTTGCCGACTGAGCAGCACAGAGGTTCTCGGGTTACGGCAAAATGAGTGTAATAAGGCCACCGAAGCATCCAAGGGAAGAGCTAGCCGGCGACAAAGCTTGGGAAGTTAGGCGCCGATCGTCGGATCCTCGATCGACGTCGGCTCAAGTAGATATACGAGGACAACCGATGGAGCAACCGACCGGTGATGTGCTGATCATGAGCTCCCATCCAGTGTCAGTGCGAACATAAGAGCTCTTTGCTATTGAATGGGCTCGTCGGGCGACCCCGGCGAAAGCGCTGGACCATTCCTCGGCCAAGAGAACTAACGAGATAGTGGAAAACTTCTATAGCTCCATGCAGACTCTGTTGGGCCTGGTCGGGGCCCTGTTCAAAAAGGTGGAAACCTCCAAGATTATAGCCGACCATCGCGTCTCTAAGTCCGAGAAGAAAATCATCGCTGCCGAGAAGAGGGCCGAGAAGCTTCTTGCCGAGGAGTGGTTAAAGATGCAAAGAGTCAAGCAAGATGTAGCTCGGCTGAAGTGGATAGTCAAGGATCTCAAAGAGACCCTTGTGGCAAAAGAGGAACTACTTGAAGCGGCGAGGGCTTGTAGCTCGGAGCTAGCCAAAGAGGAGCGTGACAAGGTCATCGCCGAGTACCGCGAATCCAAGGAGCTGAATGATGAAGTTGACAAACTCTTCAAGGTAGGTTTCGACCATTGTATCGGACACATCCAGAAACTCCACCCAGAGTACGACCTATCGGGGTTGGACGACGCCGAAGAGGAGGTAGCCAAGGATAACCCTGCAGATGAGCACGTCGCATCCATCGTTGATGAGACTCTATCTTCTGCGATAGATAGGGCATTCGAGGATGCCACTGAGAGAGTCATCGCTGAGGAGACGAACGCCATCGGCACCGAGAATGTGGTCGGCACGGAGGACGTCGTCGTAGACTAGGCGTCCATGTGATGAACTTCGCTTATGTTGTACCTCCTCTTCTATCAATGAAATCTCCACTTTTATCCATTTGCAAACTTTAGACGCTGAAGTTGTCGGTTTCTTCTGAGAACTTTCCTTCGGTCTAGTTCTTATCAGTGATCATTTATAACGCCATCGTTATCCTCACAACAGGACTCGTCTCACAGTGGGTAGTCCGACGACACCATATTTAAGTGGCGAGTTGCGACCAATCCTGATATGAACATATCATGCAACACGCGAGGTCAGTCTAGCCTCAAGAGAACGCTAGGGTAATCACCCGACTTTGGTCATAACGCACTTATATGCGGTTCGCCAGACGTCGTCACAGTCCCTGACGAATGCCTTCACGATTTCCTCCATTGAAATTAGATGAGCATTAGAGTGATGGTAGTTTTCGATTCACGTCAGACATCGTCTCCGAGCAAATTAAGAGCTGAATTGACCTCGTTATCAAATTTGGACAGACGTCATCTTCTCGGTTCATGTAGAGTCCGAATCAGCCTCGTCCAGAACTATGACGTCCACATCTACATGTGCCAGAGTGACCACGCCTTCAAATTATGCCAGTCGTCATCTTCTAGACCTCGTCCAGCGATCGGGACGTTTGTTCCCCGTGTGTGCTGAAGCGACCATGCCTTCAAATAACGTCGGACGTCGTCTCTCAGTTCCTGACGAGTGCCTAAGCGACCTCGGCCAGCGAACACGATGCCCACGCTTACTACATGTGCCGAAGCGACCACGCCTTCAGATAACGTCGGACGTCATCTCTCAGTTCCTGACGAGTGCCTAAGCGACCTCGGCCAGCGAACACAACGTCCACGATTGCTACGTGTGCCGAAGGGACCACGCCTTCAAATAACATCGGACGTCATCTCTCAGTTCCTGATGAGTGCCTAAGCGACCTCGGTCAGCGAACACAACGTCCACGCTTGCTACGTGTGCCGAAGGGACCACGCATTCAGATCACGTCGGACGTCGTCTTTTAGTTCCTGGAGAGTTCCTAAGCGACCTCGGCCAGTGAACATGATGTCCACGCTTACTACGTGTGCCAACCGACCACGCCTTCAGATCACATCGGACGTCGTCTCTCAGTTCCTGACGAGTGCCTAAGCGACCTTGGCCAGCGAACACGGTGTCCACGCTTGCTGCGTGTGCCGAAGCGACCACGCCTTCAGATCACGTCGGATGTCGTCTCTCAGTTCCTGACGAGTGCCTAAGCGACCTTGGCCAGTGAACACGACGTCCACGCTTACTGCGTGTGCCGAAGCGACCACGCCTTCAGATCACATCGAACGTCGTCTCTCAGTTCCTGACGAGTGCCTAAGCGACCTCGGCCAGCGAACACGACGTCCATGCTTGCTGCGTGTGCCGAAGTGACCACGCCTTCAATCACGTCGGACGTCGTCTCTCAGTTCCTAATGAGTGCCTAAGCAACCTCGGCCAGGAACATGACGTCCACGCTTGCTGCGTGTGCCAAAGCGACCACGCCTTAAGATCACGTCGGATGTCGTCTCTCAGTTCCTGACGAGTGCCTAAGCGACCTCGGCCAGCGAACACAACATCCACGCTTTCTGCGTGTGCCGAAGCGACCACGCCTTCAAATCACGTCGGACGTCGTCTCTCAGTTCATGACGAGTGCCTAAGCGACCTCGGCCAGCGAACACAACGTCCACATTTCTCTGTCCTGGTTTATGTTGTCATTATCGACTAGGTGCCCATGAGATATCAGATCGCGATGTGGTAGTTTCAGCTTTTCGATCGTAGTCAAATCATACATATTCAAGATAAATATAATTGACAAATCACAACATGTAAAGTAGGTTTATGGTGTATCCGACCTGTACCTCGACCTCACTTCTGAGGGCTTTCGACAGTATGAGCATGATCACAAGTTCAATCATTCCACCACAATAATATCACGCAAATCCACAGACATTTGATTTCATCAAAAAACTACAACAAATATTTCTGGTTCTACAGATAGCCAACCAGCACACAACATAAATCATCGTCCTCATTATCGAGGACATCAAACATGCGTTAGCGGCCTTATGTTCGAAGGACCTATAATCGCAATATTCCATACGAATAAAGGTAGATCGCCTATGATGAAGAATTTGACGTTCGGTCACTGGCTCCCCAAGCTGGGGATAATACTTGTACTAAGGGTTGTAGAATTGTCTTACACTTTCCTACACTTTCCTATGCAGATGTCTGTCAGAATAACCTTACGCAAGCCGCTGATCGGCCCCCTGTCGACCACGGATAATGCTTGAAGGGCTCCTCAGTGCCCGAACTTAGTTGGGATCAATTACAGAGTTGTAGGGGAAACCACATTGATCTTTCGTAGTGTTTTCCCACAGATGGCGCCAATGTTACGGTAAGCGCAACATAGGTCGGCTCAGGCCGAGGTGACCGTTGAGGTGCTTCTTGCCGAATGGTGAGCCGAGACGACCAAGCCGATGAATCCTATGTAAGGTGCGCTTGGCCGACGTGACGCTTGCTCCGAGCTCCCGTCCTGACCTACAAAGCCCACCGAGAGACCTCGGCGGGGAGACACTTCGATGCTCTAGTCAGTTGCTAGCCAAACAGAATGGCCTAGCCTAGGGTGGAACAGCCTACCTGCGCCGGTGGAGTGTCTGCCATTTATATAGTGTTAGGACACGTATGTGTGAACTGGACGAGCCGCCAATCTCACTGGGGGGGTTACCGTGATTCTCACCGGATTGGGCATCGCCACCTCCTTGCCAAGTTATCAAGATCGTGGTCTTAACTGCTATGGTTACCGATCCGTGATCTTCGGACATTCCTTTATTCACCTCATCCTCCACGTGACCAGCGCTCCGGGGAGCCTTTCAAGTGCGCCGAGCTCAATGCCAGCTTCTTGTGAGGAGGAGTTCGTGGCCGAGCTTAAGAAGGCGGCCCAAGGGGAAGAGCTGATGATAATTCTGACCTGAATCATCGAAAGATTGTTGTGGGGCATGTGCAAGGACCTGGCACAAGGTCGGCTACGACTGACCTTCGATATCGCCCTCGACCGAGCAGCAGGAGGGCCCCAAAGAGGTCACACTGGCCGACCATGAACGTCGGCCGATTAATGTTCTGCCTATGAAGAACGTCGTCAACCTCTGCCTTTAATGAGGTCGGCTAACATCGGGAATGAAACCGACCTGCTGGGACATCCCCGTAACAATATGTACAATATGTCATCATCAAAATCAAAGTATGAGTGTTTAGACATCATCAACAAGTGTATAATGTGTCATCATCAAAATACGCAACTCAACATGAAGATCGTGCACCTGGTAATTACTGCCATTAATACCACGATCTGGATGATCTTGCAATTCAGTTACGACCACGATCTGACAACAATTATGGAGATCCGCTGCAGGATTCGCGGGGTCATTCAACTGTTCCACAGGTGATCAATCCCTAAAAAAGAGGTAGACACTCCACAGACATAGGTATGATGTTCGACTCCCTGGGCTAGGCCATTCTGCTCAACTAGCTATTGACTTGAGCATTGGTGTGTCTTCTTGTCGAGGCTTCTCGATGGGATTTGCAGATCAGGTCGAGAGCTCGGAGCATGCATCTTACATCTGCTAAGTAGACCTCGGCTCGGTCACCTTGGCTTAGTCATCTCGGCTTAGACGCCTCGCATTGGTCACCTCGGCGATCACCTCGGATTGAGCCAACCTTGGTGTTACATGTCGTAACATTTGGCGTTGTCTATGGGAAGCGTTACAAAAAATTAGTATGACTTCCCTTACTCTCTCTTTTGATCGATATCAAGCCTCATGAAAGTAGGCATGGGGGGTTGAGTCTTGGAGGTCATCCATGACCTACGTGGAGGCTCGTCATGGAAGTGAATGTCATAGAGTTCGGGTGACAGCATGAGGTGGTCCCATTGGCGATCTCGACTGCCCCGACCCCGTGAGCAAATAGAGAACAATCTTCTCATCCTACGAGCTGAAGTGTTAGTAGAGACAGTGTGAGGAGGTCGCTATGGTGATCTTAGCTGCCCCAACCCCGTGAGCGGATGGAGAACGGTCTTCTCGTCCCACAAGCTGAAGTGTCGGTGGAGACAGTGCGAAGAGGTCACATTGGAGATCTTGGCTGCCCCGACCCCGTGAATAGACAGAGAACGGTCTTCTCGTCCCACAGGCAGAAGTGTCGGTGGAGACAGCGTGAGGAGGTCCCATTGGCTATCTCGGCTGCCCCGACCACATGAGTGTGCAGAGAACAATATTCTCATCCCACAGGCTGAAGTGTTGGCGGAGACAGCAAGAGGAGGTCACTTTGGCGATCACCACTGCCCCAACTCTGTGAGCAGATGAAGAACAGTCTTCTCGTGCCATAGGCTGAAGTGTTGGCAGAGACAACACGAGGAGGTTGCATTGGCGATCTCGGTCGGTGGAGATAGCGCGAGGAGGTTGCATTGGCGATCTCGGTTGTCCCGACCCCGTGATTGGACGGAGAACAGTCTTCTCATCCCACGGGCTAAAGTGTCGGTGGAGATAGCGCAAGGAGGTCGCATTGGAGATCTCGGCTTCCCCGACCCCGCGAGCAGACGGAGAACGATCTTCTCATCCCATGGCCTGAATCGTTGAAGGAGACAACGTGAGGAGGTCGCATTGGCGATCTCGGCTGCGATGGAGAATGAATCATCTCATCCCACGGGCTGGAGTGTCGGTGGAGGCAGCGTGAGGTGGTCGCTTCGGCGCTTTCAGCTGCTCCGACCCCGTATTCGGATAGAGGCACAATTGATCAAGTAGGAACGAGGTCACTTCAGCACTCGTGAGGGACGTGGATGTCATAGTCCACTAGACAAGGTCGCTTCGGCACTTATCATGAACGTAGATTTGACGCCCGATGTATGGATAGCATGAAGAAGACGATGTCGCTTCGGCACTCGTTAGGAATGTAAATACGACGTCCGACGTGTGGATAGCATGAAAAAGATGAGGTCGTTTTGGAACTCGTCAGGAACATAGATACGACATCCGATGTATGGATAGCATGAAGAAGATGACGTCGCTTTGGCACTCATAAAGAAGTTTGATTGTTGATTAGCGTCAGGGCTGATGGCTGACGTGGCGGCTTGACCGACATGGGGCCTGATGGCCGATGTCTTAAGGTGACGAGTCACTTTGTAGCATCATCCTCTGTCGAATGGTGAGTCGTTGAGGGACCACCATCGACACGGTTAGCTTCGTAAAGTTGTCAGCACAGTCAGCATTATGGCTCAACAAGTTTTGACAATACGAGTTAATGCGTGGGTGGTTAGGTTATGTCTCGTCCCGACCTCCTTGGTCGACAAAGAATAACCAGGTTACTCTCTCGGGAAACTTCAGCTATCGAGGTCGGAAGAGGTCGCTACGGCATTCTCGACCTATGGAGTTCACTCATTTCACATCAGCTATCTTAGATGTCGGGTTAGCCAGCATATGGGCTTGACCACTTCTAGCGATGACATTATGCTATGGTCTCAGCTGGATTGAACAAAATCTCCTAAGGTCAATTTCTCGAAAAGCGTCGACGACCTGAACACATGAAAATCATCGCAATTGGCAAGAAAGCTTGCAATTGGTGAAGAAAAAAGGTTTTGTATTGATGAACAAGAAAATACAGAAGGCCTTGGCAAAGTGCCAAGGAATGATGAAGGGTACATTCATTGTTATCATTGGCTCGGGCTCCTAAGCCACAACGATATCATCTGTGCTGACCTGAGTCCCCTCGGTGTCGAGCACGACATGTAGGGGTGTTCAAATTATGGTCCAAACCGAAAAACCGAACCGGCCAGTTCGGTTCAGTTCTGTTTAAGGGATCACACAGTTCAGTTCGGTTTCAGGTTAGGAAACCGAAATGAACTGAATATATATATATATATATATATATATATATATATATAGAAAAAACGATTGTAGCCCAGTGGTTCTTTGCGCTGGCGCGACCTCCCAATGGAGGTCGCAAGATTGAATCTCGCTTTAAGCGTTCGCTTTCTGCATATTTTGAACTTAATATGTGTATATAATTAATTAATAATACATATATACCTAAAGGCGCTTGTAGCGCAATGGTTTGCACCTTGGCATCTTCTCCTCCCGCAGAGGTCGCGAGATCAATTCTCGCGGCCGCCCGCGTAAAACCTTTTTTTATATATATTTCAGTTCAAACCGAATCGAACCGGTTCGGTTCGGTTCGATTTGCTATAGTAAATCGGTTTGGTTCAGTTTGCTAAAAAGTAAGGGGTGAACCGGACCGTGATCACCCCTTATTGACATGCGTGTTGGCGATGATGGCTTCGGCGGTGGCCTCGAGGCCCTCTTTGATGGCAGCAGCCAACGTGTCATCGATGACCTCCGTGATGTACTTGTCCTCGGCGTCGACATCAGTGACATCCATCCTCGGTGTCGTTCACCAACTCTGACAGGTCATAATTGGGATGGAGGTCTCAGAGGCATCTGAGGCCAAAGTCGTAGCCCGCTTGGAAGAGTTTGTTGATCTCTTCCTTAAGTGACTCAGACTTATAGTAGTCAGAGATGGCCTTGGCACGCTCCACTTCAGCCACCTTTGTGATCTTGGTCTTTGTCACCGTGTGCGCTTCCTTCTTGACTGGAAAGGACTTGCTAAGCTTGTAGACCAGTAGTGTGAGTCGGGCGGTGCTCTCCTTGACGTTCTTTGCCCGTTGTTTCTCCTCGCCAAGGAGCTTTTCGGCCTCCTCGGCCTTCTTCTCGACTACCTTGGCCTTCTTATCCGCCTCGACTACTTGTCCAGCGGTGCTGGTTCGGGTCATCTTGAGTTTGAGGAGCAAAGTCCCGACTAGTGCCAACTTGTAACATCTCAGGCTTTTTGGCTTTCCGTTTGTGTGTGGGATGACTGGCCACTAACGCGTCCGGCCTTAGCGACACGTTAGTGTCACGATGGAGCTGGCCATCCCGACAATCATCCAGGTCACGACTAGTGGTTACGTCATGTTCTTGTCTCACCCGGTCAACGGGTCGCGACTGCTTTCCACTTTTTGGTCGTCTGATGCCTTTCAGAGTGGCAGGCATGGCAGACTAACCTATCTGGTTGTCACGACATCCAGGTGGGATGCATTCTGGTCACGGTGTGGGCGGCTGTTGCGTTAAGGTTGTTAACGCGACACCCCGCCCCGTCGCGTTTTGGCGGCCGGAGGCTAAAAGCCTTGGCCGGCACCCCTTTCCCCCTCTTTTGGCTTTCCTCCTTTCCCTCCTCCTCTCTGAGGAGGGGATGCTTTTCCCCCTCTCTTCCTCCGGCGGTTGGAGCTTGGAGGAGCGGCGGCGGCTCGAGCGAAGCGCTGGAGCGTCGTGTGGAGCGAGGAGGTGGCAGCCTTGGCGTTGTGAAGGCCTCTTTGGGGTTCGGTTCTTCCAAAATCTGTAGGGATTTCTAGAACTCTTTCCATTCCAGGCGATTGCGAGCCCTCATGTGTGAATCCATGCTTTACAAGCTTTCCCCATGCTCCCCTCCCCGTTGTTGTGCTTGTTGTAGTTGTGTGGGCGACCCCGGGATGTAGCATCCCAGCGGTCTACCTTCCAACTGATGTCGCGACCGCTGTGCGCATCGCGACATCAGAGGAGGCGTCGCCTCGGTCGGACGCGACCTTATCGCGGTGCAGTTGGCTATCGCGATAAGGGTCGTGTCATGACCCAGTTTCCTGTTGCGACAAGGTTCTTATCGTGATGCACTTTTCCGTCGTGACTTGCTTGTCGCGGTTGGCTTGTCCGTCACGATAAAGGTTGGGGTCATGACCTGGTTTCTTGTCACGACAGGGTTGTCACGACGCACTTCCCCGTCGCGACTCGGTGCTTGTCGCGGTTGCCCTTCCCGTCACGATGGGATTGCGACGGGCTTGGAGGGTGCGACAACATCTGGTCTTCCTTGGGTGTTTCCGTGGTCGCAGTTGGCGTGTCGGCGTGTGCCCCAGGGCAGGGTTGCCCTTAGGATCTTCTGGTGGGAACGCGACAGGTTGCCTCGCTGCGTTTAGTGGCCAAAGATGACACCTTCGTGGCTGTGTCCTAGCGGCGGTGCTAGGAGGCTCGCGTCTATCTAATAATCGATTGTCTGTTGGTCAATCGATTATTAGAAGAGCGATGGTTTCTGTTCTGTTAGGTGGTGTTCCGATTTCTCGGGCCGTGCCATGTGTGCCGGCATTGGCAGATGGCCCTTCTCGTGGTTTCCGGAAGGGGTGCCGTGCGTGCCTGCGCCTGCTGGGCTTGTCTTGGTTACAAGCTAGCTGTGCCAGTTTCTGTGGTGGTTGCCCCGCCAGTTCTCTTTCGCTCGGTGCTCGGCACTTAAGGGCCTGTCCACAAGATAGGTTGTTACCGTTACCTAGGATCCCCAGTCCCCGCGCGTCTGTGTCAGAGGGAGTTTCTCCGGGCGGCGAGGTTTGCTCGAGTTGCTGACTCTGGTAGCAGTAGGGGAAAATGGTGGGGACAGCGGCGCGAGTTGTTTTTAGAGCTCTCTTAGCTGGTCTGGGTCTCCGAGGTGGTTGAGGCACTCTTCCGGTGCGGACCAGCTAGTCCTTCTCACTGCCTCGCTCTGCATTGGTTCCGGAGCCGCATAGGGAGGTCAGGCATGGGGCCGCAGCTCGGCCAAGCTACGGTGTTTTGTGGTTGTGTTCTTTGCTATGGCTCTCTTGCCTCACTCTACCTAGGGAGATCGTAGGCAGGAGTCAGCGGTTGGCGAGCGAGAGGGGTGGACTGTGTGTCCCTCTCTTAGTTGCCTGTGGCGGTGGTTGGTTGCACTTGCTGTGATGGAGTTTCTCACGTTGTTTCCAAATGAGTCTGGTTGCCCTAGCCTACACGATGGTTGTAGTCTAGCCGTGTCTAGTGCCATGGGCTTGGTTGGTTTGGCCTCGTGGGCCGTGTTTAGTGGCTCCGTTCTGCGGGTTCCCTTGGGGTGTTTTGTGTAGACACCCAACCGATGTTTCTGTAACCCGTTCCTTGGTGCCTTCCCTAGTGGCACTGGTGTGTAGTTTCCCTAACCTCATGGCGTGTCCAGGGTCCAGGGTGGTTCTGCTTGTGGGCCCTCGACCTTGTGGACGTTCGAGGTGGTCGTGCTAGTGGTGAGACGTCGTTCTCACGTGGTTGCTCAGTGTCTCTCGTGGTGACACCTGGTTGTTCCTTCCCGACGTCGTGGAGGTCTGGGATGTTGGTGCTTGTGTCGTGAGACTCGGGTCTCATGTGATCGCTCTGGTGTTCCGTGAGCTTCTTTGTCTAGGCAGGTGTGTGTCGAGGGTGCTTCCGCATTGTGTTTGACTCCGCTGGTTCTGCAGGAGTCGTGTTTGGCCCGACCTGATTGTGGGTCATTCCGTTCTCTATTTCCACTACTTTGTAGTACTCTGCAGTAGGTGTTTCCCGCTTTACTGCTTTGTAGAGTAGTTTGCTTCCACTTTTGTTGGAGTTCCTGCTGCTCTGGCTGGTAAGGGACTGGTTATCCCTACTAAGCCTGGTTCATGAGGCTCACCCCCCTACTCTCTTCAGGTAGGGACTCGCTGTCACAGGAGTTCATTGCCGGACGATCGTGGTGGCGGTTTGTTCCGCCGTGCGTTGCTAGCAGTGTGAGTTGTGAGCGTGAGCGCTTGTAGTGTGAGTTGAGAGTGGCCTTTTTGCAAGTCCTCGGGGTATGCCCCTTAAGGACTGCACCTTTCTTTTTGTACCTGCACTTTTATTTGGGACATGTTGTACATAATTTCTTTATTAAAGTACAAACTTTCTTGTTATAGTTATTTGAATTCATTGCTTATCTCACTGGACTAAATTCTAACCCTTCTGGGTCTTCGGATCCGTGGGTGGCGGCGCGACCTTCGGGGTCCCTGGCGGGGGTCCGGGAGGTCGGGTCGTTACACAACTAGTCCTGCATTATTTTGTAGAGGCCTTCGATGACCTCATTTGCCTTCAGGCCTGAGGTGCATGCCTTGGCTCTAGCTAGAATCGACCGATGACCCCATTATGTGGCAGAGAGCTCCTCCGCCCACTACGGCGATTGTAGCAACTGGGAAGAGCCCGAGATGGCACGTCGGGGAAGTCAGTGGACTGTGTCTCGATCGACTATTTTCACAGTCGTCGAAAGTCCTTGTCGGCTGGGTCTCTGACATCCACTGGTGGTTAGGTGTGGCGGTAAAAGGAGGGGTGTTGTCATCGGCCTATTCCTTCCATGGTCTCTTCAGAGGTTTTATCACACTTTTCGTGCCCCCACAAAATAAGAACCTCTGAGTGGCCACCTCAGTGAAGGAAGCTTTCTTTCCTTTGGCAGTGTCCTATGTTGCTGACGACTTGCCCTTGTCAGCCATTGCTTCAAGAGAATAAAGGTGCAGTTAGTTCTCAGAAGCCATCGACAGTGGCGAAAGGGAAGCATCGAAAAGAAAGTCAGACCTCGGTCGGCCTTGGCAATCAACTAGAATAGCTCGTCGGATGGTTTGTATAGGTCAGGGGACTCCATCGCCTGTAGAGATTTGAATTTCGAGAGCTCAGATGCAACAAGGGTGGACGTTAGAAGGTTTTGTCGTAGATGTTCATTGTCGACTAGGTGGTCAGGAAGGGCCAACCAGAGGGGCAGTAAACAAAGAAGAAACTCCTCTTCTAGTTGTGGTTGAAGAGGGAGTTCGGCCGAGGATCTGTTGACCAGTCTGAGTAGCAAAATACAACGAGCCCCCGAAGGCTTTCATAGAGAAGGATAAGAAGAAAATGTGAGTGGTTGGATGGACCTCAGCGAGGGCACAAACTACAAGGAAGCCGACAACCGACCTCTAGGAGTTGGGGGTCAGCTGCAAAGGAGAGGCTCCTAGCTTGAGGAGAAGAAGAATGATGAAAGGATGCAAAGGATACTAGAAGCTAGTTCGGATAGCTTCGGTATATACACAGAAGCTGAGCTCCATCAAATGATGGGCTTGGATGCCGTTAGGGACCGACAAGGTTGTCCCTTCGGGGAAACTGAGGCCTACGTGTGTTTCTACTGACTTGAAGGTCTCAGCATCGATTTTAGAAGGTATGTCGGCCACAGAATCGGCCTGACGACGTGCCCTCAGGGTATGTGAAGAAGGTTTTTAGGGAACGAACGACCCGGGGGTATCCTTGGGGTCATTAGGGAACTGGTCAAAGACTTCTACGACGACCTCCGACAAGGAGGTGTCAGAGGGGCCCGCGGGAGTGAACATCCCCTCGGATGGACAAGGTGACATGACGTGTGATGAGGAGGTAGAATATTCGGAGGAAGAAGAACTAGAGGAAGCCGAGCAAATGGCTTACCTCTGGGAGAAGTGAGCGAAGGAGGAATGGCGAGGGAGCTCGACCGAGCAGCAAAGAAGTGAGCACGTCGGATCGTTGGCAGGTCGTCTAATTGAAGCTCGATCGCAGAAGCAAGGGTGGCTTTTTGGCAATAGAACCCACTATTTATAGTGCTCCGAGTTTGAATAGATCCAATGATTAAGGTTCATCATCTTCGACAAGGGTCCAGATCATTCCACGTGGCTGACCTAGATTGGCTACCATGTGTCTCCTCGGATTCTGACAGACGCGACTGGCAAGGAGCGCCATAATGGCACACAGGAGTCGATGTGATGTTGTGACCGTCGACGACACACACAACATCCAAGGCAACCTGATGGTACGACATGGTGCAGGCCGGCACTAACAGCTTGGCAATGTGACACAATGCAGACCAGGTGTGCTGACAGAGCCATGTGGCAAGCCACGTGCCATCGACAAAGTTATTTTAGACAATAGTTTCACTCGGCCCACTGAAGCAGTCCGACGTGAACCTGGGGGGCCAATGATACGGGGGGTCCCCACGGGTCGGCCGGAGCCTTGGCTAGGCTGACCACCCAGAGTACCAAAGCCGACATCTTGACGTGGCTTGGACCAGAACTTGTGGCATCGTCTAGGCCGATGACTCATGTCGGCTAGAACGACCTCTTGACACTCATTGGGCCTCAACTCGGCCAAGGACGATGATTACCCAGCTCGGCTTTGAGTGATATAGAGCACGAAGTGTTTGCGAGGTTCCCGAAGCATGACCCGTGTAATGGCCAATGCATCAACTAACGAGGTAATGGTCAAAGATCGTGCGCCCAATAATTGTAGCCATTAAGACCACGATCTGGCAAGGCCGTTACGACCATGATCTGACAACAATCATGGAGATCCGCCTCGGGATTCACAGGGTCGTCCAACTGTCCCGCGGGTGATCAACCCCTATAAAAGAGGTAGACACTCCATAGACGCAAGTACGCTGTTCGACTCCCTGAGCTAGGCCATTCTGCTCGGCTAGATAATGACTTGAACGTCAGAGTGTCTCCCCTCTGAGGCTTCTCAGTGGGCTTTGCAAGTCATGTCGGGAGCTCGGAGCACATATCTTATGTCGGCTAAGCGAACCTCAGCCCAGTCACCTCGACTTAGTCGTCTCGGCTCAGACACCTCGCATTGGTCGCCTCGGAGATCACCTTGGCTTGAGCCGACCTCAGTGTTACATGCTCTAACAATATTATTACCAAAAGAGATTAGTACAAGATTACAAGTGCCATCACTGGTGTGACTTGACTTCCAGGGCACTCATAACTAGCACTATCTCCCCAACTTGATGTGATGGCTCGACACACAAGTTCAACCTGACCCTTTATGTCCAATAGGCTCCTCATTGGTGGCATAATGGTTCCCTCGTGAAGAAGTTTCCCGTACCTCATCCAAATAAAGGACCTTACTCCGAGCTCGAGTCTTAGCCCTGAGACACAACTTCAGAGTGAGTGGCTCATAATGGGCCCTCGTGGTCAGCCTAGAGAAGTCCGACCCCAACCAACAATAGTTTAGCAGCAAGTCCAGCATAACCAGATTGGCCCAAGTTAGCCCAGGTGTCAGATCGGATCCAACTCCAAACCAAAGAGCCAAGTCCACACACACTATGAATCTTGACGAGTGGCCCATGGTGGCCTCTACCTAGATTGAGGGGCCAATCCCACAATCTTAGGAGGGATCAATGCTCGACCTTATGAACCCTCTTCTTAGGCTTGATTTATTGCAGATCAGATTAATGTCGACCTAACTGTGGCTTTATTTCTCAATCTCTCTCAACATCCACTACAACAAAATTAGACTGTACTTATGGCAAAAAATCGTAAGTGTTACGTGGAATTTCGTAAGTAAAGACTTATACTTACAAAATTACTTACGATAATAAAGCGATAGCGTAGCAACTGATACTATAGGGTCTAGCTACGATTTATCAATTGTAAGTGTTACCATCGGTTTTAAACCGTAAGTGTAAAATTTTATACTTACGCAAAATAACCGTAAGTAAATGTAATATAAAACTGCAATTATTCATTATTTTTTATTTACAATTGTTACACTTTTGAAATGTAAGAATTTAACCGTAGTAATGTTTTATTGCAATAACAATATCTATAAATATTTCATAGCTATAGTGATAAATCTATTCTCTTTTACTATCAATTTTCATCCGTCTCACAAAATATATTTTAAGATAATACATAATTTTATGTGATTCGCCTACATTATATCCAATCATACATCCATCATTGATCCACCACCTATACATGCATCGCTTATCAACCACAAGAAAAGACAATACATGATAATCATGATTCGATCCATTGCATAAGAAAAATTCACAAAATTTTTTATTGTATGTACAAAAAACATTGTTCATCAATCATTTGGTCAAGTTGATATATTGCCAACAAAAATGAGTTGATATCAAAATGAGTTTCAAAAAGCTGGCAGTGTAGCAGCTGAACAGGTTGATTTCCTTCCCGGAAGGTGTGCAGCGGCCAAGCCCATAATGATCCTTCACTGCGGTGTCCAAAGCATGCTCTCACCACCCTTGATGATCCTTCACTTTGTTCACCATTTTTTTCAAAAATTGGGTGATTGCAGATTTGCAGGTACCACAAGTAAGAAATGTACAGTACAAAGAATTTCTAGAAACTATGCAACTTGGTTTGTTGTTTGAGGCCAATTATGAGCTCCCTCTGTTTTGCATGTACTTCAATTCAAGAATTGGATCCTCTGGTTTTGCCAATTTCAGCGGCACACAGATTTTTGAACTAGTGTAGCCTGATTGTGAGATCAAATTTACCAAAAAAGAAAGATATTTCTGGTATTTATCTTTATGTATTGCCAAATTTGACTGCAATCAGAGTCTGTTGGGCAGGGGGCTTTGGGTGCGTCCTGCCATCTGATTTTGCCGGAAAGGAGTATGGCAAGAAGAAACATGTTCCTCCACATGATGAACCAATCTACCCAAAAAAACATACTAAATTTAGAGCAAAACATGCATGCCCTGTCACCATAAGCGTTCTGAGTATATATTCACAAGGATATATATGTGAAGAAGAACAGATCAAACGTCCACACAGCATGTAAAGAGCCCAAGCTACCATAGTGCACAAACTCCAAACCATCGAACTTCCATAAAGAAACTTCAGTTCGTCATTAACACCAAGCTTTCTACTTTAATGATGAAAAATAAGAAATTTCATGCCTATGTCCCAAGAAAAGAGATAAAGCCTTAAGGAGGGTTGTATAACATATGAAGGGATGAAATAGGGAAGCTTTGAGGCAATGGCAATCATTAGGCAAGGTCTTTTGCAAGAAATTGATGAATTCCAAAATGAGAAGACGTATTGTGAGAGTCAGATGCGAAAATAGACAAATAACTGTAAAATTAATGGCTTTGGTGAGGAGATTAAGCTAAATGGCAAGTTTGCATTATTTTTTGCTCATTGTGGGTGTTTTCTTCTCATTGTGGAAAGTTTGCATTATTTTCTACTCCATGTCTTGTCTGCTGCAAATCCGGGTCATTTTCAATCAATTGAGTAGGCAAACTTAAATGCCTACACTACAGATGCAACCTCTCTTGGCATCTCATTCCTCCTTAACTCTCCTGGTCTAGGGAACTTGCCTCTTGCAGATGAATTTGAGAGTTTGCACTATTTTTTGCTCCACTTCTTAACGGCTACAGATCTGGTTCATTTTTAATCAATTGAGCAGGCAAACTCAAACGCCTGCACTACATACGCAATCTCTCTTGGCATCTCATTCCTCCTCCACTCTCCTGGTCAAGTCTTGCATATTGAGTAGTACATAGATGCCATGGGTAGAGCTGTAGAGGAGGATCGAGCACAAGTATTAGACCCCATCTGCCTCGCTATTATCAGGTGGATCCATACTCCTCTAGTCCTTTCTAGAAAAGTGTTCTTTTTTACTACCATTAACAACAAACCTTTCTTATGACACTCAAGAACCAGAAGTATCTCTTTCACTAGTTTGTTTTACCAAGATGGCCACTGGCCACTGAGAATTTCTAGATGCAGTGCATGGTCATGTTCAACAAACTTTATGAGGTAAAAGAAAGTAGGTTCAATGCATTTAATATGAAGAGTAGATAAATCTGAATTCTCCTTCCTACTTCCTCTTCCCTTTGCTTTTCCTCCTTGGCTGAACTACTTATTATGGTATATATACCCCTTTTCTTTCCTTTTGCCATGTTTATAGAAGGGGAATGGATGGTTCCTATTAAGATAGCAAATTGACCTTGGTAGCTTCAAACTTTTACCCAAATCCTTATATAGTCCATGGCATTATTTGCAGATTTAGGATCAGACATCCACAAAATGACACAAACACTCTTCTGTTTTCTGTTACTCAAATCTGAACATTATTTAGATTGTACTTGATATATTTTCTCTAAATTAAGAAAATATACCAATGAGAAGGGTCAAATTCTTTAACCAAAGAGAGTTTATACCACCATGTCAAAGTCAAGTAGAAAGCTTGGTGTTAATGACGAACTGAAGTTTCTTTATGGAAGTTCAATGGTATGTTAGCTTATACCACCATGTCAAAGTCAAGTAAACAGTACTAACCAAGCTATGACAACAAGCTTTTATCAACATTTTTGTCAAAATTGATGGCGATTATAATCAAATTAAGTACCAAGCTACGCATTGCTACATCACATTTTTCTACTTGTAGTGTAACGACCCTCTTTATACCGATACGGTAATACCAACCCACCTCAATATAGAAAGCGTCGCCACAGTGAGACATTTACCCAACACATTCAATAGGTCGAGATGTACATAAATATGAACACATAACAGTGGAAATAGGAAGGAACTGGAAATAACATCTTATTCCATCATCCACATTTATCCACAGTCTATATAGTACAAAAGGAAACTAACCATTCCATAACTAAGAAATTTAGAATAAATTACATTGTCCACAACTTGCAACTACAATAAATTACATAATCTCGATTGTAATACAAATCCTCCTTTATTACATACTGTGAAAATGAAAGGTACAAAAGTACAATTCTTCACTAAGGTCTCCTACTCACGCTCCGAGTCACTCCTGACTATCTCCTCGGAAGAAGTAGGAATATCTGCACCTGTACGCCAAAGCAAAAGTGAGTCTAAAAGACTCGGCAAGTAATTTCCATTCACATTAAACATACATACACCACGTGGACACTTTATATTTAACAAAATAACCAATACAGGTAGCATGGATTAAACAATCTTTTAAGAAAAACCTAAACATATTGCTACAACAATTTATAGTACATGGTACATGGTTTATGTTCATTTACAATAAGGAAACCTATCACAGGCTTTCTACACATTCTTTAACATGCTAACTCAAGGCATAATTTATTATATCCATACTATGATATAAAAGCAAGGTAAGCACGGGTTTTACACATAACGGAAAAATAATCCTAGCATGAATTCTATGAGCATTATCACATACATGGCATACTTTATACACATATAGCTTGCTGTTTTACATGAATTTAGCACATTCATGAAAGATTCATATGCTCTCATGTTACTTTCACATATTCGCAAGATCACTTACACATTTTACACATTCACATTTCACATACTCATACTCATATTTTTTCTCATTTAACACATAGTCCAAACCACCTCTAGAAGGACACACATGTTGGGTTTTCAATATATCATGTTTTTTATGATCATATTAATATCCTTGAACATTGATTTAATGCAAAATTGATGTGTTAATTAACATGAAAAACACCATGAAAGTGATTATGTTAAATATTGCTAAATCATACAATGTATATCACTAACATGTATTTACATGTAGGTGCACAAGCATGAAAGATGGAGCATCAAAGAGATGAGCAAACAAACAAAGGCAATGTCAAAGAAGTGTATCTGTCGACAGGCCCAGGGTATGTGTCGACAGATACACACAGACAACCCAAGACAGACTTCAGTCTTTGTATCCCTGAGTGCACCTGTCGACAGATGCAAATTACCTGTCGACATATACACTCAGAAGTTTAGATTTCTGAAACCCAGTTCTCAGACTGATCATGTACTGAGCGCATCTGTCGATAGATGCAAGTGCATCTGTCGACAGACGATGGAAACATGAAATTCATAAATTCTAATTTCAGCCCCATTTGGGTGTCTCCTTCCTCCACGACCCCCACCTTTATCTAACACTATATAAGCATCCTTTTGGAGCCAAATTCACACAGAGCAGCCCCCCAACCAAGAGCCTCCAAGGGACCAAGAGGAAAAGCCCCAATTTGCTGCTCTGCTTCAATCCTCCGCCCAGATCGTCGTGGAATCACCATCCATGCGGAGTTGAAGCTGGATCATCGTCAATTCAACCTTCTACATCGATCAGTCTACATCCAATCGAAGTTTGAAGAGCGTATGGACGATCCACGAGAAGAATTCCAACTGGATTTGTTCCCCAACTCTAAATTCTTCTCCATCTCACAATTTCCATTCTATTGTGTGTGTGTGGTTGTGTTTCAAGCATCCCTTGTGCTATGATCCACGAAATTGTGGTTGTTCTGATCGTGGTCATCAGACAACGTGTGGTGTGTGAGTTGCTGTATGAACTTGCTCATAAGCAGTCGTTTCTGCATGTGTGTGTGGACGGTGGATGTAGGATACACGAGTTGTGTACTCCGAACCACCTTAAATCATCGTGTCCTATGGTTTGTTCGCGTTTGCGATAGATGATTGGTAGGCACGTTGGTTCATACGACGTTTGATACCTGTTCTCATTTATATCACTCAAGCTTCTTATATTCAATCGAATTCTAATCAAGTTTCATTAAGATCGCTGTAGCACCGAAAAGAAGCCATCAGTAATTAGAAATTGCCGTAATCTATTCAACCCCCCTTCTAGATTACCATATTGTGTTATTCCGCAAACCTTCAATTGGTATCAGAGCAAGGTTCTCCGATTTACAGTTTTCGTAATTTGATCTAGCGATCAGGAGATTCTCGATCTTATGGATTCTAGCAAAGGGTATATGGCCGAGGGACATTCTGTAAGGCCCTCGAATTTCCGTCGCATTATTTGTTGTGTGTGTGTATATTTGTGCTTGTGTATGTATAATATTTACGTACGCATTAATTAGTACAATTACGTGTGCATGTGTTTATATAGATGTAAATAATGCATGTATTGAATGGTGATAGTATGATACACTACCATATACATATTGCATGTATATATGCATGGCATGCATAGTTTTTGCATGTTTTAGACTTCTGCCCGAAGGCCATATTGGCGTCAATAGCAGGACGTCGATGAGGTGTCAGCGTCCACCCATGGACGCCAACACTAATCCCAGCGTCTAACGATGTGGACGCCAACATCTCTGGCCTGCATGCGCAGCAGAGCCAGAAATTCTGGAAACAAGGTAGCTCACCCAATGGGGAGATGTCCCCCAACGGTCTAAAACACATCTTGTCACCCCCTGCATGGGAGAGAAGCCTCTCCCATATGTCTAAACCCGAACCTGCTTCCCAACCCCTCTCTTCACACCTTTTGCAAGAGAGAAAAGAAGAGAAGAAACCCTAGTTTCTGAACTGAAGAAAACCCCACTTTGGAACCCAAAATCCTCAACCTGAAGATTGTTCCGGAGACCTGCTGATTCAAGGAGGTTGCTGGATCGACGAGGAAGGATCCCGACCTTGGAAGGCACTGGAGCTCGCTCAGGAACCCGGAGTCAAGCATTTCTAAGAGCTTCTTGGGACAGCCCAAGGAGAGTTCACCGAGCCCTAGATCCCTTGGTGCATTTTCCTAAAGGCAAGTACCCCATTCATAACGTCCCCGTATGTGTCTAGGTTGGTTTTACTTTTTGTACATTTTCCTCGTGTCCTAGACCCTCAGATTCACCCTATCTTGAGAGCTCAGATCTGTGTTCTGCACGACCTGCATTGACGGCAAAGTCCCTGGTCGCTAAGATCATGCTTAGCGTCCATCGACTATGACTTTGACACTGAACTAGCGGCCAGAGACCGCCGCCAAGTTTATCTGGACAGAACAGTGACCTGTTCTGCCCTTCTACACCTATTTTCGATATGTTTCGCGACTAGGATATACTGTAAACCATTTATATGCTATGTATATTGTGGATGTGATGAATGTGGTGTGTGGATGGATGAGTGTGCATGGTGGTGAATGATAGAAGTTATTTTGTTCCATGAAATTACAAGCATGATAGTTGTTAATCTTGTCAATCTGCTGTTGCATGATTTAGGACTAGCCTGTATGCCCAAGTTTGTGAGGATCATGCATGTATGGATCAGCCCTATTCTGAAATTTGAGATTTTGCCATGCTTGTGTAAATTATTGAAAGTATTGTTTGGGGAAATAGGAATTTTGCATAAGTTATGATAAATCCTGGGTAAACCAGGCATCGCCCCATAAATTGAGAAATAAATTCTGTAGCTATACATGTAGGGTTCAGACAGTAGCTTGCTAAAATTGTGACTTGTGTATAATTCCATATCGACTTGAATTACGAATGGCATGAAAAAAAAGGATGTTGATTTTCTGTAAATTCATTTTAACTTAGAAAAATCTAAAAAATTGCATGTGGGATCCTAAAACTAAAAATAGCTTGTGGTAAAATTTCAGGTCATTTGGACCAGTAGATGATACAATATGAATTTTCCATGAAAAATGTGAAACTAATGCATGCCTTGTAAAATATTCGATTTTGTATGTGTCAACTTGATTCGTGAAATTCCTGAATGCTACATTTCTGTAATTGTAGTGCCATGTTAGGAAAACAGAGAAATGTGAATGTGAGAGAGAAAGTGAATGAAGTGAGAGTGCATGTGTCAAACCATGTGTAAAATCGGTAAAAATGTGTAAATGTGTAACTGTGTCGATGTGACACTGCTTCCATAGAGGGCAGTGGAACGTATCAGGGAAAGTCCCCCTGAGAAAGTTCAATGTGTAAGTGACCCTAAGGGCATTAGGGGGAAATCTTGGAGGTGGACAATACCACTGGTTAGGGTGGAGACTTGTTCTCCCGGTCTGCGCAGTCCAAGAGTCGCCATCGTATTGCCTAGATGGCGTCTATGTGATGTGATGTGTTTGTGTCCTTCTTTGGTGGTTTGGGACTATGTGTCACGGCACCTAAATTGTGAATGTGTAAATGTATATGTGTTCATGTGTTAATGTGCAAGTGAACAATGTGTAATGTGTATGTGTAAAGTGCAATTTAAGTGAATTAGAAATTTGTGTAAAGAAAATGTGAAACCAAAAATGTGAAGATATGATATCGTACTCCATGTTTGACAAATCTGAAACCATGCTAAATCAGTAGCTTCCTTATGTTATGATCATGTTTACATGTCAAGTGTCTAGAACCCATGCTAGGACAAATAAAGAGTATGTGTACACAATTCCATGTCGGTTGTTCACATGTTGTGTCTTAAATAACATTGTAGCTCTCATGTGTAGGTTATGGTTACTAAAGCATGTGAAAACAGCAAGCTTAAGCATGTGAAAATGGTTATGATATGTATAAGAACATGTAGATTCCATGCTAGTTGTGTTCCCTCTCTTGTACGCGCAGAATTCATGTTAATGGCTTTCATGTTTTGGTTAAAATGCAAAGTAGAATTTCATGAGTAGGAATGATTAGAGCATGTGTTAGGAAATTTATTTCGTTAAGGAAATCTGAAAGCATGTATCATGTGTTTACTGATAGAACTATCATGATAGATTGTGTATTTCAAGGTTTAAGCATTGTACATGTTGAGTCTTTTGCAATTGTGTGTGTAGAGCCTACTATGACATGTACGTGTATGGATGAGTGGTGTACTTGCTGAGTCTTTAGACTCACTCTTGCTTCAGTGACAGGTGTAGTTGGTGACGTGGCCGTTGGAGGAGACGGTGGAGACGGACTCCAACGCGGAGATAGACTATTGGAGCAGTTGTACCTTTGTGTTTTCATAGTATGTAAAGTGACATCGTACTAGCACTATCATGAGAGAATTGTTAAGTGGGGACACCTATGATTTAATTTCAGCAATTAAAATCATGTGAACTTCTAAGTTCTTTAATGATTGCAATTCATGTATGATAAATGTGGATGATGAATGAATGAAGACTGTAGTTCTTTTTACTTCCGCTAATCTGTTTATATTCACGTGTATCTCAGCTGAATTGTATCCTTGGGTAAATGTCCCACTGTGATGAAGCTTGCTATACCGATGTGGGTTGGTATAAACCGTTACGGTATAATGAGGGTCGTCACACATTCAGTAACTAGGCCACCCTATTTTGATGGCACTGACTATCCTTATTGGACAAATCGTATGCAGGTATTTTTGAGAGCTCAAAATCGTATGCAGGTATTTTTGAGAGCTCAAATTACGAGCTGTGAAAGATAGTCAGACAGGGACCATATGTGTTGCCCGAGGACGAAGACACCTGGACGAAAGACCAAATAGCTAAAGGAACTCTCAACTGGAGCGCACTAAACATGATGCAATGTGCGGTGCATCCAAAGGAGTTCTCAAGAGTCTCCACATGCTCAACAGCAAAAGAGATGTGGGACAAACTTGAACTCATTTACGAAGGTACGTCCGAGGTAAGGGAAACCAAAGTTAGCATGTTAGTGTCTGAATATGAAATGTTCAAGATGAAAACTGATGAAAACATATCAGACATGTTTGCAAGATTCATGCTAATATTAACGGGCTAAAAGGTCTTAAAAAGGAATACTCTGAAAGTGACTTAGTAAGAAAGATACTTCGATCTCTTACTTCATCTTGGAATACTAAGGCCACTGTCATTGAGGATTCCAAAGACCTTTCAAAATGAAATTGGATGAACTAATTGGCTCCTTAATGACATATGAAATCAACATCAAAAGAAAAGAATTAGAAGAAAATCCTAGGAAGTCAATTGCTTTAAAAGCATCCAACAAAACATCAACAAGCTCCAAGAAATCCATTCAACAAGATAGTGATGAGCAAGGAACATCTAGTGAGAGTGATAATGATGAAATGGCAATGCTCACTAGACAATTCAAGAAATTTCTGAAGTTCAAAAGGAGAGACACAGGTAACTCCAAACCTTTTCAAAAGAAAATTTTTCACAGAAATATGAGTCCAACAAAAAATCTGATATTGTTGTTATGAATGCAAGAAACAGGGGCACATGAGAGGAGAATGCCCGGAACTCAAGAAGAAGCTGAAGAAAGAAAAATTCATCTCCAAGAAAGCCAAAGCAATGTTGGCAACCTGGAGTGATGAAGATGAAGATGAAGATGCACAAGAAACATCCGATGATGAAGAAGTAAAATGCTTAATGGCAAGGAGTGATGACTCCACCGAGGTAAATCTCTCATTTGATAATTATACTGCAAGTGAATGGGAGGAAGCATACACTACTCTATTTGAAAAATTTGTGAATATAGATCTGAAAATAAAGCATTGAAAAAGAAATGCAACTCCCTTGTGCATGATAAAAACAATGATGAACGAATTGCATTCCTGACAAAAGAAATAGAAATGATGAAAGTTGATGAAAAGACTCATAATGAAGAGATGGATTGCTTGAAAATGAAATTACAAGAAACACAAAAGAAAAGGACTGTTTAAGCCATTCTCTTGAATTCCTTCAAGAAGAACATCTAGAAACAAAGAAAAGTTGGAACAAACTGAAAGGAATTGAAAGAGAAATCTGAGGACTTGATGAAATTTGTAAAAGGGAAGCAAAATCTAGATGCGGTTTTGGGTGCTAAAATACATGTAACCAAGCATGGGTTAGGATATCAACCTGTCAAACAAAAGAAAATAGGAGAGTCATTGATCACTTCCTTTGTTGATCCTAGCCCAAGCACAAGCAAGCATGTTCCCACAAAGCATAAAACAAGTCAATCTCCCAAACCAAACTATTGCAACCCAACAAAAGAAAAAACCACCTGTCGACAGATGGAATGGTGCCTGTCGACAGGCAAGAACAACTTCAACCAATAAACAGTCTATCAAGCAACAAAAATTGAAAAGAAAATTCCTTCATGCAATGTGTGTAAAAAGATTGGTCATGATGAAAAACAATGCTGGAATAATCCAAAGAAAACAGAAATTCAAACAAGTTTGGATTCCTAAACATCTACTTTGTTGCATGAATGAAATTTTGGGACCCAAAGTAATTTGGGTACCAAAACCTCTTGTCTGATCCACATATGCAGGAATGCCTAGCAGCCCAACATCAAAACAAATGGTACTTGGATAGCGGCTGTTCGAGGCACATGACGGGCGACAAAGCTAAATTTGTTCCTAGTGGAGAAAGACGGAGGACAAGTCATTTTTGGAGGTAACAACAAAGGCCAAATCATTGGGCAGGTAATGTTGGTAAGTGTCCCTCCAATTCAATTGAAAATGTACTGTTAGTTGATGGCCTTAATCACAATTTGCTTAGCATAAGTCAATTATGTGATAGAGGTCACAACGTCATTTTGAATCAAATTCATGTCAAATTGTTGATAAAGAAACAGGAAGTGTTAAATTTTCTGGAAAAAGAGTGAATAACATCTACTTAGTTGACTTAGATGATCCAGAAAATGACAACTTGTGTCTTGTTGCAAATAGACAGGATGAATTGACATTGTGGCATCGTAGGCTTGGCCATGCGAGCTACAACGTATGCACAAGATCATGAAGCTCAAATTAGTAAGTGGACTTCCTGACATTTCTTTTAACAACAATGAAAGTTTTGTGATGCATGTGCACAGGGAAAACAAACCCGAAGTCTTTCAAATCCAAAGCACGGTAAGCACATCTAAACCATATGAACTGTTGCACATGGACCTTTTGGACCAACTAGAACGTAAGTCTCAATGGCAAACGTTTTGGTTTTGTCATTGTAGATGATTTTTCTAGGTTCACATGGGTCAAATTCTTGGCACACAAAAGTGAAACACTTACAATCTTCCAAGAATTCTTTAACAAGATTGAGCATGGCAATGTGAATAAAATATGCTCAATCCGCACCGATCACGGGGGAGAATTTGATAACAATGCATTTTCTGATTTTTGCAGGCACCAAGGGATTGAACATCTGTTCTCCTCCCCAAGGACTCCAGAACAAAATGGAGTAGTGGAGAGGAAAAACAGAACATTGGTGGAAATGGCTCGCACTCTTCTGGTTGAAGGCCAACTCTCCAGAAGCTTTTGGGCAGAAGCAGTGAACACTTCATGCTACATTCTAAACAGAGCCATGGTAAGACCTGTGATAAAGAAACCCCCTACCATTTGTTGAAAGGTAAGAAACCCAACCTTGGGTACTTCGAGTATTTGGCTCAAAGGTATTTATTCATAACAATGATAAATCTGATTTAGATAAATTTGAAGCCAAAAGTGATCAAGGTGTTTTCTAGGCTACTCAGAACACTCTAGGGCATATAGGGTGTTTAACAATAAAACACGCACTGTGGAAGAAACTCCACATGTAATTTTTGATGAGACTTATGCCAAATCTAACAGCTTGACTGTTAACAGAACTGAAAAAGAAGATGAAGGAACATCACTTGAGGACCTACAAGTCAAAGCAAAAGACAAATCTGAAGAAGATCCAAGACCAAAGGTGGATATCTTCACAGGGACTATGATGAAGATGATGAAATAGCCTTCAGAAAACAAGATGAAACACATGAAAATCCACTAGAAGGTGAACCTCCTGAAGAACAACATTCACAAGATCAAATTCCTCAAGGACAAGATGCTCCCGGCCCTTCAACAATCACAAATGTGAGGTATTCCAAAGATCACCCACTTGATGATGTGATAGGTAGTTTAAATGATTGTTCAAACAAGGTCTCAAGTTAGACAAATAATTGAACATGATCTTTGCTTTTGTCTCTCAAGTGGAACCCAAAAATGTTGAAGAAGCCTTAAAAGATAACTCATGGATTGATGCTATGCATGAGGAACTTGGTCAATTTCAAAGAAATAATGTATGGAGTTTAGTTCCTAAGACCCCTGAAATTTCTATCATAGGAACTAGATGGGTTTAGGAATAAACTTAATGAAGAAGGAAAAGTGGTCAGAAATAAAGCTAGACTCGTTGCAAAAGGATATAATCAAGAATTTGGTGTAGATTTTGAAGAATCCTTTGCTCCTGTAGCCAGGTAGAAGCAGTCAGAATTTTATTGGCATATGCATGCTCCCATAAGTTCAAACTTATCAAATGGATGTTAAAACTGCTTTCTTAAATGGCTATATCAAAGAAGAAGTCTATGTCTCTCAACCACCAGGTTTTGAAAATTCTGAAATGCCTAACCATGTGTATAAATTGCACAAAGCTCTTTATGGTTTGAAACAGGCACCTCGAGCTTGGTATGATAGACTAAGCAATTTTCTGGTAAGCAAAAACTACTCAAGAGGTAAAGTAGACCAAACACTCTTCACTAAGAAAGTTCGCAATCACATAATTGTTGTTCAAGTTTATGTGGACGATATTATATTTGGTTCTACTAACCCTTCACTGTGTGAAGAATTTTCTAAACACATGCACAGTGAATTTGAGATGAGTCTAATGGGGGAGCTTCAATTCTTTCTTGGTTTGCAGGTGAAACAACATGAAGAAGGCTTCTTCATAAATCAAGAAAAATATGTCAAAGAGCTTCTCAAACGATTTCAATTTGAGCAAGCTAAACCAGCCTCCACCCCAATGAGCACAAGCATCAAATTGGAAAATGATGAGAAAGGTAAACCGGTAGATGCAAAGCACTTCCGAGGTATGATTGGCTCACTCCTTTATCTTACTGCAAGTAGACCGGATATACAATTCAGTGTTTGCCTTTGTGCTAGATATCAATCTAGTCCAAAGGAAAGCCATTTAATTGCAGTCAAGAGAATTTTCCGATATCTCTCAGGCACATGCAATTTGGGTTTTGGTACCAGCAGGCAGTAGTTTTGATTTGATATCATATTCTGATGCTGATTATGCTGGATGTAAAATTGATAGGAAAAGCACTAGTAGATATTGCTAATTCCTTGGCGGTTGCATGGTTTCGTGGGCATCCAAGAAACAACACTCGGTTGCACTCTCCACTGCAAGGCAGAATATGTCGCTGCAGGAAGTTGTGCAACTCAAGTGTTGTGGATCAAAAGTCAGTTAGCTGACGAATGTTGAAATTGGATGCACACCTATCCTATGTGACAACACAAGTGCTATCAACCTTTCAAAAAACCCTGTCCAACACTCAAGGACTAAACACATTGAAATCCGTCATCATTTCTTGAGAGATGAAGTTGCTAATAAAACCTTGGAACTTAATTTCATTCCCACAGAAAACAATTGGCTGACATTTTCACCAAACCCTTGTCTGAAGATAGATTCACATCCTTAAGAAGAGAATTGGGTTTGTGTAAAATGCAATGAAACTAACTCTCCATATTGGAGTACATGCTCTTTATGTGTGAATGACTATGTGGTATATCAAATGGTGAACTGTGGAAGAAACAAGTTCGGCTTGTTTAGAAACTATCATCATGCGTGAGAAACATTCTCCGCCAAGTATCCATAGTCCCATTGCATATAAAGGTCTTGTACTTCACATAGGATTTTTAGTTTCCTTACATTTTATCATGTTAACCCATGAAACAATGCCTTTTCTGTGACCATGTGCTTGTGTATGACATTCTTGAAATGAACATGTTTGCCTTGTATCAAATGCTTGTGTGAATCCTTGCTTAGATGTTGTGTCAACACGTGCACACACTATGGGGGAGTAAGTTAAGGGTAGATAGTTTTTTTTATGAGGAAACTCTTCCTTCACTTCTTTTTTAATCCTCACTTCCTTGAACTCATGTGCACTCAAACTGAAACCAGAAAAATCCACTCTGTTCATATCTGTCGACAGACACATTCCATCTGTCGACAGGTACACTCAGACTTGCTCTGACTGAAACTCAATTCATCAGTCTGTGTGCATCTGTCGACAGACAGATTCCTGCTGTCGACAGATACACACATTCTCACTTTTTTCTCATTCCTTCTTCATACTTTTCAAGAAAGTGTTCATTACTTGATTTAAAGGTAAAAATTGGATTGTTTTGTGCAATATAACCTTACATATCCACTTCATGTCAAAGTCGTGAACCAAGTCTAAATGATATTTGATGCAACACTTGATTAAGGACTTTTTAGATCATTTTGAACACAATGAGCAAACCAAATGATTTTTAAACATCTCCTTTGAATAACACCCTTGTCATTAAACATGAATCCAAAAATGATTTGAAAAATCAGAAGGTTCTTGAATTTAATGTTCTACATTATCACTTGCCTAAAGAAATCTCATGTACTTGACGAAAAGTAAAAACAAAATAAAAGGGAGAAAAGCTACCTATTTCTACGTTTAAATAAAAAAAAAAAATTATCTTTCAGTTATGGGATGGAGGTAGAGCAATGATGAAAATCACTAAGTAACCGGGGACATGGGCATCACCAATGTCGGTCTTCGCGTCAAAAGGTTTGCTTCATTATCTCTACACAATGGCTTGATGGACACTCACATTGAGTAACTGGGGGTATTGGCATCACAAATGTCTACCTTCACATGAAAAAGTGAAAGTGCTCCTCATTGCCACTCTTTTCCATCTTCGCTTTTAAAGATCCTAAAATCATACTAGAAATAGAGTGAAGCCTCCGAAAAATTTTTACGTCAAGTCCAATGTGCTTCTATGGTAAGATGTTCTTGTGGCCATCTAATTCAAATTTCATCTGACTATCATCTCTATTTGGATGCATGTTTTTCTTCAATGGCCTTAATCAAAAGAGTTATTTAATTTTCACTGGCTTTTGTGAAATGTGTTCTTTATGATCTAATTAAAGAATTCGTCGGTTTTATTTCAAAATCATTGTAGAATTGTGTCATGTCTTCATCATAATGGATATGCTTTTTTTTTATCTTGTACATACACCTTTTTTACCCTAAAATGCCAAATGAACACTTCCCCTTTTGAAAAATCTTGAAAAAATCAAGTTTTTCCCAAAAACCAGTTATCTGTCGACAGACAGATGGTCATCTGTCGACAGCCGGCGGTCCAGATCCGTTTTTAAAGCCACCATCGCGCCGGTTCAAGTTTTCTTGTGGGGCCTTTCTTCTAAAACCCTTCTAAACCTATTCTAAAGGCCTCCCACGACCTCTTCCCACCATTTCCCCTCTCATTTCCTCCTCCTTTTCTTCAAACCCCTCTCTTTCCCCTCCAGGGCTCAAGATCCGATCCGTCTCCGACGATCTCGCTGCTCCTCGTCTGAGATCCCTCCACTCTCCCTTCCCAAACGCCATTATCACCCTCCTTCCTGAGATGGCACCCAAGACAAGATTCTCACTCGCCGTCGTCGCGCTTCGACGGACGCCGGAGAGAGTTCCAGGGCTCCTTCAGAACATCGTAGCAAGCATCGCGAAGATCGGTTGCCGGAACTCAATGTTCCTCAGGGTCTCCATCTTATCCGGGTCAAAGGCACCTTCAAGAAACTCGTCCAATCCCGGTATGTGGACTTTGAGTCCTTAGGATCGATGTTCCCCTCACTCCTACCCTACTTTGACACTCAGGGGTGGACATCCTTTCTGTACTCACACTTACAATACTCTCCAACTGCCGTCACAGAGTTCTTCAATAATCTAGGACTTTCCGATCAGGGAGATATTTTCTCTTCGGTGAGAGGCACTCGTTTTCGCCTCACCGCAAATCTCATCTCGAGAGCCCTTGAAATCCCAAACTCAGGAGTTGAAATCTTCAACCATACTCCTTCCGCTTCTGAGTACTATGAACTTCTCACTTTACAACCTTACGACTCCATAATGAAATTGCTCGTCTGAATGCCAACTCTTTCCTCCTTTAATCCGCATGATCCATCATATATTCACTACCTTGATCGTCCCAAAGGATGGAAGCCGAGAATTAGTCACTGAGGTTCATAAGTCGTTGTTCATATTCTTCCTCAAATGTCAACAAATCAATCTGCCTGAACTCATGATAAGCCTCATCCGTCGGTGTTTCACTAACACCAAGAGATCAATGCCATATGCTTGCCCCATCACCTCTATTCTCATTTTCATTGGCATTCCTATCCCTTCAAGTGAGCTCATCTCCTTAAAATCCCGCAGTGCATTTGACCTCACTGCCGCTCACCGAATGGGCTACAAGTTCGTAGACGGCGTTGTGACAAGGACTCTCAAAGGAAAAGAACCACAAGGATTGAAGAGTCATCTGATGAAGAAGACAATGCAGACAATGAAGACACTGAAGCTAATGAAGGCGCTGATGAAGACTCTCAGGATGAGCAAACGCCTGATCACCTCAAGAATTTGATGATGTACCTGTGCCTCAAGAACAATCTCTTCGTGATTATTTGGCACAAATGCATCAACAAATGATCTCTAGATTTGATCAAGTGGATGCTCGCCTCAACTCTCTGGATGAGTCTCACGTGCATATCCGAGACCGGCTTGATTTCCTCTACTCCGAGAGAGATGGATCCTGTCATCCTCCACCTGCTGGACATGACGATGAATAGAGGGTCTCAGGGTCCTTAGAGGTCATTAAGAGTCTAGCTGGGAGTTTGTCTCACTAGTTATGTTATCTTGCTTGTTCATGTTATTTCCCTTCCTTTTGACTTTTCTTGAGTCATGTAATGATTGTCTTTGTACTGTGAAATTTGAATGATCAATCAATGAAAACTCACAGTTCATGTTTATTTGTCTCATAATGTGCATGACTTGACTTTTTGTATGTTGTCAAAATGGGGGAGAACATCAATTTTATGCATCAATTGAATATTTTTGTCATCATCAAAAAGGGGGAGATTGTTGGGTTTTCAATATATCATGTTTTTGATGATCACATTAATATCCTTGAACATTGATTTAATGCAAAATTGATGTGCTAACTAACATGAAAAACACCATGAAAGTGATTGTGTTAAATATTGCTAAATCATACAATGTATATCACTAACAATGTATTTGCATGTAGGTGCACAAGCATGAAAGATGAAGCATTGAAGAGATGAGCAAATAGCACAAGAAATTGTCAAAGAAGTGTATCTGTCGACAGGCCCAGGGCATGTGTCGACAGATACACACAGTGAACCCAAGACAGAGTTCAGTTTTTGCATCTTTGTGTGCACCTGTCGACAGATGCAAATTTCCTGTCGACAGATACACACAGACAACCCAAGATAGACCTCAGGTTTTGTATCCCTGAGTGCATCTGTTGACAGATGCAAAATTGCCTGTCGACAGATACACTCAGAAATTCAGATTTCTGAAACCCAGTTCTCAGCCTGAGTGCATCTGTCGACAGATGCAAGTGCACCTGTCGACAGACGATGGAAACATGAGTTTTAGAGATTCCAACTCCGGCCCCATTTGGGTGTTTCCTTCCTCCACGACCCCCACCTTTACCTAACACTATATAAGCATCCTTTCGGAGCCAAATTCGCAGAGAGCAGCCTCCCAACCAAGAGCCTCCAAGGGACCAAGAGGAAAAGCCCCAAATTGTTGCTCTGCTTCAATCTTCCGCCCAGATCGTCGTGGAATCACCATCTGTGACGGCCCTCATTATACCGGTACGGTTATACCAACCCACGTCGGTATAGCAAGAGTCCTCACAGTGGGACATTTACCCAAACGATACAAACAGCTGAGATACACGCGAATACACAACAGAGTAGCGGAAGTAAAAGAGAACTATCTCCATTCATTCATCATCCACATTTGACATACATGTAGTTTGCAATTGTCGAAAGGAACTAAGAGTTCTCATAACTTAAATCGCTGAAATGGAAATACATAATGTCCACATAATACATTCTTTTCATGATAATTCTAATACAACGTTCCAAGTACATACGAATGATTACACAATCACAATGAAACTCCCACTAGCTAATCTCCGCGCTCGGAGTCCGTCTCCACCGTCTCCTCCAACGGTGTCGTGTCACCAACTATACCTGTACGCCGAAGCAAGGAGTGAGTCCAAGGACTCAGCAAGCAACACTATACATGATATTCACGTACAAGTCCTAGTGGTTTCTACATGCACATTTACAATTTGCAATACAAGCATGCTAGTCAATTCAAGTTTCAACCTAACATGAAAGTTCTACACTTTTATACATAACTCATGCTTTCAGATTTCTAAAGTAAAATTCACCTATCACATGGTCTCTATTCAATTTACTCATGAACTCTAATCCTTTAGAGAATCAAACATGAGAGTTATCAACATGGACAATTTTACATACATGAAAGGGGAACACAATTAGCATGGATTCCACATGTTCTTAAGCACATACATAACTTTTTCACATGCTTTAGGTTGCTGAATTCACATGGTTCAATGGCTATAATTCTACACATGAGAGCTACAATGTTGCTTAAAACATATCATATGAACAATCCATTATGCTATTTTGCACACATATTCATTAGTTGTTCCTAACATGGATTCTAAACATTTTGCACACATAACATGAGAGTAATAACATGCGTCTTCTGAATTCACATGGTTTCAGATTTAGTCTCACATGGTTTCTATAACACATTTACACATCTAGAATTTCACATTTTTCTTTACACTAGTTTCCTCTTTCACATGGTTACCTTTACACATACACATTCACATTGTCACTTACACATTTACACATGGTCACATACACTTCACACATTTCACATTTCACATTTTAGGTGCCGTGACACATAGTCCAAACCACCAAAGAAGGACGTATACACATTCACATCACATAACACATAGCACATCACCTAGGCAATACAGTGATGACTCTTGGCACTGCGCAGACCGGGAGAACACGTCTCCACCCTAACCAGTGGTACTTGTCCACCTCCAGGATTTCCCCCTAATGCCCTTAGGGTCACTTAACACAATGAACTTTCTCAGGGGGACCTTTCCCTGATACGGCTCCACTGCCTTCTCGGAAGCAGTATCACATTGGCACAATTTCACTTTTACACATTTACCGTTTTACACATAGTTTTACACGTAACTCTTTACATTTCATCCACTTACTCACTCACATGGATACCTCTGTTTTTTTCTAACATGGTACTACAGAATTTCAAGGTTTAACACACAGTAAACACACTAATCATGCTGGGTTTAAACAAAATCTAATCACATTACAATCATATGTGCGAATTATTCACATTTCACATGAAAACACATAACTTTTTATTTACGGGTCCAAATGACCTGAAATTTTAACCACATGCTGTTTTCGGTTTCATGATCACACTACCAAATTTTCAGATTTTTCTGAGCTAAATATAATTTACAGAAAATAAAACACCTAATTAGCATATCATTCACAACTTAAGCTAACATGGGTCTAACACACTTTGCAATTTAGCCACTTACTGTTTTGCACAGAGACTACTAACATATGCATGATTTTAGAATACAACATCACCCTAATTCATACATCTCTAAATCAATTACCACAACCATTTCTTTTGCATGTTTTTATTTTACCGAACCGAACTTATTTATAATTTCTCAAGCATGGATAATTTACTGAAATTTGCAAACTCATATGCTGACCCACTATTCTTCATGAATAAACCGAAACTAAGGCATTCACATTAATCTAAATCATGAATCATGGATTTCGCAAAATAGTCGGCAAGTCATGCTCACAAGTTTACAAGATATCATTAACCCACATTCACCATCACACCATGCTCTTCCACAACCACAAGGCACAATATACATAGGGTATAAGATGTACAATATATCCTCATCGCATAAAACATACCGAAACTAATGTACAGAGGAACAGAACAGCTCACTGTTCTGTTCAGAAGAACTAGACGGCGGTCTCTGGCCGCTGACTAATAGTCAGCGGCATGTCGATGGACGCCAAGCATGAACTGGCGTCCACTGATCTTGCCGTTGACTCAGGTCTGTGCAAAAACACAGACCCGAGCTCTAAATCTTGGGTGAAATGGAGGGTCTAGGACTCGAGGGAAATTCCATAAAAATCACAAAACCCACCTAGACTCATACGGGGACACCATAGATAGGTCACTTGCCTCTCTAAAATTCCTCCAAGGGATTTATGGCTCGAAGAAGACCTCCTTGGGCAGTTCCAAGAAGTTGCAGAAGTGCCTCCAAGATCGCCTTCCTCCGGGCTCCTGGGTGATCTCCTCAGCAAAGCAAGACCGGGGATGCGTTGCCCTTCATATCAGCTACCTCCTTGTCGGGGAAGTCGGCCGGATCAACTCCAAGGGGTCGGATTTGGGGGTGCCAAGATGGGGTTTTCTCACAGAAGGCTCTAGGGTTTTTCTCCCTCACTTCTCCTCTTGCAAGGGTGAAGGGAAAGAGTGGGAGAGCCATTTCGGGTTCAGGGTTAAGGAGAGCCCCTCACCCACTCACCACACTGATTAGACAGCCTGAGAGCCGTTGGGGGTCATCCCCCAATGGGTAGCCTTCCTTGTTTCAGAAGCATGCAGCTCTGCTGCGCATGCAGGTCAGAGAAATTAGCGTCCATATCGCTGGACGCCGGAGTTAGTGCTGGCGTCCAGGTCTGGACGCTGACACTGGCTCAACGGCCTGGGGTTGACGCCAAAGGGCCTTCGGCCAGAACCCTAAGTTATGCAGAAAACCATGCATACCAAGCTTATATACATGCAATATACCTATGGTATTGTATCCATACTATCACCATGTAATACATTCATTATTTACGTTTAATATAAACACTGCACATTTAATTATACTAATTAATACCTACGTAATTATGACATACATACACAAGCACAATCATGCACACTTAAATACAAATAAAGCGACGGAAATTCGAGGGTCTTACACCCTCTCCCCCTTAAAGAAACTTCGTCCTCGAAGTTAGAACGACACTACTCAAAAAAAGGGGATACTTCTTCTTCATCGCATCCTCAAGCTCCCACGTAGCCTCCTCACGTGAGAAGTTCCGCCATAGAACTTTCACCGACGCGATACTCTTGTTCCGGAGATGCTGAACCTTCCGGTCAAGAATGGCTACTGGTTGCTCGACATACGAAAGATCTGGCTGGATCTCCACTGGCTCATGACTAATCACATGAGATGGATCTCGGACATACTTCCTGAGCATAGATACGTGGAATACCGGGTGAACGCTAGCCAGAGCTGGGGGTAATGCTAGCTCGTACGCCACGTTGCCCAAACGTCTGAGAATCTCATATGGGCCAATGAATCTAGGGCTTAGCTTGCTATGCCTGCCAAATCTGACAACACCTCGAGTAGGCGATATCTTCAAGAAGACATGATCGCCAACCTCGAACTCTAAATCCTTTCTCCTGTTGTCGGCATAACTCTTCTGCCTATCCTGTGCCGCAACAAGCCTTTTCCTGATAAGCTGAATCTTATCCGAAGTTTCCTGAACCAACTCCGGTCCGATCAACTGCCTATCACCAGTCTCCTCCCAACATAAAGGAGATCTGCAGGGCCTACCATACAACGCCTCGAATGGAGCCATACCAATACTAGCATGAAAGCTGTTGTTGTATGCGAACTCCACAAGAGGTAAATGACGCTCCCAATCATCCTTCCAATCCAGAACACACGCTCTCAACATATCCTCGAGCGTCTGGATAGTCCTCTCGGACTGTCCATCGGTCTGGGGATGAAACGCCGAACTGAGCTTAAGCTCCGAACCTAACGCATCCTGAAGACCCTTCCACAATCTCGAAGTAAATCTCGGATCTCGATCCGAAATGATCGACTTCGGCACACCATGCAATCTAATGATACCACTAACATACAATCTAGCTAAACTCTCTACTGACTGCTTCTTCTTCATAGGCAAGAAATGAGCAGTCTTCGAGAATCTATCTACAACTACCCAAATCGAGTCATTGCCCCTTCTAGATCGAGGCAAACCCGATACGAAATCCATAGTGACAGCTTCCCACTTCCACACTGGGATATCCATCCTCTGCATAAGGCCAGATGGTCGCTGCCGCTCGGCTTTCACTTGCTGACATACTAGACATCTAGACACATAATCCGCAACATCCTTCTTCATGCCGGACCACCAAAATGATCTCTTCAGATCTGATACATCTTAGTGTTACCCGGATGAATAGAGAATCGCGATCTATGAGCCTCCGCTAACACATGCTCACGGACATCTACCACATCGGGGACACAAACACGGTGCTGAAATCTAATCACACCGTCCTCATCACGAGCAATGCCCGCCTTACCCACTAACTCTAACAATCTAGGGTCGGCTTTTGCTGCTCAATCACCTCATCCAAGACTGAGGATCTAAGGGATAGCTGAGCTACAAAAGCCTGACACAGCGATGGCTCTAACTCGGTCATAGAGCACGCTGCATCCTCCAACATCTTCCAATCCTGCTGGAGCGAAGACCTCTTCCTACTAAGAGCATCCGCTACGACATTCGCCTTTCCAGGATGATACTGAAGGTCGAAGTCATAGTCCTTCAAGAACTCAATCCATCTTCTCTGCCTCAGGTTTAATTCCTTTTGGGAGAAAAGATACTTCAAGCTCTTGTGGTCGGTAAACACCTCAAATCTGACACCATAAAGATAGTGCCTCCAGATCTTTAGTGCATGAACCACAGCTGCTAACTCCAAATCATGAGTCGGATAGTTCCTCTCATGCTCCTTCAACTGACGAGAAGCATAAGCCACTACCCTCTCTTGCTGCATGAGCACGCAACCTAAACCAATCTGAGATGCATCCGTATAAATGGCAAAGCCCTCTAGACCACTAGGCAATACCAATACCGGAGCAGAAGTAAGCTTAGCCTTCAATAGCTGAAAGCTACGCTCACATGCCTCAGACCATACGAACTTCTCACCTTTCCGGGTCAGCTTTGTCAAAGGGGCGGCGATGGATGAGAAACCCTCAATGAATCGCCGATAATAACCAGCTAACCCAATAAAGCTACGAATCTCCGAAGGGGTCCTGGGAATCTCCCAATCCATAACTGCCTGGACCTTTGCTGGATCAACAGCTACACCAGCGCCGGAGATGACATGCCCGAGGAAATGAACCTCGCGCAACCAAAAATCGCACTTGCTGAATTTTGCATACAGCTTGTGCTCACGAAGAACCTCTAAGACTAACCTCAAATGCTGACGGTGCGTGGCCTCATCCGGAGAGTAGACCAACACATCGTCAATAAACACTACGACAAAGCTATCTAAGTACGGACTAAACACCCGGTTCATGAGATCCATGAACGCTGCAGGGGCGTTGGTCAATCCGAAAGGAAGAACCAAAAACTCATAATGTCCATAACGGGTTCTAAACGCCGTCTTGGACACATCCTCACTCCTAATCCGCAACTGATGATAGCCAGATCGCAAGTCAATCTTGGAAAAGACTGATGCCTCTCGCAACTGGTCAAACAAATCATCAATCCGAGGTAAGGGATACCTGTTCTTCACAGTCACTTGGTTTAGCTTCTATAATCAATGCACAACCGAAGTGACCCGTCTTTCTTCTTGACGAATAATACAGGTGCGCCCCAAGGGGAAACACTAGGGCGAATAAATCCCTTATCAAGCAATTCTTGCAATTGCTTCCTCAACTCGGCTAACTCTGCAGGTGCCATCCTATAAGGGGCCTTCGAGATAGGAGAGGTGCCTGGAAGCAACTCTATAGTGAACTCTATCTCCTATCGGTGGCAATCCAGACAAGTCATCGGGAAAGACATCTGGAAAATCCTGCACCACATCGATCTCTGCAAGAGTCAGTGACGAACCAGCATCGGGTACTAGCATAACGCTGGCAAGAAATGCGTCACAGCCCTTGTTCACCATGCGCATCGCCTTCATGGCAGAGATGACTAACTTTCCCGCTAAGTTCTTTGGCAAGGGATGAGAGAACTCGTCCTCACCAGGAATGCGGAAGACAATCTTCTTCCTACGACAATCCACTAACGCATAATGCTCCTCTAGCCAATCCAGACCAAAAATGCAATCATAGTCCTTCATCTTTAGCAAGAAGAAGCACCCATCTAGGAATCTATCCTCAATGCACACGGGTAACGACGGAATGCACTTCCTAGTCGATACCGTACCCGCAGGGGTGTGCACAGACAAAGGGACCTCTAACTCCTCAGACTCTATGCCTGACTCTAGGGCTAACTGCCTAGCGAACCGCTCGGAAATGAACGAGTGAGTAGCACCCGTATCAAACAAAACCCGAGCGTGCACACCGAAAAGCAAAACTGTACCTTCGGTGACATGCTCCGCCTGCTCGGCGTCCTCACGAGCTAACGCAAACACTCGAGCTGGGGCTCGAGGCCTTCCTGGTCTCCCTGTAGCTGGCGCGGCTGCCGCTACTGCTGGTACTGGCGCTCCACGCTGAGCTCCCTGCTGAAGTCTTGGGCAGTCCTTGATCTTGTGGTCGCTGCTCCCACACTTTAAGCATCTACCCGCTACTAACCAACACTCGGATCCACCATGCGTCTTCCCGCAGTGGGGACACTTATTCTTCACACCGGGGGAACGTACAGAAGGTACCTGAGAGTTGCTGACTGTCATTGGTTTCTGCGGTGTCTGGTACACCATTTTCCTCTTATCCTGCCGCTGGAAAGTCGCTGCCGGCCTTTTCTGCGAAGCCTTCTTCTCCTCCAAATATTGCTCCATTTCTCCCTCCTGTCTGCAAGCTGCGCTGAGGGCCTCGTCTAGCGTGCGGTGGTCAAACGCCACGAGTCTCGTCCGCAGTGATGGTTTGAGACCCATCACGAATTTCTTGGTCTTCCTGCGCTCATTCTCTACGATATGCGGTGCATATTTAGAAAGTTCAGAAAACCTTGCCTCGTATTCCAGGACGGTCATTGATCCTTGTGTCAGGGAAAGGAATTCTTGCTCCATCTTGTCCTGGATGTGCTCTGGGACGAACTTGGCTCGGAAGAGCCTCACGAACGCGTCCCACGCCACAACTACTGCTCCGTCCTCGAAGCGTGTACGCAGTAGGGAGGACCACCATACATCAGCTCTCTCCTGCAATACACCTTCATAAGCACCAACTAACAAATTCTAACTTGACAAGCAACATTCAAGCATAAACAAAGGCATACCTGTAGCATGTAGGTGGCTAATGTCACCTTATCCTCATCAGGACACCTGATAGCTCGGAAGATTTTCTCTGTCTCCCTTAACCAGCTTTCTGCCATTAATGGATCACTCTCCCCCTTAAAAGAGGGTGGGGTCATCCTCTTGAATCGCTCCATGATGGGAGGTCCACCATGGTCCTGAGCTGGGGCCTGAGCCTGCTACATTACACAACAAGCATATACGATAAACACAATATCATGCAATTTAAATAGCAAACTACTAGTTGTTTCATTATTTTACCTGGGCCTCCAACTGGGCCTGGAGTGCTGCCTGGGTGTGGGCCTGCGTCTGCATGGCTTGCACCAGACCTTGCATGAATACTCCATAGTCCACTGGCGGTGGTGGGGGAAGCACAGGGCCTCGCGGTGCTGGGGCCTGTTGCTCCGCCTGCTCATCACGCCTCTGCTCGTCGTCGCGAGCTGGCACACCTCCACGTCATCCACGGGAAGCCATGGCTGTAATAAAATTTCAGCCACCATTAGAGCTAGGATTACTACGTTTTCTAACCATTTCTTATCTATCTTTCACTTCTTATTAGCGTTTTCTACACATGTGGACATACTTAGCATGCAATGGGGATGATGACTTAGGTATATTCATGTGTAATCTCAACCGGTCTCTCTGATACCAATCTCTGTGACGGCCCTCATTATACCGGTACGGTTATACCAACCCACGTCGGTATAGCAAGAGTCCTCACAGTGGGACATTTACCCAAACGATACAAACAGCTGAGATACACGCGAATACACAACAGAGTAGCGGAAGTAAAAGAGAACTATCTCCATTCATTCATCATCCACATTTAACATACATGAAGTTTGCAATTGTCAAAAGGAACTAAGAGTTCACATAACTTAAATCGCTGAAATGGAAATACATAATGTCCACATAATACATTCTTTTCATGATAATTCTAATACAACGTTCCAAGTACATACGAATGAATACACAATCACAATGAAACTCCCACTAGCTAATCTCCGCGCTCGGAGTCCGTCTCCACCGTCTCCTCCAACGGTGTCGTGTCACCAACTATACCTGTACGCCGAAGCAAGGAGTGAGTCCAAGGACTCAGCAAGCAACACTATACATGATATTCACGTACAAGTCCTAGTGGTTTCTACATGCACATTTACAATTTGCAATACAAGCATGCTAGTCAATTCAAGTTTCAACCTAACATGAAAGTTCTACACTTTTATACATAACTCATGCTTTCAGATTTCTTAAAGTAAAATTCACCTATCACATGGTCTCTATTCAATTTACTCATGAACTCTAATCCTTTAGAGAATCAAACATGAGAGTTATCAACATGGACAATTTTACATACATGAAAGGGGAACACAATTAGCATGGATTCCACATATTCTTAAGCACATACATAACTTTTTCACATGCTTTAGGTTGCTGAATTCACATGGTTCAATGGCTATAATTCTACACATGAGAGCTACAATGTTGCTTAAAACATATCATATGAACAATCCATTATGCTATTTTGCACACATATTCATTAGTTGTTCCTAACATGGATTCTAAACATTTTTGCACACATAACATGAGAGTAATAACATGCGTCTTCTGAATTCACATGGTTTCAGATTTAGTCTCACATGGTTTCTATAACACATTTACACATCTAGAATTTCACATTTTTCTTTACACTAGTTTCCTCTTTTCACATGGTTACCCTTTACACATACACATTCACATTGTCACTTACACATTTACACATGGTCACATACACTTCACACATTTCACATTTTCACATTTTAGGTGCCGTGACACATAGTCCAAACCACCAAAGAAGGACGTATACACATTCACATCACATAACACATAGCACATCACCTAGGCAATACAGTGATGACTCTTGGCACTGCGCAGACCGGGAGAACACGTCTCCACCCTAACCAGTGGTACTTGTCCACCTCCAGGATTTCCCCCTAATGCCCTTAGGGTCACTTAACACGATGAACTTTCTCAGGGGGACCTTTCCCTGATACGGCTCCACTGCCTTCTCGGAAGCAGTATCACATTGGCACAATTTCACTTTTACACATTTACCGTTTTACACATAGTTTTACACGTAACTCTTTACATTTCATCCACTTACTCACTCACATGGATACCTCTGTTTTTTTCTAACATGGTACTACAGAATTTCAAGGTTTAACACACAGTAAACACACTAATCATGCTGGGTTTAAACGAAATCTAATCACATTACAATCATATGTGCGAATTATTCACATTTCACATGAAAACACATAACTTTTATTTACGGGTCCAAATGACCTGAAATTTTAACCACATGCTGTTTTCGGGTTCATGATCACACTACCAAATTTTCAGATTTTTCTGAGCTAAATATAATTTACAGAAAATAAAACACCTAATTAGCATATCATTCACAACTTAAGCTAACATGGGTCTAACACACTTTGCAATTTAGCCACTTACTGTTTTGCACAGAGACTACTAACATATGCATGATTTTAGAATACAACATCACCCTAATTCATACATCTCTAAATCAATTACCACAACCATTTCTTTTGCATGTTTTTATTTTACCGAACCGAACTTATTTATAATTTCTCAAGCATGGATAATTTACTGAAATTTGCAAACTCATATGCTGACCCACTATTCTTCATGAATAAACTGAAACTAAGGCATTCACATTAATCTAAATCATGAATCATGGATTTCGCAAAATAGTCGGCAAGTCATGCTCACAAGTTTACAAGATATCATTAACCCACATTCACCATCACACCATGCTCTTCCACAACCACAAGGCACAATATACATAGGGTATAAGATGTACAATATATCCTCATCGCATAAAACATACCGAAACTAATGTACCAGAGGAACAGAACAGCTCACTGTTCTGTTCAGAAGAACTAGACGGCGGTCTCTGGCCGCTGACTAATAGTCAGCGGCATGATCGATGGACGCCAAGCATGAACTGTGCGTCCACTGATCTTGCCGTTGACTCAGGTCTGTGCAAAAACACAGACCCGAGCTCTAAATCTTGGGTGAAATGGAGGGTCTAGGACTCGAGGGAAATTCCATAAAAATCACAAAACCCACCTAGACTCATACGGGGACACCATAGATAGGTCACTTGCCTCTCTAAAATTCCTCCAAGGGATTTATGGCTCGAAGAAGACCTCCTTGGGCAGTTCCAAGAAGTTGCAGAAGTGCCTCCAAGATCGCCTTCCTCCGGGCTCCTGGGTGATCTCCTCAGCAAAGCAAGACCGGGGAGGCCTTGCCCTTCATATCAGCTACCTCCTTGTCGGGGAAGTCGGCCGGATCAACCTCCAAGGGGTCGGATTTGGGGGTGCCAAGATGGGGTTTTCTCACAGAAGGCTCTAGGGTTTTTCTCCCTCACTTCTCTCCCCTTGCAAGGGTGAAGGGAAAGAGTGGGAGAGCCATTTCGGGTTCAGGGTTAAGGAGAGCCCCTCACCCACTCACCACACTGATTAGACAGCCTGAGAGCCGTTGGGGGTCATCCCCCAATGGGTAGCCTTCCTTGTTTCAGAAGCATGCAGCTCTGCTGCGCATGCAGGTCAGAGAAATTAGCGTCCATATCGCTGGACGCCGGAGTTAGTGCTGGCGTCCAGGTCTGGACGCTGACACTGGCTCAACGGCCTGGGGTTGACGCCAAAGGGCCTTCGGCCAGAACCCTAAGTTATGCAGAAAACCATGCACACCAAGCTTATATACATGCAATATACCTATGGTATTGTATCCATACTATCACCATGCAATACATTCATTATTTACGTTTAATATAAACACCTGCACATTTAATTATACTAATTAATACCTACGTAATTATGAGCATACATACACAAGCACAATCATGCACACCTAAATACAAATAAAAGCGACGGAAATTCGAGGGTCTTACACCATCCATGCGGAGTTGAAGCCGGATCGTCGTCAATTCAACCTTCTACATCGATCAGTCTACATCCAATCGAAGTTTGAAGAGCGTCTGGACGATCCACGAGAAGAATTCCAACTGGATTTGTTCCCCAACTCTAAATTCTTCTCCATTTCACATTTTCCATTCCATTATGTGTGTGTGGTTGTGTTTCAAGCATCCCTTGTGCTTGATCCACGAAATTGTGGTTGTTCTGATCGTGGTTCATCAGACAACGTGTGTGTGTTTGAGTTGTTGTGTTGAACTCGCTCTTAAGCAGTGGTTTCTGCGTGTGTGTGTGGACGGTGGATGTAGGATACACGAGTTGTGTACTCCGAACCACCTTAAATCATCGTGTCCTGTGGTTTGTTCGCGTTTTGCGATAGATGATTGGTAGGCACGTTGTTCATACGCACGTTTGATACCCTGTTTTCATTTATATCAACTCAAGCCTTCTTATACTCAATCGAATTCTAATCAAGTTTCATTAAGATTGCTGTTGCACCGAAAAGAAGCCATCAGTAAATAGAAATTGCGGTAATCTATTCAACCCCCCCCTTCTAGATTACCATATTGTGTTATTCCGCATAACCCTTCAGATAGATCATGTGATTAACTTGAATTAATTAAAATATATTCAATAATTACAACTTTGTTTTTCTGTGTACAAGACAGTTAATAGGACATGGGGTGACTGTATAACAATAAGACTTGCAAAAGTTGGGTTTTCATGCAAAAAGCCAAAATGCGACGCACCCTTGTAAGGGTCGCGACGGGGTTCAGACAGAACGCGACAGGGTCTTCTGAGGATCACGACAGGTCTATCAAGTCGGGCGTCCAGAACGCGACAGGGTACCCTATCGCGATCAGATCGCGACAGGTTACTGTGTCGCGACGGCCCTGAGAACGCGACCTATCTGCCCGTCGCGTTCTCAGGTCCTACGCCTGAGTCGAGCGGGAAAAAGGACAGAGCCTCGGATTGCGGGCCAACTTTCTATCTTTTGACACAGGGTCGTTCAGAAAATCATAACTAATTGTATAGTCGATGAAAAATCATGAAACAAGTTGTATATTAATCTAGACATACGTGAGTACTTACAGTAAATAGGAATTTGAAAATAGATAGAGTTTCGACATGCTTTATTCATGTCAAACATGGAGTACATGACACAGTGAGCAGTTGCGATTAGAGAATTAATTCACGAAGTAGAGTGGATAAAAATTAGGGTTTTCATGGGCAAAAGATGCCTAACATGCATCAGTATTTCTCATAAAAATTTCGTAGCATGGGGTTTAGTATACATGGAGATAAAAAATTAAAAAGATGGTTCGGGGTCATGGTGTTTATAGAACTTCAAATATTAAGAACAAAAGATTTGCTCGACGAAAAAATACGAGACAAGAGGGCTTCGAATCTTGAGGTTTAGATCAACCTACAGACGAAATTCATTTAGTTTTGCTCGTAAGAATGCCTACCTTTGATCGTTTTCCTCTTCTAGGGCTAGAACTTGAAGGACGAGAGAGAGAGAGCTTGAGAGAGGCTTCTTCCCACGAAATCTCCTCCTCCTTGGCCTCTCCTCCTGGTCCAGCAAGCCTTGGGTACGAGCTAGGGCCGGCCATGGGGGTTTTAGGAGAGTATTTATGTCTCTTCCCTTTCTATTTCCTAATAGAACTCTAACTCCTATTTAATCTCGAGATTTCCTATTTTTCTCCTCTTTCTAAGCATGCCAACTTCAATTTGGGTTAGGTTGGGACCCAAATTCCTGGCCAACCTACTAGGGTAGGTTTAGGAATCCAAATCCAACCGAAACTTCTTATTTAATGTATTAAATACCTCTTTTCTATTTAAGTAATAATTAAGTTACAAATTTAGGGTATTTTCCTATTAATCCCCTTTTAAAAATCCTTATTTTGGACCATAAATTTCTAATGGGTCTATTTAATAAAGCCCATTACTTCTTTTCATTTAATGGGTTTTATTTATATCTCTTTTATTTGATTTTCTAATTGCTTTTACTTTTATTATTATTAAATTTTTATTTTTTTGAAAAATCAGGTTGCTACAAACCTAGACTCATTCACAGATCATAATTTCAAAATCATTGTGATTAATTCAATGCCTTTTCTACTATGTAAATATGAGAGGTTGTAATGAAGCATAAGTTCCCAATTCTCCCCTTCTAATACAATAGTGAACAATCTCATTCAGAGTTGAGCTTAGATGAGGAGAACTCAAAGTAATGCAAGGCATCTGTAGACAGGAGGAGGGTGTGTGTCGACAGGCACTGCGAAACAGCAAGCAGAGAGTTCTGGAAATTAAGATCTGTCGACAACAATATTCATACCTGTCGACAGCTGCTGAATTTACAGAATTGAAGCTTTTGAAGAATGATCATCTGTTGACAAGCTTAGTGGGAGTTGTTGACAAGATTGATATGAAAGAATGTCCCTCAAGCATTTCACTCAAAACTTCGTTCTGACTTACTCCCCCATAAAGTATGCATAGTATTTAAATGAGCATTCAAGCAATTCAGAGATGTTCATGTCAAGCAGTTTGCACAAAGAAAGTATATATATGATCAAACATACATCAACATGCAAGTCATTGAAAAAAAAATTCTTTTTTTAAGATTTTAAATTTTTATTGATGACCTTTATGCAGAAGAAGACTATTGATACTTGGCGGAGAATTTTTCTCATGCATAATGATAGTTTCCAGATAAGCCGGACTTGCCCTTCCACATTTCACCATTTGATATACCACATAGTCACTAGATAAAAGGTCAATTATTCCTTAATTTAGAATTAAATTCATTGAAGTTTGCATAAGCCTAGTTCCCTTCTCAGTTACGTGAATCTATCTTCTGCCAATGGTTTTGTGAATATGCCAGCCACTTGTTTTTCAGTTGGAATGAAGTTTAGTTCAATATTCTTGTTGGCAACTTCATCTCTCAGAAAATGATGTATTATTTCAATGTGTTTAGTTCTTGAATGTTGAATTGGGTTTTTTAAAAGATTGATAGCACGAGTGTTGTCACATAAGATAGGTGTGCATGCAATGTCAATATTGTAATCACACAACTTACTCTTTATCCACAACACTTGAGCTGCACAGCTCCCTGTAGTAACATATTCTACTTCTACAGTGGAAAGTGCAACTGAATGTTGCTTCTTGGATGCCCACGAAACTATGCAACGTCCTAGAAATTGACAATACCCACTAGTGTTTTTCCTATCAATTTTACAACCAGCATAGTCAGGATCATATGAAATTAAATCAACATTGCAACCAGCTGGGTACCATAAACCAAATCAAATGAACTTGATAGATATCTAAAAATCCTCTTAACTATAATCAAATGGCTTTCTCTAAGACTAGACTGATATCTAGCACAGAGACAAACACTAAATTGAATGTCTGGTCTTCTTGTAGTAAGGTACAGAAGAGAGCCAATCATACCTCTGTATTGTTTTGCATCTACCATTTTACCTTTTTTCATCCTTTTCCAGTTTTACACTTGTGCTCATAGGTGTAGATGCTGGCTTAGATTGTTTGAACTGAAACCTCTTCAGTAGCTCCTTGACATCCTTCTCTTGATTGATGAAGAAACCATCTTCATATTGTTTGACATGCAAGCCAAGGAAAAATTGTAATTATCCCATTCAACTCATCTCAAACTCACTATGCATGTGTTTTAAAAATTCTTCACATAGTGAGGGGTTAGTAGAACTAAAGATAATGTCATCTACATAAACTTGAACAACAATTATATGATTGTGAACACATTTTTTAAAGAGAGTTTGGTCTACTTTACCTCTGGAGTAGTTTTTACTAACTAGAAAATTGATCAATCGGTCATACCATGCTCTTGGTGTCTATTTCAAACCATAGAGAACTTTGTGCAATTTGTAACATGGTTAGGGTTATCAAGAATTTCAAATCTAGGTGGTTGTGAAACAAATACTTCTTCCTTCATATAACCATTTAGAAAGGCAGTTTTGACATCCATTTGAAATAGTTTGATTTTATTGGAACATGCATATGATAACAAGATTCTTACTGCCTCTAGCCTAGCTATTGGTGCAAAAGATTCTTCAAAATCTACCCCAAATTCTTGATTGTACCATTTTGCAACCAATCTAGCTTTATTCCTAATAACTTTTCCCTCTTCATTTAACTTATTCCTAGACACCCACCTTGTTCCAATTATTGAGATTTATGAGATTTTAGGGACTAAGCTCCATACATTGTTCCTTTGAAATTGATTAACTTATTCATGCATGACATCTATCCAAGAGTTGTCTTTTAGAGCTTCTTCAATACTTTTAGGTTCCACTTGAGAAATAAATGCTAAATGATCTTGTTCAACAATATTTCTTAAGTGTGATCTAGTTTGAACTCTATCATTTACATTTCCAATGACATTTTCAAGTGGATGATCTTTTGAACACCTGACATTTGTTATTGTTGACTCACTCTGTTGAGTTTCTCAAGGTCTGTCGACAGCCTTTGTTTGATCTGTTGACAGGTTCTTGTTTGCTTGTTCTTCAAGTATTTCTCCTTCTTAATCATCATACCTGTAAACATTTGAATTGTCAGTTTTTGCATGAATCTCATCAAAAATAACATGTGGAGTCTCTTCCACAGTTCTAATTTTGTTGTTAAACACTCTATAGGCTCTAGAGTGTTCAGAGTAACCTAAGAAGATTCCTGCATCACTTTTGGCTTCGAATTTGTCTAGATCAACTTTTTCATTATTATGAATGAAGACTTTGGAGCAAAACACTCTGAAGTACCCAATGTTAGGTCTCTTATCTCTAAGGAGTTCATATGGGGTTTTCTTCATTACAGGTCTTACCATGGCTCTGTTCAATATGTAGCATGATGTGTTCACAGCTTCTGCCCAAAAGCTCCTTGAGAGTTTACTATCCACCAGAAGTGTGCGAGACATTTCCACCAAGGTTCTGTTCTTTCTCTCCACTACTCCATTTTGTTCTAGAGTTCTTGGAGAGGAGAATTTATGTTCAATGTCTTGGTTCTTACAGAAATAAAAAAATAGATTATTATCAAACTCTCCCCCATGATCAGTACGAATTGAGCATATTTTGTTTGTGTTTCCATGCTCAATATTGTTAAAGAATTCTTCAAAGTTTTTTAGAGCTTCGTTTTTAGGAGTTAGAAATTAGACCCAAGTGAACCTAGAGAAATCATCTACAATGACAAAGCCGAAATGTTTGCCATTGAGACTAAGTGTTCTTATAGGTCCAAAAAGGTCCATGTGCAACAGTTCAAATGGTTTTGAAGTGATTATTGGTGCATTAGATTTGAAGGATTTTCTAGTCTATTTTTCCTATGCACATGCATCACAAAAGCTCAATTCTTTGTTAAAGTGAATTTTAGGAAGTCCATTTAGCAATTTCATTCTCATTATTTTGTTCAAAACATTGAAGCTTGCATGACCTAGCCTGCGGTGCCATAAAGAGAGGTGATCCTTTTTGCTTGCAACAAGACACAAGTTTTTATTTTTTGGTTCCTCTAGATCAACTAGTTAAATGTTATTGACCCTTTTTCCAAAAATTTTAACACTACCAGATTTTTTATCAATGATTTGACATGATTCTGAATAAAAAATGACTGTATGGCCTTTATCACATAATTGACTAATGTTTAGCAGATTATGATTAAGACCATCAACAAGCAATACATTCTCAATGGAGTTAGATGCATTCTTACCTACCTTACCTATGCCAATTATTTGGTCTTGATTGTTACCTCCAAAAACCACTTGTCCACCATTTTTTTCAATAAGCAAACAAAATTTTTCTTTATCTCTCGTCATGTGCCTCGAGCAGCCACTGTCTAAGTACCACTTGTTTTGATTTTGGGCTGCTAGGCATTCCTGCAAAGACAAATCAGAAGAGGAGTTTTGGTATCCATATTACTTTGGGTCCCATGCTTTCATTCATGCCAGAAAGTAAATGTTTAGGAATCCACAATTGTTTGCATTTCAGCATGCTCATCTTATTGCAGCATTGTAGCTCAGTATGACCAAGCTTTTTACATAGGTTACATGATGGAGTTTGAATTTTTGGAGTTCTTTTGTTGCTTCTTTGAGCATGTGAATTCTTTTGTCTTTTCTATAGCTTTGATGGTTTAGATCTGTCGACAGATTGCCATACCTGTTGACAGTTCTGTTTCTGATATGTGTGTCTATCGAAAGGTGCTTTCACTTGTCGACCAGTCCAGTTCTTTTGTTTGTTTTTCAATTCATTCAGGTTTTTGTTTTAAACATGAACTTGTTTATTTACACTTGGATTTTGCTGAACAAAGGATGTGATAATTGTTTGTCCAAATTTCTTTTGATTTTCACTTTGAAATCCAAGTCCATGTCTTATTGTTTTTGACTCTACTCCTAGGACAACATCAAGGTTTTCCTTTCCCTTAAGAAATTTGGACAAATCTTCATTCTTGTCTTTTAGTTCCTTTTAAACTTCTTCCATTTCTTCTGAATCTTTTGGTTCTCGTTTTGAAGTTTTCCAACAAATTCATTTAGAGTTTGTTTTTCTTTTTCATTCTCTTGGAATTTTTCTTTCATGCAATCCATTTCAACAAGGTAATTTTCCTTTTCAGGGTTTTATTTTCATATCTGTATTCACAGAATTTTTCAAACAACATGGTATAAGCCTCTTCCCCTTCTTCAGATGTATAACTTTCAAAGGAAGTGTTTACCTCATTGGAGTCATCACTCCTTGCCATCAAGCATTGGATTTCCTCATCATCAGTATCGTCTTGATCACGTTCATCTTCATTTTCATCACTCCATGTTGCCAACATGGCTCTAGGGTTCTTGTATGTAGATTTCTTCTTTATCAGCTTTCTTTTGAGCTTCGGGCATTCACCTCTCATGTGTCCCTATTTTTTGCATTCATAGCAAACAACTATGTCATTTTTCTTGTTTGTATCAAACTTGTTTGCAAAATCTCTTTTAAGAAAGGTTTTGAAGTTAACTGGCCCCTTTTTTCTGAACTTGAGAAATTTTCTGAATTGTCTAGTCAGCATGGCCATCTCATCATTTTCGCTTTCAATAGATGTTTCACTTTCATCCTTTTCTTGTTCAATATCTTTCTTAGAACTTGATGAGTCTTTATTGGAAGCTTTCAATGCAATTGATTTTCGTGGAATCACCTCAGATTGTTTTCTTTTAATGCTGATTTCATAGGTCATCAATGGTCCTATCAATTCATCTAATTGCATTGTGGACAGATCTTTAGAGTCCTCAATGACTGTGACCTTAGTGTGCCAAGCAGTTGGAAGAGACCGAAGTATCTTCCTCGCTGAGTCACTTTCACTGTATTCTTTCTTGAGACTTTTAAGACCATTTATGATTATCATGAAACGAGCAAACATGTCACACCCCGCCAATTTAGCAGCAGAATAAATTGGGGAGACGTGAACCAAGTACATAGTCGAGTAAAATGTACAACAGTTGAATAATTCAGAGCATCTATTGAACAATAAATTGAATAAAAACTCTTCATTTCATTATAAAATCACTAAGACTATTACAACCACTAATTCGGAGCCACGCATACGGCTCAATGACATCACTACATTGGAAAGAAATTTAAAACAATAACTACTAGACTCCATGGTACTAAGGTAACTTCATGAGTTGACTCTAGGTCGCTCATCACTCTGGTCCTGTCCCATTGGTGTGTGTGACGTCAAAGTCCGACTTACCTGAGGCACACAAGACAAATAACGAAGGGTGAGCGATAACGCCCAGTAGGACTTAAATCTCAGGCTCAAGCAGGCTTTAAATAATTAATGCATTAAATGGCAGAGTAACTAAAGATAGAGAGCGAGAGAGTCAAGTATCGTAAAAGATAGCATGATAGCACGTGATTGGAATAGCACAAGTCACCCGATTTAGATAACAAATGAATCAAGTATAGCACGAGGATAAAAGTTAAGTCACGATAGAAAATGATAACAACACAATAGTAAATAACGACATTGTCAAACAATAGCAAGTAACATGTATAGCAAGGAGAGAGAAATAGTTGGCCATATAGAGAGTAAATTGCACTTTTGATTGATTTTCTTTATCAATCGAAATAGTATAGCACTTTTGATTAACTTTCATCAATCAAAATAGTATTGCACTTTGGTTATCCGAAGATAGCCGAGAGAGAGTATAGCACTTGTTTGTCAAAAGACAACGAGAGAATATAGCACTTTGTATTGATTGTCTTAGATTAATCTTGATAGTATGGCACTTGGATGTAATGCTGACAACCTGATCATTTAACTCCCATGGGCAAATGGCACTTTCGGGCGCTCTCCCCAGGACCAGATCGGGCCCTATTGCGCTGGCATTGGTTATGTTGTTTATCTTTAGACAATCAGTTCATGGCCAATAGAGAGTACCAAGAAATAGATGAGAGCACTAGATGAATAGACGAGATAGTAGAGTGAACGAGAATAGACGAGCGAGTAGAGTATAGATGAGAACTAGGGACATTGCACATAACACGTCGAGTAAATGGGCAATAGTAATAGTTGCACAACACGCGCACTTGGTGTTGGCAGTAGGTGGAATTCACTACCTTTCTGCTGGCCATGTTATGCACAGGTTCAGAGGTCCGGCATGATCCCAGATAAGGGCGAACTTCTAATAGCCGTTTAGATCATATTGATCTCTAAAGGGTATCATAGGTGTTAGGGTACGGCTAGCTCGTCGACCATGTGGGAATCCATGGACATAGGAGACTTACGGAGTCCTTGGTCAAGGGGTCACTAGTCCGGCGACAGGAATATCCGATGGAGAGTTCACCATAAGCCAAGAAGGGGCTTTTCTATCGTGCTAGAGTGTATGCGCATGCTATGCGTGAGAATCGCTCCAGTGCGTGTGTAAATCCGATTATGGAAACTCTAGTTATAAAAACTTCGTTTATGGAAACTTCATTTTTGGAAACTCTATATATGGAAAGTATCATGAGTACTAAAACATACATGACCAATTTTTAGCAAGTAACTATGCATTTTTAGCAAGTTTGATAACAAGGCAAGAAGTAGATAATCGACAAGTAGAGAATATGATCATGAACTTAAGATCAATTAAAAAAAATCATGTGAACATGTTTTAACTTTCATATGGGTTTTTAAATACATGTTAAGACTTTCTAGAACCTTCCTAGAATTGATCAAACTCACACATGCAAAGAACGACACAAAACGATCGAAACCAAGACGTACGCCCTTTAGAAGGCAAATGTAGACCCATCCCTTCACATCCTTAGGTCATAACTCATTGATTTTTTATTCAAATCTCACACATGAATATACCATATTTAAGCCCTTTGAATTAAGAAACCAGCAAGGAAAACGGTTCGTCAATCCGAGATCTATATAAAAAGTTATGGCCGATTAAGTGGACATAAGTAGAAGGCGACACATTGCCTGTCGCCTTCAGAACATGAAGGCGACCATCATCTTGTCGCCTTCTGAAGAAGACCACGAAACTGTCTAATTTTTGTATGGGTCGAGACCATGATGTTGTCGCATTCTGGTAGTGACGTGTCGACCTGTCGCCACCTGAATATGACGTTTGGGTTGTGTTTTCTACCTATTTCCAACTCCGACTTGGATTGGGTTTCACACCTGTGGGTTAGAAAAATTAAAACAAATGCTAGGGTGATCCAAATTGGGTGAAACCACCTTTGTTAGTTAAATTAAATCTAATACTTTGTACAGTAGAAAATAATCGAGAAACAAAGGTTTTTTGACTGGGTAATAAAACGTATTATTACTGACACAGTGATCATGTTTCTGCTAGTTATAGGTGCCCTGCAAGCCAATTCACTTGAGTGATGGCACTTGTAATTATGTACAATATCTTTTGTTAATATTATAATGGTATTTTCTCACTGTATATTCCATGCGTATGTATACTGTGATGTCCATGGGTCTGTGCAATGGGAATTGGATCATGATGAGATCATAATAATGAGGCCGATCCTCTTTAAACACAGATCCTGAATATTCCTAGTCATAAGTTACTCAAGAAGGACATTGAGATGACCGGAAAGACTGGTGTGCCATATACCTGTCCATATGATGGAAGCAGCTGGTCTCATAGCTGCTTGTGTGGAGACACTAGGGATATGGTGCAGGTGCTTATTGGAGAATGAGTTCACTGAATGATCCGTTCTCGGAATGCTATATGGTTAATGATACCTGATTGTCAGATAGAGATTCCGTAGTCTCAGTTGTGTAACTGGTCCTTAGACTTGAGACACCAAAGATGTCTTGTTTGAGTACTCTATTCTTTGATACTGGATTTATAGGTCTGGATGTTCCAGGTCTAGTATATCCAGTCATTGGGAATGGTAGCCAACCTTACGAAGGTAATTATGTGTCAATAAAGGATCATCCACTCTCGGTATCGTGAGAGGAATATCCCATATTGTCTTACTCAGGCAAATCCCTGGCCAGGGTCAATTGGATTTAGTGAGAAGGAGTTCTCCGGGAGAATCCGATAAGAGTTTGACTTTAATAGATTCCATATAGACCTGACAACACCATGCCTATTATATGGTCTCTGGGATAATAGATGGATGAGGAACTACAGGTACACGGTAACTGTGGGTAGACAAGTCCAATGAATTTGATCACTCGTATCGTCTGGGGATTATGGCATAGTGGCCTAGTATGTTCATAATCGATTAGTTGAGTGAATTATTATGGAGATAATAATTCACTAAGTCAGAAGGAGTTCTAACGAGTACAACTCACGGCCAGCTCGATATTGGGCCTAGAGGGTCACACACAAAAGGTGGATAACGCGATGAATAGAGGATTGGATAAAAGTTATCCAATAAGCCTTATTTAACCCATTATGGACCTGTTGGGTAAGACCCAATAAGCCTTGATAAGGATCTATTAAGGGAGAATACCAGGATCATGCCACCTCACCCCTTCTGGAAGGAGGACACCTCAACATCATTAACCATGATTACATGACGAGGTGTCCCTCTTATCATCATGACATGGTGAGGTGTCCATGCGAGGTGTCCATTGTCATGATTACATGACGAGGTGTCCTTGCAAGGTGTCCCTCTTGTCATCATGACATGGTGAGGTGTCCCTTGTCATGATTACATGACGAGGTGTCCTTGCAAGGTGTCCCTCTTGTCATCATGACATGGTGAGGTGTCCCTGCGAGGTGTCCATTGTCATGATCACATGACGAGGTGTCCTTGCAAGGTGTCCCTCTTGTCATCATGACATGGTGAGGTGTCCCTGCGAGGTGTCCCTTGTCATGATTACATGACGAGGTGTCCTTGCAAGGTGTCCCTCTTGTCATCATGACATGGTGAGGTGTCCCTGTGAGGTGTCCCTTGTCATCATGGCATGATGAGGTGTCCCTGATGAGGTGTCCTTTAGGCTCTCTATAAATAGAAGGGGTTCTCTTTGAAGTTTATTGGCTAGAGCTTGAGAAGAGAAACCACCTACTTCATCCCCCCTTCCCGTCTCACCCTCCTGTGCTCTCCCTAGGCAAGAGGAGAACTTGGAGGGCCGAGCCCTCTTGTTGTTGCTGCTACTTGCTGCTGTTGGCCGCTGTGTGGCGTTGCACGATTAGGAGGAGTGGCACCACCGGTGTAGGAGGGGTCATCGTCATCGCCGATCATCCACTGTGTGGATACTGCTAGAGGGAGTCTTGCGAGAGCTCCTTCAAACAAGAACTAGTTCTGCGCTTCAGGGGATATACGATCTCCCCTAGGTGAGATTGTCTCACGCCTTATTTGTATGTATGTTTACAAGCTGTTAGGATCGGATATTCGGTTATGGAAAAGCTAGAAGGGGGGGTTGAATAGATTTGCAGCGGAAACTTAAGCAATTTGAAAATTACTTCGCATTAAAAGATCTACTCAATTAAAACCCCTTTGATCTGATGTAATGTGTGTGAACAAATTAACAAGTAGTGTGTAAACAAAATCCCTATGCATGCATCTAGCGCAATACAATGCAAACCACAAATCAAACCACAGTGCACAAGGGATTTTTTAGGTGGTTCGGAGATCACACCACGTGACTCCTACGTCCACCCCCCACACAGTGAGGACACACTACTCAAGAATTGAGTACAACACACACACACGAGCACAACGGCTCAACCACACACACACACACACGCTAGATCAATTCCAGATTAGATCAGATCCTCTAGCCTTGATCTGACCAGGACACCACACACTATGATCTGTACACAACCCTTGTACAGATCACAAACCACACACACTTCCACAAACACCACGTACTGACCTCCAATCAGTACACACACACACAGATATATGAAGGTAGAAAGAAAGAAGAGTTCTGAGTTGTAGAACAAATCTGGAGATGAAGAACTCTTCGTGTGGTCGTCCAGAAGAAATCCAAGCTTCGTGTTGATGATGATCAGACGATGTAGACGAAGCTTGATTCGTGGACAAATTGACTTCAACTCCTCTCGTGAGATGGATCTTCCTTGAGCAGAACAGAGAGTTGAAGCAGAGCGGCAGGGCAAGACTTTTCTTGAGAGACTTTTAGGGTTCTTGCTTGGAGGCTGCTTGTGTACGTGAATAGCTTCAAAAGATTGCTTATATATTGGTGTTTACATATGGAGATACGTGGTACATGGAAACACCAAGTTTGGTAACATCCAAACTTCCCGTATTTGAAGCAACAGGTCGGCTGTCGACAGGTCTTCAGGCTGCTGTCGACAGGTCTTGACAGTTTGTCATTTGACAGAAGTCTGGAAGTTCAGGTTTGGCTCTGACTGAGTACATCTGTCGACAGGTCTTTTGGTGCTGTCGACAGGTACCTAGTTTTCCAGAAACCTGAAGTGTCTGACTGTGTAATTCTGTCGACATGGCACTATTCATCTGTCGACAGGTGCACTATTTCAGCACCTTGTCTTGTTCTTTTGCACTTGGATTTTGGGTTTTGTCTTGTGTACATTCACACCTACATTAAAAGACATTCTAAGTGAGATATAATGAATGCATAGTTAATTAGTAAAATCATTAACATCAATGCATAGTTAATTATTAAAAGCATTAACATCATGTTTCTTTCATGTCTTTATCATTGCCAATCTTTTTGAACCATTCACATAACATCAATTAGTATTGCTCATCATCAAAAACATTTAAGCACTTATTACATTCTCCCACATGAGTTCCCAACACATGCACCGTACATCATAGCTCGATCAAGTACATAGATGGAAATAGATTTTTTGTTTTACTTCCGTTGCGCATGTGATGCCTCAAGTCGATTTCCAACAGTGGTATCAGAGCCAAGGTTGGGCTATGATGTTCGGGTTTTGATATTTTGATCAATTCGGATCGATTAAGAGTTAATCCAAGCATTAGATTAAGAGTTAATCTAATAGTTTTATTAGTTAAAGTGTTTAATTAATTTCTAGTAGCTTATATATATGCATGTGATGTGTATATTGTGGGCGGATGATCATGGACCTATGTGTGGATGGTGATTCATTGGGGTCTGCGAGCCCCCTTCTCTTTCTCATTAAAATCGTTGTGTATTTCTACCTCTCCCAATGGTGTAATTCCCTTGATATGATCAAGATTTCTTAATTGATTAAATGTACATTTATGGGCCTGCGTGTCTATAGTCATTTGTAATTGTTGTAATTATTTGAAATCACTCTCGGAGGCACGGCGGAAGCATGGAATCACCAACGGAGCTAATGACGAAAAGGAGGATGAACACTGTGCATGGGATGCGTTGGGAACACACATAGGGCTTAGTGATCAAGTTTTTTGGCTCAGGCTTGATCACGCTAGAATTTGGTCCATGATCATCTGGTGTGGTTATTTATATATATGATTTATATTCATTTCCGCACCTACTAGGTACATATTTGCATGCGATGTAAGTATATGCTAAATATATGTGTGGGACGTGTATTATTGAGCTATGAGACCACTCAAATAAAATAAAAACCCCTCTGCTTTTAATATATTAAGTCGGCAAGCGTGTAGCAATAAGATTGACTCACGTGGCCTTCCATCATTATAGGGCAGACGTCTTTTCTTGATATAGAGTGGGTTGGCGGAGTCACTCCGGGCTCACCTATATTGGAATTTGATATCTGGCCTACGACATGGAGATGTTACCGGTGACTTGAGGACAGGGTATGTTTGGCCGAGTCCCTCAGGAACATATCACCGAATCAAACTCATCTAGTAATGATGGTGTTGACTTAACCAAACATCATGGTTGGCAGAGTCCCTTTGGGCCATGGTAATTTGGAGGCCGAATTATGACGGGAATCACAAGAGTTGTGATTGACAAGAGTTGCCTACCATTTGGGCTTGGTATGATTGGTCGAGTCCCTCGAGGTCATGCCAAGATGCCAAATTGGATCCTGATCCCCACTAGGAGTTTGCCGAAAACTTCCAATTCACATGCTAGAGGGTGTCATGTGTCTTGCGAGAAAATAGGGGATAAAAATCCATGTCTTAATTTTCTACAAATCCAAAAGTCTGCATGTTTTTTTATTTCTGCTACATCTTTATTTTTCATAAAAATGTCGCTTGCAAACCCACTCCGTAGCATATTAGATGTCAATCGTCTCACTGGTCCTAACTACGCTGATTGGCTTCGGAACCTGAGAATTGTTCTTACGGTAGAGAAATTGTGTATGTCCTCGATGAGATCGTGGCCGAGCCAGTGGAAGGGACTAGTGAGGAAGTTATTTCTCACTATAAGAAGTATAAGGAAGACTCAGTTCTTGCTCAATTATATGTTAGCCTCTATGACTCCCGAGCTGCAAAGACAACATGAAAAGATGGATGCTCAATCCATCATGCTGCATCTTCGCACCTTGTTTGAGGAGCAAGGACGGACACAAAGATACGAGATATCAAAGAGTCTGTTCAGGATGAGGATGACAGAAGGGGCATCGGTTCAGAACCATGTCCTGAAGATGATTGAGTGGATCGAGAAGCTCACATGTCTAGGACTTGTCCTCAAGGATGACCTGTGTGTGAATCTAATACCTCAATCCCTTCCAGATTCCTTTTCACATTTCATTATGAATTTCAATATGAACAAGATAGTGGCAACCCTGCCTGAGCTCCTTAATATGTTGAGGGAAGCTGAGGGTTCCATTAAGAAGGAGAAGCCAGTTCTCCATGTTGATGAGATCAACAAGAAGAGGAAGGCACGGAAGACCATTAAGAAGGGCAAAAGCAAAGGCAATAAAGCGGGGAAGGCAAAGGTTGCCAAGAAAGACCCGGCCAAGGATAAAGGAAAGTGCTTCCACTGTGGCAAGGATGGGCAATGGAAGAGGAACTGCAAGGAATATCTTGCAGAAAAGGCAAAGCAGAAGCTTGGAGAAGCTTCAGGTATATTCATGATTGATCTCCATTTGTCAGAAAATTATGATAATGCATGGGTATTAGATACCACATGTGCATCTCATATTTGCAATTCGTTGCAGGTTCTGACAAAGTGTAGGAGACTGTCAAAGGGTGAGGTTGACTTAAGAATGGGGAATGGCGCAAAAGTTGCTGCTGTTGCTGTCGGCGAAGTCAACCTACTACTACCTCGTGGAGCCGCACTTGTGTTGGATAAATGTTACTTTGTTCCCTCTATCATCAAAAACATCATTTCCATTTCATGTTTGACTAAAAATGGAGATATGTTTGTTTTTAAGAACAATGGTTGTTCACTGATTTTTTATGATGAGATCATTAGTAAAGGAACATTATTCAATGGTTGTTTACATTAGATGTTGCTTCACATGTCATGAATGTTAGTACGTCTAAAAGAAAGAGAGATGAGGTGAATGAGGCTCACCTATGGCATTGTAGGCTAGGTCATATCCATGAGGGTAGAATTCAAAGGTTGTTAAAGGATGGATATTTAGACCCATTTGATTATGAATCATATGCAACCTTTGAATCTTGCCTTCAAGGAAAGTGACCAACTCTTCATTTAGTGGAACTGGAGAGAGAGCTTCTGAGTTACTAGAACTCATACATACTGATGTATATGGACCTATGTCCATACAAGCCAGAGGAGGATATTCTTACTTCATTACATTCACTGATGACCTCTCAAGGTATGGACATGTGTACTTAATGAAGTACAAGTCTGAGGCCTTTGAAAAATTCAAAGAATATAAGAATGAAGTAGAAAATCAGACTGGAAAGAGTATTAAGATTCTTTGTTCAGATCGAGGAGGAGAGTACTTGAGTACAGAGTTCACCCAATTTCTAAAGAACCATGGAATTCTATCCCAATGGACTCCTCCTCATACACCTCAGCTCAATGGTGTATCGGAAAGGAGGAATCGCACACTGTTGGATATGGTGCGATCCATGATGAGTTTGGCCAACCTACCCATGTCATTCTGGGGATATGCCCTACAAACCGCAGCTTACCTTCTGAACAGAGTTCCAACTAAGACGGTAGTGTCCACTCCATATGAAATATGGAAAGGGAAGAAGCCCGATCTTAAAGTTATAAAGATTTGGGGCTGCCCTACCCACGTTAAGAGACACAATCCTGATAAATTGGAATCAAGGTCAGAACGGTGCATATTCGTGGGATACCCCAAGGAAACTTGTGGGTATTATTTCTGTCAAGTCCCGAGAATTACGCAGCAGATATTATTGATTAATTAAAGTCGATATTCCGAGGCGTGAACAGTCGGCAAATAAGTCTCTAGCTATCATACATCATCATAGGGCCCAAATTTGAACTTAATGGAAATTGTATTCAAATCTCATATTTGTCTCAGATAAACTAAAACATGACTAAGACTCAATAAAAGTAAAAGTACATAATACCTCACTTCCTACTACATTGTTCTAACACTCAAAATAAACTACTATAGATAGACTCATGTTTGGAACGCTCTTCACTCGGACGTATTCCCATCCTCGACTTGCTCTTCCTCTTGAACTTCATAGTCAGCTAGATGGGGTAAAAGTAGGGAATGAGCAAACTAGCCCAGTAGGATTTATATCTCAATGTGCGGGCAATGATATAAGTGATTAGCAATTTAGAACTAGGTAAGTACGATGAATGATATGCAAGTACGAATAAAACTCGTTAAAACATGATATATAAAACAAGCTAGAGATAGTGATTATGATAGAACAAGATTTGTGAACAAGATAACAAGATAGAACTAGCAATAGATCACTTTGTACAAGCACGCGAGATTTCACTTGATGTCAAGAACGCAAGATATCACTATTTACATTAAATGCAGGATGGCCACATCACGCAAGCAAGCAAGCAAGAATGCACGAGCATGATCAAGTAACACTAATCAGGCACGTAGACACTAATGTACACCAAGGAAAGATCCACCAAGAATGCACACTAGGACACGTGTATGTGGTTATTGTATCTATCATTCAACAAGCAAGCAAGACTCCCAGCGCAGATGCAATGCCAGTAATCATTATACCTCATGGTTAACAGTATATCTATGACTCGCCGTCATTGGGCTAGATTGGAGCCCTTGGACACACGCCATGCCCTATCAGCATCTCATGTAAATTTTCAAATGTAGATACCCACAGTCATTAATAATGGCCAATGAGAGTTTCAATAAGTAAGCATGTGTAATGTCATGTTCATGATCATGATGGGAACAAGTAATAAGTAATTGAACATGATTTCATGATAACAATGGTCAAAAGATAAATTCGGCAGCATAACGATACGATTTATAATTTAGTTCAATCTTTACATTATTGGTTTTAGTCTAGATTGTCAATCACACTCACGAGAACAAGAAGAGAAAGGAAGTGCACGCTATCTCCAGGGAACTTCAATGGTACAACCAACTCATCGGTCATGTGGGAATCCATGGTCAGAGGAGATTTACGGAGGCCATGGAGAAAAGGACGCTAGTCTACCGATTCGGAATGATCGGTAGAGAGTTTCCAATTTCCCAAGAAAAGGGTGCCTAGATGTGCAAGTGTGTAGTGACGTACACGTCTCAATTATCAATCCATCAGTCTCAATCTCGCGGAAAACACTTAACATGGTGGCGTGCAATGACAATGCGTTTAACTACACATGGGTTCGCAAGATTTAAAGATGATAATTATCATTTAATCAAGCTAGAATGGTAGCAAGAGTAAATCACAAGTTCCATGAATGATCATATCATAAGAAAAGCACTTAGAATAATATTCATGTAATTAAGACTTTTAAATAGGTAAACACTTTTAAGCCATAAATATACATCAGGTAATGATCAGATCCAAGACATACAATCTACACATTTAAAATCATATTAAACAGACCTTGGGTATAGCGGTAAGATTTGCAAGAAAGTAAGTGGGGTTTTATGCAAAATCCTGACATCGCAATAGGGGCATATAAGAAAAGCGACAGGGCTGTCAGGCCCGAGGTCAGGTCGCGACAGGTTCATATAAGGAAAGCGACAGGGGGCTGTCAGGCCCGGGTCAGGTCGCGACAGGCCACAACAAGGGTCGCAACGGGTCGGGACTAGAAGGCGACAGGGTGTTGTGAAGAACGCGACTGGGCGGTCAGATCAGGCAGCACGATCGCGACAGAGCACCTCGTCGCGATCAGATTGTGACGGTGTGGGCTGTCTCGACGAGACCTCTGAATGCGGCCTGTCGGGCCGTCGCGTTCACAGGGTCTGCGTCTGACTCTGACAGAGCAAGGACATGTTCTTGGATTACGGTCCAGAACTGCCATGTATGGACACATGGTGCTTCCGAAATAGAGAATAAATTGTACAGTGTATGAAAAATAATGAAACCAGTTTGAAAACAACCTAGACATAGAAGGGTACTTCCAGTAAATCAGAATTAGAAAATAGGATGGTTTCGATAGGCTTTGATCAAGTCGAACACAACATCAGACCAAGTGTAACCTGAAACCGTAGTTTCATGCAGCAACCCTATTAACACGCTTATAACTCTCTAACTAATGACATTTAGACAAAACGTTCAACACAAAACCTGAGGAGGACAACTATTAGAAAACTTTCATGTTATGAGTTTACTCTAATTCGGTCTTGAATCACATGCAACATACTAAGAACGGGAAAAGCCCTAACAGTGCACGACTTTGGCAAACACTTATAATTCAAAATCTACTCATTGGAATTCGATGAAACCAGAAGGCAATGAAAGCTAACTTGATGCTCTACACATTTGGTATAGGAGATGTTAAGATTTGGCCCGAGAAAACCTACCTTTTGGGTTGATGAAGTCTCATTCTTCAGAAATCCTGTGTTCAGACCACTGTTTGTAGAACGCTTAATACTCCGTGTATACTGCATGGAATTTGGGCATTCCACTTGGGTTAGGAAGTAGACTCAACCTCTTTCCAGGGGTATAAGCCTTGCACGATGAGATTTAGGTTTGGCCTACCTTAACTTGACTCCAAGAAGGTGGTTTGTGCAGGTCGCATCAGACGAACGGGGAAGAAGATGAGCTTCTTGTGGTCGATCCACAGCTCCCTAGCCACCAAGAACTCCTCCACACGACCCCAGCAAGTTCTAAAACTCGTACCTAGGGTTTGGTGAAGAGTAATTAAGTAACCATGGTGTTTAGGAGTCCTATTGTAACTAGGAAAGAAGGGTTGCGGGATTGGCATGTGGTTCCTATTTTTGATGATTTCTTCCTCCATTAGAGAGTATTGGCCATCAAGCAACTCCATAGGTTGGTAAGCACGAATTTGGGTTGCTAAAATTGCATGATTGCATCCCAATTAAACTCTAATTGCCTCTTTTTAATTTTAGCTTATTTATGGTTACGAACTTCTATGCATTTTCTTGCTTCATTTGATTTTTGGGCCATATGTGGTCCATTGGCCCAATTATGATATTGGGTCATTAATATATAATGTTAGAAGCCTTTCTAACATTTTATTTAATTTATGATTGCGTCGTATTTCCATGTTAACGTTTTTCCGACTTGTTTCCTAATTTGGATAATCGGTCACCATGTGACGTACACTTGGTTAAATCGGATTTTTCGTCGTACAAATTATTTGTGGAACACTTAGGAATAGTGTGCAGGGTTGATTTATAATTCTTACGGATTTTTCCGATGTGTTTTAGCATATGCGATAATGATACGTATGTTTTAAATACTTCGATATTATGGAAATTATTTATTTCCATTATTTGAATTTTTATATACTAAAATTTCGTGGTGCTACACCCTCCCCCACTTAAGAGAATTTGGTCCCCAAATTCATGTATAGAAAGTTTTGTATAAGTGAGGTGTACTTACTTGTGAATAGCTCCGGGTATCTTTTGCGCATTGCTTGCTCGGTTTCCCACGTGTCGTCTTCATCCATGCGTTGATTCCATCTAACCTCACTAGTGGAATGACCTTGTTCCATAGTTGGCGCAGTTCCCGGTCCACGATCTTAACTGGCTTCTCTTGATAGGTTCCGTCTTTGTTGAATTCCAAGAGTTCATATTCTATGACATGCCACGGATCTCGTACATACTTTTTCAACATGGATATGTGGAACACATTATGTATTCCATCTATTTGTGGTGGTAAAGCGAGGCGATATGCCACCTCACCGATTATTTCAAGGATTTCGAAAGGCCCGACAAACCTTGGTGACAACTTGCCTTTAATGCCAAATCGCTTGATCCCACGGCCTGGAGACACTTTTAAGAATACATGTTCACCAACCTGAAACTCCAGGTCTCTTCTTCTATTATCTGCATATGCCTTTTGTCTTTGCTGCGCCACTGCCATTCTTTCTTTAATAAGCTTTACCTTCTCTGTGGTTTCCCTTATCATCTCGGGTCCTAGCATTTGTTTTTCGCCAACTTCATACCAGCATATTGGAGATCGACAACTCCTACCGTAGAGTGCTTCAAATGGTGCCATTTGAATGCTAGCTTGATAGCTATTATTGTAGGCGAACTCCACGAGGGATAAGTGTTCGTGCCAGCTACCTCCAAAATCTAGGACACATGCTCTAAGCATGTCTTCAATCACCTGGTTGGTTCTCTCCGTCTGACCATCTGTCTGTGGATGGGAAGCCGTGCTAAAGCTTAGTTTAGATCCCAAGGAGTAGTGCAGTCCTTTCCAAAAGTGGGATGTGAACCTAGGGTCTCTATCAGACACGATAGACACCGGTACTCCATGTAATCTGACTATTTCCTTTATATACAATGCGGCCAGAACATCTACTGACCACTTATTCTTCACTGGCAAGAAGTGAGCCGATTTAGTTAAGCGGTCGACAATAACCCAGATACCATGAATCACCTCTAGATTGGGTAGTCTGAAAATAAAGTCCATCCCTATACCTTCCCATTTCCATGCCGGGATTTCTAGGGGTTTGAGTTTACCTGGGGTCGCAAGTGTTCCGCCTTGACCTTTTGACATGTTAAGCATCGGGCGACATATTCCGCCACCTCTCTCTTCATATTAGGCCACCAAAAGCTTCTTTTCAAATCTTGATACATTTTGGTAGTTCCAGGATGGATGGTATACCTGGTCTTGTGACCCTCATCCATAATCATTTTCTTTGTCTCCGCATGGTCGGGTACACAGACTCGATCCCGGAACAATAGTCTTCCATCTTCAGTTATGAAAAATCCGGCCTCTGGTCTAGATTAACCTTAATCTCCACAAGTACGGGTCATTGTCTTGGAGTGTTGTGATGTCCTCCAATAGTGTAGGTAGTGCTCTAACACTAGCAACAAGGCATCCTTTCTTTTTGATATCAGCATCAATATTTAACTTGGCGAAGTCTTCTAATAACTTCCATTCATCCACCATTAAACTTGACAATGTGATCATTGGCTTTCTACTTAGAGCATCTGCCACAGCATTTGCTTTTCCTGGATGATATTGGATTGTAAAGTTGAAGTCTTTGAGATATTCCAACCACCTCCGCTGTCTCATATTCAAGTCCTGCTGAGAAAACAGATACTTTAAACTTTTATGGTCAGAAAACACAATGAATTTCTCACCATATAGATAATGACGCCATATCTTCAAGGCGAAGACTACAGCAGCTAGCTCCAGATCATGTATAGGGTAATTGTCCTCGTGCTTCTTCAATTGTCTGGACGCGTAGCATATAACTTTCCCATTTTGCATCAGCACACAGCCAAGGCCGATCCCGGATGCATCGGTGTATACTTCAAAACTACCCCCAACAACTGGCAGTGTCAGTACGGGTGCCGAGGTAAGGTGCCCTTTCAATGCCTTGAAACTTTGTTCACATTCATTTGTCCATACAAATGGATTCTCCTTCCTTGTGAGCCTGGTCAATGGTACAGCTATCTTTGAGAAATGTTTAATGAAGCGACGATAATAACCGGCTAAACCCAAAAAGCTCCTAATCTCCGACATAGTTGTCGACCTTTCCCAATTTTTTACCGCCTCCACCTTAGATGGATCCACGGATATTCCCTCCTTGGATATGATGTGACCAAGGAAAGACACTTCCTCCATCCAGAATTCACACTTACTAAGTTTACCATAGAGTTGATTATCTCTGAGCACTTGCAGAGCAACCTTCAAGTGTTCCTCATGTTCTTCTTTAGATTTGGAGTAAATAAGGATGTCATCAATGAACACCACTATGAACTGGTCCAAGTATGGCCTATAAATATTGTTCATAAGTTGCATGAAAGCCGCTGGAGCATTTGTTAAACCAAACGGCATGACCACGAATCATAGTGACCATATCTACTCGGAATGCCGACTTGTGAATATCCTCCTCCTTTATTCTTAGTTGATGGTAGCCTCATCTTAGATCTATCTTGGAGAAATATTGTGCACCAGAGATCTGGTCAAACAGCTCGTCGATGCGGGGCAGTGGATACTTATTCTTTATTGTCAACTGGTTTAACTGACGGTAATCAATGCATAGCCTCATTGTCCCGTCCTTCTTTCTGACAAATAGCACTGGCGCTCCCCACGGGGATGTGCTAGGCCTGATAAATCCCTGATCTAGCAATTCTTGGATCTGTCTTTTCAACTCCTGCAATTCAATAGGGGACATGTGATACAGAGCTTTTGAAACAGGGGCTGCCCCAGGGAGTAACTCAATGGTGAAGTTTGCCTCCCACTCAGGTGGTATGCCAGGTAATTCCTTTGGAAATACATCAGGATAGTCCCTGGCTATCGGAATGTCTTCTAGGGTTGGTTTCTTCTTTTCAGTCGCCAAGATGGAAACTAGGAAAGCATCACAACCTTGGTTGATCAGCTTAGAAGCCTTTAAGGAGGATATCATGATAGGGTGTTTGCGATAACAGGTGCCAAGTAGCGATAGAGTTGGAAGGTTTGGTCTTTTAAAAGTGACCCTCCTATGGCGACAGTTTACATCAGCGTCATATTCAATTAGCCAATCGACACCCAGAATGGCATCATAACCCTTCATGTCTAAACAGATGAGGTCGGCAGGGAGATTGTGTCCTTCAATTACAGTTTCACATTTCGGCAAGTAATGAGTGAGTTCAGATTCTGAGCCTAGTGGAGAGGCTATAGTGATCTTGGATTTCAAAGGTACAGGTTTGACAGGTAGAGTTGCAGCAAATGTGGTGGAAATAAATGAATATGCAGCTCCAGTATCAATAAGCACAAAAGCAGGTTTAGAGTGTATGGAAATGGTACCTTCCACCATACCCCCTTCCTCGGGTAGGTCAGCTTCTATGACATCATTAAGGTGTCCCTGACGCCGTGGTACATTCTGAGCTATGCCTGCTTGGTCCTTCGTCATTGGACAGTCAGGAATACGGTGGTCATGACCACCACATCTCAAGCATGCCCCGAGCTTCTTCCAGCATTCATCAGCTCGGTGCCCTAGTTTATCACAGAATTTGCAGTTTTCAGCCAACTGCCTACCTTCCATTTTAACTCTTTTGTCTCCCGCAACATCTCTTCCGGCATTTGGCCTCTTGTTGTTGTTGTTGACGTTGTTGTTACGAAAGGTTGGAGCAATATTAGGTGCTCCCTTCTTGACGAAGACCGTCTAGGAGTTGCCCTTGCCCCTCATGCCTCTACTTTGGCCATGGTGTCTTCTACCAGCTGAGCTCTTTAGACCATCTCAGTGTAAGTCTGAATGTTGTGTGGTCCGAGCCTTTCAATGAACATGGGACTGAGCCCATCCATGAAACGGTTAGCCTTCAGTCTTTTCGTTCCCAAGTGTGGGCATACACAGCTAGGCGCGCGAACTGAGCCTCATACTCAGCCACGGACATTCCCTTCTACTTTAGTGCGGCAAACTCCGCTGCCTTTTTCTCCTTGACTCTCTCAGAGAAATACCTTCCCCGGAATATCTCTAGGAATCCGACCCACTCCAGTTCGCCAACATTAGGCAGGTGGGCCGAGGTGGACTTCCACCATGCTCGGGCATCTTTAGTGAATTGAAAAGTAGCCAGTACCACTTTCTCCCTGTTAGTGCATTGCATGACTTGGAAGATCCTTTCTATCTCCTCTTGCCAGTTCTCGGCCTCGTCCGGATCAAGGGATCCAGAGAAACGAGGAGGGTTTAAACTCCTAAAATTTCAGTGCAGATCACCGGCTTGTTGGGCTCACATTCTAAATAATAAATACAACATGTTTTTTGATGATGAACAATGTGAACAATGAGAATTGAGTTAATGCATGAGATCTTCATACAAGTGACTTGTCACAATAACTTGGTACAATGCTTGATTATATATGTTCATTATCTCACTAACTATGTTTACTAATGTAGGAGATATACCATGCAAGACATGTGCCAAAATCATGTTTGAAAGATCAAGCAAAGCCAAAAGACAATGTACCTGTCGACAGCCATCAAGACCCTGTCGACAGATACCAACAGTCAGAAAGCATACACTTCTGGAAAACAATCCCTGTCGACAGCAACAAAGCCTCCTGTCGACAGAAGCATACAGTCAGAAAATCACAGTTCTGGAAAACATATCCCTGTCGACAGCACCAAGGCACCTGTCGACAGATGCACACAGTGAGAGCTTCAACAGAACTTCTAGACTTCTGGAACTTGGCACACTGTTGATCCCTGTCGACAGCAGGTGTATGACCTGTCGACAGACGTACAGAATCTTCAGAATCGGAAAGTTTCAAAGTTACTAAACTTGATGTTTCCTACTACCACGTCTCTCCATATGTAAACACCACTATATAAGCAACTTTCTAAAGTTAATCAAGTACACAAGCAGCCTCCAAGCAGGAACCCTAAAAAGTTGTCAAGAGAAGTCTTGCTTTGCTGCTCTGCTTCAACCTACCACCCAGAACCAAGAAGAGAAGTCTCTCCAGCGGAAGGTGAAGCCTGAACGTCGTGGATTCAAGCATCCCCATCAACTTGTGATCATCAAGACGAAGCTTGAAGTCCAGCCAGACGTTCACCAGAAGAGTTTACAATTTGGAATTGTTCTTCAACTCTCAAACTCTTCTCTGTTTCTATTTTTCATATCCGTGTGTGTGTGGTGTTTCAAGCAGTCCTTGTGCTTGATACACGTGTGTGGGTGTTGATCTGATCGTGGTTGCACATCAGATAACACGTGTGTGTGAGTTGTAGTTTGTGAATTAGCTCATAAGCAGATTGTTCTGTGTGTGTGTGTGGCCCGTGGATGTAGGATACACGAGTTGTGTACTCCGAACCACGTAAATCTGTGTGTCTCGTGGTTTGAGCATTTTCACGTTAGATGTTTGATAGGCACGCTATATTTGCACACACTTGATAGGTCATTAATCCAATTGTCATCAAGTCACACACATCCACACATAGTGAAACTCTATTCTTATCGTTATAATCTGTGTTTTAAAGAAAAGAAGGTGATAAACGTTTTTTTTTTAATCGGCAGTAATCTATTCAACCCCCCTTCTAGATTACCATATAGGGAATTCCGCAACCCTTCAATTGGTATCAGAGCCGAGTTTCTCCGATTTACTGCCTTATCTGTTTGATCTTACGATCAGGAGATTCACGGTCTAATGGAATCTAACAAGGGGTATATGGCCGAGGGACACTCAGTGACCAGGCCACCCTTCTTTGATGGCACTAACTATCCGTACTGGAAAAATTGAATGCAGGTGTTACTACGAGCACAAAATTTTGAACTATGGAAAATAGTCAGAAAAGGAGCATACGAACTGCCTCAGGACGAGGACACCTGGACGAAGGACCAGATCGCCAAGGGGACACTCAACTGGAGCGCCCTCAACATGATGTAGTGCGCAGTCCACCCAAAGGAGTACTCAAGAGTCTCCACATGCACCTCAGCAAAGGAGGTGTGGGACAAGCTTGAGCTGATCTATGAAGGTACATCTGAGGTAAGAGAATCAAAGGTAAGCATGTTGGTTTCAGAATATGAAATGTTCAAAATGAATAATGATGAAACCATCTCTGACATGTTTGCTAGATTCATGATAATTATAAATGGATTGAAAGGTCTTAAAATGGAATACTCAGAGAGTGACTTAGTGAGGAAGATACTTCGGTCTCTTCCATCCTCATGGAACACCAAAGCCACTGTCATTGAGGATTCCAAAGACCTCTCAAAAATGAGAGTAGATGAATTGATTGGTTCTCTGATGACTTATGAACTGAATGTCAAAAGAAAGGAAACTGAAGAAAATCCTAGGAAGTCACTTGCTTTGAAGGCTTCCAGGAAGAGCTCTTCAGCTTCCAAAAAGGAGATAATTCAGGAAAGTGATGTGACTGAATCGTCTAGTGAGAGTGAGAATGATGAAATGGCTATGCTCACTAGACAATTCAAAAAATTCCTGAAATACAAAGGAGAGGTACAAGTTACTCTAAACCTTTCCAAAAGAAAGACTTTGCTAATAAATTTAAAATTAACAAAAAGTCTGAGATTGTCTGTTATGAGTGCAAGAAGCAAGGGCACATGAGAGGAGAGTGCCCCGAGCTCAAAAAGAAGCTGAAGAAGGACAAGTTCACTTTCAAGAAGGCCAAGGCAATGGTGGCCACTTGGAGTGATGAAGATGAAGACGAGGACAGTCAAGCTACTCAGGAGATGATGAGATTCAGTGTCTCATGGCAAGGAGTGATGACTCCAACGAGGTAAGCTCTTCCTTTGAAACATATTCTATTCTGAATGGGAAGAAGCTTATATTGTTCTATTTGAAAAAGTCTGTGAACTCAAGTCCGAAAATAAAGCACTCAAGAAGAAAGTCAATTCCCTTGTTCATGAATCAAACAACAATGAAGAAATTGAATCCTTGAATAAGGTGATTGAAATGATGAAGATTGATGAACAAACACACATTGATGAATTGGATAGCATGAAACTTAAGTTTCAAGAAGTTCAAAAGGAAAGAGATGATCTAATGAACTCTCTTGAAACTCTTAAAAGTGAGTATGCTAATCTAAAAGAAAGATTGGAACAAGCTGAAAAGGAAATAAAAGGTAAGTCAAAAGATTTGTCTGGCTTTGTCAAAAGTAAACAGAATCTGGATGCAATTCTAGGTTCAAAAGTGTTTGTTGCAAGACATGGGATGGGTTTCAAAATGCAAAGCCAAAGGAAATTGGCAAAAATCTGCTAACAGATTTCATTGATTCCAGCCCAAGTTCAAGTAAACAAACCCCTTCAAAGAATAAGAAAAATCCTTCAAAGGGTAAGAAACAAGAACCTAAATTGATCAAGTTTGTTCCTAGTCGATCTAAGGAATTTGCAACAAGCCCAAGATAGGACAAAAAGCATGCTCCCAAACCCAAATTAACAAGGCAACAAAAGGGTAAGATGCCAATGCATGCTCCAAGAATATCATGCCCACTGTTGTTCATAAAATTCATCATGCAAAATCTGCAAAAAGGTCGGGCATAATGAAAAACAATGTTGGAATAGCCCAAATCAAATCAAAATCAAACAAGTTTGGATTCCTAAACACTTGTTATTTGGCATGAATGATACAAAGGGACCCAAAGTAATTTGGGTACCAAAACCTCTTGTCTGATCCACATGTGCAGGAATGCCTAGCAGCCCACAATCAAAACAAATGGTACCTGGACAGTGGCTGCTCGAGGCACATGACGGGCGATAAAGACAAATTCAGTTTGCTCGTGGAAAAAGACGGAGGTCAAGTGATTTTTGGAGGTAACAACAAAGGCCAGATCATCGGCTCAGGTAAGGTTGGTAAGTTTGCCTCTAACTCCATTGACAATGTTTACTTGTTGATGGCCTTCATCACAACTTGCTTAGCATAAGTAGTTGTGTGATAAGGGTCATAAAATTGTCTTTGAATCCAATTCATGTCAAATTCTTGATAAGGAAACAGGAAGTCTGAAATTTTCTAGAAAAAGAATAAACAACATCTACATGGTTGACTTAGATGATCCAGAAAATGATGATTTGTGTCTTGTAGCAAACAAACAGGACGAGCTTACATTGTGGCATCGTAGGCTTGGTCATGCTAGCTATAATGTGTTGCACAAGATCATGAGGCTCAAACTGGTAAGTGGACTTCCTGAAATCCCATTCAACAGAAATGAAAATTTTTGTGATGCATGTGCACAGGGAAAACAAACCCGGAAATCCTTCAAATCAAAAGCACCGGTGAGTACTTCTAAAGCTTATGAACTGTTGCACATGGACCTATTTGGACCTACAAGAACACTAAGTCTCAATGGCAAGCGTTATGGTTTTGTCATTGTAGATGATTTCTCTAGGTTCACTTGGGTAAAATTTCTGGCTCACAAGAATGAAGCACTGAATGTCTTTGAAGAATTTTTCAATAAAATTGAGCATGGAAATGTCAACAAAATATGCTCCATCCGCACTGATCACGGGGGAGAATTTGACAACAACTCCTTCACTGATTTTTGCAGGAACCAAGGTATAGACTTGTTTTCCTCCCCAAGAACTCCAGAGCAAAATGGGGTCGTGGAGAGGAAAAATAGAACCTTGGTGGAGATGGCTCGCACGCTTCTGGTCGAGAATCAACTAGCAAGAACCTTTTGGGCAGAAGCGGTAAACACGTCATGCTACATCCTTAACAGAGCCATGGTAAGACCGGTATTCAAGAAAACTTCCTACGAACTACTGAAAGGTAAGAAACCCACTATTGGGTATTTCAGAGTTTTTGGCTCAAAAGTGTTCATACATAACAATGATAAAAATGATTTGGACAAGTTTGAAGCCAAAGCGATCAAGGTATTTTTCTTGGATACTCAGAACACTCTAGAGCCTATAGGGTGTTTAATCTCAAAACAAGAAAAGTGGAAGAAACTCCACATGTTGTATTTGATGAATCTCAAACCAAGCCTAACATTCTAATCTTTACAGGTTTGTAGAGAAATTGAAGATACAACACTCGGAGAACTACAAAGAAAACCAAATGCAATCTCTAAAACAACTCTTAAAACAAAAGTGGATATCTTCGCAGGTACGATGATGAAAATGACGGACATTGTTCAGAAATGAAGAAGAAGTACTGCACAAGATCCACAACAACAAGATCAACTTCAAGCTGAAAGTCCTCCAGCCACCCCTCCTCCAGAACAACCTCCTCAAATGCAAGATCAACCCGGACCTTCAACTGTTACTAATGTGAGGTATTCTAAAGCTCATCCACTTGAAATGTCATAGGTGACATAAATGACTCAGTTCAAACTAGGTCTAAGGTTAATCAAATAGTTGAACATGATCATTTAGCTTTTGTATCACAAGTGGAACCTAAAAATGTTGAAGAAGCATTAAAAGAAAACTCATGGATTGATGCTATGTATGAGGAGCTTGGGCAATTTCAAAGAAATAATGTCTGGAGTTTAGTTCCTAGAACCCCTGAAATATCTGTCATTGGGACAAGATGGGTCTTTAGGAATAAACTAAATGAAGAGGGTAAAGTGGTGAGAAACAAGGCTAGACTGGTTGCAAAAGGATATAATCAGGAATTTGGTGTGGACTTTGAAGAATCCTTTGCACCTGTAGCTAGACTAGAAGCAGTTAGGATCTTGTTAGCATATGCATGTTCAAACAAGTTCAAACTATTTCAAATGGATGTTAAAACTGCTTTCTTGAATGGCTACATAAAAGAGGAAGTCTATGTTTCTCAACCACCTGGCTTTGAGGATCATGATAAACCAAACCATGTATTTAAATTGCACAAAGCTCTTTATGGTTTGAAACAGGCACCCCGAGCTTGGTACGACAGGCTGAGCACCTATCTGGTAAGCAAAAACTACTCAAGAGGTAAGGTAGACCAAACTCTCTTTACAAAGAAAGTTCGCAATCATATAATTGTTGTTCAAGTCTATGTGGACGACATTATCTTTGGTTCTACTAATCCTTCACTGTGTGAAGAATTCTCTAAACATATGCACAGTGAATTTGAGATGAGTCTTATGGGGGAGCTTCAATTTTTCTTGGTTTGCAGGTCAAACAATTCGAAGACGGATTCTTCATCAACCAAGAAAAATATGTTAAAGAGCTACTGAAAAAGTTTCAGTTTGAACAAGCTAAACATGCCTCAACACCATGAGCACAAGCATTAAGCTAGAAAGTGATGAGAAAGGTAAATCGGTAGATGCCAAATAATTTGAGGTATGATTGGCTCACTCCTTTATCTTACTGCAAGTAGACCAGACATACAATTCAGTGTTTGTCTTTGTGCTAGATACCAATCTAGTCCAAAGGAAAGCCATTTAATTGCAGTCAAGAGAATTTTCAGATCTCTCAGGTACGTATGATTTGGGCCTTTGGTATCCAGCAGGTAGTAGTTTTGAGTTGATTTCTTATTCTGATGCAGACTACGCTGGATGTAAAATTGACAGGAAAAGCACTAGTGGCTATTGCCAAATGCTTGGTGGTTGCATGGTTTCGTGGGCATCCAAGAAGCAACACTCAGTTGCACTCTCCACTGCAGAGGCAGAATATGTTGCTGTAAGGAGTTGTGTGACACAAGTGTTGTGGATAAAGAGTCAACTGTGTGACTATAACCTGGATATTGGATGCACACCTATCCTATGTGACAACACTAGTGCAATCAATCTATCAAAGAATCCCATTCAACACTCTAGGACAAAACACATAGAAATTCGTCATCATTTCTTGAGAGATGAGGTAGCCAATAAAACCTTGGAAATTAGCTTCATACCCACTGAAAAACAATTGGCTGACATCTTTACCAAACCTTTGGCAGAAGATAGATTCACAACATTGAGACGAGAATTGGGTTTGTGCAAATTACAATGAAACTTAACCCAAATATTAAGTATATGTTCCTTGTGTGAACTACTATGAGGTATATCAAATGGTGATTTGTGGAAGAACAAGTCCTGCTTGTTTGGAAACTTTCATTATGCGTGAGAAAATATTCTCCGCAAGTATCCATAGTTATGTTGCATGAAAGGGTCATTGACTTTCTATGAAGATTCAATTTCTTTATATTTTGCCCACTCACTATTCCTTGTCAAAGATTGAACATCTTCATGAAATCAATTCATACTTGCTTTGGTGTTTTTAGTTGCTTGATCAAATTGTGCAAATGTGTCTTGTTGTACTTGAATGTATGTCTACACAATAGCACACACTATGGGGGAGCAAATTAAGGTTAGATGGATATCACTGTGAAGGAAATCACTCACCTTTTGTGCTTCTACAATTCCCCACATGCTTTGCCCATTCCTTACTTCATTCTGACCTTATACTAGCTCTAAACAGGTCTCTGTCGACAGCCCACAAGCCCCCTATCGACAGATAAGGCCATACAGAACTATATTTCTGCACACTGTCTACATATGTCGACAGGTCAACTTTCCTCTGTCGACAGATATCCACAGTCTCTGCCTCCCAGAATCCTTAATCTTCTGTCTGTGTGATCCTGTCGACATGCCATTTCTCCCTGTCGACAGACATAATGAAAGTTGGAACTTCAAGCCCATTTCTTCAATCATTCAGTGAGCAGCTTCATGTTTAACAAATAAGGTGTCTATAAGGTGTTCATGCACGTTTGACCACACCATGTACAAATGATATTTACGCTATTCTTTGTACCACTATGATTTTCACATACTACTCATGTTTGGGTTTAGGTTCTATCATTCTGAAAAACATTTCACAACTCTCAAGGATATACACCTCACTCCTCTAAATAATTCATTTGTAAGCAAACATAGTTCTCAATTTACTTGATCAGTCTTTTGGTCATGGAACTGAATGTCTAATATTGATAGCTAATCATATAAACTACTTGATCTTGAGCTTTTAAAGCAATACTTGGAGAACAGCTACCTATTTCTGAAAAATAGCATTCACATAAGAAAAATAAAAATCAACTTCAAATTGGGATAAATATAGAGCAATGTTGTGTTTTGCTGAGTAACCGGGGTGATGGGCATCACAAATGTCTGCCCTCGCGTCAAAAGGCTCACTCATCAACTCTGTACAACAGTATGCTGGACACTTCCACTGAGTAACTGGGGGTATGGGCACTTGTAATGTCTATCCTCACGTCAAAAGGTGTGAAGTCCTCTTAAGTACCATTTTTTTCCCATTACCTTTTGTATTGCAATTAAGCAAAATGAAATAGTGTGAAGCCTCCACTGAGTCATAAATCTCAGGGTCATTGGTTTTATGATTGTCTTGACATATAGATATTCATTTCATGCATCATTTGCCTATCAACAAAATGAGGATTGTGTTGTCTTACACTGCATTTATACATCGAAGGGTGATAGTGCATTGTTCTTCATTTAAGTAGGTGTTTTCTTAATGCTCTAACTTAAAATTCCTTGGGTAGTATGTCAAAACCATTAAGGAAAATGAATTGGCTTTTTATATCTTTGTATATGGTTGGGTAAAATATGTGTTCACCTCTTATCTACCTTAAATAAACACTTAGGATCCACTGCTCCAAATTTCAAATTCACAAAACCCACCAAAAACAGCAAACTGGCCATTTACTAATGTCCCTGTCGACAGGCATCAAGGGCCCTGTCGACAGCCGGCGGCAGACATGTTGTTTGGAAGCCCATCGGGCAAGGGTTTAAGGCTGGATTTTGTGGGACCCAACCTTTCAAATACCCACAAGCCTTCTATAAGAGGTCCCCACCCCCCTTTCCATCCTTTTCCACTTCCAAAAACACTCCTTTCCCTCCCTCTCCACAAACTCTCCTTCTTCAGGGCCACAGAAGCGAACCCTGCCTCCTCTGCCATCTCTCCCTCCCTTCGTCTCCTTCCTCTATCCCGTCTTCATCTACATCGAGATTCCACCTCTGATGGCTCCATCGGCCAAGAAGATGGCATCCCGTCGTCGTCCTCGGTCTCCCGAAGCCGACCAGGGCTCCAGGGCAACCGCCGAGCGTCGGACGAAGCACCGGGAAGATCGCCTACCGGAGCTCGTCATCCCGTCTACTCTTTCCCTCCTCGAAGTCCATGGAACCTTCACGAAGGTCGTGCACCCACGCTACATCGACTTTGTCTCATTGGAGGACATGTTTCCCGAACTCCAGTCACTCTTTGATGTCCAGGGCTGGGCTCCCTTTTGCTCCGATCACAAGTGGTACTCCCCAACCCCCGTGACTGATTTCTACACCAACCTTCGTCTGTCTAGCAGTGGTGCGTTGTACACCAAGGTAAAGGATACTCCATTTTTCATTACTCCAAACCTTCTATCCACTGCCCTGCAAATCCTAAATACCGGAGTGAACATACTGACCCATCATCCAACTCCAGAGGAGTACCATACTCTTATTACTCTGCAGCCTTACGACCCTACTGATCGTAAGCAAATGAATGCCAACTCTTTCCCTCCCCTTCATCGTCTCATCCACCACATATTCACCACCCTCATCGCTCCAAAAGATGGTAGCCGAGAACTTGTAACGTTCCTTCACAAGTCTCTACTTCATCAATTCTTCAATGTTGAACCTATCAACCTACCACTTCTTATGGTCTCTATCTTTCGCATATGCGTTCGCAGTGCCAAGCGATCTATGCCATATGCCTGCCAACTCACTACTCTCTTCCTCTTCATTGGCATTCAAATCCCAAAGGAGGAGATGATCATTCTCAAATCACGTAGCTCCTATGACCTCACTACTACACACAGATGGGCTACAAAATGGTAGATGGCATCGTCACAAGAGACCTCAAAGGTAAAGGGGTAGCTGCTGATGATGGTGATGATGAAGATGACAATGGTGCTGAAGATGAAAACTCCCAAGATGAGCCCCTAGATGCTCCGGGAGATGCTCCTGCTGATGTTGCTGAGCCCTCAATTCGGGATTTACTTGCTCAGCTCCAGATCCAAATGGCAACAGGCTTTGAGAGACTTAATGCCAGAATGGACACACTTGACACCCGCCTGGATAGCATTGCTCCTACGCGTCGGGCTCCTACACCGCCAGCTGATGATGAGGCTTAGTTAGCTTAGGTGTCTAGGATAGCGTCAAGTCCTGTTATCTTTCAGTCATGTTGTTCTTAGATGATTGTCAATCAATGTCTTTCCCTTCTCTGTTTTTCCCATTACCATGTCATGTACTATGTATGACTCATGAAATATCAATGCAACTCCTTATTCTTTGCCTAATACATGTGTATATGGTGTATGCTTTTAGATGTTGTCAAAAGGGGGAGAAACTCAATTGCGCACTTACTTAATTGATTAATTTTGTCATCATCAAAAAGGGGGAGAATGTTGGGTTCACATTCTAAATAATAAATACAACATGTTTTTTGAGGATGAACAATGATGAACAATGTGAACAATGAGAATTGAGTTTAATGCATGAGATCTTCATACAAGTGACTTGTCACAATAACTTGGTACAATGCTTGATTATATATGTTCATTATATCTCACTAACTATGTTTACTAATGTAGGAGATATACCATGCAAGACATGTGCCAAAATCATGTTTGAAAGATCAAGCAAAGCCAAAAGACAATGTACCTGTCGACAGCCATCAAGACCCTGTCGACAGATACCAACAGTCAGAAAGCATACACTCTGGAAAACAATCCTTGTCGAAAACAACAAAGCCTCCTGTCGACAGAAGCATACAGTCAGAAAATCACAGTTCTAGAAAACAGATCCCTGTCGACAGCACCAAGGCACCTGTCGACAGATGCACACAGTGAGAGCTTCAACAGAACTTCTAGACTTCTGGAACTGGGCACACTGTTGATCCCTGTCGACAGCAGATGTATGACCTGTCGACAGACGTACAGAATCTTCAGAACCGGAAAGTTTCAAAGTTACTAAACTTGGTGTTTCCTACTACCACTTCTCTCCATATGTAAACACCACTATATAAGCAACTTTCTAAGTTAATCACGTACACAAGCAGCCTCCAAGCAAGAACCCTAAAAAGTTCTCAAGAGAAGTCTTGCTCTGCTGCTCTGCTTCAACCTACCCCCCAGAACCAAGAAGAGAAGTCTCTCCAGCGGAAGGTGAAGCCTGAACGTCGTGGATTCAAGCATCTCCACCAACTTGTGATCATCAAGACGAAGCTTGAAGTCCAGCCAGACGTTCACCAGAAGAGTTTACAATTTGGATTTGTTCTTCAACTCTCAAACTCTTCTCTGTTTCTATTTTTCATATCCGTGTGTGTGTGGTGTTTCAAGCAGTCCTTGTGCTTGATACACGTATGTGGGTGTTGATCTGATCGTGGTTGCACATCAGATAACACGTGTGTGTGAGTTGTAGTTTGTGAACTAGCTCATAAGCAGATTGTTCTCTGTGTGTGTGTGGCCCGTGGATGTAGGATACACGAGTTGTGTACTCCGAACCACATAAATCTGTGTGTCTCATGGTTTGAGCATTTTCACGTTAGATGTTTGATAGGCACGCTATATTTGCACACACTGATAGTTCATTAATCCAATTGTCATCAAGTCACACACATCCACACATAGTGAAACTCTATTCTTATCGTTATAATCTGTGTTTTAAAGAAAAGAAGGTGATAAACGTTATTTTTAAATCGGCAGTAATCTATTCAACCCCCCTTCTAGATTACCATATAGGGAATTCCGCAACCCTTCACGGCTCCGTTCCTTGTAGCTCCAGCCTGATTTCCAGCCTAAACTACATTTTGTAGTGCCTGGGTCAATCCAGCCACGGTTTTGTGCATAGCTTGCCACTGATTACGAGCCATTGCAGTTGAGTGACAGAGTTATGAGGGTCCCTGAGAAAAGGATGGAAACCAATTAATGTCTCTAGATACGTTATAAGAGTCCATGGGTAGAAGTGTTTAATTCTTTCTATCATATTCCCAGTCTCTACCCATTCTCACCAGGCACTACATTTAATTTCCATGACCTAGGTTCCATAGGTATCTCCTATTCCTGAGACATATATCCTATTTGGTATTCCTAGGCTCTGATACCACTAAACTATCACGTCCCGAGAATTACGCAGCGGATATTATTGATTAATTAAAGTCGATATTCTGAGGCGTGAACAGTCGGCAAATAAGTCTCTAGCTATCATACATCATCATAGGGCCCAAATTTGAACTTAATGGAAATTGTATTCAAATCTCATATTTGTCTCAGATAAACTAATACAGGACTAAGACTCAATAAAAGTAAAAGTACATAATACCTCACTTCCTACTACATTGTTCTAACACTCAAAATAAACTACTATAGATAGACTCATGTTTGGAACGCTCTTCACTCGAACGCATTCCCATCCTCGACTTGCTCTTCCTCTTGAACTTCATAGTCACCTAGATGGGGTAAAAGTAGGGAATAAGCAAACTAGCCCAGTAGGATTTATATCTCAATGTGCGGGCAATGATATAAGTGATTAGCAATTTAGAACTAGGTAAGTACGATGAATGATGCAAGTACGAATAAAACTCGTTAAAACATGATATATAAAACAGCTAGAGAGAGTGATTATGATAGAACAAGATTTGTGAACAAGATAACAAGATAGAACTAGCAATAGATCACTTTGTACAAGCACGCGAGATTTCACTTGATGTCAAGAACGCAAGATATCACTATTTACATTAAATGCAGGATGGCCACATCACGCAAGCAAGCAAGCAAGAATGCACGAGCACGATCAAGTAACACTAATTAGGCACGTAGACACTAATGTACACCAAGGAAAGATCCACCAAGAATGCACACTAGGACACGTGTATGTGGTTATTGTATCTATCATTCAACAAGCAAGCAAGACTCGCAGTGCAGATGCAACGCCAGTAATCATTATACCCCATGGTTAACAGTATATCTATGTCTCGCCGTCATTGGGGCTAGATTGGAGCCCTTCGACACACGCCGTGCCCTGTCAGCATCTCATGTAAATTTTCAAATGTAGATACCCACAGTCATTAATAATGGCCAATGAGAGTTTCAATAAATAAGCATGTGTAATGTCATGTTCATGATGATGATGGGAACAAGTAATAAGTAATTGAACATGATTTCATGATAACAATGGTCAAGAGATAAATTCGGCAGCATAACGGTACGATTTATATTTTAGTTCAATCTTTACATTATTGGTTTTAGTCTAGATTGTCAATCACACTCACGAGAACAAGAAGAGAAAGGAAGTGCACGCTATCTCCAGGGAACTTCAATGATACAACCAACTCGTCGGCCATGTGGGAATCCATGGTCAGAGGAGATTTACGGAGGCCTTGGAGAAAAGGTCGCTAGTCTACCGATTCGGAATGATTGGTAGAGAGTTTTCAATTTCCCAAGAAAAGGGTACCTAGATGTGCAAGTGTGTAGTGACGTACACGTCTCAATTCTCAATCCATCGGTCTCAATCTCGCGGAAAACACTTAACATGGTGGCGTGCAATGACAATGCGTTTAACTACACATGGGTTTGCAAGATTTAAAGATGATAATTATCATTTAACAAGCTAGAATGGTAGCAAGAGTAAATCACAAGTTCCATGAATGATCATATCATTAAGAAAAGCACTTAGAATAATATTCATGTAATTAAGACTTTTAAATAGGTTAAACACTTTTAAGCCATTAAATATACATCAGGTAATGATCAGATCCAAGACATACAATCTACACATTTAAAATCATATTAAACAGACCTTGGGTATAGCGGTAAGATTTGCAAGAAAGTAAGTGGGGTTTTATGCAAAATCCTGACATCGCAACAGGGGCATATAAGGAAAGCGACAGGGCTGTCAGGCCCGGGGTCAGGTCGCGACAGGTTCATATAAGGAAAGCGACAGGGGGCTGTCAGGCCTGGGTCAGGTCGCGACAGGCCACAGCAAGGGTCGCGACGGGTCGGGGAAGGCGACAGGGTGTTGTGAAGAACGCGACTGGGCGGTCAGATCAGGCAGCACGATCGCAACAGAGCGCCTCGTCGCGATCAGATCGCGACGGTGTGGGATGTCGCGACGAGACCTCTGAACGCGGCCTATCAGGCAGTCGCGTTCACAGGGTATGCGCCTGACTTTGATAGAGCATGGACATGTTCTTGGATTGCGGTCCAGAACTGCCATGTATGGACACAGGGTGCTTCCGAAATAGAGAATATATGTACAGTGTATGAAAAATAACGAAACTAGTTTTAAAACAACCTAGACATACAAGGGTACTTCCAGTAAATCAGAATTAGAAAATAAGGATGGTTTCGATAGGCTTTGATCAAGTCGAACACAACATCAGACCAAGTGTAACCTGAAACCGTAGTTTCGTGCAGCAACCCTATTAACACGCTTATAACTCTCTAACTAATGACATTTAGACACAAAATTCAACACAAAACCTGAAGAGGATAACTAGTAGAATAACTTTCATGTTATGAGTTTCCTCTAATTCGGTCTTGAATCACATGCAACATACTAAGAACAGGAAAAGCCCTAAGAGTGCACGACTTTGGCAAAACGCTTATAATTCAAAATCTACTCATTGGAATTCGATGAAACCAGAGGGCAATGAAAGCTAACTTGATGATCTACACATTTGGTATAGGAGATGTTATGATTTGGCCCGAGAAAACCTACCTTTGGGTTGACGAAGTCTCGTTCTTTAGAAATCCCGTGTTCAGACCACTGTTTGTAGAACGCTTAATACTCTGTGTATACTGCATGAAATTTGGGCATTCCACTTGGGTTAGGAAGTAGACTCAACCCTCTTTCCAGGGGTATAAGCCTTGCACGATGGGATTTAGGTTTGCCCTACCTAAACTTGACTCCAAGAAGGTGGTTTGTGCAGGTCGCAGCAGAAAAACGGGGAAGAAGATGAGCTTATTGTGGCCGATCCACAGCTCCCTAGCCACCAAGAACTCCTCCACACGAGCCCAACAAGTTCTAAAACTCGTACCTAGGGTTTGGTGAAGAGTATTTAAGTAACCATGGTGTCTAGGAGTCCTATTGTAACTAGGAAAGATGGGTTGCGGGATTGGCATGTTGGTTTCCTATTTTGATGATTTCTTCCTCCATTAGAGAGTCTTGGCAATCAAGCAACTCCCATAGGTGGGTAAGCACAAATTTGGGTTGCTAAAATTGCATGATTGCATCCCAATTAAACTCTAATTGCCTCTTTTTAATTTCAGCTTATTTATGGTTAAGAATTTTTATGCATTTTCTTGCTTCATTTGATTTTGGGCCATATGTGGTCCATTGGCCCAATTATGATATTGGGTCATTAATATATAATGTTAGAAGCCTTTCTAACATTTTATTTAATTTATGATTGCGTCGTATTTCCATGTTAACGGTTTTTCGACTTGTTTCCTAATTTGGATAATCAGTCACCATGTGATGTACACTTGGTTAAATCAGATTTTTCGTCATACGAATTTATTTGTGGAACACTTAGGAATAGTGTGCGGGGTTGATTTATAATTTTTACGGATTTTTCTGATGTGTTTTAGCACATGCGATAATGATACGTATGTTTTAAATACTTCGATATTATGAAAATTATTTATTTCTATTTATTTGAATTTTTTATATACTAAAATTTCCAGGGTGCTACAATTTCTATCACCCCTAGGACCAAAAGGTCTTTGTTGCCAAGAGAGCTGTGTTTCTTGAGAAGGAACACATTCTTGGTGGAAACAGTGGGAGTGTGATAGAATTGAGTGAGGTTGGGGAACCTAGCTCAAGCACCATCCTGCAAGAAGAGTTTGTTCAGGTACCTATCACACAAATTCCAAATTTGCGTAGGTCAAGTAGAGTTCCTATCCCTCCTGAAAGATATGTGGGACATATCAAGGGACAAGACTCCGAAGATAATGATCCCAAACCTACGAGGAGGCTATTATGAGCATAGATTTTAGGAAATGGCAAGAGGCCATGAATTCTGAGATGGATTCCATGTACTCCAACCAGGTTTGGAACCTAGTTGATGCACCTGAGGGTATTGTATCCATTGGGTGCAAATGGATCTTCAAGAAGAAGATTGGAGTAGATGAAAAGGTAGAGACTTTAAAGCAAGGCTTGTGGCAAAAGGATATCGTCAAAGGCAAGGTATTGACTATGACGAAACCTTTTCGCCCGTCGCCATGCTAAAATCTATCAGAATTTTATTGGCCATTGCAGCATACCATGATTATGAGATCTGACAGATGGATGTAAAAACCGCATTCCTCAATGGCAACCTCGAGGAAGAGGTGTATATGATACAACCTGATAGATTTGTTTCTGAGAAAAGTCCAGATAAGGTATGCAGGTTGCTTAAGTCTATTTATAGACTAAAGCAAGCTTCCCGAAGTTGGAACATAAGGTTTGATGAGGTAATCAGATCTTATGACTTCGTTAAGAACGAAGATGAGCCGTGTGTATATAGGAAGGTAAGTGGGAGTGTTATCATTTTCTTGCCGTTGTATGTGGATGACATTCTCATCATTGGAAATGATATTGGAATGCTATCCATGGGTAAGACTTGGTTATCAAAGAACTTCTCCATGAAGTATTTAGGAGAAGCATCCTACATTTTGGGGATTCGGATCTATAGAGATAGATCTAAGAGGATGCTTGGCTTGTCCTAGTCCATGTACATAGACACCACAGTCAAAAGATTTGGCATGGAAAATTCCAAAAGAGGTCTCATACCACTGAGACATGGAATTTCTCTTTCTAAGAGTATGTCTCCAAATACTCTAGAAGAAAGGGCATACATGGATAGAATACCCTATGCGTCTGCTATAGGATCTATCATGTATGCAATGTTATGTACTAGACCTGATATAGCGCATGCTCTAAGTGTTACGAGCAGGTATCATGCAGATCCAGGTTTGGAACACTGGAAGGCAGTAAAGTGTATCCTTACGTACTTAAGAAGCACTAAGGATCTTTTACTAGTATATGGAGAAGGTAACCTCAAGGTTGAAGGCTACACGGACTCAAGTTTCCAGTCTGATATCGATGATAGTAAGTCTAACTCAGGGTATGTTTTTACCCTGAATGGAGCAGCAGTAAGCTGGAAGAGTTCCAAGCTAGAGACTACTGCTGACTCGACTACCGAGGCAGAGTATATTGCTGCTTCAGAAGCAGCAAAAGAAGCTGTCTGGATGAAAAAGTTCATCACAAATTTAGGAGTGGTGTTTGGCCATGAAGAGCCAATTCTTTGTTATGCGACAACAACGGGGCGATTGCTCAAGCAAAGGAACCTAGGTCTCATCAGAAGTCTAAGCACGTTCTAAGGAGGTTCCACTTGATCAGAGAGATTGTGGCCCGTGGCGATGTAGCAGTAAAAATAATTTCATCCGATGATAACATTGCAGATCCACTGACAAAGCCACCGACTCAAATTGTTTTTGAGCGAAACTGAGGTCTGATGGGAATCAGACATGTAGGTGATTGGTTTTAGGTCAAGTGGTAGATTGCTAGTTATAGGTGCCCTGCAAGCCAATTCACGTGAGTGATGGCACTTGTAATTATGTACAATATCTTTTGGTAATATTATAATGGTATTTTCTCACTGTATATTCCATGCGTATGTATACTGTGATGTCCATGGGTCTGTGCAATGGGAATTGGATCATGATGAGATCATGATAATGAGGCCGATCCTCTTTAAACACATATCCTAAATATTCCTAGTCATAGGTTACTCAAGAAGGACATTGAGATGACCGGAAAGACTGGTGTGCCATATACCTGTCCATATGATGGAAGCAGCTGGTCTCATAGCTGCTTGTGTCGAGACAATAGGGATATGGTGTAGGTGCTTATTGGAGAATGAGTTCACTTAATGATCCATTCTCGAAATGCTATATGGTTAATGATACCTGATTGTCAGATAGAGATTCCGTAGTCTCAGTTGTGTAATTGGTCCTTAGACTTGAGACACCAATAATGTCTTGTTTGAGTACTTCATTCTTTGATACTGGATTTATAGGTCTGGATGTTTCAGGTCTAGTATAGCCAGTCATTGGGAATGGTAGCCAACCTTACGAAGGCAATTATGTGTCAATAAAGGATCATCCACTCTCGGTATCATGAGAGGAATATCCCATATTATCTTACTCAGGCAAATCCCTGGCCAGGGTCAATTGGATTTAGTAAGAAGGAGTTCTCCGGGAGAATCCGATAAGAGTTTGACTTTAACAGATTCCATATAGACCTGACAACACCATGCCTAATATATGGTCTCTGGGATAATAGATGGATGAGGAACTACAGGTACACGGTAACTGTGGGCAGACAGGTACAATGAATTTGATCACTCGTATCATCTGGGGATTATGGCATAGTGACCTAGTATGTTCATAATCGATGAGTTGAGTGAATTATTATGGAGATAATAATTCACTAAGTTAGAAGGAGTTCTAACGAGTACAACTCACAGCCAGCTCGATATTGGGCCTAGAGGGTCACACACAAAAGGTGGATAATGAGATGAGTAGAGGATTGTATAAAGTTATCCAATAAGCCTTATTTAACCCATTATGGACCTATTGGGTAAGACCCAATAAGCCTTGATAAGGATCCATTAAGGGAGCATACCAGGATCATGCCACCTCACCCCTTCTGGAAGGAGGACACCTCATCATCATTAACCATGATTACATGACGAGGTGTCCATGCAAGGTGTCCCTCTTATCATCATGACATGGTGAGGTGTCCCTGCGAGGTGTCCATTGTCATGATTACATAACGAGGTGTCCTTGCAAGGTGTCCCTCTTGTCATCATGACATGGTGAGGTGTCCCTTGTCATGATTACATGACGAGGTGTCCTTGCAAGGTGTTCCTCTTGTCATCATGACATGGTGAGGTGTCCCTGCGAGGTGTCCATTGTCATGATTACATGACGAGGTGTCCTTGCAAGGTGTCCCTCTTGTCATCATGACATGGTGATGTGTCCCTGCGAGGTGTCCCTTGTCATGATTACATGACGAGGTGTCCTTGCAAGGTGTCCATCTTGTCATCATGACATGGTGAGGTGTCCCTTGTCATCATGACATGATGAGGTGTCCCTGATGAGGTGTCCTTTAGGCTCTCTATAAATAGAAGGGGTTCTCTTTGAAGTTTATTGGCTAGAGCTTGAGAAGAGAAACCACCTACTTCATCCTCCCTTCCCGTCTCACCCTCCTGTGCTCTCCATAGGCAAGAGGAGAACTTGGATGGCCGAGCCCTCTTGTTATTGCTGCTACTTGCTGCTGTTGGTCGCTGTGTGGCGTTGCACGACTAGGAGGAGTGGCACCACCGGTGTAGGAGGGGTCATCGTCATCGCCGATCATCCACTGTGTGGATACCGCTAGAGGGAGTCTCGCGAGAGCTCCTTTAAACAAGAACTAGTTCTGCGCTTCAAGGGATATACGATCTCCCCTAGGTGAGATTGTCTCACGCCTTATTTGTATGTATGTTTACATGCACCGTACATCAAAGCCCGATCAAGTACATAGATGGAAATCGATTTTTTGTTTACTTCCGCTGCGCATGTGATGCCTCAAGTCGATTTCCAACAGTTTCGGCTAAGACTCTTGGTACGGTAAAGTAAAATTAGTGAAACTAGTGTCAAATGAAAATAGATTCATAGGGTAACAAGTTCTATGTTGAACACTTAGTCTGAAAATGACTCCACAAAGAGGTATGTAACTTGTAACACAAGTCAAGGTTAAATCGCGACAGTACATCGTCAAGATCATGCAAGATTTAATTCGTGACGTAGGATGGATGAAAATTAGGGCTTCTAGGGGCAAAAGATGCCTAAAATCCATCAGTAACTCCAGTTAAAATTTCATGGCATGGGGTCGAGTATTCATGGAGATCTAGAATTAAGATGATGGTTCGGGGTCATGCTAGTTGCAGAACTTCAAAAATTAAGAGGAAAAGATTGGCTCGATGGAAAATTATGAGACAAGAGGGGTTTTGTTCCTGAGGGTTGGAACAATCTACAGACGAAATTAATTAGGTTTTGCTCGTGAGAATACCTACCTTGACTCGATTTCCTCTTCTAGGGCTAGAACATGAAGAACTTCGGGTAGAAGCTTTAAGAGATCTTCTCCCCGCAAATTCTCCTCCTCTTTGGCTCCTCTCTACGTCTAGTAATCCCTTGGCACGAGCTAGGGTCGGCCATGAGGGTTTTAGGAGAGTATTTAAGCTTCTCCTCTTTCTATTTCCAATTTGGACTATAACTCCTATTAATTTCAAATTTCTTATTTTATCTTCCATTTCTAAGCATGAAAACTTCTATTTGGGTTGGGATGGGAGCTAAATTCATGTCCAAGCAACTGGGGTAGGTTTAGGAATCAAATTCTAACTTAAATTGCTTATTTAATGCATTAAATGCCTCTTTTCTATTTAAGTAATATTTAAGTTGCGATTTTAGGATATTTTCCCATTATTCTTCTTTTGAAAATCCTTATTTTGGCCCACTAATTTTGAAAGGTCCATTTAATAAGGCCCATTACTTATTTTCATTTAATGTGTTTTATTTAATTATCTTTTCTTTGATTTTCTATTTAATTTAATTAATTTTATTACTTGAATTTATTCATGGGCTATGGGAGGTCCATTGATCCAATTCCGATAATGGGTAATCATTATATGACATTGGAAGTCTCTCCGACATGTTCGTTTAATTTATGGATGCGTTATTTTTCCGTGTTAACGGTTTTCCGACTTAGTTTCATAATTTGGATAATTAGTCACATTGTGACAAACACTTGGCCAATCAGATTTTTCGTTGCTTGAATTCCTTAGTAGAACCCTTAGGAATAATGTCTAGGGTTGATTTATAATTTTTACGAAATTTTCCGATGTATTCTTGCACATACGATAGTGGTACGTATGTTTCTATTATTTTGATTTAAAGAAATTATTATCTCCAATTTTTGAAGTATTAATTTTTTTTCCGGTTTGCTACAAAACATGTCTGAGATAGTTTTATCATTGTTCATTTTGAACATTTCATATTCAGAAACAAGCATGCTAGCTTTGGTTTCTCTTACCTCAGATGTACCTTTATAAATGAGTTCGAGTTTGTCCCACATCTCCTTGGCAGATGAGCAAGTGGAGACTCTCGAGTACTCCTTTGGATGCACAACACATTGTATCATATTCATAGCACTCCAATTCAGAGTTGCCCTTCGGATTTGCTCCCTCGTCCAGGTATCCTCATCAGTAGGTAGCTCATAGGATCCTTTGTTTACTATCTTCCATAGCTCATAGTTTTGAGCTCTCAGAAATACCTGCATTCGATTTTTCCAATAAGTACAATCAGTTCCGTCAAAGAAGGGAGGCCTAGACACAGAGTGTCCTTTAGCGAAAATACCTTTGCTAGTATTCATTATGCAGAATCTCTCTTGATCGTTAGACCAAGCAATTAAGGCTATGAAATCGGAGAAACCCACTCTGATACCAATTGTAGAGTATGCAGAATTAGTTATAATGGGAACCTAGAAGGGGGGGGGGGGGGTTGAATAGATTACCACAAATTATTAGCGAACAGACCTCACTTTTGAGATTAAGACAGATTGTGAAAAACTTGTTAGGATGTAGATCAAAGTTTTTGTCTAAACGTGTGTGTAGAATATGTGCAAAAGATTAGCAGTATGGAAAATATGAGATCAAATTATCGTGCCTATCAAACATCTAGTGGTAGATCAAAGCAAACCACATGACATGATGATTTAAGGTGGTTCGGATTACACAACTCGTGTATCCTACATCCATCGTCTAAACACACACACCAAACTGCTTATCGAGCAAGTTCAACACATACAACCACACACACACAGAATCTGAGATGAACAAGATCTCAGGTCAACCCACACACATGAGGATTGAGCACAAGGATTGCTCAAACCAACATCACACATGCGAGGTAAAGGATAAAGTGCAGGAAGAGTTCAGAGTGAAAGAAACAGATTGAATGGTTGAACTCTTCAAGTCCTTTGTCTAGATGATCTTCAGATCTCAAGTTGTAGATTATCTGAGGTTGATGCTTGAGGCTTGAGGACGAATCTTCTCCAACCTTATCTTCAGATATAGATCTCCTTGTTGTTGATGCTTGAAACTCAGAGCAGAGAACAGTGGAAACCTTCTTCTTGTTCTTCTAGGCTTGGGAGTTGATCTAGAGGCTCCTTCCTATGAAAAGGAGGTTGAAAGATCTATATATAGGAGTGTCCTAGTCTTATACAACTCTTGTGTACGAAGAAAAAGGACGTCCTAATAAAGATCACATGTTGCGACTTAACCGGCGGCTGTCGACAGATGCCCATCAGCTGTCGACAGATACTGCAGCACATCTGCCTTCCAGAACTGGATTTCTAAACCATAGGCTGGGCTGATGACAAACACATCCTATCTGTCGATATCCGTTGCTTGTCTTGACTTTCCAGAAGCCTTGAAATGAAATTCTTCACTGGCTGTCGACAGATGAGTCCTGGCCTGTCGACAGTTGTTGTTTTCATTGGTTTTCCAGAACCTTCTTGTTGGAAGGTCTTCAGTGGTTGTCGACAGATGCAGGGAAGTTGTTGACAGCTACTGCTTGAAGTCTTCTATTCAAAACCTTTTTTGCTTAAGGTTTCTTCAAGTTGTGCACTACCTTTCTATGTAATTTCCTACAAAAAAGAAGCTTCAAATTAGATGTCATGTAGGCATTCTCTAGGTCATTTTGTCATTATGGCATGTCATTTTATCATTGTGTCATTTTTCACATTGTGTCATCATAAAAAACATACAATTATCATGAATGTCATGCAAGCATAACTCAACAGAATAAAGGAATCTGACAGAGCTGGTGATTGTATTTAAAGAGATCAGTTTCAATATATGGCTATGGCAATATTTTAGTGAAAGATGATTGTATATTAAGAAGAGTTACAGTGTGATTGGTACAGTGAGATTAGCCAGATAGTAGAATAGTTAAGAGAAATATTTTGTAGTATGAAATGAATGTAATCAAATGGTTTACAAAGAGTTCAATAAGTGTTTATATGGCAATGTATAGAAAATGACTTAGTTGAGCAGATGTGTACTTGTATAAAAAGTATTCTAGAATTTGATGTGAGAGCAAAGCAGATCAGTTAAAGAATAGTGAATAGTTGAGATTATGGTAGAGCTAAAGGTAGACTACATGCAGAGTAGTTGAGCAGTTTATTTATAAGATAAGAGAGGGTGTCACAATAGTGAGAAAGAATATTTTGAAAGGTTGCGGATTTAATGTGATTAGTTAGCCAGAGAATGTGATTTAAAGCAAGAAATATATGTGAAGAGCAAAGTATGTCAGTAGCAGTATGGTAGAATCCAGAATTTAAGTATGTGGCATAGACATAATTGAAATATTAAAGAAAGTAGTTCAGAAATTCAGGTATGTTTCCCCTGTGATAATTAATTGAGTAAAATGATTTGAGAAGTAAGTATAATCAAAATTGAGTCCAGTTGGAATCAAAGTAATAGTGAAAGTGGAAAGTACTTGAAAGCAATAATGAGAGCAGAATTTGTGAACATTTTCCTAAATATTTAGTGTAATCAGAGTGGCGCGGTGGAAGCATGAAAGATTTAATATTCACAGGTTATCAGAGGTTTGAATGATTAAAGAAAAGTTTAAGGTTTTTGCACAGTTAGATAGAGAGGCAGTAGTTTCTGGCAAGGTATGAGTTAAGACAGCATGAACATATTGGTATAAAGAGACAAGAAATTCAGATATGATAATTTGATTTTTCTTTGGGAAGCTGACAGTTGAGAATGTGAATACAGATGAGGCAGAATAACAGTTGGCAGTGATAGGCAGATAATGGAATGGCACCAGGAATTCGAGAATTTAAAGATAGTTTAGCATGGCAGAACATCTAAGGCAATGATTTATGGTAAAGGGTTTAAGTGAAGCGACCCAAAAAAAATGTTGCAAACACAACCAGGAAAATGTGGAAGCAAGGTTGAGTCCAAGGAGATAAAGCGCCAACAACAAGGTAGAAACACCTACAATTGAAAGGTAGAGAAAGGCAGATTGAGTAAAATAAAAAGAAGAGCATGCACGAAAATGAACAAATTATGTTAGTCAGCACAGAGTGGTTTGAAAGACAAGTGCAGAGAAAGTGTATCCTACTTGTTCTCTATATGGTTTAAACTCTTTTTAGGTGATAGTCTGTTTTACCGTGGTTTGTTCATGAATGTCGAGGACCACATTCCTTTTTAGGTGATAGTAATGTGACCATAGACGCGAGATTTGGCCCATTCCCATGTGGTCCATGGCCCATTAAGACTTGTTTGACTCCATGTTGACTTGCCTCGGATCCCATGTTAACATCAGCATCGATTGTCGTTTACCCCATATTGACGGCACACTCCCTTGATGTTTACCTAGGTTGACGTCCACATAGGTTGATGTCTACATGAGGTTGACGGCAGCATCGATTGAGGGTTACCCTTGCGTTTGAGGTTTCAGTGTTGGTACCTAGTGATAGTAGGTACATGTACCCCTTGGGGGTTGTCTTTGTGTTGTGGTACGTTGTGTACCAGCTTTTCAAGTGTTGCGATGAACCGGTGTTTTTGTGGAGGTCGTGAGGTGTGACCTTCCACACGTACTGTGTACCCTGTTTAAGGTACGTTTCCGATTGTAGTTCCAATTTGTGCTGGACTTGGCATGTTGATGCCAGTTCGGTTACCCTGCGTGGGTAGTTTGCCTATGAGGCTTATAGCCGAGGCAATGTTTTGCCTGTGAGACTTGGAGTCCGGACAGTGGTTTTCCAGTGAGGCTTGAGGTTGAGGTATTCCCAGTGGTTGGGCGGACTATTAGTGTTGTGCTAGTCCTGTTGTTACCTCTTACTTTCCGAGGTTTACGTTAATTGATATGTTTATGTTAATTGTTGATTAACTATGATTTAAGTAAGTAGGATGTGGTTGGCTATTTATGTGGCCAGTGAGACCCTTTGAGGTTGAGGTCTCTTCTATTTAGTTGTTGTGGTTTTTGGGTGGTCCCTACTGAGCCTGTGACTTGTTGAGGCTCACTCCCCTATAGTTCCTTTCAGGGCTTGCCGTGTGTTTGGCTTGCAGTGGCGTTGTGGCGGACTTGTACCACCAGCAGTAGTGTAGTTGTTAGTGTTGTGTGAGCTTGTGGTCCCTCGGGTATGCCCCAGGTAGTTGTACTTTTTAATTAGACATGTAATAATGTAATGGGACAGTTATACAAATATGTGAGTAGATATGAGCACATGTACTTTCTTGTGTCTTATACTGTTATGGTTTGTCTTTTATATTTTTACTAGACACGTGTGTGAGATATCACTTGCAAGACTTCGGTCCGTTCGCGGGAGACAGATTTGGATATGGAGCCTTAATGGGCATAAATATCCAGGGTCGTTACAGTTGGTATAAGAGCATGGTCCAGTTAGAATATGAAAAGACATTGAGGGTACAATGTCCCAAGACATGGTTTAATGTCCACTGCTGGTAGTAAGTCTTCAGTTTTGTGTAGTTTTTAGTGTGATTTTCACTTGAGCTTTTGGTATGAGAATTGCGTGTTTTTGTTAGTTAAACTGTAAGTTGTTAGAAATGGCAGAGAAATGGCACGGTTAATGGTATAGTGAGTGTGGTGACATCAGAAAGCCAGTTTGTGATTAAAGTGTAATTGTTTAAAGGTTCTCAGTTATAGAAATTAAAGGGATTAATGAATTTAGTTATGGAAATTAGTGAAATTGTTTTAATGAGGACCAGGGTTAGCAGAGACATGTATAGAGTAATGGTGTGATGGAATGGCAGAAGAAATAACATTATGATAGGGAATAGTGCAGTGTAATCCGGATTGTTAAATGCATGAGTTGCGGTTGAGAACTTAGGCAGAAGTAGTTAATATATTTTAATTGTGTGGATAGATATTAAGAAGTGGCGTGATTAAGTGATGTGTCAGGTTTGAAATGATTAAGTGAGGTAGTTCAGCTTAAGATGTTGTATTAGCAAACAGAGGAACAGTAATGTGTGGCAGTCAGATGAAGTGTGTATTTGTGACTAGAAAAGGGTGTAGTAAAGAGTTACAGAATAGTGCTGTTATGAATAAAGATGGTAATGGAAAGTTGGATATAGAGATTCGTGCAAGTATATACAACGATGAGCAGCTAGGTAAAGAAAGAATAAAGGAAAAGCAGTGAGCAGTCAGATTTTTCTGAGAATTGCATAAGAAATATATTTGGTTAGTAAGTGGCAGTGGATACGGATTTTTGCAGAAAGATTTATATAGAATTACAGTGTTAAAGATAAGAGCAGTAATGCCACCATTTATGTGCAATTTGTGGGCACAGAAAAGTAAAGTTTGTGCCAGAGGCAGATTAATGTCAAGGCAAGGTAAATTGTGAATGGATATTTGTGAGTAAGCCGCAAAAGTGGAACTGTTTGTATTCGGTAGTAGATCAATAATGTTGAATAGAGGAGCCAGGCAGAATCAGATATTGTGTATGAAGAAAATAGTTTCAGTTTATGGCTACGTCAGTATTTTAATCAGAAGGATTACATTGTGAATGTCACAGTGAGATTAATCAGTTAGCAGAACAGTTAAAGACTAGTGAGCAGATTAAGAGGTGGCAAAGCAAAATAGAAAGAATAAGGAAAAGCATGATCAGTTTAGTAGTAAAGAATTCTGAATTAGATATCATTAAGCAAGTTTTATTTCTTGATAAGGAAATACAGTGTCACAACAGTGACAATGGAAATTGTAAAAGATATGGGTTTGGTTTGTTGGATTAGTCGAAGAATAATGTTTGAAATGAGGAAAGTGTATAAAGAAGAAATTATGTCAATAATAATATGGCAAGATTCAGAATTCAGTGTGGTACAACAATAGTTAAAAACAGAATTCGAGTAAGGCCAGTTAAGCAATGTAATTATGAGATAAGAAAGGTGCAACGCCAGCCTGGGAATATGAATTAAAGTAAGATGTGTTGACAATGGTATACCAGAATTCAGAGTTTAAGTAAGTGGTTCAATTAGAATAAGAAAAACAGACCGGAAACATTAGTGTTTTCTTCCAGTGGTAAGTGAATAAATAAGATGATTTTGGAAGCCAGTAAAGGTGAAATTGAGGTCAGAGTTATGGTTTTGCCCAGTGTTTGGTGTGATCAGAGTAGCGCAGCAGAAGCGTGGTGGGTCCATAACCCACAAGTCAGACAGTTAACTATGTGAATGCAGATAAAGCAGAGTAATGGCCAACGGTGACAAGTGGGTAATGGAATGGCACCGAGGAATTCAAAAATTTAAGCAAGGTATAGCACGACAAAACATCCAAAGGTAGAGGAATAAAGTGAAAGGTTTTGAGCAAGGAAAATGGCCGAGAAAGAAATGTTACAAACACAGCCCATAAAATGTGGAAGCAGGTTGAGTCCAAGGAGATAAAGTGCCACTGGCAAGGTAGAATCGCCGACGGTCAAAGGGTAAGGAATGTCAGATTGAATCTATGGAATGGAGCAGTAATGAAATGAATTGAAAAGAGAATAGAAGGCAGAACAAGTGTGAAAATGCAAAAAATGGGTTAGTCGGTACAGATGGTTTGAAAAAAGATGCAGAGGAAGTGTATCCTACTTGTTCTATATATGGTTTTATTTCTTTTTAGGTGATAATTCGGTTTACTGTAGTTGTTTTGAATGTCGAGGACAACATTTCTTTTTAGGTGACAATAATGTAACTTCGCGCATTTTTCGGATCCTCGCGGATCCCTGTTTAGTGGGTTTGGTGGCCAGTGTATGGCCCATTAGTTCGTGTTTCAGGTGTTTGCGCATGGTTGTGAGGCTTGGTGGGCTTGCAGTTGGGCCCAAAGCGCTCATAGGTTCTCTGCCTGTGAACGCGACAGGGGTATACGTCGCATTCTGAACGCGACGACCCTGGTGGTCGCGTTCATGTTACAGCTGTTTGGTGGTCTTCGTCTGCATGGCTGCCGCATGTTGCGCACTGGGCAGTCAGCTGACGTCGGCCTTGGGAAGGCGACGACCTCCTACGTCGCGTTCTGGTCGCGACGTAGGGATGCATCGCGTTCTTAACCGCTGGGTGTTTTTAAGTTAGCTCTGGCGAGGACGTCGCATGGAGCAGGGGAGAGGCCGTACTGTGGATGGTTTTCGCGTTCTTCGCGGAGGTAGGGAGAATCCACCTTGTTTCGTTGCGTGGATTGCATGAAATGCATGTATGATTGTTTTTTTGGCGTTAAGAACAGTAGATACCATGTTAGGGTATTCATTAAAGCATGAAAACTAGTAATTAAACGTGGTTTGCATGGCTTGGGGTGGTAATCCGGAGTGAGCAGTCCAGATTAGGGTGTCTGCTTGCGAAGGCGACGGAACCCCTATCGTGACCAGGTCGCGACAGGCCGACCCGTCGCGTTAGGGTTTCTAATGCGACACATCGGGGTGTCGCGATCTAAAGGCGACAGTACCCTACGTTGCGACCTCAGCCGTGAGGTCTTTTTGTGCATGTTTTCATGGTATGATTATCCGATTATTTGTCGAGTGTTGTGCATGGTACCGCCTAGTGGTGCGTTGGCACTTGTAGCACTCGTAGAGCATGTTGCTCACGAGGTGAGCATGTTTTTAAGTGGTTAGTGTATCTTTTGTGTTGGTGGTGTTTACGTGGTTTGGGAGTGTGCATGGCACACACATTGTCCTAGTGTAACTTTTATGATACATCGTGATGGTTGGGCAGTGAGGTTCCAGCGTGAACCTATCCTCAGTCATGTAACGTATTTTATAGGCTGATAAAGATGGTTTAATTAGTGTTATTTGAGTAAAGTTAAGGGTTAGTGTATGATTATTATACATTGTGTTTATGTGGCTATGGAGGTCATGAGATGACCAATGACAGGCCGAGTTGTTAATGTTTAATGCGATTCATCGATATGTCTATGTAGGTTAGCTTTTGGGTTACGAGTGACCAGGACAAGCTACCCTTCACATGTGTACTGTTTAGTGATAATGAGTAAATGTATGTATATAAATATCGTGGTTTGACCTTGACGAGTTTGGTGGTCTGGCGCCTGTTCCGGAATACCTCTGCAGTCAGGTAGCCCAGGTTCTGTGTGAGCCAGGCACGTGTGTTTGTTGTGCTTGAGGTTTGTCCTGGTACTTGTGTTGTACCGTCGAGGCTTCTGTCGTCTGTTCTGGACACCCTCACTCCTGTGTTTGTGTTTACGTCTGGCTGAGGGAAAGACGACAGTGGGATAGCGACTTGTGAGAGTTTGTGTTTGGTTGCTTGTAGCGCGCTCGTAGTTGGGGGTACGGACACCAGTAGATGTCACTGGTTTCCAGCTAGTCCTGTTTTCCAGTGCCTCACTTTAGGGAGCTTAGGCCAGAGTCCCTAAAGGTGCCAGGCATAGGCCTGCAGTTGTGTGTGGTCTGCACGTGTGGTGTTGGTTGGTCTCCACTGCTCTTTGGCTTGTGCTTGTGGAGCTGCAGTTGGACCTTTCATCCATGACTGCGAGACTGAGAGGTAGTTCTTGTGTTATGTTGTCTGGGTTGGATACTGGCGTCATGAACCAGTAGTCTGTTCCCGTGTTGTGGCGGCATTCCTTCTGACTCGTGCTTTGCCTATGGTGTAGGCTTGTGAGTGTTGACTCACCATTGTGGTTTTACCCGTTGAGGTGTGCCCTGGTGTTGGCACAGTTGTGGTTGTGGTTTGTGAGCGGAGACTCACTAGTTGTGGTTTGACACATGTGGTGTGCCCCGTCGTTGGCACAATTGTGTCAAGGTTTTGCCCGTGGTGGAGTGCCTTGTGGTGGCACTGGTTTGGTTGTGGCTTTTGTGGTGGTACCTCCTGGTGGTAAGTACCTGTACCCTGAGTGGGTACCTGTTTCTCATGGTACGCTGAGTACTAGCCTTTGCATGTGTTGGGTGGAGCTGTGCTCCGTGGAGGTCGTGTTGTAGGACATTCCACTTTCTGTAATGTACCCTTGTAAGGGTAGCTTTCCGTTGTATTTTGATTTCGGGGTATGATGGACTAGCTTCTGGTTTAGCAGTCCTGTTACCCTGCGTTTGAGGTTTCAGTGTTGGTACCTAGTGATAGTAGGTACCTGTACCCCTTCGGGGTTGGCTTTGTGTTGTCGTACGTTGTGTACTAGCTTTTCAAGTGTTGCGATGAACAGGTGTTTTTGTGGAGGTCGTGAGGTGTGACCTTCCACACGTACTGTGTACCCTATTTAAGGTACATTTATGATTGTAGTTCCAATGTGTGCTGGACTTGGCATGTTGATGCCAGTTCTGTTACCCTGCGTGGGTAGTTTTCCCTGTGAGTCTTATAGCCGAGCCAATGTTTTGCCTGTGAGACTTGGAGCCTGGATAGTGGAGCGTCGGTAACGGTATTCCTGTGAGACTGGAATTTGGTAACGGTAACGGTATTCCAGTGAGAAAGTGGAGCGTCGGTAACGGTAACGGTATTCCTGTGAGACGGTAACGGTAACGGTATTCCTGTGAGACAGTAGAACGTCGAGCACTTGTTTCTACATAATATGCATAGTAATAAACATATATATATATATATATATATATATATATCACACATGGACATAAGTAATAAGTACTTATAATATGCACAAAATTAAATAGACATAATGAGAACAAAATTCGAGGGCCTTACACCCTCTCCCCCTAAAAGAAAACTTCATCCTCGAAGTTAGAACGAAAATACTAAACAAACAAATGGGATACTTATTCTTCATGGCGTCTTCAAGCTCCCATGTAGTCTCCTCCCGCAAGAAATTCCTACATAACACCTTCACGGATGCAATACTCTTGTTCTTGAGGTGTTGAACCTTCCGGTCTAGGATAGCTACTGGTTGCTCTAAATACGACAAGTCTGGCTGAAACTCCACTGGCTCGTGACTAATAACATGCGACGGATCTCGCACGTATCTCCTGAGCCTAGACACGTGGAAAACTGGGTGTACGCTAGCTAACGCTAGGGGTAAAGCTAGCTTATATGCCACGCTGCCCATCTGCCTGAGAATCTTAAACGGGCCAATGAATCTCGGACTCAACTTGCTGTGCCTGCCAAACCTGACAACGCCTCGGGTAGGTGAAACCTTGAAAAATATATGCTCGCCAACCTCGAACTCCAAATCCTTCTTCTGTTCTCGGCGTAGCTCTTCTGCCTATCCTGCGCCGCAACCACCTCTGCCTGATAAGCTAAATCCTATCCGAAGTATCCTGCACCAACTCCTGACGAACCAACTGCCTATCGCCTATTCCTCCCACACAAAGGAGATCTACAGGGCCGCCCATACAAAGCCTGAAACGGAGCCATGCCAATGCTCGCATGAAAACTGTTGTTGTAGGCGAACTCCACAAGAGGTAGATGACGCTCCCAATCACCCTTCCAATCAAGCACACATGCTCTCAACATATGCTCGAGCATCTGGATCGTCCTCTCGGACTGGCCATCTGTCTAGGGATGAAATGTCAAACTAAGCTTCAGCTGAGAACCCAAAGCATTTGATGACCCTGCCACAGCCTCGATGTAAACCTCGAGTCTCTGTCCGAGATAATGGACTTCGACACACCATGCAACCTCACAATGCTGCCAACATATAGCCCGTCTAAACTCTCCAAGGACTGCTTCTTCTTCATCGTCAATAAATGAGCAGTCTTGTAGAAACGATCTACAATCACCCAATCGAGTCATTTCCCTTAGCTGATCTGGGCAAACCCATCACAAAATCCATGGTGATTGCTTCCCACTTCCATACTGGTATCTCCATCTTCTGCAAAAGGCCCGATGGTCACTGACGCTCGGCCTTCACCTGCTGGCATACTAAACATGTAGTACCCCGAAAAATTTAATACTTAAATTTTGAAATAATAATTTCTTTAAATCGAAATAATAGAAACATACGTACCACTATCGTATGTGCAAGAATACATCGAAAAATTCCTTTAAAATTATAAATCAACCCCAGACATTATTCCTAAGTGTTCTACTAAGAAATTCAAGCAACAAAAAATCCGATTGACCAAGTGTACGCCACAATGTGACTAATTATCCAAATTAGGAAACTAAGTCAGAAAACCGTTAACACGGAAAAATAACGCGCCCATAAATTAAACGAACATGTTGGAGAGACTTCCAATATCATGAAATGATTACACATTATCAGAATTGGACCAATGGACCTCTCATGACCCATGAATAAATTCAAGTAAGAAAAATATAATAAATTTTGAAATTTCTATTAGTTCCCTATTTAAAATGGAGAATTATCCTATGTTAAATTCCATTAAGAATGGGTATTGTTAAATGGACCATCTAGAGTTTATTGGGCCAAATATGGATTTTTAAAAAGGGAATAATAGGAAAATATCCTAAATTCGTAACTTAAATATTGCTTAAATAGAAAAGAGGTATTTAAGCATTAAAATAGCTAATTTAAGATAGATTTGGATTCCTAAACCTACCCTAATAGTTTGGCCACGAATTTGGATCCCAACCTAACCCAAATTGGACATGGCAAGCTTGGAAGGTGGAATTAAATAGGAAATCTCTGAATTAAATAGGAGTTAGAGTCCTATTAGGAAATAGAAACATAGGAAGCATAAATACTCTCCTAAATCCCCATGGCCAGCCCTAGCTCATTGCCAAGGGTTGCTGGACCAGGAGGAGAGGCCAAGGAGAAGACTCTCTCAAGCTCTCTCAAGCTCTCTCTCTCGTTTTACATGTTCTAGCCCTAGAAGAGGAAATCGAGTCAAGGTAGGCATTCTCACGAGCAAAACCAAATTAAATTCATCTGTAGATTGTTCCATGCATCAGGAACAAAAGCCCTCTTGTTTCATAATTTTCCATCAAGCCTATCTTTTCTTCTTGATTTTTCATGTTCTGCAACTAGCATGAGCCCGAACCCTCTTCAAAATTTTTGTTCTCCATGTACACTCGATCCCATACTACAAAAATTTTACTGGAGATACTGATGATTGTTAGTCTTCTTTTGCCCCTGAAAGCCCTAATTTTCATCCACCATACTGCTCGAATTAAATCTTTGATCTCTACTGTACATAGTTTCATGTTCTTCATGAATAACTTGATTAAACCATGCCTAAATCCTGTCTGTTTTCAAATCTGTATTTACTATAAGTACCCATGTATGTCTAGATCAGTTTGCAACTCATTTCATGATTTTTCATCGATTATACATTTAGTTATGAATTTTCGAATCACCATGTGTCAAAAAAAAGAAACTTGGCCCGCAATCCCATGCTCTTTCCTTTTCCCGCTCGAACTCAGGTACAGTACCTGAGAATGCGACGGCCCGATAGGTTGCATTCTTAGGGCTGGTCACTTCAGTGCACCCCGTCATGTTCTGAACGCGACAGGGGTTGTCGTCGCGTTCTGGCTGCTTAATTTGACAAGCCCGTCGCGTTATTTACAAGCCCTTGTCGCGATCTGTTCTGATCCCGTCGCGACTCTTACAAGGGTACATCGCGATCTTGGACTTTTTCTTGAAAACCCATAAATTTGATGCTATCACTTTCTACAGTGTTCATACCCTTTGTTAACCATCATACACGCAGTAAGTTCACCTGTTATAAATGGAATGTATATCAAGTGATTTAAATACATGCACATGACCTTTTTCCTATCTATAATTTCTCTTACACATGCACACACTTGAACCATCCAAATATGGCTTAACTTGGCATGAAAATATCTCATAATACATATGGTAATTATGTCAATCAAGTAATTACATTGCCCTATTTTAAATGAACTTGTCTACGTTTCTCGTGATGATTTGGGAATACCGTTACCGACGCTCCACTGTTCTAGAATTCCTCTAGAACATCGAGCACTTGTTCTATATGGACAAAGAGATTTATCCTGGTTCGGCCATTCCCAAATGGAAGTCCTACGTCTAGTCCTCAAGCCAACCACTTGAGATTTCCACTAATTGCCAATAACTTGGCCATCTCTCACCCTTGAGAGGTAATACAAACCCACTTGCTCCCAAGCAAGTCTTCCCCAAACAGGGGAACAAAAAAATTGCCTTACACAAGGCCTTCCCTTCACAAGAGGGGCAAAGCAGGAACACACCTCCTGCAGAAATTACACAAAAGAGGAAAATAAAAGGACTCTTGTGTGTTTGCTTCAAGAATGAGCAAAGACACACACAATTCAGAAAGGCTAACAGATTGGAGATGTAACTCAAATCATTTCTGAATGAGCAGGGTGGACTTCACAAATGTATACAATTAAAGATGCCACCCGGACACAAGACTTCTGTGGAACCAAAGAGAGCTGAGAGAATTTTGCTGAAAGGGGAGCTCTCCAACTTGTGGCTTGGAAGAAGGCTTGAGAGATTTTAGGCTTGAGAAAAATTCTAAGTGTTGATCTCACTGGAGTTGCAATTCTCTATGCTGTTCTCTCTGTTGATATCTCTTTTTTGGTAGCTCAGTATATGTATGTTCTCTTTTCAAACTTCGGCTTCTTTTATAGTCTTTGGAAGAATGTAGCCGTTTGAAAATGGCCATTGGAAATCTGGCCGTTTGAGAAGAGATTAAGGATCCTTTGGATTTTGCTAAGTTTGTTATCCATGGGTCCTTCTGCTTCTTTGCTTCTTTCCAATGTCTTCAGATGAGAGTTGTAGCTTCACAGCTAGAAGGTCGTCTTCTCATTAAGTGGACTGTGAAAGCTCCTTGCTAAAAACGTGCTTCAATAAATGTCTGCAACAAGGACAAGACAAAAAAAAAGAGAACACCTCCATGCTTTTGAGGTAGGTGAGTCAAAGAAGATAAGAAAAGCATGGAAACCTCGTATAGTCATCCTTTCAGACTAGTAAATAAAAGATAGATAGTTATGCTAAAAAGGAAGGTATGTGTCTGTCAGTGGCAGGTGAACCTCTGTCAGATATCCATGCGCCTGAAACATAATAAATATGACATATCTTTTGTATTGAAGAAAATCCAGAGCAAAGACATGAGGCAAAAGGTTCAGTTTAAACAAAAGTTGCAGAAATAATCTGAACAAGTTTAGATGAATATTGTAAGTATAGTTTATCTGAACATGTCAGAAAAATAATAAAATAATGACACTCAGATGGTAATATTAAAATATTCATTCAATCAACACAAAGTTATATCAAGCATGATAAGCAAATAATATTATTAGAGTTGTTAGACTGGAGATTTCAGAAAACCATAAGTACAGAATTGTCAAGTGAAGTCGGATATAAGAGTTAGCAATTCGGCTCTAAAAGAGACTGTATTTTGACTTCATGAGTTGGAGTCAAGGATAGATTCGACTTCAAAAAGGTTACTATTCGACTTCTAAAGAAATTATTAATGAGTCGGAGTCAAAGAAAGATTCCACTTCAAAAAGGTTACCATTCGACTTCTGAAGAAAGTATTAATGAGTCGGAGTCAAAGAAAGATTCGACTTCAGAAGAAAGTATAATTTGACTTCAAAAGAAAGTATAATTCGACTTCAGAAGAAAGTATAATTCGACTTCAGAAGAAGGTATAATTCGACTTCAAAAGAAGGTATAATTCGACTTCAGAAGAAAGCATTCGACTGTATGAGTCGAAGTTGACATTCGAATTGTATATAGAAGAGTGGACTTAGAAAATTTTCTGGGTTGTTTAGACTTCGATTCTAAGGGAGTCATAGATGATAGTCGGAGTCATAAGTCGGATTCAGTATGACACAGAGGGAGTTTGTGGACTTGGAAATTTCGAGATGGAGTTTGTCCAAGATAATTTTTTGTGATAACTAAAATAGATATTTAATTTATAGATAGTCTTTTAAAGATTTTGTCATAGCAAAACCATGATATTATGGTAAACTAAAATCTTAGATTTTCTTAGGGGTAGTTGCTCAACAATTCTCCCCCTTTTTGTTAATGATAAAAACTTTAAAAATAATTTAAATAGATAGTGAACAAATTTGAGATAAATGATATATTTTACTGGAGAATATTTTTTCTTGGAGAGATTTCGTTCTTACTTTCTTACTACTTTCTCCCCCTTTGTGACATTAACAAAAATACACACAAAAAAGAAGAATTACAGCATACATGAGAGCATACAAATTGAGAAATGAAAGGCTATTGTATTCAGAAATGAAGGAAAAGTTTAGTTACAGAATACAGAAACATATGATTTAAGATGTTGACAGGGAACTGGGTAAATACAAAGACCGGGGGACCTGGTCTAGGTAAGGTTGGATAAGAGCCCATAGCTTTTTCTCATTGTCAGAGAAAAAGTTCTCAAATTGACTAAAATCAATGTTATAAGAGGGACCAATGGAGGGCAATTTCTATAGGACTTGATGTGGCGCTTATGGAACCAGTGAAGCTTGGTGCGATAATGGGTCTGGCGCAAGGAGAATTTGAGGGGAACAAATTTCTTAGAGGCTACAAGATGGAGGAACTCATGCATTGTAATATTCCAGTGCAAGCTTTGGGAGTAAGCTGCTTCCTTAGCTTGATAGTAGATCAGGTACCTTTGCTTCCACTTATGAGCAATTGACTTCCAAAGGTCATCATAACCTTTCCTCAGGTACTGATAGACAGAAAGCTTTAGCTTCTAACAATCTGAAAGATCCTTAGGATCGGCTGCTGCCAATGATCTTCTGATAACCTTTCAGATTCAGCAAAACTAAGCTGGAAATGTACCATGTGCTGAGAATTCTTTGGGGCTTGCATAATGGCAAATCTTTGAAGAGACAATCGAAGCTTGTACTTAATTCTGAATCTGGTAGCTAGCGGAATGTGCCTATTGAAGATTGCTTGAGCAAATTCTTTTCTAGCAGAAATGGCACCAACCAGGGAAAGATACAAGCTAGATGGTAGATCAACTGTCATGGAGGGAGTGATTTGCCTTTGACCTCTAATGAGCATTTCCCATTGGCCTCTAGAAACATCAGGCAGTCCAAACTGAAATCTTGCAAAATTGAAGTCTCTCATCCTTGTGAACTTGTCCTGAAGATTTCTAATGAGAGTTCCAAACAAGTCAAAGAACCTTAGATTCAGGTGGAGAGGGACATCCAAAATTGGTTCGTGGATAGAGATTCCTGGTACTTTGTGGCTTCTTCAGGATAGAGATCAAGAAATGTTTTGAAAGTGAGGCTGTGACATTTTTGGGAGATAAGCTAGAAGTCAGCCAGCACTACTTGAGTAGAATGAATAAGAGTAGGAGGCTAGTCTTCAAATGTGAAACCTGACATTTCATGAACTTCAAGGAATACTTTAATGGATAAAAATTCCTTGAACAGGTTCATATGATGTTCAGAGTGGTGAATGAAGGCATACCAGAAGGGAAGTAGTAGTTGGGCAGGATTATCTTTTAACATTCGCCCGCCACTAGAGGAAAGTTGAATGTTAGGAAGGATTTCAGAGATAGTGAGGGTGGATCTACGTGATACTGATTGGGAGGCAATAGGAAGACATGAAAAGAAAGTGGGAGGTCTAGTGTGGAGAGAAGGAATATTGACTGGAGGTTGCTGAACTCTGTATTTCATTGGATAAATTTTTAAATTTACATTGTCGAAAGCAATAAGTGAATCCTCTGGAATAGAGGAAGAGGGAGGAGGATCAGATGAAGTGGAGAGTGGAGGTTGTTTAGGAATGGAAGGAGTGGGAGCAATAGGTTCAATAGTAATGGATGAGGATACAGGGGGATGATCTGGTTCAGGAGGAGGAACAACAGTGGAGATTTGATCAGGAGGAGGAGGCATAGGATGAGGAGGAGAAGAGGTGGATACAGTTTTACCATTTTTTCGAAGTCTTCTCCTAACCTTCCTCTTGAAGGTCTTGACTATTGACTTGGAAGCATCCCCTAAAGACTCTAAGGGCCTCTTAAGCCTAGACTCCTGCTGGGATTCCTACTGCTGCTGCTGCTGCTGCTGCTGCTCAAGATCCTCTACTACTGCTGGAGGCTCATCTAGCACTGATTGCTCAACCGATTACTGAACTTTTATAATAGCTAGTTGGAGAGAAGCATCTTGAGCAATCAGTGCTAGATGCTGCTCCTGCTGCTCTGGATGCTGCTGAACTGGCTGCTGCTGCTGAAGTTCTTCCTGCTGCTCAGGCTCTTGATCTACTTGATCACATTTTTGAGCAGGGGCTTCATGGTGTTGTTGTTCTTGTTGTTGAGATGATGGAGGACCAGAAGGCTGATAAGTGCCCTGTTGGCACACTAACTGAAGTAGGAGGTCCTTCATTTGCTTGACCTCATCGACCAAACCATCAAATTTTGCATCTACAAATTCAATTTGCATATGAAGAACTGACAAGCTTTCTTGCTGCTTGTTCAGTAAATTCAGAATGGTGGACAAACTGTTGCTACTCTCCCCCTGAGACCTTGATCGGGTCTCAAACTGAGAAGGGGAGTAATGATGCTGCCTTTCTTCAAACTCTTTCTAAATAGGAGTAGATATTGGGATATCTTCTTGTTCTTGTGCTACTTCTTTTCCTCTTAATTCTGTTAGCACTTCATTGATAGTATCTTCATGTGCATCCTGTTCTGTTGGAAAGACATGAACTTTTATTGGCTCTTCAAGTTGAACATCTGCTTCTATTCTTTATTCTTCTTGACGACTGACTGGTACTGATGATGAATCCAGTGTTTCATCAGGAAACACTTCATGGGAGCATTCTAGTACAGTATCCTTCAGCCATAAATTCTGACTTCTGTTGGCTAAAATGTAATGGCTTCTCCTCAAGGTGGATAGGCCAATTTTCTCTTTGATTCCAACAGAATTTTCTCTGCTTAAATCGACTAAAAACCTTTTGAAAATCAAGGTAAGCAAGGGTCCATAAGAAAGGGACTCCTGCAAATTTTAGGAGGCTACCATCTTTTCTAAAATAATTGCTGGCAAATTTATTTTATGCCTTTGAATAGCCCAAAATAATAGGTTGCAATCTCTGGAAGTTATGGAATAATGGGTCCCTGCTCTTGGAGTTATAACATTGTAATGACTGAATGGATGAGTCTCTTTTCTGCGGAAAGTTCATTGACCAGAAGACCTTTCTTGCTTACTATCGCCAAACTACCAATAATGCCCAATTTTGCTTATCCAAGGGCACTGACTCACTGAGTTTGTGACCGGAAATAGGACATCCCAAAATTTCTGCTAACAATTCCTCAGATACTGTATCCTTGATCCCCTTTACATATCCTGTGACTGATGTTTTGGAAGAGACCTGAAGAGTCACATAAAAAGCCTTGATGGCATTCTGGACTATTGGTTCAGAAATCTGACACAGCTTTGTCCATCTCATGGCTTCTGGGGTTTCTTCTACCCACGACAGACTACCACTCAAATGGGAGAAGTCTACTACTTTTCCTGGACAAATGGAGATCTTAGCAGATGCTAAGCAATGGAGTTGCTCATGAGACAACAGGGTTTCGTCCGAAACCCTAGATGAAGCCATCTAGACGGAAAGCAAGAGAGAAGACTGAGGGAACTGTCAAGGAGTAAAAGTAATAGAGTTTAGAGTTCTCAGAACCTACCTTTATTCAGAGAGAATGGAGGTCTTGGAGTTGTCCTGAAGACAACCGCCGGAGAGGATGAATAGTGTAGGCGCGAAGAGGAGGAAGAAGACAAGGGGAGTTTAAGAGAGTTTGAAAGGGTGTCTTCACAAACAAAAAAGAGGGTGTTTTAATATAAGGGGTTGGAAAGAGCTGACCAGAGATTTTAGGATGAACGGACGGGATTGACTTATTTGACCGTTACGTAATAAATAAGTCCATTAATTTGATTTATTAACAAGCACCTTTTCAGACTTAAGTTATAGGAAGTCGGATTGTGACTCCGACTTTACAAGTCGAATGCACACAATATACATGAGTTGGATTGTGTCTCTGACTGCAACAGTTGAAGTTCTGGGAGTTAGAAAAAATTTCACAGTGAAGCACAATTTTTCACAGCAAACACATAAAATTTTAATCATGAATTTCTCATAGAGATTAATCAGGGATACACATGCCTATTTCTCTTCTAATAGATGTAAATCTATCTTCAGGAAGGGGTTTTTGTAAAAATATTAGCAAGTTGTTTTTCTGTAGACACAAAATTAAGTAAAATATCACCATTACTTACATGGTCCCTGATGAAGTGATGTCTAACCTCAATGTGCTTTGTCCTTGAGTGCTGGATAGGATTTTTGGTCAGGTTTATTGCGCTTGTGTTGTCACATAGTATTGGAATTTCTTGAAGTGTGTGACCATAATCCTCTAATTGATGTTTGATCTACAAGAGTTGAGTACAACAACTTCCAGCTACAATGTATTCAGCTTCTGTAGTGGATAATGCCACTGAATTCTGCTTCCTGGAGGACCAAGAAATCAAGCACCCTGCAAGGATTTGACAACTACCACTAGTGCTCTTTCTATCTATTTTGCATCTAGCATAGTCAGCATCACTATAGCTAATTAAGTTGAAATCTGAACATCTGGGATACCATAATCCTAATTTACGTGTATTTATAAGATATCTAAAAATTCTTTTAATAGCATGAACATGAGATTCTTTTGGATCAGCTTGAAATCTTGCACACAAACATACACTGAACATGATATCTGGCCTACTAGCAGTGAGATAGAGTAGTGATCCTATCATTCCTCTATAGACATTTGGATCTACCTTCTTACCAAGAAGATCACTATCTAACTTAATTCCTGAGCTCATGTGTGTTCCTAATGGCTTACACTTGTCAAAACCATACTTAGAGAGTAAATCCGAAATGTATTTGGATTGACAAATGTGAGTACCTTCCTTGATCTGCTTAATTTGTAATCCAAGAAAATAATTAAGCTCACCCATCATGCTCATTTCAAACTCACTTTGCATAAGATTTTCAAAGAATTTGCAAAGTGATTCATGAGTAGAACAAAAAATAATGTCATCAACATATATTTGTACAATTAAGATTCCATCTGATTTTTTTTTTATAAATAGTGTGCTATCAACTTTACCTCTTTCAAAATCATGTGATATAAGATAAGCACTTAATCTTTCATACCAAGCTCTTTGAGCTTGTTTCAGACCATATAGTGCTTTCTTTAAACGGAAAACATGATTAGGATATTTAGTATCTTCAAAACCTGATGGTTGCTCAACATATACTTCTTCTTTATGAAACCATTCAGAAAAGCACTTTTGACATCCGTCTGAAATAAGTTGATGTTGAGGGAGCATGCATAGACTAATAGAATTCTGATTGCCTCTAATCTACCTACTGAGACATAAGTTTCATCAAAATCTATGCCTTCCTCTTGGGAATACCCTTGAGCTACAAGTTTGGCCTTGTTCCTAATGATTGCTCTTGATTCATCCTTTTTATTTCTGAAAACCCATCTGGTTCCAATGACTGGATGGTCAGAAGGTCTAGGGACAAGAGTCCATACTTGGCTGCGTTGGAACTGATTAAGTTCCTCTTGCATAGCAAGGATCCAAGATTCATCACCTAGTGCATCATCGATTGTCCTAGGGCTCAATTTGAGAAACTAAAGTAGAAAAATCACAAGGAATTTGCATACCTCTTGTTCTTACCCTATCTTGAGGATTACCTATGATGTTTTCCCTTGGATGATCTCGGTGATACCTTAGTTCTCTAGGTAGTCCTTCTTGTGGTTCTTCTTGCTATTGGAGATCTTCTAATGGAGGATCTTCCTTTTCTTCTTATTTTTCTTTTTCTTCAACAGATGTTCCATCTAGATTCCTACACAATTCTTCAACACATTCTTCTTCTTCTTCTATTCTTTTAATAGAAGGATTAGTTTCATCAAATAATACATGCACAGTTTGTTCTATGGTTAAAGTTCTTCTATTAAAGACTTCATAACCCCTAGGTTTTGAAATATATCCTAACAAAATTATTCATCACTTTTAGCATCTAATTTTGCTAAGTTATCCTTACCATTATTTAAAATGAAACACTTATAGCCAAAAGGTCGAAGATGACTGATGTTGGGCTTCCTTTCCTTGTAAAGCTCATTTGGGGTCTTCTTAAGAATTGGTCTAATCATGCACCTGTTGATGATGTAGCATGCTGTGTTGACTGCTTCTGCCCAGAAATATCTTGGTAAATTGTATTCATTTAGCATAGTTCTGGCCATATCTAGCAGTGTTCTATTTTTCCTTTATGCTACTCCATTTTGTTGAGGTGTTCTTGGAGCTAAGAAGTTATGTTCAATCCTATTTTCTTCACAGAACTTCATGAACTTTTCATTCTTGAATTCTCCACCATGATCAGATCTGATACTTATAATCTAGAAATTCTGGTTCTTTTGAACTACTTTGCTGAATTTCAGGAAAGCTGAAAAGGCTTCTGATTTAGCTTCCAAGAAAGACACCCAAGTGTATCTTGAGTAGTGATCTACTATTACATAGCCATATATCTTTCCACCAAGACTGACTGTCCTTATAGATCCAAACAAATCCATGTGAATTAGCTCCAATGGTTTGACAGTTATGACAACTGTTTTGGACTGAAATGAGGTCTTGGTTTGCTTTCCTTTTACGCAAGCTGAACATATTCCAGACTTCTTCATTTTTATCTTTGGAAGTCCTTCAACCAAATCATGCTTTATCAATTTCTTAATGACTGAAGTGCTTGCATGACCTAATCTTCTATGCCACAAATCTGATTCTTCACTCTTAGTGGTTGCAAGACATAAATTTACTTCCTTTAATTCGGCTAACTGTAAAGTGTACAAATTCTTCACTCTTTGAGCTTCAAACACGATTTTTTCATCTTTCTCAATAATGCACTTATCATTCTGAAATTTTACTAGATGCCCTTTATCACATAACTGACTCATGCTTCAAACCTTCTACATACATGACATCTTCAATCAAATTCTTATCCTTAGTACCAACTATTCCACATCATAAGACTTTCCCTTTTCCATTGTTACCATAAGTGACTTGACCAACTTCATCTCTAAAGCTTGTAAACAACTTCGTATCACTTGTCATATTCCTTGAGCACCCACTATCTAAATAACATTTGGACGCTCTCAGCCGACCCTGCAAATAAAATTAAGTTGTGACTTTTGGTACCCAAATTTTCTTGGGTCCTTGATGGTTAGTTTTAGGAATCCAACATAAGTGTCTAGTTGTGCATGTGCTAACAGTGAGTCCTAACTGATTGCAGTAACTACAACATAAATCAAAAGCATTCTTAACATGTGTAGTGTTATGAGATTTCTGTTTTGTTTATAAACATGCTGATTAATCTTTTTAGAATTTTTGACTTCTTTTTCTTTTACAAATTGAGTAGTTGGATATTTTTCAGGATACACAACATTTTCTTCATTGTCAAGAGGTGTATATCCTACTTCATATTTTTTTTCTTACCTGTTCTAGATCCTTTTAATCTAACAAACAATGATGGTTTACAGTTGGAGATTTTCTCTATAGTAGCTCTTAGGTAATTTTTTCTTCTTGTAATTTTTTTTCATTCTTAAGTTCTTTTAAGTTTGACACTATCTCCATGATTTTACTATTTTTATTTTTTAAGTCTTCACATAGTAATTCATTTGCTCTTTGATTTCACTTAAACTTTTTCCTAACCTTTCTGCTTCATTCTTTAGGAATGTGTTAGCCTTTTCTTAGTTTAGCAAAGTTAATTTAACTGTTTTCATTTGTTTTACTACAGTTTTATATTTTTCATATAGCTCATTGAAGGCATCTTCAAGACTGTCAGAATCTGATTTAGAACAGGAAGTAAAAGAGGTTTCGGAATTTACCTGCTCCAGTCCTGCAATGAGGGCTAGATTTACCTTTCTTCCTCTTCAGATTCTGAACTTGAGGAGTCTGAACTGGTGGCTTCCTCATTATCCCATGCTGCTGCCATTGCCTTTTTCTTATATTTTCTGAACTTCTTTTCTTTACCTTTCTTCTTGTCGGACCTTTCTGTTTGATCATTTTTCTTCAGTTAGGACATTCAGATTTGTAATATCCTGGTGGTTGCATTCATAATAGGTTGGCTCTTTCTTCTTATCTTTCTTGAAAAATCTCTTGGAGCCGAACTTCTTCTTTTTGGCAAGGATTCTTTGCAATTTCCTTGACAACATTGCTTCATCATCACTATCATCTGATTTTTTTTTGGAGTCTCAGATGAGGAGGAATCTGCAATCTTCAAAGTATTTGACATTTTCTTTTTTGAAGAATTTTCAGCAAATCTTTCCATATTAATTTCATGAGCCATGAAGGAGCCAATTAACTTATCAATGGATAATTGAGTTAAATCATGTGCTTCCTCAATGGCAGTGACTTTAGGGGTCCATACATTAGTGAGAGATCTTAGGATTTTCTAACTGTTTCTTCATTAGTTAGAACTTTTCCTAGAGAGATTAAACCTACTATTATGTTGGAAAACCTGTTATACATCTGAGTTATATTTTCTGTTGGGAGCATTTTGAATTGTTCATATTAGGACACAAGAATATCTATTCTAGTTTGTTTAACCCTATCAGTACCTTCATAAGTTACTTGCAATTTGTCCCACATTTCTTTTGCAGTCCTACAGGCTGATAGTCTATTAAATTCTCTTTTAGACAGTGCACAACGAAGATAATTTTTTGCCTTATAATTCAAGGACATGTTTCTCTTATCTGAGATGGAGATTCACCAAGGACTTGAAAATCACCTTGTTCTATCACCTGCCATAAATCAAAGTATGTACCTCTGATAAAACATTCCATGCGCATCTTCCAATATTGATAATCTTCACCATCAAAAAATGGTGGCCTTGTAACGGATTGACCTTCATAGTTGTGAGCTTCAGCTGCCATTTCTTCTCAAATCTTCAGATTGTTCTGAGAAGACCTCGCTTTGATACAACTTGTTGGATCGAAATGGCACAAGATAAGTCCTAGAGGGGGGTGAATAGGACTTCTCGGCATTTAAAAATTTTCTATGAAATGTCACAGCACTAAATAAATTTGTTAGTACTTAGTGTGGTGTGTGATTCAAGTGTAAACTAGGCGGAAACAATCACACAAATGGACAAAGAGATTTATCCTAGTTCGGCCCTTCCCAAATGGAAGTCCTACGTCCAGTCCTCAAGCCAACCACTTGAGATTTCCACTAACTGCCCATAACTTGGCCTTCTTTCACCCTTGAGAGGTAATACAAACCCACTTGCTCCCAAGCAAGTCTTACCTAAACAGGGGAACAAAAGAACTGCCTTACACAAGGCCTTCCCTTCACAAGAGGGGCAAAGCATGAACACACCTCCTGCAGAAATTACACAGAAGAGGAAAATAAAAGGACTCTTGTGTGTTTGCTTTAAGAATGAGCAAAGACACACACAATTTAGAAAGGCTAACAGATTGGAGATGTAACTCAAATTCTTTCTGAATGAGTAGGGTGGACTTCACAAATGTATACAATTACAGATGCCACCGGACACCAGACTTCTGTGGAACCAAAGAGAGCTGAGAGAATTTTGCTGAAAGGGGAGCTCTCCAACTTGTGGTTGGAAGAAGGCTTGAGAGATTTCTGGCTTGAGAAAAATTCTAAGTGTTGAGCTCACTGAAGTTGCAATTCCTTGTGTTGTTCTCTCTGTTGATATCTCTTTCTTGGTAGCTCAGTATATGTATCTTCTCCTTTAAAACTTCGGCTTCTTTTATAGTCTTCGGAAGAATGTAGCCATTTGAAAATGACGGTTGGAAATCTGGCCGTTTGAGAAGAGATCTAGGATCCTTTGGATTTTTCTAAGTTTGTTATCCATGGGTCCTTCTGCTTCTTTGCTTCTTTCCAATGTCTTCAGATGAGAGTTGTAGCTTCACAGCTAGAAGGTCGGCTTCTCATTAAGTGGACTGTGAAAGCTCCTTGCTAAAAACGTGCTTCAATAAATGTCTGCAGCAAGGACAAGACAAAAATAAAGAGAGCACCTCCATGCTTTTGAGGTAGGTGAGTCAAAGAAGATAAGAAAGCATGGAAACCTCGTATAGCCATCCTTTCAGACTAGTAAATAAAAGACAGATAGTTATGTTAAAAAGGAAGGTATGGGTCTGTCAGTGGTAGGTGAACCTCTGTCAGATATCCATGCGCCTGAAACATAATAAATATGACTTATCTTTTGGATTGAAGAAAATCCGGCGCAAAGACATGAGGAAAAAGGTTCAGTTTAAACAAAAGTTGCAGAAATAATCTGAACAAGTTTAGATGAATATTGTAAGTATAGTTTATCTGAACATGTCAGAAAAATAATAAAATAATGACACTCAGATGGTAATATTAAAATATTCATTCAATCTACACAAAGTTATATCAAGCATGATAAGCAAACAATATTATGAGAGTTGTTAGACTGGAGATTTCAGAAAACCATAAGTACAGAATTGTCGAGTGATGTCGGATATAAGAGTTAGCAATTCGGCTCTAGAGGAGACTGTATTTTGACTTCATGAGTTGGAGTCAAGGATAGATTCGACTTCAAAAGGTTACTATTCGACTTATAAAGAAAGAATTAATGAGTCAGAGTCAAAGAAAGATTCGACTTCAAAAAGGTTACCATTCGTCTTCTAAAGAAAGTATTAATGAGTCGGAGTCAAAGAAAGATTCGACTTCAGAGGAAAGTATAATTCGACTTCAGAGGAAATTATAATTCGACTTCAAAAGAAAGTATAATTCGACTTCAGAAGAAAGTATAATTTGACTTCAGAAGAAGGTATAATTCGACTTCAGAAGAAGGTATAATTCGACTTCAGAAGAAGGTATGAGTTGGAGTCAAGGATAGATTGGACTTCAAAAATGTCACTATTCGACTTCTAAAGAATGTATAATGAGTCGGAGTCAAAGAAAGAATCGACTTCAAAAAGGTTACCATTCGACTTCTAAAGAAAGTATTAACGAGTCGGAGTCAAAGAAAGATTCGACTTCAGAGGAAAGTATAATTCGACTTCAGAAGAAAGTATAATTCGACTTCAGAAGAAGGTATAATTCGACTTCAGAAGAAGGTATAATTCGACTTCAAAAGAAGGTATAATTCGACTTCAGAAGAAGGTATCAAATTGTATATAGTAGAGTGGACTTAGAAAATTTTCTACGTTGTTTAGACTTCGATTCTAAGGGAGTCGGAGATGATAGTCGGAGTCATAAGTCGGATTCAGTATGACACAGAGGGAGTTTGTGGACTTAGAAAATTTTCGAGATAGAGTTTGCCCAAGATAATTTTTTGTGATAAGCAAAATAGATATTTAATTTATAGAAAGTCTTTTAAAGATTTTGTCATAGCAAAACCATGATATTATAGTAAACTAAAATCTTAGATTTTCTTACCGGCAGTTGCTCAACAAATTCCACCTGACTGCAAACACCGATCGCGCGTGTCGTGCAACTGGTACTATCGCTTGTTTAACATTGTCTTACGAATTTGTCCTTGTCTCGTCTACTGTCTCTATACTCTCGTCTATTCATGATCACTCTACTATCTCGTCTATTCATCTAGTACTCTCTTGGAACCCTTTGAGCTGTGTGGCTCCTACTGTCTTGTACTGTTCTTAACTGTCTAGCGCTAAAATGAGTCTAGTGACCTACTGGACTTGAATGCATACTGCTGAGGGCACGGAGAGTGTCCGAGGGGCTCCAATCTAGTCCGGGGGGGAAAGAGCCACCCGAAAGTACCTACAGGGGCTAATGACGGTGTCTGCATTTGCACCGGTTCTGACTGACTATTCTGAATTAGCTAGACATCTGACTATTATACTGTTACTGTTAGTCTATTAGTTCAGACGTACTGCACTATTACTGTGCCACCACTGACTGTTACTGAACTGTTACTGTCCTGATATTGAGCGACTACTGTCGTACTCTCTCCTTGCTCTACTCGATACTTTCTATCTTGAGTTATCATTTTTTATCGTGACTAAATCGCATTCAAAGTGCTATACTCTCTCGTTGTCTATTGGCAATAAAAGAGATATATTCTCTCTCGGCTATCTACGGATAACCAAAGTGCCATTACTATCTCGATTGACGAAAGTTAGTCAAAAGTGCTATACTATTTCGTTTGATGAAAATCAATCAAAGTGCAATTTACTCTCTACATGGCCAATTACTATCTCTCTCCTTGCTATACATGTCGCTTGCTATTTCTCGACAATGTCATTACTTGGTATTGTTGTTATCGTTTCTATCGTGACTTGACTTTAATCATCGTGCTATACTTGATTCATCTGCTATTTGAACCATGTTACTTGTGCTATTACTTTCTCGACTTTGCATGACTCTCTCTATCATTAGTTACTCTGCCATTAAAATATTAATCATTTAAAGTATGCTTGATCCTGAGATTTAAGTCCTACTGGGCGTTATCGCTCACCCTTCGTTATTTGTTATTGTGTCTCAGGTAAGTCGGACAATGACGTTACACACATCAATGGGATAAAACCAGAGTGATGAGCGACTGGAGTCAATTGATGAAGTTACCCTAGTACCATGGAGTCTAATAGTTATTGCTTTGGATTTCTTTCTAATGTAGTGATGTCAATGAGCCTTGTGCATGGCTCCGAATTAGTGGTTGTAATAGTCTTAGTGATTTTATAATGAAATCAAGAGTTATTCCAATTATTTCATTAGGTGCTCTGATGTTTGTATATGTATGCGCAATTTACGTTACCATACTCGTTGCTCACGTTCCCCCCGATTTATTTTCCCTACTAAATTGGAGGGGCGTGACAAAACATCTGGACACGAACTTGGCCACATCCTTCTTCATACCAGACCACCAGAAAGATCTCTTCAAATCCTAGTACATCTTGGTGTTGCCGAGATGAATGGAAAACTTCAACCTGTGAGCTTCTGCAAGTACATGCTCACGGACATCCACAACATCGGGGACACAAACTCGATGCTGAAATCTAATAACACCGTCCTCATCACGAGCAATGCCTACCTTGCCCACCATCTCCTGAAGCCTAGGATCAGCTCCCTGCTGCTCGATCACCTCCTCCAAAACCGTGGATCGTATAGATAATTGAGCCACGAAAGCCTGACACATAGCACATGTTGCATCCTCAAGCATCGGATGATCAGTCCATCCCCATATAATTTATTTTTATATGCTTTTTTTTGGTGATTAACAAAACCTTAACAAAGATTTTCTAACAATCCTTTATGAAGTTCCTCCATAGGAAATTTAGTCAAGAAAAATCCGTAAGTAATTCTCATACACTGTTATTTAAAGTTTAAAGCATGTATTCATTCTAAGTGCACATCGATTTCCTTGATAGAACATCGGTATCTTAAGAAAAACAACGATTTCGTCTCACATCGGTTTCATAAGTGACAACGATTTTGGTCTCACATCGATTTCATAAGTTACTTAAACAACGATTCGATAAGTTACACAACGATTTGATCGTTGCAACGATTCGATAAGTGAAACAACGATTTGGTCGCTGTAACGATTTGATAACTGAAACAACAATTTGATTGCTGCAACGATTCGATAAGTGAAACAAAGATTTGGTCGTTGTAACGATTCGATAAGTGAAACAACGATTTGGTCACTGTAACGATTCGATAAGTGAAACAACGATTTGATCGTTAAACGATTCGTTACCACTTCAACATCGAATTGCTCAAACAACGATTTGCTCTCACTTGAACAACGATTTGCCTTAGTCAAAGAACGATTTGCTCAAACAACAATTTTCTCTTACTTGAACAATGATTTGCCTTAGTCAACATCGATTTGCTCAAACAACGATTTGCTCTTACTTGAACAACGATTTGCCTTAGTTAAATCACGATTTGATTGGACAACGATTTCATTATCTTCTCAGATATTCCTGATAATGTCCATACTATTCAAATATAGTTTCAAAACTCTGTGGAGTTCAAGTCTTATCGCGCATACTAAGATTTTGATTATTTCACACGAAATCCTCTTGCTTATTTGATGTATCGCATAGGGTCTTGATTTGTGTGATGACAGGATATCCTTTCTAGTTTAAGCGTATCATTACTACACGACTACCAGGGTTGACTGACAACGTAGACAAAAAAGTTTGTCTAGGTATCTGTGTTTAATGCATGCTGGCCTTTTGTAGTAAAGCACGTAATGTATGGATCCGTCAACCTGTCGAAAAGGATAAAAGATTCAGATGATCTATCCTGAGGATGCAATGACCAATCCAAGCATTTGCAGCTGCAAGCTCACCTCTGCATGCCTACGACCAGTCTCTCTAATGAACATAAAGCTGTGAGACAACGGGCATCTGAACGGCTACTTCAACGGACAAAAAATGTTGCAGAAGATAAATAGAAGACTGATGACTCCATTAAGAATGAGTTTTTCAAGAGATAGAGCCTCTCATTCAACTGAAAGACAACTTGCAAGCATCAGTTAGAAGAGCTTTTTCACTTCACTCCACCATTGATTTTAAGCTCTTAGCTCTCAGCTTTTCTTGCTTAGTTTTTTGAGAGCAAATGTTGTTCTGAGAGATTTTCGTATTGAAAATTTGTCTCTCTCAGACATTGCCTCAGATCAAGCAAACTCTTATAAGCTTGGTCTAGGGGCCTTTCGCCTTTTTACACAATTTTCTGTGTGTTCCTCTTCGGTTGTGAAGAGAAGACCTATTGGAAACAGGTGGTTGTTATTCCCTTCGTTGAGGAAGGAAGACCTGTGTATCAAGTGGTGTTTTGTACCTCTTCGGAGTTAGAAGAGAAGGCCAGCTGCAGCTGGATGTGTAAAAAAAAAATAAAAAAAAGGGGGGGGACATTACCCTTGGTTAGTGAAATCCCAAGTTGTTGCTTGGGGACTGGACGTAGGACTCCTTGGGATAGGAGGTCCGAACCAGCGTAAAATTCTCTTCTGTTGTGTGTTTGATTGTTTGTCTTTATTCTCACTAACACTAACTATCAATCTTCGTATTTTTCTATTAAGTGTTTTATTGACAGGTTTTAATTTATAAAGAGCATTTAGCAAACCTCTGGGCTTGCTATCTGGGCAACAAGAGGTATCAGAGCCAAGTTTCTTCTAGAAAAAAGATCTCACGGTCTGAAGAGCAATGATAAATGGCAGCTCAAGGGTATGCAGAAGGTCAGTCTGTCAACATACCCCCTCTATTTGATGGTGAAGATTACAACTACTGGAAGACAAGAATGAAATTCTTTCTTCAAGGTCTCGATTTCCAACTTTGGTCGATCATAGAAGAAGGAGACCTGGTAGTTCTCAACAGTAGAGAAATTGGACAGAAAAAGACAAAAAGAAATATCCCTTAACAGCAAAGTTAAAAGCATACTATGTTGTGCACTAAGCAAAAAAGAGTTCAACAAGATCTCAGCGTGCAAGTCAGCGATGGATATGTGGGAAAAACTTAGGATTATATATGAATGAATGGACAAAGTAAGAGAAATAAGAATAGACATCCTGGTAGATCAATATGAAGGATTCCAAATGCAATGGAAGCAGCGAAGATGAAGAAGCATTTCACTCTAGAAGATTGCAGCGTATTCTGGCAAAGAAAAAGTGCCAGTCTGGAAGAAGATTTTTCAAGAAAGGAAAAGACCTCAAAAGATCAGAGGAAAAGAGGTCAAGAAGCCAAAACCAATATGTTATGAATGCAAGAAGCCTGGACACATCAAGGCTGAGTGTCCAAAACTTATGAAGACAGAGTTTAAGAAGGACAACTCGAAGAAATTCAAAAGATACAAGAGAAAGCCATGGCAGCTGCATGGAACAACGAGAGTGACTCAGACAGTGAGTCAAGCTCCAGCGATGAAGAAGAAGAAAAAGCCAATCTGGCTTTCATGGCAAACATTGAAGATAAGGTAACTTCTGACTCATCTTTTACTTCCTGTAATGAATCTGATTCAGATAGTTTAGAAGATGCTTTCAACAAATTATACAACAAATATAAGGAAGTATACAAGATATTAAAAACCACCAAGAAAATCATGCATGCTTAGAGATCACCAACTCAGACTTAAAATCTGAAACTGAGCAGCTAGAAAAACAAATCTCTGAATTAAAAAGAAGAAATGAACTATTATGTGAAGATTTAAAAGTTAAAAACGAACATATAACTAACCTAGAAAACAAGGAAATCATAATTAAACTTAAAAGGAAGTTGACACACTATCAAAAGACAATGAATATCTAACTAATACAATTGAAAAATTCATAAATGGTAAATCATCTTTAATATTAAAAGGAGCAAGAAGATCAGGTAAGAAAAAGCATGGTTTAGGATATATTCCGCCTGACAATGATAAACAAGCATTCATCCTAAAATATACCCAACTCCAAAATTTGTAGCCGAACAAAATACTGAATATAAATCTAACCTTAAATACAGGCCAACTGAAACAGTAAATAAAATATCATGCTACAGTCATTGCAATAAATTAGGACATACTAAAATAACATGAACAACAAAACACTTAAAGTGGATTCCTAAAAGAAAAGGTAAGGAAACTTACCAGCAAGGACCCAAAAGAACTTGGGTACCTAAATCTTAGTGTTTTAATTGCAGGGAAGCCTTAGAGCATCAAAGTGGTACCTGGACAGCGTGTGCTCAAGGCACATGACTGGCAACAGGAAATTGTTCTCACATATTAAAGATGAAGAGGGCACAATAACTTATGGTGACAATGGAAAAGGATCAGTGATAGGTTGTGGATCGATTGGAAGTCAAGGCAAAACTCTTATAGAAGATGTATTATGCGTCAAAGGACTCAAGCACAATCTCATAAGCATCAGCCAGCTATGTGACAAGGTCCCAAATCAAATTTCAGGAGTCTAAGGGCCTTATTATGAAAGATGATGTGACTGTGTTCGAAGCCTGTAGAGAAAAGAATTGTATGTACTGCATCTAGAGGAATTGAATGAACAAGATGTCTGTCTAGCAGCAAACAAAGATCAAAATGCTGAACTATGGCATAGAAGATTGGGTCACTGTAGCTTAGATGGAATAAGGAAGCTAATTAAACATGATTTAGTGGAAGGTCTGCCTAAGATAAGCTCAAGAACAGAAGGTATTTGTGAACCATGTGCAAAAGGAAAACATGCTAAATCCTCCTTCAAGTCAAAGACAGTAGTAAACTACTTCCAACCGCTAGAATGGCTACATATGAATTTGTTTGGACACTTGAGAACCACTAGCCTAGGAGGAAAGAATTTTGAATTTGTAATAGTTGATGATTATTCAAGACTTACATGGGTATCTTTTTTGGAACATAAGATGACACATTCAACAGTTTTGTAAAGTTCAGTAAGTTATTTCAGAAGGACAAGAAGTTCAGTATAATAAACATTCGTTCAGATCATGGAGGAGAATTCCAAAATGATAAGTTTGTAGAATTTTGTGATGATCAAGGAATAGAACATAACTTCTCAGCACCAAGAACACCCCAGCAGAATGTAGTAGTTGAGAGGAAGAATATAACATTGTTGGACATGGCCCAAACAATGCTATCAGAATATAACCTTCCAAGATATTTCTGAGCTGAAGCTATCAACACGGCTTGTTACATTATAAATAGAGTGATGATCAGACCAATTCTGAAGAAGACCGCATATGAATTATACAAGGGAAGGAAGCCCAAGATCAGTCACTTCAGAACATTTGGGTGTCCATGCTTTATACACAACAATGGCAAGAGAGACATAGGTAAGTTAGATTCCAAATCTGATGAATGAATCTTCATATGGTATGCCTCTAAACCCAAAGGCTATAGAGTTTTTAATAAACATAGTTTATTAATTGAACAAACTATTCATGTTATTTTTGATGAGTCTAACCCTTCCTTGAGAAAGGAAGTAGATAGTGATGATGAAAATACAGAAAATCTATCCAAGAAACTGAAAGATACATCTATCAAGGATAATGAAGATCCACCCTTGGAAGAACTACAATAAAAAGAAATTATTCATGATGATCTTCCAAAGGAATGGAGATATAGGAAGGATCACCCGATGGACAACATCATTGGAGATCCATCAGTTGGGGTAAGAACAAGAGCTAATGTAATTCCTTGCGATTACCTAGCATTTGTTTCACAAATTGAGCCAAAGTCAGTCAATGAAGCACTGTCTGATGAATCTTTGATTTTAGCCATGCAAGATGAACTTAATCAGTTCAAGAGAAACCAAGTTTGGTCCCTTGTTCCGAGACCATCAGATCATCTTGTGATTGGCACCAAATAAGTGTTCAAGAACAAATTGGATGAAGCTGGTGTTATCACTAGAAAGAAGGCTGGACTGGTAGCTCAAGGCTATTCCCAATAAGAGGGCATAGATTTCGATGAAACCTACGCACCAGTGGCCAGACTAGAGGCTATTCGAATGTTACTTGCTTATGCATGTGCATTGGATTTAAAACTTTTTCAAATGGATGTAAAATCAGCATTTTTAATGGATACATAAAGGAGGAAGTCTATGTTGAACAACCACCTGGTTTTTGATGATGTAGATTTTCCAAATCATGTTTTAAATTGCATAAAGCATTATATGGTTTAAAGAAAGCACCTAGAGCATGGTATGAAAGACTTAGTGCATTTTTGTTAAACCATGGTTTCATCAGAGGACAGGTAGATAATACATTGTTTATTATGTCAAAAGTTAAAAGCATATTACTTGTGCAAATTTATGTAGATGATATAATATTTGGATCTACTGATAAATCCTTGTGCAAGTATTTTGAGAAGCTCATGCAGGGAGAATTCGAGATGAGCATGATGGGAGAGCTCAACTACTTCCTAGGATTACAAATCAAGCAAGGTAAAGAAGGCACACATATTTGTCAAGCAAAGTACACCAAAGAGCTGTTGAAAAAGTTTGGATTCGACAATGCTAAACCTCTGTCCACTCTAATGAGCACATCCACCAGGTTAGACAGTGATAAAGAAGGTAAGAAAGTAGATCAAAAACTGTATAGAGACATGATAGGATCATTGCTTTACTTGACAGCTAGTAGACCTGACATCTTATTTAGCGTATGCATGTGTGCAAGGTATCAGGCTGATCATAAATAATCGAATTTAATATCTATTAAAAGAATTTTTAGATATTTTGCTAAAACTCATGATCTAGGCTTAGGGTATCCAAAATCATGTGAAACTAGCTTAGTTGGATATTCAGAAGTTGATTATGCTGGATGCAAAGTAGATAGAAAAAGCACCAGTGCTAGTTGTCAATTTCTTGCAGGATGCTTGATTTCATGGTCTTCGAAGAAGTAAAATTCAGTAGCACTATCAACAGCTGAAGCTGAGTACGTAGCTGCTGGGAGCTATTGCACACAACTCCTATGGATAAACACAGCTTGAGGACTATGGATTGCACATCAAGACTATGCCATTGCTGTGCGACAACACAAGTGCTATAAATCTCACGAAAAATCAAGTTCAGCACTCCAGGACAAAGCACATAAGGATCAGATATCATTTTATTAGAGATCATGTAGCTAATGGTAATATAAATATTTCCTTTATAGACACATTGAATCAGTTAGCAAATATCTTTACAAAAGCCTTACCCGAAGAGAGATTTACGTCTCTTAGAAGGGAATTAGGCATGTGTAATTTGTAACAGATTTTTCCTGCATATAACTGAAATAATAAAATTTCAGAACAATGTTTTCTCTCTCCCTTAAAATCAAGAAAATCCTTTATTGCATGCATCATAAAATGCTATGACTTTTCAGGATGAATTTTTTATTGTTTCCATTATCTTATCCTCTTTTGTCGTTATCCTCATTTAATTCTCTGACATTTCAAAAAGCACCTTTATGTCCTGCCGTTATAGCGCGAAATCCATGCCATATCGATTTCATCTCTCTCTCTCTTCTCTTTGGACTTGCGTGGAGTGATAAACACTATCGATTCCAGACCCCTCTCTGTGTGATCTCAAAGGATTTCTCTGTTCCCGCAAAGATTTCTTGAGGGCTTCTGTTCCATTCCTTCCCACGATCCTCCAGAAACATTCCTTGTTCATTTCCATGGTGGCTTCTGGGAGTTCCGACATCGTTGGTGGTTACAGCATCATCTTCCTCACAGCAGAGCAGTAGGAAAGGTTTGGAGCAGTAAAGACCAAGTTGTGTGGCAACAAGGCAGTAGATATTGAGGATTTAGAGATGAATGGGATGCATAGTATCATGGAAGCCATAGAAAGGTTGAAATGGTCAAGAATGGTCACAGTTTCATAAGCTAGCTATCCGGACCTAGTCAAGGCGTTCTACACATGCCTGAAAGTAGAAGAAGACGGGTCCCTCTCCTCCTCAGTAAAAGGTACACCTATCCACATCACCTATGATCTTTTGGAGAGGCTTTTTGGTGTGTCTACCGTTGGTCGCAGTGGGGTAGACAGTGTAGATATTCATGCCAAGGGGTTAGGTATCATCGATACAGAGTACAAGCTGAGGATGGGAAGATAGACATCAACCAACTGAATGCATTCAACATGGTTTTGCATTTTATTGTGTGCCAGATTCTAGTACCAAGGAGCACAACTTTCTCGACTTGCCCTAAGGCCGACTCAGATATGATGTTTTGGGCAATCCAAATCAGGATATTAACATGGCACTGGTAATAGTTGAGAGGATGAGATCTACTGCTGACATGATATGGGATAAGAAGAACAAGCTCAATGTATCACTTCCGTATGCACATCTACTGACTAGGATATTCAAGCATTATAGTATTGATTTGACGGGAGAAGTGATGGAGAAGATGGGCCAACCCATTCGGTCCAGAAATTTAAAGAAGAGTGGATTTTCACTAGTAGGGAGTGTTTGGACCAAGACCTCCATGGTAGAAGGAGAGGCTATTATAGGTGAAGCTCCTACAGTCCGTGAAATTCCAGTGGTCCAAGAAGAGGAAGAAGAAGTTAGAAGTGAAGAACCAGTGGAAAGTGCTAGAAGAATAGAAGAAATAGCTCCTGAGCATATTGAGCCCATTGGGTAGACTCTCGAGTAGAAACCCCTCAACAATCATTGCATCTGTAATTGAAGAAGTATTGAAGGTTGTTGTAAAATTTCAGGGGGTGCAGGAAGAAGTTCATGAGGAAATCACCCCAATTATTCCTGCTGAAGATACCACTATGGAAGAAGCCAGTGTAGCAGTAGCAAGTTCAGATGATGTGGCATTAGGCCACATAGAAGATGTTCAGATGGAGAATGCTCCAGCTCAGGGGGAACAAGTGATTCAAAGGGAAGCAGAAATTCAGGGGGAGCCCACAACATGTGCCCCTGATACTCAATTTCAAGAAGGTTTTGTGGAGAGCACCTCTGAGGGTGATATTGATGTTGATAAGCATCCAGTTTCTGGTACTGGTGATAAGGGCAAGGGTGTGGCCACAAAGATTCCATTGCTCACCAGGAAGGCACACCGCAGATCCCATAAGAAGAAGAAGCTCAAAGTGAACATGAAGCCTGTAATTGAAAGATTAAATGCACAAGGGGAAATATTATGCTCTGTAAAGTTTGACATTTCTTCCATTTTTATTAGTTAGAGCACTGGAGCCAAAGAGCTTGCAGGAGTCAAAGCAGTGCTGCGAGGAATGAGGAATGAGTTGGGAATGTTAGGATCGAATAGGTGGATGGATCAGATCTAGAAGGGGGGTTGAATAGATCAAACACTAATTACGCGGAAGCTTAAGCAATTTAAAATTACTTCGAATAAGAGATCAATTCAGAAAACAATTTACTGATCTGAAGTGTGATTAGTGTGTGTGAGCAAATCAATTAGTAGTGTAAGTGAAATCCCTATGCATGCATCTAGCGCAATACAAAGTCAAACCACAATTCAAACCACTGCACAGAGGATTTTTAGGTGGTTCGGAAAACACCTCCAGTGACTCCTACATCCACCCCTCACACAGTGAGGCCACACTACTCAAAACCTTGAGTACAACACACACTGGAGCACGACGACTCCAAACACCCTTGAGCACGACGACTCAAGAAACAACTGGAGCACGACAACTCAAAACTGAGCACGACGGCTCAAACCACACAGTGAGTGCGACGACTCACAAACCAGAGCTCGACGGCTCACAATACAAAAGCTAGATCAAACACAAAAGAGATCAGATCCTCTAGCAATGATCTGATTCAAGACAGATTCGTACACAGAAATTTGTGCAGAACTTCATGCACAAATCTCACAGACGAAATAAGGAAGAACAAACTCTGAGATGAGGGAAATGGATGTAGAATGAGTGTTCTTCGATGAAGAGGCCTTCCAGAGACTTCAATTGAGGAGGCTTGATGGAAATCGATGGAGATTCTCCTCAATTGGCGATGCTCTGCTTTGATGGCATCTGAAATGCCAGAAATCCTTCTTCTACTGCTCCTCTTCAGTTGGATCTGCTCCCTTTCCTTTCACAGCAAGCTTCTCTCTAGAGATTCCCTTTGATTCCCACGTCCTTCCTCTTGAAAGGATGGTCTGCAACTTCTGGAGATGGAGCACGATATGGAAAGCACCTTTTAGCCGCCAAAAAGCTTCTTCAGGAAGTGTGTGGGCTCTTCCTTTCTTGGGGGCCAATTAGTGGGGTATTTATAGCCCCACATGTCCAATTGTACTCTAGGAGTGCGTGGGCACATGATCCAAGGCCGATCCAAGTGATCCCTAGAAGGCCACGTGTCCAGGTGGGACTTAAGATGAAAAAGTTGCCGGAGTGTGTCGACACAGTCATTGGGTGTGTCGACACACTGACCCATTTGCGCAAGAAGGTCTTCTGGATGCTGGGACTAGTGTCGACACACTCACTGGCTGTGTCGACACACTGTCTTAGTCAGGCAACAGGGTCTCCTGGAATCTGGATCTAGTGTCGACACTGCCTGGGACTGTGTCGACACAGTGAACCCTATCTTCATGAATTTTCTCAGAGATTGATGCCCAGTGTCGACACCAGCAGTGGGTGTGTCGACACTACCATTGCAAGAAGTACATGTCCATGAAAAATAAACACATAAATCATTAGTACAATATATTATCATTAAAATATGAGATATTAAACATAAAGAACATGTTGTTTAAGCCTTATTGTGATATGTATAGAATGTATAACATGTTCAACATATCATCATTAAAATCACAACATGTGATCATTAAAATCACAATATGTCATCATTAAAATCACAATATGTCATCATTAAAATCACAACATGTCATCATTACAATCACAATATGTCATCATCAAATCAAAGTATGAGTGATGTTCATTGGTCATCATTAAAATGCAACTTTAGGAAATTCCAAAACACACTCACCCAACAATCTCCCCCTTTTTGATGATGATAAAACATATGCACAATCTCCCAATAACCTGACTAAAAACTCCCCTTTCTGAATTTTCTCCCATAAGAAACTTTCTCCCCTTTAAAGAACTTTCCCCCCCTTTTAAAGGCTTTTCTCTCCCTTTTTGACAGCATCAAAAGATAGATAAGAGAGAGAAACAAATGATAGTAGGAGATCAAGAAATGAAATGGAGTAAAGGAGTGGTCAGAAATGATCAAAATAAATGAGACAAAATGATATTGTCAAATGAGAGAAATGATTGTATTTTTGGTATTGTGCCACAAAGTTTAATCACAAAGACACACTCAACTAAGGTATTGCAAGATATAATGATCTGAATGTGGTTAAATTAATGATGCAAATGTGAAATAAAGTGACCTATATGAATGAGCAAAAATATTTAACAAGGATGTTAGAAGCTTTAAGTTTAACACAATGTAAAATAATAAGTCTAAACTCAGTAAACATGAGCTTTATTAAGGTCTTAAGCTTTTCCATCCTGTCAATTTGATTTTCTTTCATTTTTTACTGGGAAAGAATACAATAATAAATTAGTTAAATCTCACTTTTCAGTGCAAGAGAACACATTGATTAGATGCAAGATCTCTTGATTACTCAGTGGTTTAACTTTCATTATCTTATACAAAGTTGAAAACTTTGATTTCCACTTTTTGACGCGAAACAAATCACTTTGTAGGTGAAATGACCGGTTACTCAGTGGTTCAAGAATTTGCATTGCTCTGTTTTTATCTTTCCAGATTGTTCATTTTTCTTTTGATGTTTTGCAGGAATATGTTTGCTTTCACCAGAAAAAGTCATGACTACGAATTTAGAGAAATTATTCTTAACATGTGGTAAAAATGAAGCTTAAACATACACATGTGAAAAAGTAAAGCCACTCATGTGCCTATAATAATGTTTTTGCAAATCATTTTAAAAACCTTTAGTATTAAGATTGCTTAACCTTGAAATGATAAGAATCTTTGAAATTAAACTAAATGCACAATGATTTAGTTTCAATGTCTTAATTCTCTCATAAAAAATAACACAATGACTCAAAATTCTGATGATTGAGCTCAGTGTAGACAACAAATGTCAAAAGAAATGAGTGAAGAATAGACAATGACTCCCCCTCAACATTGCATACAAGATTCTTGATACTTGGCGGAGACATATACTCACACATAGTGAAGTGTCCAGACAAGCCTGACTTGTCTTTCTTCAATTTACCATTTGATATCCCAAGAATACCAATGCAATGTGAGAGTGAGGAATTTTATGTGCAAGAATATTTGTCACAAACTGAATGGGAGTTGTTGATAAATCAGATATGAAAGAATATTTCTCCAGCATTTCACTCAAAGATTCTTTTGACTTACTCCCCCAAAGATATGCATGATATGAAATGATCATTTAACAATTCAGATATGTTCATTCAAAGTAGTTTGCACATAAAGATATGAACATGATCAAGCATATATCAATAGACAATTTATTGAAGGAAAAGTTTTTCAAAAACTCAAAATGTTTTTCAAAGATTTAAAATAAAGTTTTTGAGATTTTCATTTTTCTTGATGACCTTTATGCAGAAAAAGACTATTGATACTTGGCGGAGAATTTTTCTCACGCATGATGATAGTTTCCAGACAAGCCTAACTTGTCCTTTCACATTTCACCATTTGATATACCACATAGTCCCTGCAAAAAGGTCAATTATTCTTTAGTTTTAGAATGAAATTAATTGCATTTTCAAGAACATTTTTGCATTTTTTCAAATTTACTCCTCCTTAATATGTGCATGGAATGAAAAGCTAGCAAGCAATTCACACATGATTATGCATACAATTAGCTTTAAGTATAACATGACTTCTGGTACTTGACGGAGTATTTTACTCACGCATAATGATAGCTTCCAAACAAGCATAACTTGTTTTTCCACATGTCGTCATTGATATACCAAAAATCAAAGCAGTTGATATGCACACAGAACCATGGGCACAGTTAAGCAAGCATGATAACACAAGAATGATTCCAATGTTAAAACATAGTTATTGTTGGAGTAGCATCAGAACACATTTTTCATTGTTCAGATAAAAAATCAAACATCATTTCAATTCAAGCAATTCAAATTTGAAATGATAAAGAAGTTTTATCTGAATGGACTTCAATTGCTTTTCAAAGATTTACCTATGTTCGCCAATCATTTCTTGCCTTGTACAACCAATATCTTGAATCCCTTTACAATGTATGGCTGCAAGTCTCCTCAGCTTGCTGATCAACTGGTTTTGGGACCCACACTTGCTTGAGTCCTGCAATGAAATCAATGTTAGTGTGCAATAAGATTTTTGAATCCAATATTTTTATTTTTGATATAGATGCATTTCTTTCATTGACAGAACTATGAGCAGAATTAGTTCCAAATTTCTTTTTGCCTTGCTCAATGCATCTATGTTTTCATGAAGTTTTCTAATTTTTGAATTTTTAATATAATAAAAATAGAATGATTTTGTGGAACATTTCTATGCCTATGCACATGGAACTTCTGAACATTTCAGTATGAACATGATATTTATTCATGTGTGTATGAGCATATGCATTTGATTGGAATTCTGAGCATGCGCAACAAAATTATTTTGTACCACAGTCCCTAAAAATATGACCAATTTATAACAATGAAAGCATTGGACTGATTTGGCATGTTTATTGAAATGTTGATTTCTATTCCAGCAAAATTTGGCTAAATGACCAGGTTTATTACAATTAAAGCAAATGAGATCATTTCTTACCTGGTACTCACCTTGACATGTATGCGTTTTGCTGGAATCTCCTTTTCATGTGAGGAAACTTACCATGAGGAGAAGGAGGTGCTTTTTGGTAGCTCTTGGCATGATGTGAATTAGAACTTGCCTTGGAGCTTTTTGACTGATGGAGGAAGTAGATGAATCTTCTTGATAGTAGCATGTTTCTTTTTCTCTGTCTGTTCTGAACAAGAACTTTCACTAGTTTTTCATTAGAATTAACAGAGTTCTTGTTCGCAGCAGCTTTAAAATGTTAATTTTGTTTTATTTTCATTTTTCTTATCTCTCACAGAAGCAAGACTTATGTATTTGGTATTCTTCAATTCATGTTGAAGCTTCTGTTTTTCTGCTTTTAATGCAACAACTTCTTTTTCTGAGATTTGAAGTTCATTTAGCATGACATCCAAACCATTTTTCATCTTGTTCTTTTCATTTTCAAATTGAGCAATTTTTTTTCAAATTGGCAATTTATTACTCAAATTGCTACAATCATTGTTCAATGGTTTGTCATGCAACAAGCATTCAATCTTCTTTTTTAGATGATTATTTTCTTCAACATGTTGTTTGCATCTTTCATTTATTGATGATCATGAGCCATGTTAGAAATCTGTTGTTTAATTGATCATTATCAAACTTGAAGTTTTCATTGAGATCAATCAATTTTTCATTTTCATATTTCAAATCAGATTTTCATGTTCCAACTGTCATGACTTTCTTTCAACTTGGGATAACTTGTTTTCACAAATTTTGATTTTATCTTTCAATTCTCTTTCTCATAATTTAATTTTTCAACTTCATTTTTCAAATTCTCATTTTCTTCTTGGCAATGTTTTAAAGTCTTTTTCAAATCATTATTTTTAGTCTTCAGCTTTACATTAAGATTTTGTATCTTCTCACAGAATTCAATCAATTCAACATTGGACATGCCTTCATCTGCATAAGAATCAGAATTAGAATACTAAATGGATCTAGAATTGATTTACCTGACCTTGTAGACCCATTTGAACTCTTGTGTTCTGAAGAGGGTGAAGAATGCTTTGAGCTCTTAGAATGTGCATGAGAGCCACAACCTTCTGAGTTGTTGATTTTCTGGATTCATTGAGGTTCTTCTTTGCCATTGAGCATTTGTGAATTCCTTTTGCTCCTTTTCTTTGTGCTTCCTCTGAAAGACTTGATGAAAGTGAGATTGGGGATTTCTCTGAAATTATAACAGGAAATTCATGGAGATTAAAGATATTTTCCATTAAACCAAAACTCAAAAGATTATCAGATCTAATCACAGTGAATCAATGTAACAGAAATTAGATCTAACAATTAGAGTGGTTAACCCGCTCTGATACCAATGTAGGAATCAGAGTGATTAAGCACACAGAGACAGTGAAAGATCAAGCAAACAGTTCAAGTAGATAGAGCAACGAGATCAAACAGAAGCAATCAAATCAGATCAGAGATAACCTGCTCTGATACCAATTGTTAGGATCGAATAGGTGCATGGATCAGATCTATAAGGGGGGTTGAATAGATCTAACACTAATTAACGCGGAAGCTTAAGCAATTAAAATTACTTCGAATCATAGATCAATTCAGACAAACAATTTTACTGATCTGAAGTGTGATTAGTGTGTGTGAGAAAATCAATTAGTAGTGTGAGCGAATCCCTATGCATGCATCTAGCGCAATACAAAGTCAAACCACAATTCAAACCACTGCACAGAGGATTTTTAGGTGTTCGGAAATCACCTCCAGTGACTCCTACGTCCACCCCTCACACAGTGAGGCCACACTACTCAAAACCTTAGTACAACACACACTGGAGCACGACGACTCCAAACACCCTTGAGCACGACGACTCAAGAAACAACTGGAGCACGACGACTCCAAACTGAGCACGACGGCTCAAACACACACAGTGAGTGCGACGACTCACAACCAGAGCTCGACGGCTCACAATACAAAAGCTAGATCAAACATAAAAGAGATCAGTTCCTCTAGCAATGATCTGATTCAAGACAGATTCGTACACAGAAATTTGTGCAGAACATCATGCACAAATCTCACAGACGAATAAGGAGAACAAACTCTGAGATGAGGGAAGGGATGTAGAATGAGTGTTCTTCGATGAAGAGGCCTTGCAGAGACTTCAATTGAGGAGGCTTTCTGGAAATCGATGGAGATTCTCCTCAATTGGCGATGCTTTGCTTTGATCGCATCTGAAATGCCAGAAATCCTTCTTCTACTGCTCCTCTTCAGTTGGTTCTGCTCCCTTTCCTTGCACAACAAGCTTCTCTCCAGAGATTCTCTTTGATTCCCACGTCCTTCCTCTTGAAAGGATGTCTACAACTTCTGGAGATGGAGCACGATCTGGAAAGCCCCTTTTAGCCGCCAAAAAGCTTCTTCAAGAAGTGTGTGTGGCTCTTCCTTTCTTGGGGGCCAATTAGTGGGGTATTTATAGCCCCACATGTCCAATTGTACCCTAGGAGTGCGTGGGCACATGATCCAAGGCCAATCCAAGTGATCCCTAGAAGGCCACGTGTCCAGGTGGGACTTAAGATGAAAACATTGCCGGAGTTGTCGACACAGTCATTGGGTGTGTCGACACACTGACCCATTTGCGCAAGAAGGTCTTCTATGCTGGGACTAGTGTCGACACACTCACTGGCTGTGTCGACACACTGTCCTAGTCCGGCAACATGGTCTCTTGGAATCTGGATCTATTGTCGACACTCGGCCTGGGACTGTGTCGACACAGTGAACCCTGTCTTCATGAATTTTCTTTAGAGATTGATGCCCAGTGTCGACACCAGCAGTGGGTGTGTCGACACTACCATTGCAAGAAGTACATGTCCCATGAAAAATAACACATAAATCATTAGTATACATGTATTATCATTAAAATATGAGATATTAAACATCAAGAACATGTTGTTTAAGTGTTATTGTGATATGTATAGAATGTATAACATGTTCAACATATCATCATCAATCATCAAAATCACATTATTTCATCATTAAAATCACAATATGTCATCATTAAATCACAATATGTCATCATTAAAATCACAACATGTCATCATTACAATCACAATATGTCATCATCAAATCACAGTATTAGTGATGTTCATTGTCATCATTAAAATGCAACTTTAGGAATTCCTAACACACTCACCCAACAGGGAAGCCTGAAGGAATTAGTAGCAGATCTTTCAAATTTTGTGAGGGCGCAATTGTCTTCTCCTGCCCCTCCTGCTCCCACTTCAATAGTTCCATAGTTTCCAGACCACCTTCTGAAGAAGCAGTCAGGCCATCAGGGCCTAATGTAGTTGAAGAATTCAGTAAATTTGAGCCTGCACAGGAAGAATCAAGGCCACCAGGGCCATCAGTGGAAGAGTATGGGCCATCAGGGCCAGTGGAACCTGAAGCAGAGCAAGTAAGTGTTGAAGATCTAGTTGAAGCTGTTGTTGTGCCCCCAGAGCCTCCTGTCTCTTCACCTCTTAAGACTCTAGCTCCTCTTTCTCCACCTTCTTCATCCACTACAGCTCCAGCCCTTGCCACCTTCAAACACACCTTCCAAAACACATCTCCTCACCTGCACCATTTCCTACTACCTCCTCTTCTTCACCTATTTTCTCTTCTACCATTCCTCCTCCTCCCATCATTGAAAAACCTCCCAGCATCTTCTTCAGCTGGACCCTCTTCCTCTCATCAATTTTCTGCTGGACCATCTGCACCACCTCCTCCTACTTCCTTTTATTCTCTTCATCCACCCACTCCTCCATCATTCATAACTATCATTCCTGAGGGTGCTCGCATCCAGGGTGAGGTTATTCAGGACATTAAAGATGAGTTTGAAGAAGCAATTCTCGCCTAGTCCTGTCCACTTCCTCTCATATTCATAGGACAAGCTCTTCTAGTCATTTTCCTAAAAAAGAGGAAAGTCTCCAAGGACCTTGCTCTCTCCTATGAACCTCGTTTCCCCCTCTTTGGTTCTCTCTTTCTGTTGAAAATAGAAGAAGATCCATATACTGTGAATACCTTCAAAATGTCCATTTGCTACCATTTTTGGCCTCCCTCACCTTAACATCACTGAACACGTCCATATTGTTCTCCCTCTCTCCCACATATCGAAATCAGATCAGTCCAAAATTTTTTCAATGGCTGAGTCTAAGACTGAAGACTAGGGCTAGGGGCTATCAGTCTCTTTACATATAATTCTTACTTGCCAGATATGAACGGTTCCCCCCTTCACACCATCCTCTCATACTATCAGAGTGGTTTATCATACACCACAGAAAGTCTTGGGGACCTTTCATCCAGAGGAAATCTAATTGGTCAGGCACTTTCAGATGTTCCAAGACTACAGATTTGTAAACAACCTGCCTGAAGTCCAGATTGGTCAATTCCGGGGAGCCATTGCACAGTTGAGGACTGAAAACCCAGTCAATACCTACCTTCAAGTAGATTTTGCTACTCTAAAGCTCCAAGAGGTTGTCTTTCTCCCCAAGCATCACTCTTTGGTCATGGATTCTGAAGTAGGTCCCATCATTTTGAGAGATTTGCTAGAGTCATGGGCAGAATCTCAGTTCAGGAGGGCCATCTGCTTGGCTTCCACATTTCCTCTTCCGAGAATACCATAGGGAATATATCAAATCTGATGTGCTTGCTCCCCTTTTATCTTCTGAATGTGAAAGACTTTCACCCTCTGATTGGGCAAAGCACTATCACAACTCTGCTCTGCAGCTGAAAAATCTGAACAGTTCCTTGATTAATTCTGGTCAATCCACTCTTTCAGCTGAAGTTTTTTTTGGATCTAAACTCATCCATCTTGTTTCATGATTCGGTTTGCCATTTGGGTTGAAAGGTATAAGTTTTTGTTGCTCTGAAAAAGGAACTGAAGAGCCCAGATATTCTATCCAATTTCTATCGATCAGTTTTTTGCAGCCTGCTAGTTTTGGAACCTCCAGCTCTTACAAGATTTCTCTTGGCAAGGATGAATATGCCAACTTTCTAGAAGCTCAAACACAACTCCATATCCAGCGGATGGTTCTTGTTTTGGGGCCTTCCTACACTATTGCCTGGGGTGTTTTCCAACTTCATTTTAAAGAGCAAGAACTCAAGGCTTGGCTCATCATTAGTCGCCATGCCTCCCTCTTGTCACCTGCCTTCTACATTTCTGTACCACCTTAGTAATTAATATAGTGTTGCTTGGCTCCATTTATCTTTCTTCTCTTCTTTTCTTGAGTTCTTACTTTTCTTTTTGCTTAATGACAAAAATGGGGAGAAAATAACACACTCTGAAATACATATCTACATATTATAAACTTATCTAAAAATTTACTTAAGTTTATTTCAGCACATTACATGTTATGTTTTTGTTATGTTTTGTTATGTTTTGTCATCACCAAAAGGGGGAGATTGATGATCAATCCATCCCCATAAATTTTATTTTATATGCTTTTTTTGGTGATTAAAAAAATCTTAACAAGATTTTCTAACAATCCTTTATGAAGTTCCTCCATAAGAATTTAGTCAAGCAAAATCCGTAAGTAATACCAGACACTGTTATTTAAAGTTTCAAGCATGTATTCGTTCTAGTACACATCGATTTCCTTGATAGAACATCGATTTCCTAAGAAAAAAATGATTCCATCTCACCATCGGTTTCATAGTGACATAATGATTTTGGTCTCACATCGATTTCATAAGTTACTTAAACAACGATTATAAGTTACACAATGATTTGATCGCTTCAACGATTCGATAAGTGAAACAACGATTTGGTCACTGTACGATTCGATAAGTGAAACAACGATTTGGTCACTGTAACGATTCGATAAGTGAAACAACGATTTGGTCGTTGTAATGATTCGATAAGTGAAATAACGATTTGGTCGCTGTAACGATTCGATAAGTGAAACAACGATTTGATCGATATAACGATTCGTTACAACTTCAACATTGATTTGCTCAAACAACGATTTACTCTCACTTGAACAATGATTTTCCTTAGTCAAATAACGATTTGCTCAAACAACGATTTGCTCTTACTTGGACAACGATTTGCCTTAGTCAACATCGATTTGATCAAACAACGATTTGCTCTTACTTGAACAACAATTTGTCTTAGTTAATCATGATTTCATTGGACAACGATTTCATTATCTTCTCAGATACTCCTGATAATGTTCATACTATTCAAATATATTTCAAACTCTATGAGTTCAAGTCTTATCGCGCATACTAAGATTTTTGATTATTTCACACGAAATCCTCTTGCTTATTTGATGTATCGCATAGGGTCTTGATTTGTGTGATGATAGGATATCCTTTCTAGTTTAAGCATCAATCATTACTGCACGACTACCAGGGTTGACTGACGAAGTAGACAAAAAGTTTGTCTAGGTATCTGGTTTAATGCATGGAGGCCTTTTCTAGTAAAGCACGTAATGTATGGATCCGTCAACCTGTCGAAAAGGATAAAAGATTCAGAAGATTTTTCCTGAGGATGCCATGACCAATCCATGCGTTTGTAGCCCAAGCTCACCTCTGCATGCCTACGACCATCCTCTAACGACATAAAGTTGTAAGACAACGGGCATCTGAACGATAATTCAACGGTCAAAAATGTTGCAGAAGATAAATAAAAGACTGATAACTATATGAAGAATAATTTTTCAAGAGATAGAGCCTCTCATTCAACTGAAAGACAACTTGCAACATCAGTTAGAAAGCTTTTTCGCTTCACTCCACCTATGATTTTGAGCTCTTAGCTCTTACTTTCTTGCTTAGTTTTTGGAGAGCAAACTGTTGTTCTGAGAGATTTTCGTATTGAAAATTTGTCTCTCTCAGACATTGCTTCAGATCAAGCAAACTATTATAAGCTTGATCTAAGGGGCTTTCGCCTTTTAACATAATTTTCTGTGTGTTCCTCTTCGGTTGTGAAGAGAAGACCTGTTGGAAACAGGTGGTTGTTAATTCCCTTCATTGAAGAGGAAACCTGTGTATCAGGTGGTGTTTTATACCTCTTCGAGGTTAGAAGAGAATCCAACTGCGACTGGATGTGTAAGGGTCCTTAAGGGGGACAGTACCCTTGGTTAGTGAAAGTCCAAGTTGTTGCTTGGGGACTGGACGTAGGACTCCATGTGATAGGAGGTCCGAACGAGGATAAAATTCTCCTGTGTTGTGTGTTTGATTGTTTGTCTTTATTCTCACTAACACTAACTATTAATCTTAGTGTTTTTCTATTAAGTATTTTTATGTCATGTTTTAATTTATAAAGAGCGTTTAGCAATCCATTCACCCCCCCTCTTGGCTTGCTATCTGGGCAACAACATCTTCCAATCCTGCCTAAGCAAAGACCTCTTCTGCTGAGTGAATCTGCCACGACCTTTTGCCTTCCCTGGATGATACTGAAGCTCGAAGTCGTAGTCCTTCAGAAACTCAATGCGATGACCTTCTTTATACCGGTACGATTATACCAATCCATGTCGGTATAATGAATGTCATCACAGTGGGACATTTACCCAAACAATAACATACGATTGAGATGCTCATAAATATAAATACAAGTAGCGGAAGTAAAAGAACTACTTGTCTTCATTTCATCATCCACATTTACATACATGATTCAAATGACAATTTAAGATAACTAAAGTCCACATAAATAAAGTGCTAAAATCGCATTACATAGCTTGTCCACATTACATAACTAGCTTCATTACATACAATGAAAGCAAAATGTCACGATGACACTCCCGCTACTTCGCCACGCTCGGAGTCACTCTCCACGGTCTCCTCTAACGATGTAGGGTCACCAACTAGACCTGTACGCCGAAGCAAGGAATGAGTCTAAAAGACTCAGCAATAAACACCACACACCTCATACATGCATATATCACAGTAGGTTTCCATAACACACACACAACCTCATACATGCATATATCACAGTAGGTTTCCATTCCAATTTACAAAGCAAAACATATAGCATGCTTGGACATTGATAAAAGCCAACCTATCATGATAATTCTACAAATTTAAAACACATGGTACATGATTTAAGCCATTCCAAATAAATATCCTATCACATGCTTTCTACTCATTCATCACATGAAAGCTATTTCAAATCAGCTACAACATGGAAGCAACCACACATGGGATTCTTGCCTACATAAAAGAAAACATTCCTATCATGGTTTCTACACATTCTTGCACATGAAATTTATCATTTCATACACTTAAGGTTGCTGTTTTGACATAATTTAGCAATTCACATCCTATCGGCATGAGAGCTACATTTCCAATTAACTACAACACGATAGCAATTAAACATGGAATGTTCACACCATATGCAAGAAATGCTCCTAGCATGGATTCTACACATTTCTACACATATAAAACATTCTTATAAACACCTTTAGGTTGCTGTTATAACATAATTTCACATTAACATATCATGGACCACAATTTCACAATTTAACATAAAGGTTTCACATGTTTACACAATTACTCATTCACATAGTTCTCTTTTACACATTGCACATTTACACATATTCACACTACACAATTTACACATAATCACATTCACATTTCACAATTTAGTGCCGTGACCCATAGTCCAAACCACCATTAGAAGGACACATCACATACACATACACATAACACATAGACGCCACCTAGGCAATACAGTGACGACTCTTGACTGCGCCAGACCGGGAGAACAGTCTCCACCCTAACCCAGTGGTACTTGTCCACCTCCAGATTTCATCCTAATGCCCTTAGGATCTTAACACATTGAACCTTCCCATGGGATTTTTCCATGATACGGTTCCACGGGCCTCTATGGAAGTAGTGTCACACATGGAACAGTCTTACACATTACACATGTTTTACATTCTCTCATTATACACATGGCTTCTGTTTTCCTAATCAATACTACTGTTGACAGAAGCATACATTCAGTAACTCACATTAATCAGGTTGCAACCACATCATCAAATCATATTCATAATAGCATGCATTTATCACATGTTTTCACATGGATTTCATATACACTTTACAGTTATCTAAATATCATGATTTTAAACACACACTATTGCAGGTTCATGACCTCTCATACAAATTTCCAGATTTTTTCTGAGTTATATACATTACCAGAAATTACAACATTCAGTTTCATGCCATTCTAATTCAATTTATCATGGAACATAACATGAATATCCAGTTTGACAGTTCACAGCCCTGAACCTAACATACACATCATCACACAGGAAATTTTCCCTGGATTTATTGCACACACACCATTTACTGTAAATTTTTACAATCCTATGCATGTCTTCTATTTCGAAACATAAATTACAGTAAATCCCACAATCATGGAAAAATTCTCAAAATTGCAGGGCATGGACTGATACGTATATACATGGTTTAGAAAAATTTAGGAATTCCATTCCTCAGGGATCATGTAGACAGCAGGTGAACATGCATAATCCATTTTCCAAACATGTATTTCAATAATCTAATATTTATGCCATCCACAGAAAAACACAGAAATTTCCACACACATCACATTATCTATTTTACATAACATATAAAAATACACTATATCCTCATGCGTCAAAGTTGGAAAAATAATTATTAAGGCAGACAGTTTACTGTTCTACACTGAAGAACTTAGCGGCAGTGTCTGGCCGTTCAAGGAGTTGGACGGCAAGATCGCTGGACGCAGACGGAGATCTTGGTGGCAAGAGGGCTTGACGCAAGTTCCTGTTGTGCAAGAAACAGACCGAGCTCCAAATGAAGGAGAATTGTGAGGATCAGGACACGAGGAAAATCTGTAAAAATGGTAAAAACCCTACTAGACTCATACATGGACGAAATGTATGGGTTACTTGCCTCTCACAAAACCTCCAAAGGTGGTCAAATGTGTCGTTGAAGCTCTCCTTGGGCAGTCCCAGAAGTCTCCAAAACACCACTCCTCCGGGTTCTTGATCGACCTCCACAGCAAGCTGGGGTCGGGGAAGCCTTCTCCTTGGTCCACTCTGGCCTCCAGTTGCAAGGGATCGCGGATGCAGCTCCCAAGTTGCCGGATCAGAGCATGCAAAGTCTTGGTTTTTCTCACAGAAGCTAGGGTTCTCTCTTCTCCTTGCAAAGACCAAAGAGAACTCTTCTGGTGCAGAAGGGGGTTAGTTTAAAGGAGGGGGTTTGGGGAACCCGGAGAGAGTGATGGGATGGCCTGATAGCCGTTGGGGACATCTTCCCAATGGCTGGGCTTGCTTGCCCCCAGAATTTCGGGGTCTGCAACGCATGCAGGTCAGAGATATTAACGTCCCATCCATGGCCGTTTACTTAAGTATTAGCGTCCATCGAGGTGGACGCTGACTCAGCCTGGACGTCCATCCATGTTGACGCCAATTGGCCTTCGGCCAGAACTTAAATCATGCAGAAATCATGCTGAACTTATACATATATACATGCATATATATATATTATCATGTACACACTACCACCATGCAATTCATACACTATTTACAACTAATTACACACATGCATACATAAGTATACTTAACTAATACGTACGTAGATAGGTACCTCTATGCATACACAAGCATGAATTATTTACGTGTAATAAGTCATACAACAAAATTCGGGCCTTACACTCAATCCATCTTCTCTGCCGCAAGTTCAAACCTTCTGAAAGAAAGATTCCTCAGACTCTTATGGTCAGTGAACATCTCGAACTTGACACCATAATGATAGTGTCTCCAGATCTTCAGTGCATGAACCACGGCCACTAGCTCCAAATCATGGGTCGAATAGTTACGCTCATGCTCCTTTAACTGGCGAGAAGCATAGGCAACTACCTTACCATGCTGCATCAATACACAACCAAGACCTATTTGAAAAGCATTAGAGTAGATAGCAAAATCCTCTGCACCACTCGGCAAGATCCACACAGGTGCAGATGTAAGCTTCGTTTTCTGCAACTAACAGCTACTCTCGCAATCCTCAGACCACACAAACTTCACACCCATCCTAGTTAGCTTAGTCAACGGTGCTGCGATAGAGGCAATGCCTCAATAAATCGCCTGTAATAGCCTGCTAAGCCAAGAAAACTCATGATCTCCGATGGTGTCCTTGGATTATCCCACTCTAACACTGCCTGGACCTTAGCCAGATCAACAGTAACTCTAGTGCCTTAGATAACATGTCCAAGGAAATGAACCTCGCTCATCCAGAAGTCGCACTTGCTGAACTTAGCATACAGCTTGTGCTCTCGGAGAACCTCCAGAACAACCCTCAGATGCTCACGGTGTATAGCCTCATCAGGGGAGTAGACTAACACATCGTCAATGAACACCACAACAAAGCTATCCAAATATGGTCTAAACACCCTGTTAATGAAATCCATGAACGTTGCAGGGGCATTAGTCAGACCAAATGGAAGCACAAGAAACTCATAGTGTCCATAACGAGTCCTGAAAGCAGTCTTGGACACATCTTCATTCTTAATCCTCAATTGATGGTAGCCAGACGACAGATCAATCTTAGAAAAACCGATGCATTCTGCAGCTGATCGAACAAATCATCATTCCGCAGCAAGGGATACCTGTTCTTCACAGTCACCTGGTTGAGCTTTCTATAATCAATGCACAGCCTGAGTGATCCATCTTTCTTCTTCACGAACAATACAGGTGCGTCCATAGTGACACACTAGGGCGAATGAATCCCTTATCCAGCAAATCCTGCAACTGCTTCCTCAGCTCAGCTAACTCCTCAGGTGCCATCTGATAAGGAGCCTTAGAGATAGGAGAGCTGCCTAGAAGTAGCAATATAGTGAACTCTATCTCCCTAGCCAGTGGCAATCCAGACAAATCATCAAGGAACACGTCTAGAAATTCTTGCACTACCTCAATTCTCAAGAGTCGGTGACTGATCGGCCTTTGGAACTAAGACCACACTGAAAGAAATGCATCACAACCCTTGTTTACCATCCTCATCGCCTTCATGGCGGACATCACAAACCTCCCACTAAGTTCCTTGGCAACGAATGTGAGAACTCATCCTCACCAGGATACGAAAGTAATCTTCTATCCCCTACAATCCACCAAGGCATAGTGCTCCTCAATCCAGTCCAGACCTAGAATGGCATCATAGTCCTTCATCTTGAGGAAGTAGAAGCACCCAAACTTGCCTCGGTCCTCAATGCACACAAGTACGAATGGATGCACTTCCTGGTCGCTACCGTTCCTGCCATTGTGTGCACAGACAAAGGGACTTCTAACTCCTCTGCCTCAACTCCAGACTCTGCTGCTAACTGCTTGGCAAACTGCTCGGAAACGAACGAGTGTGTGGCACCCATATTAAACAATACCAAGCATGCACACCCGACTAGAACCGTACCTTCCGTGACGTTCTCGGCTTGCTCTACGTCCTCTCGAGCTAGTGCAAACACTCGAGCTTGGGCTCGAGGCCTCATGGTCTCCTTGTCACTGGCGTTGTTGCTGCTGGGGCTGGCGCTCCTTGCTATACACCCTGCTGAAGTCTGGGGCAATCCAGGATCTGGTACTTGGTGCTGCCACACTTGAGACACTTCCCTGCCAACTTCCAAGACTCTGTACCGCCGTGTGCCCTCCACAGTGAGGACACATCTTCTTGTCGTTGGGCCTGAAGCTGGGGGATGGTGGCGTAACTGCCTGCTGACTAGAAGTTGTCATTGGTCGCTGGGGTGACTGGTACACTACCTTCTTTCCGTCCTACCTCTGGAAAGGTGGCACTGTCCTCATATGAACTGCCCTCTTCTCCTCCAAGTACTGGTCCATCTCGCTCTCCTGCCTGCACGCTGCGCTGAGAGCCTCGTCTAGAGTATGGTGGTCAAAAGCAACAAGCCTTGACCTAAGTGATGGTTTAAGCCCCATCACAAATTCTTTGCCTTCCTGCGCTCATCAGCAACTATATGGGGAGCATATTTGGATAGCTCGGCAAACCTGGCCTCATACTCTAGAACCTTCATGGAGCCTGAGTGAGAGAGAGAAACTCCTGCTCCATCTTGTCATGGATGTGCTCGGGGATGAACTTGGCCCGAAATAGCCTCGTGAACTTGGCCCAAGTTACCTCAATAGCACCATCCTCGTACCTGGTACGTAGTATGGAGGCCCACCAAACATCAGCTCTCTCCTGCAAAACACAACCCATAAGCACCAATCTAAACAACGTTAACTTAACACAAGTACATATATTTTAAGTACCTATAGCATGTAGGTAGCTAGGCTAACTTTATCTTCCTCAGCACACTTGATGGCCCGGAAGATCTTCTCACCTCCCTCATCTAGCTCTCCATTAAAAGGGGCTGACTCTCCCCCTTAATATAAGGCAGAGACATCCTCTTAACCTCTCCAGATGAACCAAACACCATGGCCATGCTCCTGTGTAACTGGAGCTGGAGCCTGAGCCCGAGACAATAAGCAACATATAAACTATACATAAACAATCATGCATTCAACAAAACGACTACTCCCATTTACAACTCTAACCTGTGCTTGCAGTTGAGCCTGCAGTGCCGCATGAGTCTGCGCTTGGGTCTGCATCGCCTGGACCAGCCTTGCATGAACCGCCATACTCCACAGGTGGTGGTGGAGGGAGTACCGTAGGACCCTGGGGTGTTGGGGCCTGTTGCTCACCCCTCTCCTCACTCCTCCTCTCATCCTCCCTAGCCTGAGCACCACGACTTGCCATAGCCTGAAAAATAATTAATCTAGTTAGAATCTAAGTTACTTAGTCCTAACCATTTTCTTCTCTATCTTTAACTCATTATTATATATGTTCATCATATATGGACAAATTCTATAAAGACTTTGAAATTGTGTAGATGATGGCATATTCATGTACAATCTCAACCTATTGCTCTAATACCAATCTCTGTAACGACCCTCTTTATACCGGTACGATTATATCAATCCACATCGATATAAGGGCGTCATTACAGTGTGGCATTTACCCACACATCACAATAGGTCGAGATGTACATAAATAACAAAAGAGTACAGCTGAAATAAAAGAGAAGTCTTATTCCATCATCATTCACATATTCCACACTATATAGCAGTAAAGAAAATAACAATTGTCCATAATTATACAAGTCCATATGAAATAACATTGTTCATGTCCACATACTAGTACAAGTAAATGTAACTATGTAGCAATCTCCACAATAGCAGCTACTCCTCACACTTGGAGTCCGCTCCTCACTAAGTCCTCCTGAAGTATGGGAGCACCTGTCTCACCTGTATGTTAAAGCAAGTATGAGTCTTTCAACAAGACCCAGCAAGTAACCTAAGGTACATCCTTACACATATCACACACATGCTATCTTTTAAAAATGACAGAAATATATACACATGATTCATTTCAATTAGGCAAATATACATGAACAACCTACACATGCTTTCTACACATATATGTAACATGATTCAAGATTTCAATTTTCTATTCTATCATTTCACAATTCTACACAATTATATCATGAAATTATGCACATAGTAACTAACAATCCTAGCATGATAGCTAACATTTTTCTCATGCTTTTATGACACATATCACATCTTTAGCTTGTTGTTTAACATAAATATTTCTCATTCACATGGTTTCACATCTTTTCACATGCTATCACATTCACATTACACTAACACGTGTTCACATTGCACATATTCACATTTTCACACTTTTACACTTAATTGTCGTGACACATAGTCCTAACCACAATAAATAAGGACACACATTCACATAACACATACCCATCACCTAGAAAATATAGTGACGATCTTGATAACTGCGCAGAACTGGGAGAAGCCCTTCCACCCTAACCAGTGGTACTTGTCGACCTCCAGGATTTCATCCTAATGCCATAAGATATCACATACACAATGAGCCTTCCCATAGGGACTTTTCTACAGTACGGCTCCACAGCCTTCTATGGTAGCAGTGTCAATCTCAGCACAGTTTACACATTAACACTTAATCACATGGTTTCATTCACTTATATGCAAAATTAACTCCTTCCATGCACTTTAAACAAATATACATGCTTCATTTTATAGAACTCAATGTGACTATTTTACAGTACCCAATTTATCATAACAGTGCCTAAACATGTTGCTAAACACTGAGATTTACATGATTTAAGTCAAACATGCTTAACATGGTCTAATTATCCTTGTTAAAATACAAACAATACCTACTAACATGAAAATAGTATCAATTGTAATCACAGACTTCATATAGATAATATGTCACATGTCTATTTTTTCATATTTTTCTCAACAGTAAAACTATTTTTAACAATTAACATAGATTTCATGTAATTTTAGTGAAATATTCATTTAACAGGGTAGACAGCAAAGTAGTCAGTTCTAACAGGTCCAAAACAAATGAACAGTCACTCTAAGATCATGATATTTTATGTAACCCTAACATGCAACGAACTATTTATTTAAAATTAACACATTTAAACATGCTTATTTTCTAAATATAGAAATTATACTAAATGATATGATGCTCAGAAAATTGACAGAACCTCACGATATGACCTACAGACCATACCTGACCAATCACAATTTTTACAGCATGCACAGACCTCCAACAGTCAAAAAACCAAAAAAAGACCGAAAACCACACATATAGTTCTGCAGAAAATAGATGAACTTGACGGCAAGGGCCTTGCCGCCAACAAGGATTAACGACACACTATGCTGCCGTCAACTCAAGAACTTTGCGGCAACACGGTTTCTGTCAACCTCCTGTCTGCAGAAGGTGCAGACCGAACTCAAATAAAAAGGAGAATTGGGGGTTCCAGGACACGAATAAAATCTGGAAAAATTACTAGGACCCAGAGGACATGTCTAGGGATGATACCCCTCGATTACTTACCTCGAAATAAATCTCTAAAGGGTTTGATTTGTCAAAGAAGCCCTCCTCGGCCTAGCCAAGAAGGTGAGATTTGCAACCCCAAATTAGTTCTTCACACCTGCACAGAAGGTCCTCCGTAGTCGGGGAAGCTTCTACAACACTTGGAGTATCTCCCAGTCAAAGAAGATCGTCAAAAGACCTCCCCAATCGCTGGATCAAGCTTTGAGAAGTTCAGGTTTTCTCACAACGAACCCTAGGTTTTCCTTTGAGCCAAAGGACCTAATCTGGCCGAAACACTAGGTTTTATAGGGCTAATGGTCGGGGTACGCTTAGGATTAGGTTTTCCTACCATTGGGGTGGGTTTCCTAATTAGAACTTGAACAAAATGCAGTCGTTTTGATCTGGAATCGCAGAGACTAAACAAAGAAATAAACGGCCACATTGCTGTCGTTAATAGGAAGTAGGTGTCCATCGATGGACGTCTATATCCCCTGCCCATGAAGTCATGGCACATAGGTTGCCATCAACCTGCCCTTAACGTCAAGGGATGTTGACGTTAACAAGGATTTCGGGCAGAACTCTAATACATTAAACTAGCATACATGTACAAAGATAAATAGACAATATATGCACAGAATTTGATAAATACAATATGTAGCATTATTTAAATACAATATGCACATAATTAAATAAATATAATATGCACAATAATAAACATATAATATATATATTATATATGCACATAAGTAAATAAGTACTTATAATATGCACACAATTAAATAGACATAATGAGAATAAAAATCGAGGGCCTTACAACACAGCTTCTTCAATGATAGGAGGTGCAGGGACAATAGGAGGGATCACTTCTTCAGTAGTTTGCCCAACAGGCTCAATAATACTCTGGTGCAATATCTTCAATCCTCCTTTCAGGTGTAGTACGCTCTTCTTCTCTGACATCAACTTCTTCTTCTTGACATGTGGAACTTCAGAAGCTTCTCCAATGATAGCTTCTCCTTCTGCCACTGAGGTCTTTGTCCACACATTTCCCACTAGTGAGAACCCACTCTTCTTTAAATTTTTAGACCGAATGGCTGACCCATCTCCTCCATCAATTCTCGCTTCAAATCAATCTCAAGGTGACTGAAAATCCTTGTGAGTAAATGGGCATAGGGAAGGGACACTACCAATTTGTTCTTCCTGTCCAAATAACTTCTGTAGCAGAATTCATTCTTTCTATTATAACCTGAGCCATGTTCATGTCTTGTTTCTGAACGGCCCAGAACATCATGTTTGCATCTCCTTTAGTGCAAGATGAAAAAGGGGCACTCCTCGGCACTAAAATATGACAAACTATAAAGTGCAAAATTCTGTTGAAAGTGTTGAACTGCTTGATGTCGATCTTCCCATCCTTCAGTTTATACTTTGTTTCGATGATCCCTAGCCCCTTGGCATGAATATCTACTGACTCCACCAAACTATGCCCAACTGTAGAAACTCCAAATAATCTCTCCAATAGGTCATAGGTTATATGAATGGAAGTACCTTTGACTGTGGAAGTAAGAGACCCATCTTCTTCTATCTTCAAATAGGTATAGAAAGCCTTCGCCAGGTGTGGATAGCTAAACTGTGCATATGCCTGCCCACTTCAACCTCTGAATAGCTTTGACTACCCTGTGCATACCATGCTTCTCCAGATCATCTAGGTCCACGGCCTTGTTCCCACAAAGCTTGATCTTTACCGCTGAAAATCTTTCCTGTTGATCTGCCGTGAGGAAGGCGATGTTGTAGCCACCAACGCTACCGAAACTCTCAGAAGCGGCCATGGAATCAAGCAAGGTAGGGTTCTGGAGGATCGTGGGAGAAGAAGGAATAGAACCCCTCAAGAAATTTGAGCGGGAAGTAAGGTTTTCTTTGAAAGCACAAAGAGAGATGCCAGAGATGATGAGGGTTTCATAGGCTTTTGAGTGGAAAGAGATAAGAGAGAGAGAAAACAAATTGGTGAGGGAAGGATTATGGACGTAATAGAGGGACATAAAGGCGCTTTTTGAAATGACAAAGCAATAAATGCAGATAACGACAAGATAAGAGAGGATATCGCAAAAAATAATGGATTTACTTATATCTAGTGTGGAAGGATAATTCTTATTCTGAATTTATTATTGTTTTTCAGTTTCATACAGATATATCTGTTACAAATTCCACATGTTTAGTTCCCTTCTAGGAGACGTAAATCTCTCTTGAGGTAAGGTTTTTGTAAAGATATCTGCTAACTGATTTTGATTATCTACAAATGAAATATGGATATTACCATTAGCTACATGATCTCTAATAAAATGATATCTGACCTCTATATGTTTCGTCCTGGAGTGTTGTACTGAATTTTTAGTCAGATTTATTGCACTTGTGTTGTCACACAGCAACGAGATGGCCTTGATGTGCAATCCATAGTCCTCAAGCTATTGTTTGATCCATAAAAGTTGAGTGCAACAACTCCCAGTAGCTACATATTCAGCTTCAGCTGCTGACAGTGCTACTGAATTTGCTTCTTTGAAGACTAGGAAATCAAGCATCTGGCAAGAAATTGACAACCACCACTGGTACTTTGTCTATCTACTTTGCATCCAACATAGTCAACATCCGAATAACCAATTAAACTATTTTCACTGGATTTAGGATACCATAGACATAAGTTATGAGTCTTAGATAAATATCTAAGAATCCTTTTAAATAATATTAAATGAGATTATTTAAGATCAGATTGATATCTTGCACACATGCATACACTAAATAAAATATCATGCCTACTAGCTATTAGATATAGGAATGAACCAATCATACCTCTATAAATTTTTTGATCAACTTTCTTACCTTCTTGAACACTATCTAACCTGGTGGGTGTGCTCATTCGAGTGGACAGTGGTGTTGCATTCTCAAATCCAAATTTCTTCAATAGTTACTTGGTGTATTTTGCTTGACAAATGTGTGTTCTTTCATTGCTTTGCTTGATTTGTATCCGAGGAAGTAGTTGAGTTATCCCATCATGCTCATCTTAAATTCTCCATGCATGAGCTTCTCAAAGTACTTGGACAAGGATTCATCAGTAGATCCAAAAATAATGTCATCTACATAGATTTGCACAAGTAATATTTTTGGGCCCTTGATTTAATAAACAATTTGCTATCTACCTATCCTCTGATAGAAACATGATTTAGTAAGAATGCACTAAGTCTTTCATACCATGCTCTAAGTGCTTGTTTTAAACCATATAATGCTTTATGCAGTTTTAAAACATGATTTGGGAAATATGAATCATCAAAACCAGGAGACTGTTCCACATAAACTTCCTCCTTTATATAGCCATTCAAAAATGCTGATTTAACATCCATTTGAAAAAATTTTAAATCTAAGGCAGATGCATAAGCAAGTAATATTCAAATAGCCTCTAGTCTAGCCACTGGGGCATAGGTTTCATTGAAATCTATGTCTTCCTTTGTCTTCCTTTTGGGAATAGCCTTGAGCACCAAGTCTAGCATGTTTCTAGTGATAACACCCAGCTTCATCAAATTTGTTCCTGAACACCCATTTGGTTCCAATCACAAGATGATCAGATGATCTCGGAACAAGGAACAAAACATGATTTCTCGTGAGCGGATTAAGTTCATCTTGCATGCCTAAAATCCAAGATTCATCAGACAGTGCTTCATTGACTGTCTTCGGCTCTATTTGAGATACAAATGCTAAATAATCACATTAATACTATTACCTCTAGTTCTTACCCCACCGATGGATCTCCAATGATATTATCTATTGATGATCCTTTTTGTACCTCCATTCCTTTGGAAGATCATCATGAGTGATATCCTTCTGTTGCAGTTCTTCCAAGGGTAGATCTTCATCATCTTTGATGGTTGTTTCTTTTAGTTTCTTGGATAGGTTTTCTGCATCTTCTTCATCACTACCAATATCCTTTCTCAAGGAGGTGTTAGACTCATCAAAAATAACATACACAGTTTGTTCTAATAATAACTTCTTTTATTAAAAACTCTATAGCCTTTAGGTTAGAAATGTACCCCCATAAAGATGCCTTCATCGGATTTGGATCCAACTTACCTATATCTCTCTTACCATTGTTGTGAATGAAGCATGGGCATCCAAATGTTCTGAGATGGCTGATCTTGGGCTTCTTTTGCTTGTACAACTCATATGCAGTCTTCTTCAGAATTGGTATGATCATGACTCTATTTATAATGTAACAGGCTGTATTTATGGCTTCTGCCCAGAAATATCTTGGAAGGTTATACTCAGATAGCATGGTCTAGCCATATCCAAATGTTCTTTTCTTCCTCTAAGCTACTCCATTTTGTTGTGCGGTTCTTGGTGCTGAGAATTATGTTCAATCCCCAGATCATCACAAAATTCTGCAAACTTGTCATTCTCCTCTACATCTGATCGGATACTAATGATGTTGTACTTCTTATCTTTCTGAACAAGTTTACTGAACTTCACAAAACTCTCAAATGACATCTTTATGCTCAATAAATGATACCCATGTAAATCTAGAATAATAATCCACTATGACAAAATCAAAATTCTTTCCTCCCAAACTAGTTGTTCTCATTAGTCCAAACAAATCCATATGAAGCAGTTCTAGTGGTTTGGAGGTCGTGACTATTGTCTTGGATTTGAAAGATGATCTTGCATGCTTTCCTTTTGCACACGGTTTACATATGTTGTCTAGTCTTGAGTTTATCTTTGGTAGACCTTCCACTAGATCATGTTTGATGTTTTTCTTGTTCCATCCAAGCTGCAGTGACCTAACCTTCTGTGCCATAGTTCAGCATTCTGCTCTTAACTTGCTGCTAGATAAATGTCTTTTTCCTACAACTCTTCTAGATGCAGTACATATAAATTCTTTTCTCTCTACTGGCATCAAAGATAGTTGTACCATCCTTGATGATCAAATAGTAAGATTCCTGAAACTTGATCTGGTGACCCTTGTCGCATAGCTGATTGATGCTGATTAGATTGTGCTTAAGTCCTTTGGCGCATAGAACATCTTCTATCAGGATTCTATCTTGGCTTCCAATGGATCCGCAACCAATTATTGACCCTTTTCCATTATCACCATAAGTTTGTACCTTCTTCATCCTTGATGTGCGAGAACAGTCTTTTGTTACCTATCATATGTCTTGAGCACCCGTTGTCCAGGTACCACTTTAATGCTCTAAGGCTTCCCTGCAATAAATCAATGAGATTTAGGTACCCAAGTTCTTTTGGGTCCTGGATGGTTAGCTTTTGCAGAGTTTCCTTTCGGAATCCATTTTAAGTGTTTGGTTGTATAGTTATTTTAGTATGACCTAATTTATTACAATGAGTACAGCAAGGGATATTATTTATTATCCTGTTTGGTTTATGGTTCTTATTCTTATTTGATTTATAGTTAGGATTTTGTTCAGCTATGAATTTTGGCATTGGATAGATTTTAGGATGAATGACAGTTTCTTCATTATCCGGTGGAGTATTACCTAAGTCATATTTCTTCCTACCTGGTTTTCTTACTCCTTTTATATTAAGGAAGATTTTCCATTTGTGAATTTTCAATTATAGTTGTTAAATTTTCATTATCTTTTGTAGTGTGTTAATTTCACTTTTAAGTTTGCTTGTGGTTTTCTAATTGTCTAAGTTTGATATCTTTTCATTTTTAGTTTTTATATCTTTGCATAACAGTTCATTTCATCTCTCCAATTCAGAGATTTGTTTTTCTAATTGCTCAATTTTAGATTTTAATCTAAGTTAGTTATTTCTCAGCATGCATAATTTTTCTTAGTTGTTTTTAAAATTTACAGACATCTTTATATTTACTATATAGTTCATTATAAGCATCTTATGAATTATCTGAATCTGATTCATTGCAAGATGTAAAGAACGAGTCAGAAGTTACCTTATCATCAATATTTGCCATGAAGGCCTGGTTGGCCTTTTCTTTTTTTCTTCACTGGAGCTAGACTCACTATCTGAGTCACTTTCATTGTTCCATGTAGCAGCCATGGCTTTCTTCTTGTACTTCTTGAATTCTTCATGTTGTCCTTCTTTTTGAACTCTGTCCTCTTTTGTTTTGGACATTCAGCCTTGATGTGTCCAGGCTTCTTGCACTCGTAGCATATTGGTTCAGATCTCTTGACATATTTGCCTTCAGATCTTTTGAAGCATCTAACCTTCATGAAATATCTTCTTCCTAATTGGTATTTCTTCTTAGCTAGTATGCGCTGCAGTCTTTTGGAGAGTAAACCTTCTTCATCTTCACTGCTCTCATTACTTTTATCACTTTTTGATTCGCCATCAGAGGTGTCTTCTGTGGCCTTGAGAGCATTGTTGTGCTTTTTCTTGCTGGAAGATTCTTCCAGCCTTTCCATGTTTTTCTCATAAGCCATTAAAGACCTAATGAGTTTTTCAGTGACATTCTCCAAAGATCGTTAGCTTCTTCTATTGATTTACCTTTCGAGTCCAAGAAGTTGGTAGAGACCTTAGTATTTTTCTTACTATATCTCCAGTCTCATAGGTTTTTCCAAGCCCAACCAGACCATTGGTGATGTCTGTGAATCGACTGTACATTTGGGAGATGGACTCCCCAGACTACATTTGAAATCTTTCATACTTACCTACCAAGATCGATTCTTGTTTCCTTTACCTTGTCAGTTCCTTCATGTGTGAGCCTCAGCTTGTCCCACATCTCTTTAGCTGACTTACATGCTGATATCTTGTTCAATTCTTTCTTACTTAATGAACAACACAGTAGACTTTAAGCTTTGTTGTTTTGAGATAGCATCTTCTTGTCTTCATCTGTCCATTTGTCTTTATTGTTGGTACTTTGAGATCTCCTTCTTCGATAATTGTCCAAAGTTGGAAGTCGAGAGCTTGGAGGAAGAATTCCATTCTTGTCTTCAAGTAGTTGTAGTCCTCACAATCGAATAGAGGAGGTCTGTTGGCTGACTGTCCTTCCGCATGACCTTGAGCTGCCATTTGTCTTTGCTCTTCAGATCGTGAGATCTACTTACTCGAAGAGACTTGGCTCTGATACCACTTGTTGCACAGATAGCAAGCCCAGAGGGGGGGTGAATGGATTGCTAAATTTTTTTTAAGAGTAATTCTTGTAAATAAAACGCTTGACAAAGAACACTAAGTTCGATAGTTAGAGTTAGTGTTAAATAAAGACAAACAGAACAAACACACAGAAAAATGGAAATTTTATCATGGTTTGGATCTCCTATCACAAGTAGTCCTACATCCAGTCCCGAATTGTAGAACCCCAGAAAATTCAGTAATTTAAAATTTTAAATAAATAAAATAAATTATTTCTGTATTATGAAATGGTAGAACATACGTACCACTATCGTATATGCAAGAACACATTGTAAAATTCCATAAAATTATAAATCAACTACAAACATTATTCCTAAATGTTCCACAAAGAAAGTTGTGCAAAACAAATCAATTGGCCAAGTGTACGTCACATTGTGACTAATTATCCAAATTAGGAAACTAAGTCGGAAAACTGTTAACACGAAAATATACATGGTTATAAATTAAATAAACATGTTGTAGAGACTTCCATCATTATTGATGACCCATTCTCGGAATTGGGCCAATGGATCACTTTTGGCCCAAGAATAAAATGGAGCAAGAAAAATACCGAGAAATTCGTAACCCAAATTGAGCTGAATTTAGGAAGAGGTAATTGGGGCAATTCCTAAGGCAATTAGGCTTTCTTGGCAACCCAAATTTGTGGCTAACCATGGTGGGAGGATTCCTAAAGCCTCACACACTCTATTAGGGTGAGAAATCATAAAAACATGGAAGGTAGGTGACCAAAACCGCAACCCTCCCTTCCTACACCCAATTGGACTTCTAAAAATACTAGATGCATATATACTTGTCATGAAACCCTAGGGTACGATTTGCACATTGTTACGGTCGTGGGAGGCTGTTCTTGAGCACAAGAAGTGGAGGAAATCGCCCCAAACTCGGAGCTTTCTTCTCTGCTACGTCAGCATCAACCTGTGCAGATAGCTCTTCTTGGAGTCAACCAAGGTAGGCCACCCTAACCAAATAGTGCAAGACTTATACCCCTGGAAAAAGGGTCGACTCTAGTTCCTAATCCCACTGGTTTTCCTATTTTTGATTCAGTAGATCGGGTGCAGTAAGGGTTCTCCACCAAGTGGTCTGATAGAGGGCTTTCTGGAAAAATATGGCTCTTCAACCCAAAAGGTAGGTGATCTCGAGCCAAATATAAATAAATATTATATCAATATGTATAGCATCGAGTCTACTTTCATGTCCAAGTGATTTCATCGATTTTCATTAAGTACATCTTGTGTTATAAGCGTTTTGCCAAAGTCGTGCTTGTTAACATTTTTCATGTTCATGTCGATTTGTCACACATCGCAAGGCCAATTTTAATGATTCCAAAATCATAGTTCTCTTCTAGTCATGTTCCCAACATGTTTCATGTTGACACTTTTGTCCCAAGAGCCATAGATTAGATGTTATACGCATTGCACGAATCGAGTGCCTATTTTCTGCGTTTTTGGGCAAGAAGCCAAAACGCGACATGACCAGGCGTCGCGTTTTGGCCTGCATGAACTGACCACTAATCCGACGTGTTCATGTGAATCATGATCGTGCCCTACATCACGATTTTGTGTGCACCCGTACGGTTCTGGCGACTCAAACTATGCCCTGCATAAAACGCGACGTGGACTCCCGTAGCGATTCGCCCGTTTTACTGCTCAAGGATTTCAAGCGATTTTTATATTGTTATTTTAAATGTTTTTCATGAACGCGGCGGGGTAAACGATCGCAATTCATGCATGAAGGTGATGACATAGGCCGTCGTGATTTGCATCTTCACATGATAGTATTGTTCCGACTGTACAGAACGTTATTAAATGCGTCGATTGTGTCCGACACAGATTTGAAGAACTACCTGAGACTTGTTTTACATGTATAGAGTTCATTATTTGCATCTCTTGGTTCTGGTCATTTCATGAGGTATGTTTAATGTCCTAAAATCCGTCAACCCATTAAAAGCTATAACTACATCAATGTCATTCTAATTGTTCTTTAATGATGTGACCATTCATGCAAGTAGTGATTTGCTCTACTTACTGTTCTATCTTGCTTAAATAATAATTTTTATTTTAAATGTGTCAAACCCATGTATAATTAAATGCATAGTTCATCTCATGCTCTCATGTGAATCGTTTTCCGCAAGTTTGACACCAATGGATTGTGGATTGAGACACGTGTTCACTACAAACTTGCACTCATAGGCAGCCCTTTCTTGGGGGAATGGAAACTCACAGTCGGTCATTCCGTATCGGAAGTCTAGTGACCTTTCTCTTAAGACCTTTGTAATTCTCCGTACTTCGTGGATTCCTTTATGGAGATCGAGTTGGTTGTACCATTGAAGTTTCCTGGAGATAGCATGCACTTCCTTTCTTCTCTTCTTCTCATAGTGTGATTAACATCTAGACTTAAGCCATTAATGTAAAGAGTGAAGTAATATATAAATTACACCATTGTGCTGTCAAAATTATCTCTTGACTATTGTATCATGAGATCATGTTCACATTACTTACTACTTGAACATGACATTACACATGCTTACATCATGAATCTCTTATTAGCCATTAATGACTGTGGGTATCTACATTTAAAAATAGTGAGATGTTGATCGGGCACGGAGAGTGTCCAAGGGCTCCAGTCTAGCCACAATGACAGAGAGTCATAATATACTGTTAACCATGGGGTATAATGATTACTGGCGTTGCATCTGCGCTTGGAGTACTTGCGTGTTGAATGCTAGATACAATAACCACATAACGTGTCCTAGTGTGCATTTCAAGGTGGATCTTTCCTTGGTGTACATTAGTGTCTTCGTGCTTGATTAGTGTTACATGATCATGCTCATCCTTGCTTGCTTGTGTGATATGGCTATCATGTAATTATTGCATTTAAAGTGATATTTTGCGTGCTTGTTACATGCCACACTAGTGATAACATCTTGCTCGTTATATCAATTCTATATCTTGCTCTATCATGATCACTCAATCTAGCTTGTTCATGTATGATGTTTTAATGAGTTTTATTCGTACGTGCATATCTTGACAATCATGCTTACCTAGTTCTAAATTGCAAGTCCTTATATAATTCCCTGCACATCGAGATATAAATCCTACTGGGCTAGTTTGCTCATTCCCTACTTTTAACCATTCTACGTGACTATGAAATTCAAGAATAGGAGCAAGTCGAGGGTGGGAATGCGTCCAAGTGATGAGCTTCCCAACACTTGAGTCTATCTATAGTTAGTTTGTCTGGAGTGTTAGATTCATGTAGTAGGTAGTGAGGAATAAATGTACTTTTCCTTTTATTGAGTCTTAGTCCTGCTATACAATGTTTAAGTGTTGTATTAGTTCACTATGATACATTGAGATGAGATTTGAATACAATTTCAATTGAGATCATTATTGAGCCCTATTATGTTGTTGTGTTGATGTACATTTAGTGCTTGTTAGCTAGAGGCTTATTTTCCGACTATTCATGTCTCAGAATATGACTCGAATTATCCGAATTAATATCCGCTACGTAATTCTCAGCATGTCAGTTTGGTAGTATCAGAGCCTAGGAAAAACCAAATAGGATATATGTCTCATGAATAAGAGATACCTATGGAACCTAGGTCATATAAATTAAACATATTACCTTATGAGAATGGTTAGAGACTCGGAATATGTTATAATAAACAAAACACTCCTACCCATTAACTCTTATAATGTATCTAAAGACATTATTGGTTTCTATCCTTTTCTCAGGAACCTCATATCTTTCTCATTCAACTGCAATGCCTCGTAATCAGTGGCAAGCTATGCAAGAAACCGTAGCTAGATTGACCCAGGCTTTATAGAATGTGGTTCAGGCTGGCAATCAGGTTACCGCGGCTAGGAAACCGAGGCTAGGAATGGAGCCAGTGATCTGCACCATAACTTTAGGAGTTGAACCCCTCGTTCTCTAGATCCCCTAACCCAGGCGAGGCGGAGAACTGGCGGAAGAAATAGAAAGAATCTTTCAGGTTATGCAATGCACCAATAGGGAGAAGGTGGTACTGGCCACTTTCCAATTTACTATGGATGCCCGAGCATGGTGGAAGGCCACTTCGGCCCATCTGCCCAATGTAGCTGAACTAGAGTGGGCTTGATTCCTATACATATTCCGGGGATTGTTTTCTCCATGAGAATCAAAGAAAAGAAGGCAGCGGAGTTTGCCACATCTGGTGGGCATGAAAAAGACTAAAAGCAATAGATTCATGATGGACTTAGGCCCATGTATATTGAAAAGCTCGGACTGCACGACATACAAACCTATACTGAGATGTTCCAAAGAGCTCAACGGTAGAAGACACTATGGCTAAGGTGGAGGGCATGAGGGGAAAGGACATCTCAAATCTGACCTTTATAAAGGGAGCATTCGATACAACTTGACTTTCCCCAACAACAACAATAACAACAACAACAACAACTAAACAACAACAAAAAAAGGCCAACCACTTGGAAAGACTATGGCATGGAGAAAAATGATCAAAGTAGAGAGACACACGTCGGTTGAAGATTGTAATTTTTGTGACAAGTCTGGACACCAAGCAAAATAGTGTTGGAAGAAGGCCGGGGCTTGCCTACGATGTGGAGTCGGGAACATCGTATACCGAATTGTCCCACGATAAGAGACCAAGTTGGAAGGAACCAACGAGTGTTAAGCGTCAAGGACCTTTAATGCAATAACTCTAGTAGAGCTCCCGGAAGGAGGTATGATTGTTTACCACTAGACTGATCTTATGATGCTTTTCTTATTAGTATATTTCTAAGTGGGGGAGATCATTAAGGAGAATTGGAAAGGAATAATCTAGTAGTTATACCATAGTTCATCTGGTGGATTAGATGGAGTTATAACAACCATGGAAGAAAACATGAGTGGAAGTAACCAATTGAATAGTAGGTGGCCATGGGTGTAGATGATGAACTAGCATCCATGAGCTAGAATGTTGAAACATGTTAGAGGAATTAAACCCGAAACGACCTCAGGACCACAATTATCAGAGCCACTTAATGATCTATGAATTTGGGGACCAAGTTCTCTTAAGTGGGGAGGGTGTAGCACCATGGAAAATTCAGTAATTTAAAATTTTAAATAATAGAAATAAATATTTCCATATTATCGAAATAGTAGAACTTACGTACCACTATCGTATGTGCAAGAACACATTGGAAATTCCATAAAATTATAAATCAACCATAAAGATTATTCCTAAATTTTCCACAAAGAATTTGTGCAAAAACGAAATCCAATTGGCCAAGTGTACATCACATTGTGATTAATTATCCAAATTAGGAACCAAGTTGGAAAACCGTTACATGGAAATATAACATGGTCATAAATTAAATAAACATGTTGGAGCGACTTCCAACATCATGTATTGATGACCCATTATTGGAATTGGGCCAATGGATCACTTTTGGCCCATGAATAAAATGGAGCAAGAAAAATACCCAGAAAATTTGTAACCTAATTGAGCTGAAATTAGGAATAGGTAATTAGGGCAATTCCTAAGGCATTAGGCTTTCTTGACACCCAAATTCGTGGCTAATCATGGTTGGAGGTTTCCTAAAGCCTCACACACTCTATTAGGGTGAGAAATCATCAAAATATGAAAGGTGGGTGACCAAAACCTTAACCCTCCCTTCCTACACCCATTGGACTTCTAAAAAACACTAGATGCATATTTATGTTAGAATAAATATCCATCGACTCCCTTAGGGAATCGTTGTTACTCTACACTGGCCCAGGATCGGGTGTGTATAGTGACATCGTGTCTGACACCCATCCTGCTGTAGGGACTAACTGCTCTATGCGAAGCCCCTCAGGCCGACCACAGCGTTGATGTGGGGTTCTTGGCCACCATAAAATACGGTCCGCCTTCACTATCAGCTCGAGCTTTTGGTGCAACGGTAGGGGCTTGATAACAAGTGGTATCAGAGTGAGGTTGCGGGTTCGATTCCCCGGGTATCGCTAGGGGGGGGGAGGAGTTTGTTGGACTAAATATCCATCGATCCCTTAGGGAATCGCTGTTCTCCTACACTGGCTCGGGATCGGGTGTGTATAGTGACATCGGGTCTGACAACCCATCCTGCCACAGGGACTAACCGCCCTGTGCGAAGCCCCTCAGGCTGACCACAGCATTGATGTGGGGTTTTGGGCCACCATAACGGAAATACGGTCCGCCTTCACTATCAGCTCGAGTTTTTGGTGCAACGGTAGGGGCTTGATCCAACAATATACTTGTCATGAAACCCTAGGGGACAAATTTACACATGTTGGGGTTGTGGGAGGCTAGTCTTGAGCACAAGAAGTGGAGTAAGTTGCCCGAACTTGGAGTTTTCTTCCCTACTGCGTCTGCATCACCCTGTGCAGATAGCTCTTCTTGGAGTTGACCAAAGGTAAGCCAAACCCTAACCAAACGTGCAAGACTTATACCCCTATAAAAAGGGTCGAGTCTAGTTCCTAATCCCATACGTTTGCCTATTTTTCATTCAGTAGATCGGGTGCAGTAAGCGTTCTCCTCCAAGTGGTCTGTAACAGGACTTTTGGAAAAACGTGACTTCTGAACCCAAAAGGTAGGTGATCTCGAGTCAAATCTACTCTCATGTCCCAGTGATTTCACGATTTTAATTGAGTACATGTTGTGTTATAAGCATTCTGCCATAGTCGCGCTTGTTAACAGCTTTTCACGTTCATTTAATTTCTCACGCACCTCGAGACCAATTTTAATAATCCCAAAATCATAGTTCTCTTCTATTCTATGTTCCCACATGTTTCATGTTGACACTTTTGTCCCAAGAGCCCTAGATTATATGTTATAAGCGTTGCATGAATCGAGTGCCTATTTTCTACGTTTTCGGGCAAGAACCCAAAACGCGACGTGACCAGGTGTCGCGTTTTGGCCTGCATGAACGCGAAGCACTAGTCCAAAGTGTTCATGTGAATTGCGACTGTGCCCTATGTTGTGATTTTGAGTGCACCCATACAGTTCTGGCCCTCAAACTGTGCGCTGCATGGTTTTTAGCGCCTGCATGAAATGCGACGTGGACCCCCGTCGCGATTCAGCCTGTTTTCCCACTCAAGGATTCCAAGCGATTTTTTATATTGTTATTTTAAACGCGGTTCATGAATGCGACGGGGTAAACCGTCGCGATTCATGCATGAAGGCGACGATATAGGCCGTCGCGATTTTCATCTTCACTTGCTACTCTTGTTCCGACTGTACATAGCGATATTAAATGCGTCAACTGTGTCGGATGCGAATTTCAAAACCTAACCAAGAACTATTTTACATGGTATAGACTTCATGATTTGCATGCCAGTGTGTGGCCCATTAGTTTGTGTTTCAGGTGTTCGCTTAGGTTGTGAGGCTTTGTGGGCCGACAGATTGGGCCCAAAGCGCTCACAGGTTTTCTACCTGTGAATGTGACAGGGGTCTATGTCGCGTTCTGAACGTGACGGCCCTGGTGGTCACATTCTTGAAACCGTTGTTTGGCGGTCGTCGTCTGCGTGTACGTCATGTGTCGCGCATCGGCGACTTATTGACGTTGGCCTTTTGAAGGCAACGACCTCCTACATCGCGTTCAGGTCATGACGTGGGGCTACGTCGCGTTCCCAACCGCTGTGCGTTTTTAAGAGGGTTTGGTCAAACAGAGCTTTCACACGCTCTGCTCGGCCAGGGGAGGCTGCTGCGGGGCTTCTCTATGCGATTCGGCGATTTAGCGGTGTTTTTGGCGCGCTCTCACCGCGAGGAATCGCGTGGAGCGGGGAGACACCGTGCCATCGTTGGTTTGCGTGTTCTTCTTGAAGGTAGGGTGTTTTCCACCTTGTTTTGTTGTGTGAATTGTGTGGGTGCACATTTAGTTCGTTTAATGCTTTATAAATAGTAGATACTCATGTGTAATGGTTAAAGCGTATAAGTAAATAAATGCGTTTAGTTATGTGTTTGTGGTTTGGTGGTGATCCGTGGAGTTTCATCCCAGATTATGGTTTTCGCCTATGAAGGTGACGGACCAGGGTGTTGCGTCCTGAATGCGACAGCCTGACCCGTCACGTTCTTGATTTGAAAGTAACATATCGAAGGGCCGCGTTCTGAAGGCGACGTTACTCCATGTCGCGACCTCAGTCGAGAGGTCCTGTTATGCATGCTTTCAATAATGTGATTATTCGATTATCAGTACTGATGTGCATGGCTTTGGTATGTAGTGCATTGCCCCTATAGCGCTCTTTAAGCGTGTCGTTATGTAGTTAGTATGTTGCTTATGTAGTTGGTGTGGTGTTCTGTGGTGTGAGTGTGTGCATGGCACATACTTTATCCTGGTGTAACTTTTATGGTTTGACGTGGTGGTTGGGCAGTGAGGTTCCAGTGTGAACCTAGCCTCGATCTTTTGACATCTTTTATGGGTTATTTAAGATGGTTTAACTAGTATAGCATGAGTAGAGTTAAGAGTTAGTGTATGATTATCATATATTGTTTTATGTGGCAATGGAGGTCATAAGAGACCAATGATAGGCCAGGTTTTATTGGTTACGGTAAGTTATGTATGTGTCTGTGTAGGTTAGCTTGTGGGTTACAGAGTGACCAGGACAAGCTATTCCTCATATTTGAACCGTGGTTTGTAATAAACATTACATAAGTATTATATATTGCAGTTTGTACATTTCCGAGTTTGGTTGTCCGACGTCTATTCCGGAATACCTCTCCAGTCGGGTACCCCAGGTTTTTGTGTGAGCCAGGCACGGTAGTGCTCGGGGTTTGTCTCGGTTACTATGTGGACTGTCACGTCTGTGTCATCTATCCTAGACACCCTCACTCCTGTGTTTGAGTTGTACGTCCGGCTGAGGGAAAGACGACAGAGGGCAGCGACTTTTGTTGTGGCTGTGTGGTCGCTTGTAGCGCGCTCGTGGTTGTGGGTACGGACACCAGTAGATGTCACTAGTCCCCACTAGTCTTGTGTTTCTAGTGCCTCACTTTATGGAGCTCGGGCCAGAGTCCCTAAAGGTTCCAGGCATTTACCTGTAGCTGTGTGGTCTGCAGGTGTGGTGTTGGTTGGTCACAACTGTTCTTTTGCTTTACTTGTGGTTGTGGAGCGGCAGTTGGACCTTTCATTTGTGACTGCGAGACTAAGAGGTAGTTCTCGTGTTGTGTTGTCCAGGTTGGATACTGGCGTCATGAACCAGTAGTTCATTCCTGTGTGGTGGCGTCGTTCCTTTCTGACTCGTGCTTTGCCACTGGTGGTGGCTTGTGTGTGTGATAGGTTGGTTGAGGTTTTACCCGTTGTGGTGTGCCCTGGTGGTGGCACGGTTGTGGTTATTGTTTCGTGGTCGTACCTCGTGGAAGTAGGTGCCTGTACCCATTGTGGGTAGCTTTGTGTTGTGGTACGTTGGGTACCAGTTTTTTTTCAGTGTTGTGATGGAGCTGTGCTTCGTGAAGGTCATATAGTGAGACCTTCCACTCGTTGTTATTACCCTTCCTCGGGTAAGCTTCCGATTGTGATTTCAGTGTATAAAGGATTGGCCCGTTGTAGCCAGCCCTGCTACCATGTGTATGGCTTTTGACATATCGTGGTTTGGGGTATATTGGACCAGCTCTTGGTCAGCAGTCTTGTTACCCATGTGTTTCAGGTTCGCCTTTGAAGCTTGTAGCCTAGGCAGTAGTTTGCCTATGTAGCTTGTAGCTTAGGCGACCAGTCATTGTGATAGGGTGCCTGTGTGGCTTGTGGCCTAGGCATTGCTATTGTTGGGCGGGCTAGTGATGCTGTGCTAGTCCTATGGTTTTTCTTTCTTCCGAGGACCTTATGTTTATTGTTATTTTTGTTTAATTGTTGTTTAATTATAATGTTTGTGAGCATGTTATGGTTTGGCTATCAGTGTTTCCAGTGAGACCCTATGGAGTTGAGGTCTCTTCATGCTTGTGTGTTATTTTTAGGTGGTCTCTACTGAGCCTCTGAGTTGTTGAGGCTCACTCCCCTCAGTTCTTTGCAGGGCTTGCCGTTTGTGTGGTATGCAGAGGTGTTGTGGTAGACTTGTACCACCAGCTGTAGTATTAGTCGTGTTGTGTGAGCTTGTGCTCCCTCGGGGTATGCCCAGGGAGTCGTAGTCTTTTTAATTGGACATGTAATAATGTATTGGGATAGCTGTAAATTGTTATATATAAGTATGAGCACATGTACTTTCTTGTGTCTTATACTGTGTGGTTGTCTTTTATATTTTTACTGGACACTTGTGTGAGATATCCCTTGCGAGGACTTCGGTCCATTCGTGGGAGGCGGACCTAGATATGGAGCCTTATTGGGCATAAATATCCAGGGTCGCTACAATTGGTATCAGAGCATGGTCTAGTTAGAATATGAATAGACATTGAAGTTACAATGTCCAAAGACATGGTTTAATGTCCACTGCTGGTAGAAAGTCTGTGGTTTTATGTGATTTCCAGTGTGGTTTTCACGTCGGTTTTTGATATGTGAATTGTGTGTCATTGTTTGTTAAAATGACAACTATTAGAAATGGCAGAGAAATGTGTATAGTTTTAAGAAAATGGCAGTTGCTGGTAGTTGTTAAGGAACGGTATGGATAGTGGTACACTGTGAGTGGTCACATCAGGATGCCAGTTGCGGGTAAAGTATAGTTGTTTAATGGTTTCAGTTATAGAAATTGAAGGGATTAGTGAATTCAATTATGAAATCTAGTCAAAGTATTTTAGTGAGAACCAAAGTTGCCAGAGACGTTAAGGTAAGGATATGAGATGGATAGCAGAGGGGAAAACGTTATGATGAGGAATAGAGCAGTGTGATCAGGGTTGTTAAATACGTGAATTGTGATTGAGAAACTCTAGCAGAAGAAGTTATTGTGTTTGAGATTTGCGTTAATAATTGTTAAGGCAGCTTGGATAAGAATGTGATTAGTGATATGTCAGACTTGAAATGATTGAGTGAGGTAGTTTAGCTTGAGATGGGGTATTGTAAGTAGAGGAGCAGTGATTAGAGGTCATTAAGTGTGTTTTGTGACTAGAAATGGTTGCAGTAAAGAGTTTAAGAATAGTGCTGTTATGAATAATAAGGATAATGAAAAATTTGATATAGAGATCCATGTAAGTATGTGCAGAGGTGACCAGTTGGGTAAAGAAGAGTAAGAGAAGAACATTGTGTAGTCAGATTTTTCAGAGAATTTCATAAGAGAGATATTCGCTTGGTAAGAGGCAGTGGGTAAGAATTCACAGAAAGACTTGTACAGGGTTACAGTGTTAAAGATAAGAGCAGTGATGCCAGCATTTGTGTGTAGTTTATGGGAAAAGAGAAGAAAAGTGTGTGTCAGAAGCAGATTGAAGTTAAGGCTAAGTAATTAGAGTAAGTTAGAGCTATATAAGTCAGAATAGAAAAAGATGAATCAGTTGAGAAGTAGATAAAATGATATTATGTTGAGAGGAACAAAAGGTAGATTGTGAATCGACATTTTTGAATGAGTTGTAATAGTGAAATTGTTTGTATTTGGCAATAAATCAGTAATGCGGAATAAAGGAATCAGGAATAATAAGTTACTATGTTTACAGGAAATAGTTTCAGTTTATAGTTATGGTAGTATTTTATAAGAAGGACTGCAGTGTAAATGGCACAGTGAGATTAGTCCGTTATCAAAATAATAAGAGAAATATTTTGTAGAAATTATTATGCTATTGGCAGTAAAGTTAAAGTTCAGTATTAATGACACGTGAAGAATGAATATGGTAGATTAAAGAACAACGATAATCATATGGTTCAAGAAATGTGCAGTAGGAATTTATGTAACAATATATAGTAAAGTGAACCAGATGAATAAATGAATTCTATTATAAGAAATATTTCCAGAATTTGAAATAAAAGTTACAGTAATCAGTTAAAGAATAGCGAGCAGATTAAAGTTTGGAAAAATAGAACAAAAAAGTAAGGAAAATATGATCAATTTAGTAGTAAGGAATTTGAATTAGGCAGCATATAATTGAGAAAGACTTCGGTAGGGGTGAAGGCAGATATTAAAGTATGTGCAGTATTGAGTTAATTGGGTAAGTTTTGTTTTCCGATAAGAAAGAATAGTGTCACAGCAGTGAGAATGGAAATTGTGAAGAGTTATGAGTCTAGTTTGTTGACTTAGTTAGTGAATATTGTTTGAAGTAAGTAAAGTATATGAAGGGTAAAGTATGTCAATAGTAATATGATAAGAACTAGAATTAATATGGTACAGATATAGTTGAAGATAGAGTATGAGCAGAGTCAATTAAGCGGTGTTATTATGTGATAGAGAAGTGTAATGTCAGCCGAAAATATGACTTAAAGCAAGATATGTTACCAGTGGTGTGATAGAATTCAGAATTTAAGTAAGTGGTACGATCAGAATAGAAATAGTAAGAAAAGCAAATTAGAAATACCAGTATTTTCTTTTAGTGTTAAGTAAATAAATAAGATGATTTGAGAAGCCAGTAAAGTTAGAATTAGCAAATGTCCGATGTGATCAGAGTAGCGTAATGGAAGCGTGGAAGGTTTGATATTCACAGGTTATCCGAGGTCTAAATGATTAAAAGAAAGTCTATGGTGTGTGCACAGTTGGGCAGAGAGGTAGGGGTTCTTAGTCAGATAAGAATTACAACAGTTGGTGCAGAATGGTCAAAGGAGGCAAGAAATTCAAAGGTGATAATGCAAATTTTCCCGAAAAGTAAGCAGCTGAGAATATGAAGACAGATAAAGCAAAGTAACAGCTAGCAGTGACAAGTAGATAAAAGAATGGCACCGAGGAATCTGAAATTTAAGCGCGTTTTAGTATGGCATAATATCCAAAGGTAGCAGAGTAAAGTGAAAGGTTTTGAGCAAGGAAAATGGCCCAGAAAGAAATGTTGCAAACATAGCCAGGAAAATGTGGAAGTAGTTGAGTCCAAGGAGATAAAGTGCCACCGCAAGGTAGAATTGCCTACAGTTGAAAGGTAAGGAATGGTAGATTGAATCCACGGAGTAGAATAGTTATGAAATGTATTAAAAGGAAGGGAAAGTAGAACAAGCGTGGAAATGAACAAATGGATCAGTCAGCACAGATGGTTTGTAAGGCAAATGCAGAGGAAGTGTATCCTACTGTTCTGTATATGGCTTTGTTCCTTTTAGGTGATAGTCCGGCTTATTATGATCCGTTTGAATGTCGAGGATGACATTCCTTTTTAGGTGATAGTAATGTAACGTCGCGCATTTTTCGGATCCCTGTGGATCCATGTTTAGTGGGTTTGGTGGCCAGTGTGTGGCCCATTAGTTTGTGTTTCAGGTGTTCGCGTAGGTTGTGAGGCTTGTGGTCCGGAAGATTGGGCCCAAAGCGCTCATAGGTTTTCTGCCTGTGAACGCGACAAGGGTCTACATCGCGTTCTGAACGTGATGGCCCTGGTGGTCACGTTCTTGAACCACTGTTTGGCGGTCGTCGACTGCATGTAAGCCGCATGTCACGCATTGGGCGACTTGTTGACGTCAGCCATGGGAAGGCGATGGTGTCCAACGTCCCGTTCAGATCGCAACCCAGGGCTACATCGTGTTCCTAACCACTGTGCATTTTTATGAAGGTTTGTCCAAACAGAGCTTTCACAAGCTCTGCTAGGCCAGGGGAGGCTTCTGTGGGGCTTCTCATGGCGGTTCGGAGATTTAGAGGAGTTTTTGTTGCGCTCTCACCGTGAGGACGTCGCGTGGAGCGGGGAGATGCCGTGTCGTGGTTGGTTTTCATGTTCTTCATGAAGGTAGGCTGTTTCCACCATGTTCTGTTCCGTGGATTGTGTGTGGTGCACGTTTAGTTCGTTTAATGCTTTATAAACAGTACATACCATGTTAGGGCATACATTAAAGCATGTAAATTGCGAATTAATCGTGGTTTGCATGGTTTGGGGTGGTGATCCGTGGAGTTCATCCCAGATTAGGGTATTCGTCTGTGAAGGCGACAGCCCAGGGTGTCGCATTCTGAATGCGATAGCCCGACCCATCGCGTTCTTGATTTGAACGCGACATATCGAAGGCCGCATTTTGAAGGCGACGTTACTCCATGTGGCGACCTCAGTCGAGGAGGTCCTATTATGCATGCTTTAAATAATGTGATTATCCGATTATCGATACTTGATGTGCATGGCTTTGGTATGTGGTGCATTGGCACCTATAGCACTCTTTGAGCATGTCGTTTATGTAGTTAGTATGTTGCTTTTGTAGTTGGTGTGGTGTTCTCGTGGTGTGAGTCTGTGCATGGCACATACTTTATCGTGGTGTAACTTTTATGGTTTGACGTGGTGGTTGGGCAGTGAGGTTCCAGTGTGAACCTAGCGTCGGTCTTTTACGTCTTTTATGGGTTATTTAAGATAGTTTAACTAGTATAGCTTGAGTAGAGTTAAGAGTTTTTATGATTATCGTATATTGTGTTTTGTGGCATGTGGGTTTGTCATAGGATAGACCAATGATAGGCCAGGTTATGACTGGTTACTGTAATTTATGTATGTGTTCTGTGTAGGTTACTTGGGGTCTAGGTGACTAGCACTATTCCTCATATTTGAACCGTGGTTTGTAATAAAGATTACATAAGTATTTATATATTGTAGTTTGTACGTTGCCGAGTTTGGTGGTTCGGCGCCTATTCTAGAATACCTCTCTAGTTGGGTACCCCAGGTTTTGTGTGAGCCAAGCACGGTAGTGCTCGGGGTTTGTCCCGGTATTGTGGTACTTTCGAGGTCTGTGTCGTCTGTTTCTGAACACCCTCACTCATTTGTTTAAGTTGTACGTCTAGCTAAGGAAATACAACAGAGGGCACGACTTGTGTTTGTGGGTGTGCGGTTTCTTGTAGCGCCCTCGTGGTTGGGGGTACGGACACTAGTAGACGTCACTGGTCCCCAACTAGTCATGTGTTTCCAGTACCTCACTTTAGGGAGCTCAATCCAGAGTCCCTAAAGCTGCCAGGCATGGACCTGTGGCTGTGTGGTCTGCAGGTGTGGTGTTGGTTGGTCTCCAATGCTCTTTGGCTTTACTTGTGGTTGTGGAGCGATAGTTGGACCTTTCGTCTGTGACTACGAGACTGAGAGGTAGTTCTTGTGTTGTGTTGTCTGGGTTGGATACTAGCGTCATGAACCATTAGTTCGTTCCTGTCTGGTGGCGTCCTTCCTTTCTGACTCACGCTTTGCCACTGGTTGTGGCTTGCGTGTGTGATAGGTTGGTTGAGGTCTTACCCGTTGTGGTGTGCCATAGTGGTGGCAGAGTTTGGTTGGGGTTTCATGGTGGTACCTCGTGGTAGTAGGCACTTGTACCCATTGTGGGTAGCTTGTATGTGGTACATTATGTACGGTTCTTTTCCGTGTTGTGGTGGAGATGTGCTCTGTGAAGGTCGTATAGTGAGACCTTTCACTCGTTGTGTTTACTCTTCCTCGGGAAAGCTTCCGATTGTGATTTCAGTGTATAATGGATTGGCCCGCTGTAGCAGTCCTGCTACCATGTGTGTGGCTTTCGACATATCATGGTTTGGGGAATATTGGACCACCTCTTGGTCAGCAGTTCTGTTACCCATTTGTTTGGAGATCGCCTGTGAAGCGTGTAGCCTAAGAAGCAGTTTGCCTGTGTAGCTTATAGCTTAGGTGACTAGTCGTTGTGATAGGGTGCCTGTGTAGCTTGTGGCCTAGGCATTGCTATTGTTGGGCGGGCTAGTGATGTTGTGCTAGTCCTATGTTTCTCTTTCTTTCCGAGGAACTTATATTTATTGTTATGTTTATGTTTAGTTGTTGTTTAATTATAATGTTTGTGAGCATGTTATGGTTTGGCTGTCGATGTTGCCAATGAGATCCTCTGGGGTTGTGGTCTCTTCATGCTTGTGTGTTGTTTTTAGGTGGTCCCTACTGAGTCTATGAGTTGTTGAGGCTCACTCCCCTACAGTTCTTTTCAGGGCTTGCCGTTTGTGTGGCTTGTGGAGGTGTTGTGGCAGACTTGTACCACCAGCAATAGTGTTAGTCGTGTTGTGTGAGCTTGTGCTCCCTCGGGGTATCCCTAGGTAGTTGTACTCTTTTTAATTGGACATGTAATAATGTATTAGGACAGTTGTAAACTGTTATATATAGTATGGCACATGTACTTTCTTGTGTCTTACTATGTGGTTGTCTTTTATATTCTTACTGGATACTAGTGTGAGATATCCCTTGGGAGACTTCGGTTTGTTCGCAGGAGGCGGACATGGATATGGAGCCTTATTGGGCATAATATCCAGGGTTACTATAGTCTTGGTTCTGGTCATTTCATGAGGTATGTTTAATGGCCTAAAAGCAGTCAACCCATACATGAATGTTATTCTAATTGTTCTTTAATGATGTGACCATTCATGCAAGTAGTGATTTGCACTTCTTAATGTTCTATCTTGCTTAAATGATAATTATTATTTTAAATGTTGCAAACCCATGTATAATTAAATGCATAGTTCATCTTATGCTCTCATGTGAATCGTTTTCCGTAAGTTTGACACCCATGGATTGTGGATTGAGACATGTGTTCACTACACACTTGCACTCATAGGCAGCCCTTTCTTGGGGTTTGGAAACTCACGGCCAGTCATTCCGTATCGGCAGTCTAGTGACCTTTCTCTTAAGACCTCCGTAATTCTCCGTACTCTATGGATTCCCTCATGGAGACCGAGTTGGTTGTACCATTGAAGTTCCTGGAGATAGCGTGCACTTCCTTTTTTCTCTTGTTTCTCATAAGTGTGATTAACAATTAGACTTAAGCCCTTAATGTAAAGAGTGAAGTAATATATAATTGCACCGTTGTGCTGTCAAAATTATCTCTTGACTATTGTATCATGAGATCATCTTCACATTACTTACTACTTGAACATGACATTACAAATGCTTACATCATGAAACTCTTATTGGCCATTAATGAATGTGGGTATCTACATTTAAAAATTGTGAGATGTTGATCGGGCACGGAGAGTTCCAGGGACCCTAGTCTAGCCCAATGACGGAGAGTCATAAATATACTATTAACCATGGGGTATAATGATACTAGCGTTGCATCTGTGCTGGGAGTACTTGCGTGTTGAATGCTATATACAATAACCACATACACATGTCCTCGTGTGCATTTCAAGGTGGATCTTTCCTTGGTGTACATTAGTGTCTTCGTGCTTGATTAGTGTTACATGATCGTGCTCTTCCTTACTTGCTGTGTGATATGGCCATCCTGCAATTATTGCAATTTAAAGTGATATTTGCGTGCTTGTTACATGCCACACTAGTGATAACATCTTGCTCGTTATATTAATTCTAGATCTGCTCTATCATGATCACTCTATCTAGCTTGTTCATGTATCATGTTTTAATGAGTTTTATTCGTACATGCATATCTTGACAATCATGCTTACCTAGTTCTAAATTTTAATCACTTGTATCATTCCCCGCATATCGATATATAAATCCTACTGGGCTAGTTTGCTCATTCCCTACTTTTAACCATTCTTAGTGAATATGAAATTCAAGACAAGTGCAAGTCGATAATGGGAATGCGTCCGAGTGATGAGCGTCCAACACTTGAGTCTATCCATAGTTAGTTTGTCTGAGTGTTAGATCATGTAGTAGGTAGTGAGGAATAAATGTACTTTACCTTTAATTTAGTCTTAGTCCTGTTATACAATGTTTAAGTGTGTATTAGTTCACTATGATACAATGAGATGAGATTTCAATACATTTCAATTGAGATCATTATGATGTTGTGTTGATGTACATTAGTGCTTGTTAGCTAGAGGCTTATTTGCCGACTGTTCACGTCTCAGAATATTGACTCTAATTATCTGAATTAATATCCACTGCGTAATTCTTGAAATGTGACACCAAGCAACACGTTGGGATTTCACTAAGCAAGGGTACAATCCCCTTAAGGACACTTACACATCCACCAACAGCTTGCCTTCTCTTCTCAACTCGAAGAGGAACTAAGCAACACCGGATGCAACATGTCTTCCTTCTTACCGAAGGGACCACCCACTCAAACAGGTTTCTCTTCAACATCCGAAGAGGAACACTCACAGAAAAAGGTGAGTAAGAGGTGATGGCCCATAGACCAAGCTAATACAAACCGCTGATCTGAGGCAAAGTAGACAGACAAACAATATCAACAAAGAACTCTCTCTCAGATCTACTTAGGCTCTTAAATGCTAAGCAATTTGCTATGGAGAGCTAAGAGCTACACAGGGTTTGAATGAATAAGTGAGTTCTTCTTTCCTTCTATGATCTTCCAAATGCGAGCTGAAAAGTTCACTGGATAAATATTGTCTTGCATGAAGTCACCAGTCTTCTATTTATCTTCTTTGAAATAATTTGACCGTTGAAGTATCTGTTGCCTCACATCTTCATGAACATTAGAGTGAATGGTCCGAAGTGTAGAGCAAGAAAACTACACCATTAATGTTGGGAAGACATTCACACATAATGGTAGATTGTCTGAATCTTCTAGCTTCTATCAAGTTTCACAGGTCCATCTTTGTAACGTGCATTTCTACCGGAAACCATGTACACAATAAATGCTATACATAGACAACTTATCTTTGTTTAAACTGTCAGTCAACATTAGTGGTCGTTCTATATGAAGATACACCAAAGGGAAATGCCATTCTGTCATTACATAAAGCGTGACTTTATGTGACACACATGAGATAAGCAATGATATATCGTGCAAAGATTTGTTCCATCATAATAAATGTTGAAGATTACAGGATACAACATGATACGCGAGAAGATTTGAAATCCACAGAGATTTGAAAATTTATTTGAATATCATGTGGAATGAATCTGAAAAAGGAATTTAAAGAAGAATATTCAATGACTGTCTAAAATATAATCTTTAATAGAGAGTTGATGTATGGTGACAGTCTGTGTACCGAGAGAGTTGATGTTGATATGAAATCGATGATATAATCATAAGTCATGTGAGAATGTAATCCATGTTGAAACCAAGTCGATGTGAACATAATCCATGTTTGAATGTAATGAAATCGATGTTTTGTACAAAGTCTTGTTTAACAGAAGTCGTTTGTACGTAAATCGATGTGCAGATGAAATTGTTGTTGGAAACGAAGTCGTGTTTCACATGAAGTCGTTGTTCTACTGAAATCCTTGTTTAAGTGAAGTCATTGTAGAGATGAAATTGTTGTTTCATATGAAGTCGATGTTTTACTGAAATCGATGTTTGAGTGAAATTGTTGTAGGCATGAAGTCGTTATTCTACTGAAATTGATGTTTAAGTGAAACGAAGTCGTTGTAGTAACGAAATCGATGTTTGAATGAAATGAAATCGATGTAGCAACCAAATTGATGTTTAATTAAAGCGAAGTCGATGAAGCAACCAAATCAATGTTTAAGTGAGGCGAAGTCGATGAAGCAACCAATCGTTGTTTAAGTGAGGCAAAATTGTTGTAGCAGCGAATTGATGTTTAAGTGAAACGAAGTCGATGTAGAACCGAAATCGTTGTTTTATTGAGGATGTCGTGGTTTAAGTGAAACCGAAATCGATGTTCTTCTGAGGAAATCGTTGTGGGCTATTATATGGAAGTCGATGTATACTTAGACAATATATACAATAAGCTTCAATGACAATGAGTGTGGATAACTTACAGATTTTGTTTGAATTACTACCTGTGGATAACTTCAGAAAATATTGTTAGAAAATACTTTTCAAGGTCTTGTTAATCACCAAAATACATATAATTAATAATAAAATATGGAGATGGCTGATCGTCATCCTTCACCTCAAGTCCATGCACTTTTCAAGAGAGCCAGACTCGATCTCGATGATGGCCATCCCTGGTACTTTGACATTGAAACTATCTTAAAGATGGATCCTTCCCTGATTATGCCACCGCTTCTGATAGATGGGTCATTCGCTGCGTCTCTACACATTACAAGATCATAGGTGGCATTCTCCATAAGAAATCCCTTAGTGGTGTCTATCTCTGTTGCCTTAATGAAATTGAATCTCAAAATTTTGTTGAAGCCGCTCACTCTAGTGAATGTGGTGGTCATGTCAATGGTAGAGCAATTGCCCAAAATTTTCTAAGACACTACTATTGGCCTACCATGGAAGAAGATTACACTCATTTTGTTCACCAATGTACTAATTTCCAATTACACGGTGACAAGATCCACACTCCTTCCTTCTCTCTTCACCCTCTCATTGCCCCATGGCCCTTTGCCATGTGGGCATTCGATGTGGTCGGTCCACTCGAGGACAAAACCAAAAATCTGTAAGAAGTCCTTCATTCTGACCTCCACTGAGTACTTCATGAAGTGGGCTGAGTAGAAGCATTCATAGAGGTCAAAGCTTCACATTGTTAAGTTCATCATGTGCAATATTCTAGCAAGATTTGGCATGCCTCGGGACATCGTCACTGACATGGATCACAATTCACTTTACAGAAGCTTCGCGACATGTGTGGTAAATATGGTATAAACTTGCATCATTCATCTCCAATTTATATACAGGTAATGGACAATCAGAAGCTACTAACAAAACTCTCATCAAAATCATAAAGAAAACTCAATCTCACAATAATGCTGATTGGCCA